>JBAJHX010000040.1:10057336-10071607 GCA_037176925.1 Amniataba percoides
CACACACACACACACACACACACACACACACACACACACACACACACACACACACACACACACACACACACTTACCACTGCCATCATCTCCGACTGCCATGGTCACAGTGTGTTATGGGTAGAAACTTCCTGTTGTCTGTACTAGCTGCTCTCCCTCTGTTCACTCCTTTGTTTTCTCCTCTATCTCCTTTACCCTCGTTTGTTCAATCTCTCTCTGTCTCTGTCATGATGAATCAGGGAGAGGCAGTGATAGGCACGGCGCCGTGACTCGCCTACTGCGAGAGATCTCTGTCAGCGTCCTCCCTCGATCCTTTGCCCTGCCTCTCTTTCTCTCTCCCCTCCTCTTCTCTGAGCAACAGCTGCCTTAAACCCTTTAGAGCAAACGCCAAGCTGGCCTAAAAGAGATGTGGGGCAAGGGCAAGTGTGTGTGGGTGTGTGTGGGTATGTGTGTGCGTGTGTGTGTGTGTGTGTGCGTGTGTTAGCGGGCGGTGTGACTTTGTGTCCTGTACTCAGAGGCTAAATTCTTGGTAGGTGTCTTGGTAGTGTTTAGAAAAAAATAAATGGAAACATAAATAAAAAAATAAGCAGCTCATGTTCATCACACTCTGTTTCTGACCTTCTCCTCCCCTTTTTAATAGATTTTCTCGCCAAAAATAGAGTGAATGGGGAGCCTCGGGCTAGCCAGTGTTACTTGTTCAATGCCAAACATGGATTCAGAGGGCAGGAACAAGTTAGGGGAACTAACAGTCTCCAACATTATTTTTCTATTCAACAGAATGATCAGATTTTTCTTTGTGTATGAAATAGGGTAAAAGGTTTTATTATGTGCAGTATATACAAACCTAGGAAAGTAGGAGGTGAAATTATTAGTTAACAGAAAATTACTCTGCAACTTTTTTTATTGATTATTTATTAAGACACTTTTAAACAGAACTGAACAATAAGAAAAAAAAGATCACCAACTGTGGCATGACGAGCAGTAGCTGAGACGCAGAAGAAAGAAGCTTAAGTACGCTCGAGGTGGCAGCCAAGGCCAAACACTGAGGCGTGCGGCCAAAGTTCACCCTGTGAGCATCTGTAAGTCACTTTCACTTTACGTTTACTCCAAGAGTTCGGATGTGTGTGTTTTAGAGGAGCTTCCTAAAGAAGCAGTGTTTAACAATTTAAGCAATAATACTAACACTTTGATTGGTTTATCAGGGTCTGCTGTAAGAAACACTCAGGCCATAAAACGAGTGGCTCAGCGCCCCCATTAGTATCTGATCGTTTGGAGGTTTGCGAACTGCTTCCTAAGCTGTTTAAGGTGAGCATGGAGAGCTGTCCAGTGTCTCGGGTAAGAAGGATGAATGTGGATCAAGTGCGTCGTGGACCCACTAAATGAATCCATCGTGATGAACACAACAACGGCAGCAGTATCTGTGCCAATTTCTTCTCAGGCTTTTCACTGGACTGTAGCAGCAGTTACTCCCATTAGCTTTCCCTACTGGCAATAAGACAACTGTCCCAAAAAATTGTAACCATCTTGATATTAACAAGTGGCGCTTTCATGCACTACAGAGCACATGACAGGACAACAACACAAATTAAAAAATAAATGAAAACATCGTCATGTAACAACTACACAATTATGGACCTAAAACCACAACTTTGCACTAAACCGCTAGGGAGTTAAAAGTAACACTCCCTCTGTCCCTGTGTTGACACCAGAGACGGCATCATGGCAACTACACCCACTACACGCCCTAAGCTCTTCTCCGTGTCTCTCCCAATGTGTCCCTCTCCAAGTAAACAGACCGGAGCAGCCGACCAGCCACTGCCGTCACCGTTAGACGGTCAGATACAGTGACAGGGCAGCCTGAAGGTGCGAGCGGCCAATGACAGGCTCTGCTAGACACCAACGGCAGACCTGACTGAACTCACACAGAGCACAGACTGAAAGGCACACAGTTAAGAACTCATATTCATTTAGTGGACTTTTATTTTTCATTATACAGAAATTACTGAGCCTTGCAATGTTTACAAATCCTATATATGTAATTATTAGGCTACATGTACAATCTTTACCTGGCTTCCACATTAAATCTATACTTGTAAGTCATTCTGCATCTAATAACCATTGGTATTCAGGCTTTTTTTCCCCACTGACTTTGTGTTTTTATTTACTAAATACAAATAATGACAACAAACATGATAATCTTCCAGGAAAGATGTCAAAGAACTCAGAAAGACAAAAAACAATGATGTTGCACCTTTTCCACAATATCAAATTATTCCAGAATTTAAAAAGGTTTAATGAGTAGGATTTTCCTTTAAAACCCTCTCAGTAATCACTTCTGACCCATATGAAGTGCGTGATGGTATCTGTGTCTGCAGAGACCCTGTCCTATGCCTGGATTTTCTTTTTTTTGCTGTGTTTAGGACATTTCTAGGTGTCTGCATTTAAGCAGTGGTGTGGAGCCCTCAGTGATTAACAGCGAACAGGGTGTGAGGTGTTGTAGTCTTTACAAATGTAGCAACCAGTTGCCAAATCATGAGAGCACGAAACCATCAGAGCCCCCCCGAGTTTCCAGCCAGGGAGGAGCAGCAACCATAAAATCCTACTTATTCTGCCTTTAAAATGTCTTCAGTTACAGCGATCGGAATTAATTTGATGGCTGTGGCACTGAAAACTGAGTTAGCAGCCATGAGTGACTGTAATTAATAATGGAAACATAAACTTTAAAACTTTTATAATACTGAAAGAATCTGGATCAGTCACATCCTTCACCCTCTTGCTAAAATTGGTATTAGTAATTATGCAGATTCTACATCCCAATAAAACTATGAATTTGTCAGTGGACATGGCACAACAAAATATTCTCTTGCCAAATGCCAGAGACCATTTTCTGGATCAATATTACATAAACACTGAACCACTCAATAATCAAAATGTCTGAAAATGAGAATCCAAGTACACATGCTTGCATAGGGGGCCAATAAATAAGGAGCTACTGTAGCAGTTTTTGTATTCTAAAAAGTGAAAACAACAAAGTGAAATATTGCTGCAAGGGATGTTATTAATACCATTAAAACTTTCCATGGTCAAGGAGCAAAATCTCTGGCTGAGCCTGAGGCTCACAGAGATTCAAGGCCTACTCTACCGCTGGACAGCAAGACACTGAGCAGCCCTCAGCTCAGGTCTGGCTCAGCCGGAAAACCCACCGCATCACACACACAGATTAAACCATTAATCCTGTTAGGACTTCTTACAGGAGCTCATGGCAACCAACTGACAACGACCACAAGAGCACATTCAGATAAGGGCACACACACACACACACACACACACACACACACACACACTTTTCAAATACACATCCAATATCTGGCTACATTAAAATCATTTTAACAATATGACTCAACTTGGTGGGTCTCAGGGGAAGATACTATTGTGGCTAAATAAATGAGAAAAGGCACTGACCGTGACTTGGGCTGAGAGCCATGTTGCCTGAATTCAAGGCTTCATCAAAACGAGAGAATAACGTCTGTAACCTGGAGAGAGAGAGAAGAAAAAGGTTAGAGCACAAACACAGACATGCACAACAAAGCGAATGAAATAACTAGAAATGCAGAATCAGAAACGTCTGAATGAGACTCGATTTGGAAAACTATACTCAATCATCTTCATTGATGGGGTCGTGACAAAGAAAATGCACATTCAGATGGAAGCACACTTAGCCCACAGTTATGACCTGGAGACAGAAATGGTGCTGTGAATCCAAATCATCAGCAGCAACATGTGGACAGCCTGCCCGCCTGTCTGTCTGTCTGTGGGTGGGTGTGTCCATTATGCCAGTCACACACATGAAACTGCAACAGCAACACAAGAGTCCTCCTGACATCCTGCCCAGCACTCCACCCCACCCCTCCAACACCCCCCCCACACACACACACGCACACACACACACACACGACAGGTCTGCTCAGTCATGTGATGAACAGGTAAGACTATTTGCATGTTGATAACACAAAGGTCTACTCCAATCACAGGCATGTCAAGCTAAATTAAAATCTTGACACAAAAAAAAGCCTCAAGCACCACCTGAACACTGAGTGGTGTCAACACACACACACGCAACCCGTATGAACACATACACACAATGATCCATGTCCAGCAGCGTGCCCGCATGTCTCCTTGTCAGAAGGTTAGCCACATATGTGAGCACACAGGAATAAGAGTCATACACACCGTCCTCTGTCTGTCTGTCTTACTGTCTTTTGGTGTCTGGCTGCTCGTCCACAACCACCAGACAGCTTAGCAGCTCCAGATAAGTGACGATTAGAGTTGCAACGGGCTCCTCAGCCGTGCAGCGATTTCACGTGGTTCCCTTCCCTTCATTAGCATTTTAATTTGCCCATTTGGTTCAAAAACAGCTCAGCCTTTAGTCTTCTGTACTCATTTGCTTCAGGATTTCCCAGTGGACTGATTAATAGGTTGCTGCGTTGCTGCGCAACGTTGCTTTAGCTCCCATGCTAGTGACACACTCCGGTCCTCGGCTTCCCTCAGCTCTTTGTATCCAACATGGTGCAGTGGCTCTGAGAGGAAGGGAGGGAGGAAGACGGGAGGAGGGAGGGAGGGTGTGTGTGAGAGAGAGAGAGAAGGAGCCAAACAGCGAGAGACCAAAGCATGCTACGGGCATACGACAAAGCACCACCTACTGTCGCACCGACATACTGTATACTAAGCACACACACACACCCACTGACAAAATCTCCACAGTGCTACAAAGAGCTGAATCTCAGGAAGGGTCTTTGCGCATGTGTGTGTGTGTGTGAGAGAGAGACAAGTGGGCTAGTTTAACAGGCAGCAAAGAGATTCAGTTACCCTTTACATAACCTCCCTCCCATACCCAGACACACACACATATCAGAGGGGGAGGGGGCTGTACAGCTAGCGACAGACAGAAAGCAAGACTGCTCCTCTCCCCTCTACGTCTCTTCTTCTCACCCTACTTGCCCATATTCCCTCTTTCCCCTCTATTCCTCTTCTTTTTTCCCCTTTTACTTCAGCCACCCTTTTCAGATTTCTTAATTCAAGGATCCCATCTTCTCATGCTCACACTCTGTGGCAGACACACTGCCTGTCAGTGAAAAGGGTCAGCGGCGATGAGTCACACCATTCAGGTACTTCATCTTCCTTTCAAGTACAAAATATGGGCATGCAGCAGCTCTACTGAATGCTCATCCAGCCAGCATTTGACCTCCTGATGGGATACCATTGTCAAAGGTTAATCCCTTGTTGTCACTGTTAACAAATCCTCAGGTCTACCTCAGTTCTTCTATTCACTGCTGGACCTTAGAAATACAGATACTTTCAGTACACTGTAAACTATAAATGCATTGTTTTAGTTCTTTCTGCACATGAGGGAGCAATTCTAATAATTTTTAACTACAGCAGAAACACACAAAGATATCTTGGTTGTATCTAACCTGCAGTGAAGATAAGACAAGATGACCTGGGTCAAAGAGCAGGTCAGATGCTTCACGTGGACCCATTCAGACTGAAAAGCAGGTTTAACCCGTGTCGTCATAGGTCTGAAGGGGTCATCAGGTTCGCTGTGGGATGACTGATCTCATCTGACAGTGGCTAACATGCACAGTGTATGATGTGCTGAACACTGACCCGATCGACTGACCTGAAAACGAAACTACTTTCCAATCTTCTTCTGAACATTCTGGGACACCTTCAGGGACAAACCTCATTTTGGGGGAAAATATTCCTGATTATTCAGCCGACACAGTCTGTAAACTATTTATTTTCATCTTTATTGTGAGCTGTAAGATTCAGTGGCCTCTTGACAGAACAACCTGCACTTACCATGGATGCTGAAAGGGAGATATTTTTTAAATTGGTTCATTAACAGTATGTCATTTATTTAATGATTTATTGAATGCAAGTTTAAGTGCAAGTGTGTAACAAATGATGATAAAAGGTACAAAATAGGCCACGACTGAGCCTCGGCTGGACCTTCTCTGTTGTCAGAACCAGCTGACTCTCATTCTTATTTATTGCTACACTTATTTCACCTGCTTTTACAGGCAGGTGCTATTTCAGAATAGAAAAAATTGAAACTGGCAAGCTGATTCTCACATTGGAAGCAGTGATCAGTACAGTGGCAAAAAAACACCTTCTGGTGGAGTGACCTTTAGATTGTTGTGACCTGCATGAATATTTTAATTATACTCATTAGTCACAGCCTCCAGGCATGCTCCAAATTATCTGGGTCAGCGATGTAAAAATCTTTCTATGTAAACAAAATAAACATTACATGTGTGATTAAATACTGTAGGCGTGGATAAGATTTAAGGGCGTTTTTTTTAATTAAGCAGTGATAAAATGACTAAGTGTTGCTTAAAAAAGGTATAATGAGTAGGATTTCCCAAAAACAATGTACAGACTCCCTCTCATCATCACTTATGACCCACTAGAAGTGCGTGCCGTTGTTTGTATCTGCAGAGATCATGCCCAGAGCTCAGAGTGTGTCAGTGTATCAAGCTGAAACACAAGACAACAGCGGGCGAGGTGCAGGTCTCTATAAAAACATAGTGATGAGTTACCAGATCAGAAGAGCATGGGACCACCAAGAGTGCTTTGAGCTGGGCAGGAGAGGTTAACTTCTCACTTTCAACCCTTCTGCTTTTTCTTATGCTCCTTCACCTTTTGTTCTCAGTCTCAGTTCTCTGTTGTTTCTCTGCGTTATTTGTTGCTCGAGTTGATATGTGGTCAGCAGGTTTGGGCTGCAGCCCCGTATTCCAGCCAGCAACCCTTCACTAACACAAACAGGCTCACCCACACACAACCTCCACCCAGACCTCAGACCAGTGCTCCAATATGATCAGTAAATACACAGGTATGAGAATTTTGTGCAAAAAGAAAAAAAAAAAAAAAAGAAAAAAAAAAGAACGAATGTTTTACAAAACTTCAAACTAACTGTACACTACATCTACAGAAGAGCAAATATCAGTCACAGGTTTAAATCAGTGCATCTGTCAGACCTCTGCATATAACCTAAAGCAGACAGACGAGCAGCAGTCATCTGCTTAAATCCCACATACACAGACGGCGTGTTTACACTGGAGACAAACAGGCTTAATATGCGCAACACATGACACACGGCGACGGCCAGCATTCGCAGACGCAAGACTCATACTGAGCAGTCAGCACACAACGCTGGCTGCTGCCTGGATCTCACACATGGAAGAAAGAAGGGAAAGGGTGGGTGGAGGGGTGGGAAGGGTCACTATGCGCTTAGAATAACCCCCAACCCAGCGCATGTAACCAGGACGACCAAAGAAGGACGAAACCACTCAAAGGACCTCTTCAAATGACATGAACAAAAACGCACACACTTTCTCCAATTTTTCCCCAACTCTGTTACTCCACCCAATGCCTTTGTACCCCATCGGCCCCCCCCCCACCCCAACCCAACCCCACCCTCCTCCCCCGGTCAGTCAGCATTGTGCTCTGGATGAAAGTGCCTCTGTGTGTGTGAAGGGCAGAGTGGTGCATGGTGTGGCCTGGGACAGACTGAGTGCCAAGGCCACGGGACCCACAGACCCTCCACACAACTCATCCTACCCCCTGCTATGCAGAGTGGGTGAGTGCGCACACACACACGCGCGCGCACACACACACACACACGTAAAAACATTTCTAGTGCAGTCACAAAGACATAGCTGATCAATAACTGACAAATACAAAATAACTCACCGTGCAGCAGGTAGTCCTCTCTTTCCCAGGTCTGCTCGGACCCTCTCTCCAACGTGACGATAAACATCCACCAGTGTTGTGATGGAGGCCTCACGTACCTACAGACGGCAGACATTAAACCATTAATAAAGTCCCACACACAGGCTTCCGCACTAAACTTACTAATATACAATGTAAAAATGGTGTTTATGTTAATTATGGTTATGTTATGGTTTATTTTCATTAATAATCCCATGTACAGAATACACTCTTTTCCACTGTCTGGGATTACACATATTTAGGGTTGTAAACATATTAAAAAATAAACCCTTAAGGGCCTGCACTAATCCCCCTAATGGGAGACATCTGATTTGTTAGTTATGTTGCGAGCACTGTTGTGATTGGGTAGTGGGATGCTGCTAAAGGGATTCTCTGCAACTGAGGGTGGGCGGGCCTGTTGAGGATGTTGATTGGTCGGGACAGTGCGTGGGTAGATAATCATTGGGTAGACGATAGGAGCAGATTTCAGGTTTGGGGTGCAACTCCACAGGAGGTTAGAGCAACCTTGCTCTATCCCGCTCTCTCTCTTTCTCTCTCTCTATCTCTAACACACACTCACACACACACACACACACACACACAGTCAGCTCGTTCCATCGTGTGTGTTAATGGCTGGGTGCTGGTATTCATGATTCAGCAGTGAAGCTGAGTGGGGTGTAGTTGGGAGGGGGGGCTCTAAAGAGTCCATCTCCTCACTAATAACAGTAATAATCACAGAGCTGCCTTAAGACGCCTGCCAACACACTCTGGATTCTGAGTGCTAAACTACAGGCTTAGCTACAGACTGATACAAGGAAGACACAATGACCGCTACCCACTTGCACACATCAGTGACAGTATAAATAGATACGCAGGCATGTTGATCATCTATCGTGCTGCTAAAGCGCCGGGTCTCCTACCTGTGGGTTCTGGTCTCCAGTCAGAGAGCAGAGATGAGGAACAAGTTTACTGAGGCTCAGTGGCTGGGCTCCATACCTGAAAGAGATGGCAATGTAAAGCAATTGGGCAATATCTGATGTTTTTAATGAAAATCTTCCCTTCTTTCATGTCACATTTTCAGGAATGAGGAAACCACTTATATTCTAAGGAAGGAGATGAATTTATCAAAGCCATGTCTATATTGTAAGCAGGATTTGTAAACCATAGGATAGACAGAGCTTATGTGGCACAAAAGACTACGTAAATTGTTGTCCAATTTCTCAACTTTCTAGTGGTTTATGTATGCAGCAGTTTTTCAAAACAACATAATATAACATGTTGTCAGTGTGCTAAAGTTGGCTTCTTCTCCCCTTTGCTATTTGACAATGTCTGTATGATCCACATGCAGCAATAATGATATAAAAGCATAAAAACGCAGAAATGATTTCTGTGCCACATTTCACTCAGTCTAAACAGGCTTAAGAGATACCTGTTTGCTCAGTAAACTTCTTTAGCTTTACTATCAGGTAGCAGCTTAGCATTTAGCACAACAGTGTCACTTTCCATTAGCAAAAATATGCTAAAATTAGCACAGCCATTCCGAGGGCCCAGATTTACTGCGTGTGGTAGCCTTGGTGGAAAATACACTAAACTACAACCTGCACAGATCTGAACTGCTGTCAAACCAAACGAAACAAGCAGGCATTTGTTTAGTCTTAGGTCATGAGCCTGTGAACGCGCAAATACAGGTCAACAATGGCTTTAATTAAGATTGTTCAAGAACAGAAACTAATTGGAGGAAACAGTAACTAATTAATTTATTTTATAAATGAGCAGAGGACAGGAAAATGTGAGGAGACACAGCCCAAAAAGCATACAAACAAGGTAAGCATGAAGTTATATATATTAATTTGCAAGTCATGTTGTAATTGGAGAAATTAAGCCACGAGAAAGTGTAGTCTAGTTTAACCAATAAGTTTAAACAAACTATTAAAAATTTTATGACCACAATACATTAAGTTTTTCCCAGATGTGATCTTTGGTACTTCCTCTGGTGGCTTCTGGAAACAAGTCTCTCTACACAGGCTTGAATATTTTCTTTGGACCGCAGCAGTAAGACACAATCCCATTCCTATTATTTGTTCACACTGATTTAAAAAAAGCGAGTACTTCATCAGACATGAGATCCTCTAAGAGTTCAGGCAAGAGTTGAGAACTGAGAACAGGCTTTTAAAAAAAACTTTGTTTTTAAAGCACCAAATACTTGCAAACCCTTAACGTCACATGACCAAAGTAGTGGTGCCATTCATAGCACGTGTGCCACCTTTACACACAGTTAAGAAGATTAACCCCGCAGACAGAGACTGTGTGTGTTTCTTGAACAAACAAAATGAGGCATGTTCAGGGAGAGCAGGAATAAGAAAGCTACCTCTCAGTGTGAATGACCATGAATTAACTCATCTAAAGATGAAAATCATTTAAAAGAAAATATAATTAGTTTATAATAAGTACAATTAGATGTACGACATACTTACTTTTTGACTATATTGTAAGGATTAAAGTATAACCTTTTTCCCACAAGATGAGTTAAAATATTCTCACATCAGATGCCTGTACAATTCACAGAGCTTTCCTTCACATTTCACCCTGGAGGTGATGCAGACGTAGAAGAGGAAGTTACTCACATGTTGAGCGTGGCACTGAGACAGAGGCAGATTCCTTCTCTGCTGCGGAAGTTCTTGTGTTTAAAACCAGGAAGTAACCTTTCCCAAACGTACTGGACACATGGAGAGGGACAAAGGAAAGGGAGAGATGAGGAGAAGAAATGAGAGACAAGCTTAAATAAGAGACACATTTACTGAGCCTCTGCGGACGAATCTGTTTGTTGCTTCAGCATGAGGACAAAAATAAATATAGAAGCGTAGAACAAAAACAGAAATGAACAAAAAGAAGTAAACTAAAATAAAAATAGAATAAAAAAGATTCTATAAAAAGGCATTTGGAGCCGAAATGATAAAGTGACGACGGTGTGACAGTATGACAGTGGACACCAGGCTAGTATGATATTACTTAGTAGCAGTAACTTGTTGTTTGTATTAATATATATGATATATATTAATAATAAAATATGATGATGCAATCACTGTAACATATCAGCATGACAGGAGTTTACAGAGTTTATCTGTGGAGATGTGAGTATGTATTTTGTGTAGATAACACAAAGCAGAGTGGAGACTCAGCCTGTGTCATTCCCTTATTATCCAGAGGAGGGAGCTCAAAACTCAAAGCACCTCTCAGCTGTAGTGAGAGTTTACCGATGTGGGGGTGGCAGTGATTTGTCTGCCGCCTCTGTTTGCATCTTAACCTGTTTTTTTTTCTGGATAACTGGAATAACTACAACTAATGTGAACAGTTCCTGCTTTCTGACTCTTCTAACAGAAAATGAAGAAAGTTGCAGTTATTGCTTTTCACCATCTACTGTCAGTGCCTGAACCTGAAACGATCAAAATTAATCCTTAATGATCTCTATCTCTATCTATCAGACGTATTAGGCCCAGTTTGTCCAAGAGCCTGAGACTGGGACTTTTTATGTACATGTTGTGTGTGTGTGTGTCTGTGTGTGTGTGTGTCCCTCACCATGGGCGAGGCAGTCTGCTCCATACAACGCAGGATGAGAGCTTGGCTGTTCTCCCTGACCTGGTCCTTCCCATCGCCCAGTCTGTCCACCAAAGCTGGCAAAACTACAGACAAAGAGGAGATGGACAAAGGGAGAGAGAGAGAGGGAGAGACACAGAGGGAGGTTGGGGAAGTGATGAGAGTCAGTGTATGGAAAAATAAAATGCAGTTTAAAGTACAGTATTTACATCAAGCACGGGTGAAATGAGGCCACACGACACCGAGCCTCTACCGGATTTATCTGCCACAGATAATAAAGACTGCCCCCAAGTGGAGTGCTAAAATCACAGAAATATACAAAGATACATGTGTTTCATTAGTTACAGTCTGCGGGTGTGTGAGAGAAAAAGAGAGAAAAGCATAAGAAGAACCACCAGCGGCAACAGAGCTCTGACAAGACCACCAGGGCTCCGACAAGACGAGGGGGAACGAGAGGACAGGAAATGAGAAATGGACCGTGACTAAAATAATGTCAAGATCATCGAACGCTTTCTCGTCAGTTCCACTTTATCTAACACACAACTGCTCCAGTAGCACGGCCCGTGTAATGCAGTGACGCATGCTGTAAAGAACAAGTAAGAGCCTTTAAATGCTGCTGTCCAAGGGAACTATAGGGGGTTTTGGCACCTACACAAATGTTTCAGCTGGTTACTCTAATCCTCTACGAAATGAGCAGCAGAGTTAACAGAAGGGCCTGCGGCTTTAAGTGTATTTGTAGCTTTAATATCAGATGAAGAGGAACATGACAGCTTTCTGTTTGATATGGTTACCCTTATGGGTGCAAATATGAATTAATCTTTAGTGAAGTGATAATTTCAAAGTTGAGCATGGTGATTTATTCTTATTGTAAATAATAATGGAACAATGCTCTGTTTCTATATAAATTATCCAATGCCTGAAATATCTCAGTCCTCTGTCTATAAACCTCTACTAGCAATGCATGTTTCTCCTGATGAAGAACACAAGCGTTGTGTTTTATTCTGAGGCAATCCTGTAAAGAAAGTACTGAGACATGGACAAGAACATGGTTTTCGTCTTTTCGTGGGATTTGTTGACAGGAACAAAAACATCACTGAACTTACCTTTTAACTCTAAAAGTCAAAAGTCCACAACATACAATGTTTAAATGGCTCGTCTTAGTCAGCAAACCCGCAGCCCCATTCAAACAAATGCAATCATCCTCTGTTTGACCATCAGATGGAAACTTTCTGAGTTACATAAAACTCAAATCCTCCCTCTGACATTCACAAAGTGAGATAAACACAAATACACACAGAATGGCATGAGCATACAATACACACACACACACACACACACACACACATTCCTAGTCTGAAACTTCAGCGAGGGGAGTGATGTCATCTGTCCTTTTCCTGTGTTGTGCGAAAGTGTGTGTGCGCGTGCATGCATTATGTTACCATAACAGCTGGTTGCCTTGGTAACAAGGACAATGCTCTCAAACAGAAATAATGACAGGGGGGCATTGTTGTGCACAACGTCATCTGCTGTAGTAAGGATGAAAATACACACTTGTATATTGCAAGTTGGCTTTTAACAGCACAATCAAAACGGGCAAACCGCACAGCTGCTGGACCAATCAAATCACTTTATTTCACCTGTCACGTTACAAACAAGGAAGTATTATCAAGTCATAGTCTGTATGTTTCACTTCTATTTCCACTTCATATCACACACACACACACACACACACACACACACACACACACACACACACACACACAGTAATGGCAGCAGCCCTGTATAATGAGTCAGTTCTGTAGATCAATACAATCACTCAGTCTCAATGATCTCATCTTCCTCCCCTTGGAGAGTGTGTGTGTGTGTGTGTGTGTGTGTGTGTGTTTAAGAGAGAGTGCGTGTGTGTGTGTGTGTGTGTGTGTGTGGGGGGGGGGGGGGGAGGAGGGTGGGTCCAAGGAGAAAGAGAGCAAGAGCAGAGGAAAAGAGAGATAAGTCAGATGGAGAGAGGGAGGGAGATTCCAGAGCCAGCGGTGGGCTCAGAGAGATGTTTTTACCATCAATCTGAAAACACACACTTCCATTTCACTCGCACACATACCGCCCTGGACAGAGAGCGAGATGAAGAGTGTGCCTGTGCGCGCATGTTGTGGCAGACTTTGCACAGTGTGACAGGTCCAGTCATCCCAGAGCTGTACTGCAGGACTGAGTGTGTTTGTCGGGGGACGAGAGGCAGTCTGGCTGACAAAGACAGCTGGTGACACCTTGTGCGGGCACACGGCGGGGCTGGCGCTGACATAACACACACACACATACACACTCGCAGAGCATGACACCCTGACACGAGACTGTATGAGGTCAAATGAATGTGAGGTGCGGTTTTGGGGTGTAATAGACAGAGTATGGCAGACGATTCAGGCCCTAAATATAGAGACTAAAGGATGTATAACAGAGAGGAGGGTGGCAGGCTTTAGAGCAAAGCCTCCAGTCTGCCTCAGAGGAACCACTATGTGGAAGTGAGAGACAAAATCTCTCACAAACATCAATACACAAACGACCACACTTTATGTAACAGTACAGAGTGGTACTGCTGTGCATAAGTAATGTTGATTTATGCCATTTATAAAATTGGTTCACCTCAGAAACTTGGACTCGAGCCAAGAGGGCGAACTCACACCTGACTACCACTCGCTGCTTGAGATAATGGAAGGATGAACATTTACCTTTAAGCCTGACAAACTGAACAAAGGATGACATTCATATAATCCCCTTTGCAAAAGAATGACAAACTAAATTATAACAGTCAGCGTGGGTTGGCAACAGGTTTGTACAGGTACAGGTTTGTACAGGTACAGGTTTGTACAGGTGTGTTATCTATTTCATAGACCAATACATAGCCATGAAACAGAACA
>JBAJHX010000040.1:10071707-10090602 GCA_037176925.1 Amniataba percoides
CAAAAGAATGACAAACTAAATTATAACAGTCAGCGTGGGTTGGCAACAGGTTTGTACAGGTACAGGTTTGTACAGGTGTGTTATCTATTTCATAGACCAATACATAGCCATGAAACAGAACAAAAGCATTTGTGTGTAGAACAAATCTGTGCATTTGAGATAATATGCAGAGTGAGTTTCACTGTAAATGGAGCATTGCCTAAAGGAAATTCAGGGTGGGGATAGGTTACATGTCTTACCTGTGCCCAGGTATCCTTTGAACCGCTCTCCCATGCGGTCCACAAACGCACCACAGATGTCTATCCCCAACAATGCCACCTGCAAAACACAAAAGAGGAAGACAGAGGCAGAAGGTTATAGTGGATCATACACAGTTATTACGCAATCTGTATGGATTCAGGTTTATGATATTTCGCAGCTGTTTGTTGTACTTTTCATCTTAACAAATCAGGTGTATTTCAACGAGTTTCACCTTCTGCTTCCATATGAACGACAGCTATAAGAAGAGACATGGACTGAGGATAAAAATAGCTTGTCACTGTAGAGGTTTAAAAAAAAAAAAAGCTGAGTTTTTACTGACTCAGCAAAAAGCCGAGACTGTCAATGGTGATTTTGTCATGTTCAAAAATAAAAGTCTCTCCTTGTCGGCATCTCAAGATGCAGGCAGGTCGGTCCACCAAGAGTTCTTTTTAAACCAAAACTCTGATATATGCATGAACTGGACACTGACAAATACTGTACCCAACAGAGACTAGCAGCAGGAAATTATGTCTGAGTTTGCACTGCACTGAGCCACTTGGGAGTTCTACATGGGGAAAAATGAAAATCGAGGAAAACATACTAATCTGTGCGTGCAAATCACTGAACCCAGTGTGCGGTTTAGCAGTCTGTAAAATAAAATAATTCCTCTTTTATTTTGGGGCCAGATGTCCGTCATGAAAGTGCCATTTTTTCCGTCCGCACATCCAAGAAGTTGTCGATCGATGGTGTTTAGACTATCTGTTGATAATCAGATAACATGGACCTCCAGACTGAATGAGCACCACTGTTATAGTAATGGCAGTTTTCCATCCTCCAGTTAAGTTTGCATTAAGTCTAGATATACAAGGTGTTAAAACACAAACATTTTTACAACCAAAGATGGTGTAATCCATAAATGACGATGCCTAAGCTGGTTCCAATCATCGGAGAAAACCTCCCAAAATCCCAGTAAATGGAAAAGGATATTTGAGGTTATTTTGTCACATACAATTGGAAATTGAGTGCTTGACAAAGGAGGGAATTTGGTTTGGTATGGATAAAGATATGATACTCTAGTTAACAGTAAGAAAAAAAGTCATATTTACTGGGTTATTTGACGCTGTATCAGAGGGTACAGTATGTTAACAGCTGTGGCACTCTTGATTATATAACTTTGTTGTGCCCTCTTTATATGACCTGCATAATAGCAGCTAACAGACTCAGACAATAATTAGCACTTATGAAGGAAAGTTGGCAAAAGAAAAGACTTTCAAATATAAGCATGATGACTTATGTGAACAGCAGAATAAAATGTTGAAGTGACAACATTAGAGGATGCGTTCACACTGTCAGTGTTTGCAAATTCATCACTCTTGTCTACCGCCACTGTGATTTGGCTCAGTCATAAAAGAAAAAAAATATGACTCCTAGGAAGGGGGGGGGGGGGCAGACTGGATTTTTGTCTAGTGGTAAAGTCGAGTTTTCCACTGTGTTTCTGATTAGGATCACATCCCACACTGCGCTCTGCTCCTGGAATGCTTGTTTTGGCAGCGCCGCTGTAACACTGAACAGTCCAAAACGAAAATCCATTAAAACACTATTCTCCAGACTCGTCCGTCCTGTTGACTGCAGCTTTCTTCCCTATTTTAGTCAAAGGAAGAGCAGAGCCAGGTAACCACAGAGAGGAAAAAAAAAAAAGAAAAGAGTGGAGAATCGGGGGTGATGAGGTAAAATACAAGGACGAAGGCCAAGTAATACAGGAGAAAACAAAAATCACCTGGAGAAGAAATGTGAGCTCAGGGTCACTGTGATTACTCCCCCATACTGACCTAATTTAGGGGGAGGAGGGGAGGGAAAAACAGCAGGAGAAAGAAGAAACAGTACGGAAAGGAAACAGCCCAGAGGCCTCCCTTCCCCCCTCCTCCTCCTCCTCCTCCTCCCCCATCCAGCACCCCTACAAGCTCAGTGCCCGCAACCATATGGCATCTTCACTTGGAGAGAGACAAGAGGGAGCGAAGTTCTTATTTACCTTGGGCAAGAGAGAATGGAGAGTGGTGAAAAGTCTGACAAGGAGTGAAAAGGGAATGAGCAAGGAGAGAAGAGGTGGAATGGAAAGACGAAAGGGGTCCTCCGATATCACCCCAAAAAACATTGGACACGTGGACAACGCAGTGTACAAGAGGATAACGGTGACAAACACATGTTGTTGTACAACACGCCACCGCATACCTAGATGGCAAACTTTATAAGATCTGTGCGACTAAGGTATGCTGGGGGGGAGGGTGGGAGGTGACAGTAAATATTTAGCCCTGTATGAATGGGTCTTTGTGAGACTCAGGTTGGTGCGTATGGTGGCTGAGCCTCCTAATTCGCATACCATGTACAGGGTTTAACTCGGGATTCTCGAGCGGCTTAAAGTGAGTTTTGGACAGAAAAACGTAGTCCAAGATCAAACTGCAACATTTAGCAAGTAGATGAAATTATAAAAGACTAAATCAGCATGAAATCACTTAAACGATTCACCTTTTGTTGACCAGCAATAATTTGGTCAATAACAGTTACAGATAACAGTAACTGTTGGATGCTTAAGTATTTCATATAGAAAAACAAATATTTCTTGGTTTCAGCTTCACAAATCGGAGTTGTTGCTTTTTTCTGTTTTATATGACAATAATTGAATATTTTGGGGGGGGGGGGGTTGGACAAAATTAGTTATTAGTTAATATTAGTTAGCTATTAATAATGAAAATAAAATAATCAACAGATAAACTGAAGGTAAAAGTGATTGCTAACTGCAGCTATAACAGATCCATTTGGTGCTCAGAAACAGTATTATTGATGGGCTGCCCGGTGGTTTATCTGACAGTGAATGGAGGCCTGTGAAAGTGCAAATCCCTGCTCAAGCTGTGCTGCTAAATATAAATTCACTTTCATCCTGGTGGTCAATGTGCAATCGGTAGGCATGAGGCAAATTGCTGTTACAATGAATTTACTGGTACAAAGCAATGGCAAAATGTGCCTTTGATTTTTTTAGTAAAGCCAGATTACATTAGCCTATTTTACTGCTATACTGGCCCAGTTACATTTAACAGGGTTTTCCCAAGCACGAAACACCACAAGGGTGGTGCCTAAAGTGACTGAGGATGACAGTAACAGGATGGGATATATACTGCAAGGCTTAATTTTCTGTATTTGAGCTCTGAGATTTGACCAAAGTGCAATAAGCACCTGGAGTTTTTCTCTTAAACATTAATCTACTAATAAAAAGTCTCCCACAAATGCTGAAAAGCTGCATTCAGTTGTCTTTACTGGAACGTTTCTACAATTAATCACCTGAGCAGAGAATTTGCAAGTACAGAAGGATAACACAAGACTTTAAATTTTTAAAGAGAACTGGCTCGGTGTTTTTGTAAAAGCTTCTGTGTGTTGAAAGAGGAACAGAAAGAAAAGGGTGAAACTGACTCACTGACTTAAAAAAAGAGAAAAGAAATAAGATCCAGACAAGGACACACAAGTGAAATATAAAGATGAAGACAAGTCCAGAGGAAACGCAGTATTTTATCCACTCCTAAAAGAGGAAGTCGGGTGCGTCAGTTGCCTTATCTGAACATTTAATGTATTTATGAATCGTGACTTGTGTTTGCCGCTCACCTTACGCTAACCCCACTTATCACTGCAGTTCTCCACTCCCCGCTTCTAGTGCCTCTTTCATTCTCTGCCTCTTATCAACATTGTCGCTCTCCCTTCTTCCCTCTCCCTGCGCTGACTCAGCATCTTGCTTGCAGCAAGAGTCCTCTGTCCTTTTGCCCGAAAGCGAGAACAATCAGCATCACTAAAGGCCTGCCACGCGAAGGCCTCTGGAGATCTCAGCTCCCTCGCTCATCATCGCCAGATACTGATCTGGGCTCAAGTTACAGTGCACGTCATCCACATAAAAGAACAAATCCCAAACAAAGAGGAGACGCTTTAGCTTGTTGCAGCTCGAGATGAAATTCTCTGAGGCGGACTCAGAGGTGCAGTAGTTCACTTTTTCACAGTCAAACATGGAAAGCCTGGTCACACACTGGCAAAAGAACTGAAAGGGGAGCTGGAATAATTCAGGGCAAAAGACTAAAACGGTCACATATTAAACATGTAACCACATTCATAATAAATCAAGCTTCACGTCTAAAGCACAAACTCTGACATGAAATCCAAGAAAGGTTTGTTCATATGAAAAAAGATGAGGTGGCTAGATCCATTAAAACCAGAACATTAAGGGGCAGTGCAGTTTCTGTAATAACTCAATAACACTGAGAAAACATCAGTGGATATTCTGTTGAATATCTGCACTATTCAATATCAACCTCAAAGCAGTACGTGGAAAATAGTCGATAAAGCTGTATTAACATGATCATGACACCAAAATGACAAGCACGTCTCCACCACTGGAAAGAGAGACCAGGACCAGGATGCTTTCATTATGCTGAACACACAATTTCCACGCTTTTGCGTTCCTGCTGAGCCCTGCGTGTCAGGGGAGACAATGTTAATCAGTTCAAAAAGAGATTTGGGAGTCAGATTTCAGCATGTCTTGAAAAGAGATTTCAGACAGCTTTGATTTTCTGCCTGGATCGGTGAAATACCTTTGCGCAAATTTCTGAGATATGGCGATGGGTGAACACAAGGCCACCACACACACACATACATACACACACAGAAAGGCAGAAGAAGTGAATGAGTGTGTCTGTTAAGAGAGAGGGAGAGAGAAAAGGAAAGAGATGGAGAGATGGAGAGAGACAGCATAACAATGAGTCCTCTGACCCCTCCCCCATCTCATCCAGTGCTCCAGTAGTCTACAGTCCCGACAATGGCTCCCCTTTACACAGACATACAGTCTCAGCCAAAACAACAAAATAAACTCCGGCAAACCTCAGGAATGCCCTGCAAATGTCATTCTCTGTCAGTGGGGTGATTTTTTTGAAAAACAAAACTCTGTCCCTTGTAAACCTGGAATAAGCTGGTGGATTATTTAAAAAAAAAAGGAAACACACAGCCTTCAGCTTTTCCTTGTTTTGGTAAGAAAAGGCCTGAGATGCTGAATAAAGCGCAGCATTCTCTGAGCTGAGGTCACATTAGATCCAAACACAGATCACAGTCTCCTTAAGACCACTGAGGTGATGAGGCCAACTTCTGGGAAGACAGCAGACATTTCCACGACTCCCCCCTCTTCACAGGGCAAACCGGTGGGCAATTTATTCACGAACAGGCCTTAGGATGTCTCACCTTGAAGTTGCTGGAGTTCACCCATCCCGTCAGCTCGTCCACGGTCTTGTCCAGCCGGGGTTTGTCCTGCTCCACGTCCGGGGAGCGGTGCGGGTCGCTCAGGTAGTCAATGAGGTCCTGCCCGACCTGCAGCCTGCGGGTGACATCTTTCTGCAGCACCTGCTGGTAAAAATAGTCCATGTTGTCATGATCCTCCATTGTGGCCAGCCCCTGCAGCCGGCCGAGGAGAGAAGACTGTGGTCGGAGGGTCCGGAGGGGGTTTTGACTGAAGCCCCGAGGTGTGCGGGGGGGCAGAGAGGCTGTGCGGTCTGGTCTGAGTCTGCCTGATGTTTGACCATCAACATACAACTAACACACAAACCATCCTCCCTGCCTGACTCAGGAGCTCAACTTTGTGTGACAAAGATTTAGCCCGCTAGCTTCCACTTTTGCGCAGTTTTAGCTAAAAAATGTTCCCATTAAACTTAAAAAAGTTCAGGAGACGTGTGTTTATGGTGGACTGCGGCGGGATGTTTCAGTGTATCCGCATCGAAACGAGCTAGCAACCCCGCTCGGCTGTCTGTAATGCTAACAAAAATAGCACCTAGCCCGAACAAGCCAAACAAGAGCGGACCGCCTCCCGTTAGCTAGCTTCAGCCCGCTAACGCTGCTCGACCCGCGGCCCGCCTGCCTCCGCTCCGCCTCTCTACTCCATCACCGCCGGACCAAACTCTGCCGGGAGCTCCGCCGTCGACTCCTCCAGCGGTGAAGTTGCTCCAGAGTCCCGCAGTGAGGGCTCAGGTACGGTCCCACGGTGACTGGCTTCTGTTTCAACCCGAGAAAGTGATCCTTGCTGCCGGTGCAACCGCTGAAGCTGCGCGCACTGCAGATCAGCAGCAGCAGGCCGAGGGGGCTTGAGGCACCGCACAGCTGCCCGGAGCGATGCCTGATGGAAAATATCAAGTTACAAGAAGGACTGCGGGTCGCATTTGAGTTTAAACATTGGACATAAACATAAAATACACCAGCAGTAGGGCAGATTAATATTTTCTTGTCTTAAAATGACTGTGGCATGGCTGTGGTGTGTGTGTGTGTGTGTGTGTGTGTGTGTGTGTGTGTGTTTGCGCGGCTCTCCGGTGACATCTAGCGGCTCTGCTCCAGTTTGCCGCAGATTACAATCAAATGGGAAACAAAACCTCACACTGGAGAGACAGAGCACATTTACTATTAGTCACTTTTATTTATTCATTTGTTCTTTTTTCATTTATTTCTTTATTTTCTTAAACATAAAACTGTTAAAACAGCTGTCAAAGAGAGGGCATTAGTATCACAGCCAGTCAAGTCAGCTATGTGTCCCGAGTCCATCTGAGTCTTTCCTTGTCCGCCCTCCTTGCTTCAGTCCTATCCACAGTCCTGCCAATCTCCCCGGACTTTGAGCACTTGGCACTACACAGCACTTGCCGGTCTCTTGTTTAGAGCCGCTTCTGTTTTGTGGTATTTTCAGTGCTTTGAGTTGTGGTGGTGCTTCATTCCCAGTATGTCTGTTACTCTGCATGGCAAGAAAGAAAAGTTGAGATCCTGTTGATCTGAAGGAGTGTCTGTATAGAGAGAAATAAATAAGGTTGGTTCTGGGATTTTCCAGTCATACTGCATTTCTGTTCCTGATCTCACTTGTAGGATCGGAGTGGGAATTTGGTGCTTATCAATTTAATACAATAGACAATCCCACAAGACCTGTATCAAATGCTGATTATAAATAATTCCTCATGTGCTTTTTGGGGCATTACGTGAACAGAGTATATTGAATACAGATAACTCCTCAATTTCCAATTACACAAAACTACACTATATTAATTTTCAAATACATAAAGTCACGTGATTGTCAAAAAGTTGAGGTGCCTTTGCTCATGTTCTCATACTTATCTCTGCTTTTCAGCAAATTTCCATTTCATTATGAAGCAAAGTTTGCACCAACATTAGCCCTGACTGATATCCAAATACACACAGCAATAAATTTGAATAGCAGACTCCATGGTCCAGTTAAGACACCGTGGTTGTGCCACAACTGTATCAGTGTTGCTGATTTCACTCTCTAAACAGTAGGGAGACTGGAAACCTACTCATGTAAACAAGTTTGTCCATCGTGCTGACCTAATCCAGGTTGTAAACAAATGCTTAAGTGGTCAAGTAGGAGCTAGTGCACAGGGCTACTGACAGGATTGGATCAGGGCCTACAAGCCAACATAACCACGCAGAACACAGGAGAGGCCACTCATCCCAGTAGCATACACAGTCAAAATAGCGTTTTTTTTTAGACGCTGAGGGTCTGAATCATAGGTCCTTTTTTTTTTTAATCAAACAGCAACAGTTTCTTCTTTTCCATTTCAAAAAAGGATGACAAACATATCTCCCTCTCTGGATAGACAGGCAATTGACAATTACAATAAGCACTGAAAAAAAAGAAAGAAAATTGTTTTTTTGTTGGCCTAACTCCAATTTTGAGTGAGTTGCCGTAAGTGTAATTCTTTTTTTTCCATTGCAAAACATTCTCTGTATGAACACAATCGAAATCTCAACAAAAGTTTCTCAGATGCACAAATAGTATGTCACATGTCCCGGTCAGCACTTCCTGTTTTCTTCTCAACTCTTCCACATTAGAGAGTTGAGCCGACTGTGCCAAAGCTGTGTCACTGTTTGTATCCAGAAGACTGGCAGTTCTCCCCGGCTCCCCTTTCCCTCCATGCTGCGTGTTTATTGGTCGAAGCAGAACGAATCACAGGATGGTCACATAGAGGTGTCGTGTGATTGGTTGAGATGATATTCCACAGAGAGCAAACTGCTCGTCCAAGATGACAATATTGTCTTTTCTTTTTCTTTTCTTTTTTCTTTTATTTTGAACATGATGCATTGTAGTTCCACTGTTCAGACTTCACCCCCCACCACAACCATCTCCAGCTGTCCAGATCCAGCCCTCCACACCCTGCAGGTGGGGGGAGTCAGAGGTGCGAGGAGCAGAATGGAGTGGAGAACCTGTTTTTGTCTTTACAGTGAGAAAAGAGAGACAAAGAGAGAGAGCGAGAAAGAGAGTCCATCCATCCATGTTCTTTCCACCCACCCCTCCATGCCCAAACCCTGCAAGCTGCTGCGGCATTGATTGGTGAGCAAGAGGAGAGAGGAGGAGCGGGTTCAACTGATCAGGGATCAGCGGCGATCAGTCTGTATTGATCAGTGATCAGGAGCAGCGAGTGGGTCCAGCCCCTCCTCTCCCCTACACCTACCCCAGTTTCCCCCCCGCCTTCCCCGACCCCATTTCAGCCCATATCAGAGCAGCAGGACCTGTAGACAGAGGTGGCCCCCCCTGGCCCTCCACTGTCAGAGGATGATGCAGCAGCGGCACAGACGCTGGCCACCTCCATGTACAGAGGGAGGGGGTGTCACTGGGGCAAAGTAGGCGTGGACCTTGATCTCTGGAAGGTGGGCCTGTGGAGGGGAGAGGTACATTAATGCAATAAAAATAATACAGGGAAAAGCACATAATCATTTCCATGCTTGTCTTCGTCTTTGTTGTCTCTGGATTAGTTTGACATTTTAGGAAATACTCTCATTTGTGTGCCTGTTGAGAGTTAGATGAGAAAATCAATGCCACTTTCAAATATGGGAGCAGTAGATAAAATAAGGCAGAGAATAAGGGAGCAACATAGGGGTTTAAAAAACCTACTGATCTAATTCCCAACAAAAGCACTTTGTATGTGATCAAAAAAGTCTTTATTTCCCCGGCATTTCCACTGACCCGGATGCGTTTGATGCCAGCTCTGGTGACTTGCTGACAGTCGTAGAGCTCAATGCGCTCCAGGCGATGGCAGCTCTTCAGGTGCTCCAGGGTCACGTCGGTGATGAGGGGGCAGTTGTCCAGCTCTACCACAGTGAGGCGCTCTTGGCCACAGGTGCTGCTGCTCAGAGCTCTGATGCCATCATCTGTGATCAGCTCGCAGTGGGACAGGGACTGTCCAGGACAACAGCAGACAGGGTTGAAGACACACACATAGGTGGATTAAAGCCTCATATGCAGGCAGACTGGCCGAGGCAGAGCCTGGCACAAAATCAGAACTGCAGGTGTAAATGTTTACCAGTGCTTGCAGGCGAGGGCAGTGGATAGACAGCTGAACCAGGGTGTTATCTGTGACCTGTGGAGAGGAACAGCTTGATTAATGTACTGTTCCCACATTTCTAGAGACAGCTGAGTCTTTTTTAGTACTTTGTGTACATATGTGTGCATTTGGTTTGCACCTAAGTGATAATCTCTGCTCTTTTTGTTTATATGTGCAAGCTTACCTACTTTGTGCTGAAAATGCTGGACCAACAGTCCAACAGACCAACCTCAGGATAAATAAAAGTACTAACTTATCTTTTTCACCTGTATCTCTCACTTTCTGTCTCAATAAATTCAAAAAGTGAAGTGAACATACCTTGCCATATAAATAACTACATCATCGTCTTTTTCTTACAATCTAATCTCCACCCAAACAAACAGATCAAAACCATGAATCACTTACTCAACCAGAGTTGATGTTGGACTTGAAAAAAGAACAACACAGACTATCTTACCAAAATACATTCTTCTAAGTCCATTTTTTCCAGCTCGTGACAATTCTGTGAAAAAAATATTTCAAAAATGTCAAAGTCACTCAATTGTTCAATTAAACCGGATGATTGAGAAGTGTGAAATAGGACTAGGAGAGCAGAATCAAGCTCACCCTGGCCAGCACAGTGAACCCAGCGTCCGTAACATGAGAGCATCGTGCAGCCTCAAGGATCCTGAAAACACACAGACGTGCAGCACATGCATGTAAAGGCTTTTTAGAGTCTTGGGTTTAAGGCATTACGTTACCAATGTATATCAAAATCAACTAACAACTGGGCATGAATGGGGGGATGAAAATCACTACAGGACCAAGTGGGCTGCACTGGGGTGTCACAGATCCTTTACTAGGTTTGGGATTGTGTTTCAGACCTGAGACTGCTGGAGCACAGCCTTGCCTGTTCAATACAATCTTTCATTTCCAAGCTTTAGATAGTGTGTGTGCCCTAACGAGATTGCTCTGACACACCTGTCTCTAAAGATTTTATAAGAGCGTGAAAGGACAACACTGATAAAAAAGAGACTTTCTTTGGGACCTTCCAGCCTTGCCAGGCAGCTGGAATTGGTTGAAAAATCACCAAATACTATATACCACATAATAAGATAACTGCATTTTTGCATATGACAGTAGTCATACTGGCTGAGAGGATATTTTGCAGATTCTGAAGCAAGCTGCTTATGTCCTTGTGAAGGATGGCAGGGCAGGTGTGTGTTTTTCTCACTTGAGTCTGGGACAGTTGAGTCCCATTGCAGTGAGGGAGGCATCAGTGATGTTACTGCAGCCAGACACACAAAGGATTTGTAGCTTGTGGCATCCTCGGCACAGACTGACCAGGCCTTCATCTGTTATTTGCTGGAGGCAACAGACACATGAGATAAATTGCAAAACCACAGAGGCGTACAGACACATCCCCACATGCATTATTATCAGCCTCTCCCTCCCCACATTGCACAACCGAATTTGTTGAGTTTGTCTTACTGTGCAAGACTGCATATTGATGGTGGTGAGTTCTGGGCAGTGTTTCTGAAGGTGTTTCAATGCTCCATCATCCAGCTGGATTCAAACACAAAATGTACAGTATTGTTAATGAAATACCTAGATCAATAATCTATGTATTACTGTGCTCTGTGTTTTCTATGTATTCTTGAAATCTAAAATGGCCCCAAATAACAGTGAGGAACTTTTGCTTAGTTTCTTCCTGTTTTTCGAAACAGTTAAATCATAGTGTGACTACTGTACCCTGTGAGCACCAAAAGATGATTCATCAGGGTTTTATGGCATTTATTCCCAGGCAAGAAACATAGATTAGAAAAACAGCAACAACTAAGCACATAGTCTGAAGAGAATACTGGCTCTACAGAGGAAGCAGAAAAAGAAAATGTCAGCTTAACCCGAACCACTACATCAACAAAAAAACAAGCAATGACACTGAAATACAAGCAAAAAAAAAAAAAAAGAAAAAAGAAATTCCATGGGATGGAAAATGTACTGTGTTGAGACCAGCAAGGAGGGAAAAGGGCACATTTCTCTTCAGTAAGTAATCTTCCAGCAGTGATATAGAAGTGTAGGATGTGCACAATATTAAGTTAAATAATCTGCTCATTTATAGGTATTTCTTTAAAGTTTGGAATCAATGCAATTGCATGGGACAAAAAATCAGGTCTAAACAGTCTATTCCCCTTAAGAACTCTGGATCTTATAGTGAACATGTCTAAGATGACAAGCCTTAATTATGGTCTTGATATATTTGCATGTCAAGTGTTATATTACAACTGTATTTTAAAAAATGTATTTTAACATGGCATAAAAGCACACTGTAAAAAGGGTCAAAATGCTTTCAAAGTCCAATGAGGAAGGCCTAAAATGTCCACTGATGTGTGTGTACACTGCCATTACTGTACCTGCGTGCAGCCTCTGAGGAACAGTGCTCGTAAACCGGCGCAGCCTCTAGCCAGAGCCTCGATGCCATCACGTGTAATCTGGTCACACCATGACAGGTTCAACATCTCCAGCATCCTGCAGCCGTCACTAAGCATGCACACATGTACATAATAGAGATAAGACAAAACACATGAACAAAACAGAGATAAGCATATATTTGAGGATTGATAGATGGATAGCATATGGCCTTTGGATTTTAATGGCCAGGGCAGTGCCGAGTGTGCGATTGGTACCTGAGGGCCTTGAGGGAGTGGTTGCTGATGGACACACAGGAGGTGAGATCTAACTGTTTGAGTTTGGAGCAAAACTTGCTGAGGCTGAGACAGGTGCTGTCTGTGATCTTGGTACAGCCATTCAGGTTCAACACTTCAATGTTTCTGCAGTTCTGAGCAAATGTCCTGGGAAACAGTTGCACAGTGGAGATGGAGAAGCAGGAATTACTTAAGAGTCGCTTCATTGAATAAATAAGAAGAAAGGCGCTGGGAGCTACTTGGGAGCCAATTAACAGAGTCATCTACTGGCCCCTGGGAAGATGTTGTACAGCTAATGTACATTTCTTTTTTTCATTTGCTTTTTTTTTTTTTTTTTTTTAAACAAAGGCCTCTCTCTAGAAAGAGCTGCTTTTACTTCTTTATTATTGGTTGCTTAAAGGGGTGGTAGAAATGTTGAAGTGAAACTATGAAAATGAGGAGATCAAGAGTTACAGTTTCATGTAAAAAAAATACACCATTATTCTTTTGTTTTGGTTGGGTGTGTGTGTGTGAGTGAGTGTGTATACAGTAAAGAGAGATTAAATGAAATCAAAAAAGGAGTTTCTAACACAGAGTCCCTTGGGACCGAAGAGGCACAAGCCGCTTAGCATTTAAACATAATCACATGTGAACATAATCACTTAAACCAACAAGAGTTTTGGTAAAAGTCAAAGAACAGCCACGCTCAAGAGACAATGAGAATCTCACTTCATGGAGGCATCTCCCACACTCAGGCAGCCTCTGAGGCTCAGCTGCCTCAGGAAACCTCCACATCGCTTTGAAATGTTCTCCACCACTCGCCCCTGAGAGACACAGGGACAGAGAGAGAGAGAGAGAGAGAGAGAGAGAAAGAGAGAGAGAGAGAGAGAGAGAGAGATGGACAGAAGTGATGGACATGGCCACAGGACAGAGGATCAGCTGTGACGTCACAGTCGGCACCAAAGCCTACTGACCCAGCACTAAGCCTTGGGCTGGATAATGCTACTCAACGAGCACACACGTGCAGCACACACAGGCGGGTTCACCCACACACGCAAACAAACATAAATACTGTTCATCCCGCCACTCTTCTCTTTTTACGCTCTCATAAAGGCCTCACCTCTATGTCTGTCTGGAAGTTGAACAGGTCAATCTTCTGCCAGTTACTGCCATCTAGAGCCAGGACATTCCACGCCTGAGAGGGTGACAGACAGGTTGTGGTCAGAGACAGGCATGTGGGTCAGACGGGGGGGGGTGTTAGGGGTGTTGAATGAGGACTCTGTTATCGTAATATGCAGGGGAAATGAATGGACATAGTGGGCCGACTGCCACTGTAGAGCACTCTGTGGGTTTTGGCTCATAAACTATGCCCACGTTCAGTTTCTTTGTTCACGGAGCAGGTGCACCAGCTGCTGTTTTCACTTCTTACAGCCATCTGGGGCCTCTAATGTGAGAATCTGCATCTCTGTTTTTTATCACTGTGAACTGAGAGTTTTGGAGTTTTGGATTTGTGGCACGTTGAATGAAGTCATCTTGAGCTCTTGGAAATACTAATTGGTACTTTTCGATCTGGACTGATACTCTGCAGTCAAAACAACTGATCAGTTAATCAAAATATTTGTAATGAATGAAGCTCAGGAGAAAAGAGATAAACTAACCTAAAATCAAAATCAACTTTGTGCTTTGTCAGAGGCACCAAGAAATTACGCTTTCCTTATAGAAATATATCAGAGCTGTTGTAAGAGAAGCAGCCACCACAGCTCTGCACTCACTGTCCACGTGCAAAGCCCCTGTTATTATTCCCAGGTAGCTCATTCATAAATGACTTTCAGCCTTCAGTGCACAATGGCTGAACAGTGGTCCGTGTACACATAACCAGCAGATGGCACTATGGTATAGATGTTTCTAGAGAATTCAACGATGGTAAACCAGTTTAAATTTAACCACAACACAGTTGAGAATTACATCAATCCATTCTGTTAAAACAATGAGTGTGTTAGTTCATGGTGGGAGGTTTGGGGGTGTAGAGGTAGAAAAGCTTACCTTGGATACTTGGGCACACCTACAGAGTGTAACCACATCTAGATAGGAGAATATTCTACAAAGAGAGACAAAAAAAAAGAGTATGAGTTTATCTCAGTTCACTCTCAGATAAAGAGCACAGTTTCTCACTAAACTTTATATCTAAATATCTGGAATTTTATCTTAAATATATTGGTGTTTTGTGCTGGAGAGAGGAGAACAATCCCCTATGTTTTGTCGGTAAAAGGAGAGCCCCACAGACAGGCAGTGTTTGAGCTATGGGCCGGTCGGCCACAAAGGGCTGCATGCAGCAGGCTACTGGGTCAGCTCAATCCATTAATCTGCCAATGAGTAATCTCTGGCACTCAGACAGGCAAGGCCACGGACAGCATGGGACAGATGGACAAACATACATACTGTACATGTACAGAAGGACAAACACACACTTGAAACCGAACATGCATACTTCATCTCAGTGGTTAAACAGCATGTAGCTGTAGTCAGTCTTAAAGGCACAATCTATAGAAAATGTAAGGTATTCAGAAAATTGTCATGGTGCCAAAGCTGTGAGTGCAGCTGGGGTCTGAATGTCCTTTTAACCCAGGAAACAGGAGCCGGCCATTGTGTCCTTCATATAGATGCAGACAAAGGCTGTGTGTTTTGATGTGTGTTGGGCTGGGGCATGTTGGGACATGTCCCTATGATCTACACCAGGAGTCTTGTGGCAGGGAGTGAGTGCATACAATCAACAATGCAATGCAAAGACCCCCCCCCACCCCTCACATATATAGCTACAAACACACAGGTGCACTCTGGAGTGATCGCAGGCCACCAGAGAAGTTGACCAATCAAGCACATGTTCATCGATCTCCCTTCTAATATCTGGTTAATGGCTGTGACGCTGATCATTGATTGACTGTCTGTTTTAATCAAACACAATCCGATTTTCCATTATGTGTGTGTAAGAGAGAGGCCTTTTTTTCACCCCCCCTCCCTTTTTTTTTTAACCAACCACGGAAGAATTCTAGTTAATCATACTCACAGGGAAGCAATCAGTCAATCTGATTTGGCGAGTCCCGTTTAGACTCCTGTTAAACTATTTGACATTTGGTGCTTGATGATGATAAAAGCATAGCAGATGAGAATGTCTCTGATGTTTTAGATGAAGACAGATGGGCCTGTAGCTGGATCACTGACAGACTTTTTCAACAATAAAGTGATATTAAAGTTCCTAATTCAGACATCACATGTATTTTTTGCATTTTGTCTCACACACGACAGACGTAATGCTGACTCTGAATACAGAAAGAACAGAAAATACGTTAGCTGCCGTTGTTGCTCCGTCAAATGATGCCCGGGTATGACTTTTTTCCTGACATGGTACATAATGAGATTTTAATGGAGCACAGCCCTGTTTGTTGTCAAAATGTACACCTGGCCCTTCAAGCATGGCTAGATAAGAGAGTCAAGCCTTCACCATGAGTCTAGGACTGGTTGCCATGGTAACTCCGGTTCGACATGAATTTGGGTGGTGGTAGGGAGGCTGCTGAGTCAGCGCTTTTGGGTAAGGAGACCCTGAATCACTCTGCTTGCTCCCCAAGGCTCGTCTGTCAGACAAGGTTCCTCTATAGCACGGCACAGTTATCGCAGTTTATATCCATGCTGCACTGGCCTAGATAACAGCTGTTTACAATGCACCACCTGAAAGGCAGACGGACGCATAAACAAGTCAGGTACTCAGGCCTCTCACACAGTGATACATTAAACATTAACAGTAATGCTAATGAGACTAATTAGCTCATCAAATTAACTGATTAATTAGCAAATACTCCCATGGCAATATAGCAGACAACATATGGCAATCTTTTACTGGTTGGTGACCCCTTAAAATGAAGCAGCAACTTCTCTTCAAAGGCCTCTATATAGCTCCGTAAACCAAAGAGTGAGAGGTCTTCCTTTAAACCTCTTAGATTGTTTCATTTTAGGGCTACAACACCCAGTGCATCAGCAAAAAATGAATCAGCAGCTATTTTCATAATCTTTGTCATGTTTCAAGTAAAAGATGATCAAACATTTGCTTTTTTCTTCTTCCTGTTTCCATTAATCATCTCATGACCCTGTAGATTTATCTTACAACCCCTTGTAGGGCTCCCAATCCCCAGCTTACTCTAGACTGCTAATTAATCATTTAAGTGCTGTGAACTCATTTCCCATATGGGATTTTTGAGTTATTGTATTCAAAATGTTGACACACAGATTTATACTGGTATTGTATAAATGCAGCTGAGACAACACATTGTCTTTCACTGTGTGCAAGGCTGACAGGGCAAAGCAAAATTATAAATGTAGAAAAAAAGCCTCCAGTCAACCCACTTTCCATGGTTTAAAAACGAGATTTACTGTCACAACAATGACTCTTCCTCACAGCTGATGTTGTGTAAGTGTCTCGACGTGGCACATGTGACAGCAGGTCATGTGTTGTAGCCAGCGAGTGCATGTGATTACGTCTTTTTCTGTCCACCAGTGAAAGTGGCGCTGGTGGTAATGGGTATACTGGTCGTTTCTGTGGAGCACAGCTGGAGCAGCAGAAGAGCACAGCACTGCGGAATTCCCCACCAGCTAAGACACGCTATTTATAGCACACACACACACACACATACACATACAGTTTGCATAGGCCCAGGAGCATTTTACATACAGACACACACACACAGACAAAACATGCAGAAACAATCCATATCGTGTGTGCAGAGCTACATGTTAGTTCATCCCTTCCAAATACACACACACATGCACACACACAAATTAGTTTGGAGGATGTTCGTGTGTGTGTGTGTGTGTGTGTGTGTGTGTGTGTGTGTGTGTGTGAGTAATGTCAGATTTATGGGTCATGTGGGACAAAATATTGGTCTGTAGGTCAAACAGTTAACAGAACCTCATCTCAGACTCGTGACCAACATACATCACGCAAAATAACGCACACAGATCCCTACACAGCACACACACACACAAAATAGTGACAAAAATAAACATACACTGACAAAAACACACACATATACACTCCTACACGTGACCATGTCAAGGCTACTTCAGCTAATGAGTAACCCTGACCTAAGCCCTTGTCCCAGGGTATGTTGTATTGTGTGTGTGCGTGTGTTCGTGTGTGTGTGTGTACGGAGGGGGGAGGTTTAGTTATCGGTCTTACCTAAGGAGAAGCTCTTTGGGGAGCTTCTTGTTAATGGGGGCTTCATCGCTGTTTGAGAACACCTGCCGAGACACAAAATAAACAACAACAATGAGTGTGTGTTTGTGTGTGTGTTGTGCATCTCTGATGCGGTCAAGAGCGATGAGACAGAAACACGATTGCATGCTGTAACAATGGCAACAGAGATCAAAACATAGAAAGCATGGAGAATCATTATCATCACAAGAACACACGAAACACAGATCTAAATTTGGTGATGGGACAACATATGAAATGTATTTAAAGGATGTAAACTCACTTTTATTCAAGCAAGCAATAAAACAATCCTGATATTCCCGTAAGTAGATTAAAAGCACGGTTGGTTGCTTTAATTTTTAAAAAGTTTTTCCTGTCCATCCTGGGTGCAAAACATTCATTTCAATTTAAGTGAGGAGACAAATCCAGTGCTCTTCATGTGTGATTTAATTATCTGATTTTATTTTATTACAGTCTAAGTAAAGCACCATGTAACTTTGTTTTGAAAATGGCTGCACACATTTATTCTATTGCATATTATTAAAAGATTTAGCTGAAGCTACAGTAATAGGAGCAATATGAGTTTTCAGTCATCTGAGTTGGTCAAGGTTTTATTTTTACTATGAAAGTCTCTTTTTGTTACTATCCCTTTACCACAGCTCAGCAACATTATCTGTGGAAACACAAAGAAAAAAACGTAATTTGATTTGTCAAGCTGCAAACTGCTGAAGCACCGAAACAACACTGTGACTGTTCTCCTCCATCACTTGCAATAAAAGCACTTAAGAAAGGCACATCTTTGCAGCCAGGATGGACAAAAGGAACGTAAAACAATAACATGCACAATGTGCATATGAGAGCGTGAGCGACACCTGTCCTTTAATAAAAATAGACCCTTGCAGTTACTAGTGAGAGAGGGGAAAAAAAGCTATTACTTCCTAGAGCGATGCTAATAAACAAGCCAGAGCTGCATTTGGCTTTCCACGTCCCCTCCTTACAAGCTTATAATTCTGTTAGCCTGGTCAGCTTGTTGGCATGCTTATCTCAATTAGTCTACTCGCTGGATGTCTGGCCATCTGCTGAGTGGGACACACACATCCACACACACACATGCACTTGCACAATCGCAGGTGATTCAAGTCAGACCTCTCTGTGTGAGGAACGGTGGCAGAACATTCTAGATCAGGTGGGTCGTATTTAGCCATGAATTTAAATTACGGCAAACACCCACATTCGCTGTGCCTCTGCAGACACGCATCCTGCCGGTGATAAACACTCGTATCCTCAAAGACTCAGAAACTGTATCTAATGAGGGGGGACTCCCCACTGTGTCGCACGCAAACTCAAACACTGAAATG
>JBAJHX010000040.1:10098765-10138210 GCA_037176925.1 Amniataba percoides
AGCCCCCTCCCCTACCCCCCCCACCACCACCACCAACACCTGCAGCGAACATAATTCTCACCAGTTCCTCTGAGATGTTCAGGTGTGAATCACCATCTCTCTCCTTCTCACCATACCTCTCTCCTACTCCTCTATGACCCCGACCTCCCCAGAAATAGCCATCAACCCCTTGCCCCCCCCAAAAAAACATGCCCCTCTCTGAGTGAGTCAGGATCCTAGCCCACCTTTAACTCATACAACGTCATACAAGCCCCTCTGATGAGGAGGTGAAAGTACGGGAGGTGCATGAGCAGGGTGGAAGATATGTGACGGAGAAACACAGAGAAGAACGGCCGTAATGAAAACCATCAGTGGGGGATTTAAAGCCACAATGCAGCAGCAGCATGGCGTCTCCATCGGGGCAGAAGTGACACAGAGAATTATGAAAATGAAAAACGTGGGCTGTGAAAGAAAGAAATGGAAAGAAATGTGGATCTTCAATAAACATGTCAGTCCTTAAGGAATATCTCTACTGTGGTTTTTACATCTAATTCCAGTTGTTTTCCCCATTTTAAAAAATCTTGTGTTTGAGTGCACACACACACACACACACACACAAACACACACACACTTGTTCCTGCCCCCCCACTGTTGGCAGTTTTCTCTCCTTTCAAATCACCTCCATCATGGTACTGCAGCAAGCATGAAAACAGTCCCTTTCTCAAAGTGTTTTCACCTTTTTTTCTCCGCCTCATTTCTCTGATTTACTGCTTTAGATCAAATCATCTGAACAAAATTACAGCTGATATAACTCCATCTTCTCCAGTGTGACAATTTGCTGCTTTTCCTCAGTAAATTACAGCGAAGCTTTTTTAGGAAGTTTTGGTTGGAAAACACAAAACAAGTAGTCAGAAGACCCTAACGAGTATTTATACTTTACATACAGAAATTCAATTTTTCAAATTATGCTTTAACTTATTTTCATTGTAGTGCTTTTACTTGTAATGCAGTATTTTTACATTGCGGTACTGCTACTTTTACTGTAGCATCTGAATACTTTTTCCACCACAGACAATCTCACTAGCTGCCATCACATGATCTTCTTCAGTGATGGAGTTTCCCAGGTGTCATGACATTGTAGATATGACCAAATGTCATTTTTTTGTGATCATCAACAGTTATTTAACAGCTGTATAACATCCATGTGCCGAGGAGGATTACGTGAAAGCTACTAAAATGACTGAATGGACACTGTGGTGATGTTTTATCAGTTACTCTTTGTCAAGGTCAAGAATGAACTTTCATTTTCTAGATAATCCAAAACATGAAACATCTACCTGCTTACATTTTACATGTTTATGCACCTATGCTGTTGTGGCTGCTTGAATGTGTAGAATGAATTTCTAAAGCATAATGTGCACACTGTGATAACTTTTACTCTGCGTGTAAAGGCTTTTATAATGTTGCTTTAGGTTTTAGTGGTGTGGATCCTGTGTGTGCTGGTACTACGTGGGTTTGTTATCTTCGCTTGCAGGTTCACTGAAACAAAAATCTCTCCATGGGCTGTGGCCATCAGTCTTTATCTCCCTCACCAAATGGGACACACACACACACACACAAACACACACATACACCAACCAATAGAGGGAAGTCTGGCCTTGCAGAGGGGACAATCCAACCTTAATTAAGATTTCTGATGCTCAAAGGATCAGCTCCATTTGAGCGCACTGAACCTGAAGTCCCTCATTAGCCTCTGGCTCTGAAGTTGGTTTTTAAATAGCACTTGTGTTACCCTCCAACACTTTTCTCACGTTTTTTTTTAACATTTAGATTGCCAGCTCACAAACAACCCATCCTATTGCTCAAAGGCACTCCAGCATCCAGCTTGCCTACCTTCCTCCTCCTCCTTTCTCTCTCTCTCTCTCTCTCTCTCTCTGCAGTCTATCTGACCGCCCTCTTTTGCCCACCCTTCAGGAGTTTGAGCCGTGACGTATTTACTAACGGGAGCACGCGAGTTTTCGCACCGGCGCTCCATCTGCTCGCGAGGGCGACTATTTGTGGGAGACACAGCGCGCCCCGCCGCTGCACCGCGCTCACAGTTTCCTCCGTGCGCCTCCACTTTATCCACCTGCAAGACCGGGAAGACATCTGGAAGTTTGTTTTCTGGTCTTTTTTTAAAAAAATTATCATTATTGGGACTCGTTTTCCAACATAAAAAAGTGAGCCTCAACTCCAGGGCGCAGAAAAAAGAAAGAAAGAAAAGAAAAGATGCTGGCTCGTGGTGACCACAGTGCCGCGTCGCTGCTCTTTGGGTACTTGGTTTGCCTCGCGGTGACCTCTGTTGTAAATGCGGACGGTAAGTTTTAAATGTTCAGCAGGAGGAATTGATGACAAACATGGACTTAGTTATCCTTTCGACAGAAGTTTCCAAACGTGATTAGAGGCTTTTTCTGGACCATCTAAAGAGTTTCTTAAAGGTTGGAGACGCGCGCAGTTGGCACCTGCCTGCGTCCTCGTGCGTTTTGCGAGCATCCTCCTGCGCTCGTGGGTTTATTTATTTCTCTTTAGCAGATATTTCATCCTTTACCCAGAAAGCCTCTGATAAAACTGTGAGTAATGTGGATGGGTGCGCGCACTCAGGCTTCCACTGCCGCAGCTTAGTCCACAAATTCAGCTTCAGCTCTGTAGATTTTGGACATGGAGTCACATTTTCTTGATTGACTTTAAAGCTAATGATGTGTCAATGAGCTGGTAATGAAGAGCTCCAGTGAGTCAAGTAATCTGATCACACCTGTGGCCAATCAGCCATCACAGGAGGAGCACACAGATGTTAAACTGTAAGTGTTATGCTTCACTTTCTCAGTTATGTCATTTTTATCAGCCTTTAGTAGCTGGCGTCAAATGTTATTATTTTTATATTATAATGTGATATTTGCTTAAAAAAAGCATGTCTTGGGTAATTCATTGTTTACACATGCATTTGTTCTCTCATTAAAATTAGTATCATTCACACTTAATTGGGATGTAGATGTAAAATCCTAATTTGTACTTAAGTCAAGTTTTATTTTTATTGTGCAACATGACAAATATGATCAGCCTCGGGGGTCTTCACAATCTGTACATCAATGGACATCCTCTGTCCTTTGAGCCTTGATTCAGAGAGGAGGAAAATGGAGGAAAGCTCAGGAGCAGGACAGACAGGAATCAGATGGTGTGTGTACAGAACAGACGAACAGAAAAACTATCACAGTATATACAAAACATGATGACAAAATAATGGATACGTGTATTGCCACCAAGTATGAACAATTATTCCAAAACCAATATCCACAACAAATATGTCATGCTGAAAAACCTTAATATGTTCTAGGGAGAGTTAACCAGACTTGTGAAATGTGTAAAATGGTCATCAGCCACCTGATCTCCTGGTTATGTTCTGTGGACATTGTCCTTCTTTAACAAATGCATCGATGGAGTAACGTGCAACACTCAGCAGCTGTCTGCTCTCTCTCCTCTCAGGTCGAATGTTCGTGCTGGACCTGAGGAACTCCTCTGGTCTGCAGGGCTTCAGAGATGCTGAGCGGGCCTGTGCGGCTCGACATGCCCGCTTGGCATCGGCTGAGGAGCTCCACCATGCTGTGGTGGAGTGCTTCTTCTCCCCGTGCACCCGCGGGTGGCTCTACGGAGGCACAGTGGGGTAAGAGTGAGAGGCGTTTGTGTATGTAATTGTGCCTGTTTGTGCATGAGGGTCTTCATTGTTTTAAGGCGCATTCAGGGAGACTTGCGATTGCTAAAGATGTCAAAGGTCATTTTGGTGTGTGTGTGCTCCAGTGTGTGTGTGTGTGTGTGTGAGATGGGGGTTGCGGGGATGGATGAAAGAGAAAGGAAGTGAAGGCAGCAGTGGCAGTTATAGAGAGAGTGGGAAGATAGAAGAAGAGAGTGGCACATTTCAGGGGGGGAAGAGAAAAAAGAGAGAGGAAGAGAGGGAGAAAGAGTCCTCTGTTCCTTCCTGGGAGAGGAGGGAATTCTGAGCCGGGGTGTCATGTCGACAACCGCCTCCATTTACACCTCGCATCTCCACGGTAACATGACACACAGCTTTCAGCACCCAGAGACGGACGTGCAGACAGACAGGCAGAGAGACAGCTGATTTGGGGCCTGGTGGAAGATTGGTACAGTCAGGTGTTTGATTGACAGCTTGAGTAATTACAGTTCTCCTGAAGGTGATTTCAAGCCTGGAGGGTATGTGGAGTTCAATATTACCTGGACGGTAGTGACATCCCACATTGACAGCCACAGAAAACAGCTAATCCTCATACTAGAGAAGAAAATTTGGGAGATTTTTGTACAAAAAAAGCTGTTCATTGACTAATCTATTCATCTTAAACTACAAAATCACAAATATAATAAACAAGGAAAAGCACAAGACAGGAGAAAAAAGGAACAACAAAACGAGACAAAGAGCCGACAGCCTGAGACATGACGGCACTTTGAACAAACATCAAGACTCATAGTAATCCACAGTCGTTTAGATATTTCAGTCTGATAAATCTCTGCAAAGATACAAAATACACTTAGCTTACAACAAACAAGATGTTGGAAGCTGATACACTCATATTTTATAATGTAATTAAATGGAAAATTGACACATGATGGATCTAAAACAACTCACATTTTACAAAAACATCAGCCAAAGTCAAAATGATCAACGTTACGAAACCGAACCTGCTTCGAAATGGCGGCTGCCTTGAGAGTGACGATATCTGATCAGAGGAAAAGCTGACGTGCTGCTTGCCCTCTACGTGTCGGCCGGCGGACATCAGCTTTCGCACCCGCTTACCATGTCTGACAGCGTTTCACCTACACATCTACGGCTTCATCTCCACCCCGCCTCAAACCTTCCCCACCTGGACTCGCCTCATCCCTCTGCTGAAGAAAGCCGAGGCTTAGAGCCTCTCTGTTCCACCGGTACATCACAGACACTTTGTCCGTCTTCTTGTTTCTTCTCTTCTCGATGTTTTTCCTGTCTATCATCAGCAAAGCACGCACGCCTCCTGCCGCTCACATATTTCAGCAAGAGGACACCGTCCGTCCTCTCCCGTCTGCTCCCTGTGAGGCTGCTCCCTGGCTGCCGCTTGTAAAGTCGTAGATCTCCTGGAAGTGTTGGCTGGTGTCCCGCGCAGATCGCTCTGTTGAGTCATCCCATGTGTATCCCCTCAGCCTCACATTTTATGCAAAAGTCAGGAACATCAGACCTTACTCTCCATGCCTAGTGGCTCAGAAGACATTACTAGTTTTACTTTACGTTAAACACCAAGCGTGTAAAAGCATCAGTATCATAGTTGTAGTGTTTATTGAATGGTGATGATGTTATACACAGTCATTCGTGGCTGAGATTTTGACAGAAAGCATCTCTCACCTTTGCTCCTGCCTTCCACATTTTTCACGTTTCATTCTTCACAGCTCTTCTTTAGCTGTTGCTGACACTCGTCACGCCACAATCACAACATGGATGTATAAGGTGCAACGAATAGATAAGAAATGGAGATTATTTACACAAACATGAAGGAGTGTCACTGTGTTTGAAGGGCCTCTATATGAATCACAGCGACATCCCCTTCTGTCAGTCTGAGCAGAACATTTGAGAGGATTTCAGGTTACCTTTCTTTCTTTTGCTTTTTTTTTGCTCTAGCAGAGTGCTACAGACTATAGTTGCACTGACAACATGTTATGGTCTGTTATGTAATAACGAGTACCTTTTCCAGATTGACTCTCTCACCTTAACATCTTCTTCTTACCTGTCAAACACATGTCTGCTGCCCTGGTAACCAAACACTGTAATACCAGCAGCAAACTGAATTAACCTTCAGTTTTGTACAAACACACACACACACGCACGCACAGTTACACACATACATACTTTTGGGTTTTTTCCTGTAATAGTTGTGTCATGTAAGGTGAGGGTTCTGAGAAATGGTTCTCCTGTCAGGTAAAGTGTTCCCTATCTGTCTCTCTCTCTCACACACACACACACGCCTACAGGAGCTATAGCTGAACAGTGGAAACAGTCTGTGTGTTTTCTTGACTCTCTTGGAGTGTTTTCTTGGTGATTTCTGTCTCACCGCCCGTTTCTCTCACTCTCTCTTTCTCAGACTTTTGTCCTTATAAGCTGAAGTTAGCGTGGCACAAACGTGCAGCATGACTCACGCTGCTTCTCACAGTCTCACTGCCTCACCGCCAGTCAAATTCTTTCCAATTACCGATGCTTTGATTAATGCGAGTGCACGTGCACCCTGACTCACACTTGCACCCTTTCAAATCTAAGCTGATACCTTTTCCGTTTAATGACGCTTGATTAGAAATATTAGCGGTGAAACCTGCTATTAATGAAAAGTTTAACATGTCTGGCTTTTAATGATGTTTCCGAACTCTGTCAAACTTTGATTGGTGTCGGGAGCTGCAATGGGAACATGGGAACGTGATTTGATTGGCCTGGGAAGTTTGAGTTAGTCTTATCTGGTGCTTTTTTATGACAAATGGGCTAACGAGGCTATAAACCTTAATGTAGCATTAAAAATAGACTATTTACTCAGCAGTTTTTGCCTCTGCAGCTTGTAGCCATCGTACACTGATCCTATTATTCATCTGGTCCCTGTGGAACACGAACCATATTAAGTCCTCAATGTTCTGTTTGCTCGATATGAAGTAGGTGGTTACTTGGAGCTATCTATTCGTAGCATGATAATATTGTGCCACAGGATACAACTGCTGATACTGCAACATGTCTGAGCCATGATGTGTGTTTCTGCACTCTGATGTCATGCTGGAATAATATTTGAACAAGCAACGAATCAGGCAGGGACTCAAGGGCAGGAAGTACTTCATATATCTGTACATGTGTGCCGTCATGGGACTCGCATACATACTGTATGTATACTAGAGCTGCAGCTTTACAGTATTCAAAAATGACTTTGTTTCTATCAGCAGTGTTACTTGTAAAAGTGTGTTTGAAATATCAAAAATAAACATAATTGCTCTGCAGAAAATTGGCCCTTGTGACTAATAAATAAAAAGACCAAATTACATTGTTGTAGGACAAAGCAATATTTTGGCGTTGTAGCTGGCTTAGGTGGAGCTAGTTCAGAAGTATTTTAGTTCAGGGGTTCCCAGATGGCGGGTCGAGCCCCCATTAAAGGGTCACAATATAAATTCAACAGTTATTTAGATGAAATCATCAGAGACGTTAAGAGGAAATGCATCTTTGGTAGAACTGCTAGAAAGCCATAAACTCAAAATTGTGTTTCAGTGCAGTTTTGGAGTAAATGTATTGATTTTTCACCACTGGGTGTGATTCCTCTATCCTCTATACTATATTTCTGTGTGTATTAACTGTGCGAGCGTGTTAGTGTGCTAAAAGTAAACACACTGGGTTTAATTATGACCACCCTCAATCCTCAGTCCCTCAGGGGTGCTTAAATGCTTCGCTGTAGGCCACTTGCTCTCATCTGTCACTGTAATTAATGAGTGTGTTTGTGTGTATGTGCCGGTTAAGTTCACCAATGTGATCTATCCATCTTCCCGTCTAATCTATGGATTTATAGGACCACGGTGTGTAATGTGGTGGGCAGTGCACTGAAAGCGGTGGATGTGAAAACAGAAAATGCCACAGAGGACGTCACACAGCTGGACGCCTTCTGCATCAAAGACGCAGGTATAATCGCTGATAATTTCTAAACATGTGAGTAGTGATCGGGATATGAATGGACAAGCTTTTTGTGTGTGAATTTGTGTGGTCCTCTCTCCTCACATATTTACTGAAATGTGAAAGAGGCTGTGTTTCTCTTTCTTTCCATCTACAGATGTACTTTAAACACTCTCAGGCCTGCAAGTGTGAATGTGAATGTGTCTGTGTTTGCCACCTCTATGTTTTTACTCATATCTGTCATTATATACCAATCTTTCTGCCCTCTCATGAATATCTAAGTGTGTGATGTGTATGCGGTGATATAACTTGATGTACATAAGTGCTGATGCTGAATTCCACACACCTATTCCACTGGCATGGATCTGAGAGGGGAGTTGGGGGTCAGTCGGTGGTTGGTTTTGGATCAGACTATTATTGGATACCACCCAGAAGAGATCTCCCGGCCTTTCCTCATGAACAGTAGAGCTTCTGTGGCTGTTTCTATACAACACCTCTATATATAGATACCATAGATTCATTCAAAGCAGGGGAGAGCAATGACACCACTTCTCGGTCAGCGTGGTTCTCACTGTGGTCATAGTTATGATAAGAGGTTTGGGGGTATAAAGTGCAAGTTAGCACCTTCTGTTAACTGTAAAGGCAGTATACCATAAATTATGTAACATATACTATACACTATAGTATACTATATTTTTGTGTTTTAATGTGTTTTTGTACTTTGCAGAAATTGGTTTCAAAGGACTTTAGCACAATATTGTGAAAATCAGCTTGTACACAATTATAAACAATCAATATCAGAACACATCTGATTTTTCATGTATATAGAGTATATAGAGTTCAATAATATCATTTTGAGTTTTCCCAATTATCATGATATTGTAGATTTCATTTTTGATCACTTTGATCACTCTGCTTAAAACTTGGGAAACAGTTTTAACCTGCCTGCTGCTGTAACCTCAACAGTTTGATTAGGAAATATTATTACTGAAATGATATAATAGAACTTTGTTCTGTAAAATACACACTTGATTTGTATTGTTTCATGTTACAGTAACTGAGGAGCTAAAAACTCAAACATCATATAGCACTGTTGAGTCAACCAACATGTTATTATTTGTCAAATAAACTGTGTTGTCTCGGTATAATTACCATAAAATATTAGAGCAGAGTCGAGACAAAACAAAGCCTTTATCTAATCCTAGTGGCATTGTTAGTGGTCATGTTTGTCAAAATTGCATCCACATTTTCCACAAACCCCACTGCTGCCTGCTCTCTTGAGTCATTCTTATCTCTTTGTTTGTTTACAAATGGGATAGTGATGCTGTAAATCTGGATAATAATAATAATGAGTCATGTTTCATTAACCACACCACTGTGTAATATTGAACAGGGATGGCATCGTATTTATCTAATAGATTATTTAACAATTCAAAACATTTATCTTGTGCTTTCTAAGTCGAATGTGTTGTGTTTAGATTACATACATATCTGTTGTTGACAGATGTGCCGTGTGGGGACCCTCCATCCTTCCCAAACGCCCGTCTACAGGGGCACTCTGGCTATGAGATGGGAGATGAGTTGCTGTACACATGTGTGCCAGGTTATGTAATGCCCAGTGGACACAGTGCCTTCAGCCTGCTGTGCGACAGCTGTGGAGAGTGGTACGGACTGGTGGAGATGTGTGTCAAAGGTAAGGAGACGTTTAAACTGTTTGCGTTGGTGAGTGGGACAGAAACTGAGAGGCATAAAAGAGAAAGACAGAAAAAAAACTTTTGCTTTCGTAAAAGCTTTGATCTTTGACCCAGACAGGAGACAGAGGTCAGAGGTCTCAGAGGTCAACCTCCTCACTTCTTGCTTGTTAGCTCCCATTGTCGTGAGGTGACCATTGCTTGATTCCTGGCTTTTGGAGAACAAATTCCCAGTTGTGAGCAGGCATTAACGTGGCTGCTATGACGCCCCAGTGTGACATGCCATAGTGTGGTCCAGTTCATAGCAGAGGGTGAGGAGTTGTCTCTGAAGGCAGAATGCCAGGCCTGTATCCATGGTTAGCTAACAGAGTTGTAGTACTGTTTGTCTTCTATGGCAGATTTCATCAAAATCCTGTCATTGTTTCATGGAATAGCTCAAAATTTTTAAAATACAATTTTCTGCTTTCTTGCTGAGGGTTTAATTGATACCTCTTTTGCAAGAGCCACTTAGTGAAGCTTAGCGTAAAGAACTGAAATGGTTTTGCCTAGTTCTGTGTGAAACCCCAAATGTTGCATTATAATGGGCGATTGTGTGCCAGACTACTTCTTGGCCAGGGGAAGTGACTTCCTGAAGTCTCCACTTGTTGCCTGGTATGAAGAAATTAGCTTTTTCTAACCTTTGGATAATGTTAGTCTAGCTGTTTCCCCGTTTCCAGTCATTATACTAACCCTAACCCTAACCAGCTGTAGCTTCATATTAAACTGGCAGATACAGAAGTGTTATGAATCTTTTCATCTGACTGTAAGGGAAAAAAACAGATAGGTCTATTTCCTAAAACTATTCCTATAATTTAATGTTGTGTTGGCATCTGATTGAATAAATGTGTCCCTGTTGTGTTTCTGCAGATGCAACTGAAAGTCACGTAGACTATGAGGACAAGTTCACAGATTCCTATGGAGAAGCAGAGCGGCTCATTGAGAGACCCGAGGAGGCTCATGGTGAGGTGTATGAGGAGGTGCACGGAGCTGTGTACCCGGAGGAGAAAATGAGTCAGGAGCAGCAAAAAACAAGCTTCAGTGTCGAAGTGGAGAAGAAGCACATAGACGAACATGAACAGCATGATGTGGGAGGAGAAGTGATTGGTATAACATTTGAAGGAGCCGAAAAAGACGAGGAACGGGCTGTTCAGGGCATCATAGGCCATCCGAGATGGGAGCAGGAGAGGAAGGAGGAGGTCACAACTGATGCAGCTGCAGCCACAGAAGCACCTGTCTCTATTCTCTCCCAGAAACATCTCTTCTGGTTCCCCTCTGAGGCCTTCCAGGAGGAGGGACCTCCTGTCTCCACCAATCCATCCACACAGACTACACAGAGGGCCTCAGGCGCCCAATCAGAGGAGAGTAAAGAACATGAGAGCCAAGAAAGGCACCACCACCAGCGTCCAGTTGATGCCGACGACCATGATGATGATGATCATGAACCAGTGGGCTATGATGATCATGACACAGATGACCAAGATGATCGTGATGATGATCTGGATGGCCATGACGACAGCCATCATGATGACCAAGATGGCCGAGACAGCCACCAGGAGGAGGATGACCACGATGATGATGTGAAACATTACATTCCAGCTCGCCATGATGATGTGGACGGACGGGACCACCACAAAAATCATGACGACCACGATGACCATTATGACATGGGTGAACACGAAGAGGACCATGATCGTGATCACGTTCGCTTCAGCAGCCAGGAATACAATGACAGAGAGGAGCCTTACGATGAACATGAAAGCTATGAAGATCATGAAGATATGATCGATGATCACGATGATGACCATCGAAAACATCCTGATGGCTCCGAGGAGCATCCAGACCGTGATGACCATGATGACAGTGATGACCATGATGATGGTGATGACCATGATGATGGTGAGGAGCATCATGAATTGGAGGAGGATGATAATGACCGTTACACTGATCATGAAGATCACGCACACAATGACCATGACAGCTACGATGACCATGATAGCCACGAAGATGTTGATGATGGCCATCAGCATGTCATCTTTTCCATAGCAACAGACGAACATCAGAACGTCACACAAGAGGCAGCAGAAGAAATGGCCACCACAGATGAGACCTGGCTGGACGGCTACCCCGTTGTTCCAGAGGAAACAGAAAATGGCGACTCCACAACAGAAAGAGTAAGACCAGAGGACAGAGAGAGTGGGAACGTTGTCAGGACAACAGACAAACCCAATGAAGTGGAAATTCGTCGACCAGTTGCTCACACCAGCTCACCAGAGGTGCCAGAGTCTCCCACCACAGAGCCTGCCTTAGAGCATGGAGGAGTGAAGGAGATATGGCCTGACCTCATCCCCTCTGCTGATCCCTCCCCTGATCCCTCAGACTCTCCCTCATACTCCGACACCCTCGACTATGATACACAACAAGTATCTCCCACCCAGTCCTACATGGGTGACATTACTGAGGACCCCTTCCTCATTCACGATCCCGCTCCTCCGGTGCTTGACGGTGATGTCCTCACCGGAGTGATTGACGAGCATACAGTGCACAACCTGCCCGGTGAGACTGGTGAGAGGGGTGAGATGGAGGGAGAGATGGGGGAGGCGATGTGCACAGGTGAGGACTGCCCTCCCCATCCTCCAAGCTCTTCCAGCCGAGGCCCCAAGGTAGCAGCCATAATTGTGGTGGTGTGTGCACTTGCCACGGCAGTCATTGTCGGGGTGTGGTGTTACAGACGGCAACAGCAGAAAAGCTCACTGTACGAGATGAATGGGAAGGGCCAAAGTCAGATCAGACAGGGCCAACAGATCGAGATGCAGCAAAAGGTGTAAGAGTGAGAGAGGAAAGAGGGGACACCGACAGAGACATTTAGGAGGGATGGGAAGATTCAGGTGAATCTGAAAGGAAAGCACAGCTCCTCACCTTGCTAGAAAAAACTGCATCATTGAAGATGCTGGGTTGGTATGAACAGATGAGTTTTGAAGACCAAACCGTTCCAACATTTAGTAAAACAGCAAGAACTGATAACATAATAGAAGCAGAGTAAAACAAAATGGTGGCACTTCTGCCTCTCATCTATCAATTGTACCCATCTGTATTATACCTACCCAGTATTTTCAATGCTCTGACATCTAGCTGGTGGAGGGGCTGTGTCCGGACTGGACTTAACTCCAGGAACTGAAAAGGGAGATGACCATAGAGAAAAACCACAAGAAGGCATGTCTGCCCATCTGAACATATGAACGGAGACTTCAGCCTCCAAAGCTCTTGGACATTGTGGTAAAGATTCTCAGTGTTACCTTGCTGTTATTTTTGTTGACTTCATTGTTTGTTGATTAAGCTGTTTTGTTTCTTGTTTCTCAATCTTTGGTTGTCTGAGTATTGTATTTTGATAAGAAAAAAAAACAACTCCGTGACAAGAACATTGAAGTTCAGAGTGCTTCAGATCATCACAGCAGATTTGAGCACATTTCTGTCAGTGAATGAAAAAAACGACGATGATGGTTGTCAGACCAGATGTTGAATAAGTGGTATTGAAGAGAAGTGAGAACAAGTAGGGGCTGGGGGAAAGTTCTTGAAACAAGGATGGCAGGTAAAACATTTAAGATCTTCCTGCCTCTGTTGGCTTTTACAGTCGAGTGGTGAGAGATGTAGAGCGGGTGTCCAGCCAGACTGCAGACTCAGCCTGTGTGTGTGTGTGTGTGTGTGTGTGTGTGTGAGAGAGAGAGAGAGAGAGAGAGTTTGTGAGTTTGTGTTTGAAAGTGAGTGTGTATGTGTGTTTCAGGTCGGTGTAACCCTGCCAGTCAGTGCTACATCATGTTTGCTGACGACAGTCAGACCAACCAGAGATCAAACATTGTGGTGCTGCCATGGCAACAGAAAGAAAGTAAAATCACAACCCCCGATGTTATAGTTTTAACTTGAAGGATTATTAACGATGTAGATGATGATGTTAGTCATGATCTGGTGCTGTTCAAAAAATGTAGTTACATTTACAAAATTAGGTGGAGTCAGACTGAGGCTGGGCCACATCCCCTGAACTGTTTGTCATCAAAAAAATCTTGCATTTAGCTCTATAATAAATGTAATGCTCATTATTTTTAATACATCAATGGATTTTCTTTGTGTTCTGCTGTGTTTGCTGTAAAAAATAACAGGAATAGGAGTTAAAGAAGTTATCTGGACTCAGCTATGGAAGGATTTGTTCATTATAAGTCAGGTTAGGAATCATTGGTTCTTTTTTTGGGAATTCAGACTATTTTTTATTAGAAAACTAAGTAAATAAATATCAGCTTGGTGTGATTCTGAAATAGTTAGGCCCTGCTGTTTCTGTACTGTGCCTAATACTTGGGAGAATCAAATGTCAAGAGGTCAAATGTTAAAATAGAAAAATCTCAATAAACAGTTCAAATGTAAATAAATTCAAATAGCTATGAGGGTTATACATTAGGAACTGTATTTTGTTATTCTGGTGACGTACACAGACTACAAAATTACTTTTACAATTTTTCAATAACTTAAAAAGTGCTTCACATATAATTAATGTCATTAAAAGCAAGTGGTGGCTTATAGACAAGGCACTTTCAGGTGCCATGAATAATCATATAATCGATAATCATTTGCCTTTTTTATCTTGATTTATTTAAAATTGCTAAAAATATTTCACCAGTCCTTTTTATTTTCGTATCAGTGTCTGAAACTGAATTGACACTTACGTCTAATGTGGCAAAGGCATGGGGAATAAAGTACCTGTTGTCCATATGTTTCTGTAAATATGATTCTCTAATGACTTTCTGTACATACTTTATCACCACTGCTGTGTGGGAAATAAATCTGACTTGTGTTTCCAAGCACAGTTGACAGTAGACATTTCATGGTCAACTCATCTTTTACACCTTTTGCATTACCTACTTTTAGACACTGCTGTCAAAGCACGAGTACTGTAGTTAAAATATAAATAAAGACCACACTGTACATTATCAAGCATCCATTGTAATCATCAAGAAAGTTAAAATGCTACTATTACATTTGGGATAATCATCAGTCATGTGTAAAATCGTGACAGATTTGAAAGAAAGCAACTATTCTTTTTGGGGGTTTTTTTTTTACATTACTGACTCTCTTTCACATGATGCTAATATTTCTCCATCTTATTCTTTTTCATCTCAAACAGCCTGATGTGCGTGATATCAGGATGAAATGTGTACTGTATGTGTGCTCTCTACGTCACAATAAACTCCTAAACGTGGTTTGAACTCTTGATTTTCATCTTTTATTTCTGTTAGAGTGAAATATTACAGTTTGACTTTGACCTGCGAACTCACTCCTGACTATCCAGCCTTTTATATGAACTTTTAACAGAGCTCTCTCTACCTGCCATCATCCCCTATTTCTTTGAGATATGGTCTGAAATTGTGTAAAAAGAGCAGAGGGGGGACAGATGAAAGATAAAACGTTGGCAAAGGAGAAGGAGAGGTAATAAAACAGACAGGTAAATACAGGCAGGAGAGGAATGAGGACTCAGAGAGAGACACGCAGTAATACAGCGAGAATGTTCCCCAGTGGGTTTTTAACATCACTGTGTGACAAACTGCACAGAGACTCAATGTTCAAACATTATTAAACAACTCAGTGTTTTCTCTGGACGTCTCTCTGCTCAGCACGGCCCTGGCTTTCATCTGAAAGACCCTCAGAAACATCCTGCTGTTCATCCCTCAAGTCAATATCAAGGAGCATTTGTCATTTTTCTAGCCAAAATACTATTAATACTATAATACTCCTTCAGCTATGATGATTTTTTGCTTTTCTTTATCTTGCGTGACAGTAAATTCATAATATTTTGGTCAGTTCTTGGTGGCTGGTCAAACAAGTGTTGTCAGATTTACAGACATTTCAGAAACCAAACATTTCACATATTAAACACTGGCACATTTTATTAAATTTCATTGTAAAAAGGTACCATTTTTGAAAGACATGTGTGATTCACAGTGGATTCATAAAAAAGTAAAAAATACCTCTGCTCTGATATAATCATTGTCTTTAAATCAGTGAGTCACTGTGGTGTATATCCATAACACTAAAACTGATATTTAGTGCACAACATAGGAGATTAAAACATATTCAGGATGTGGTTATGCAGGAAAAACCACTGTGACCAATGAGAGCCTAGTGACAAAAAAAAAACACCCAATAAATACAAACTGGGGAGTGTTGGCGCTGCTTTTTTGTTTGTTGTTCAGTGTGTTGGTGGACCTTCCAATGTGGGGTACTTATCCTCGTCCAGGAACTCATCTATAAACTCCACCACCTCCCCCTGCAGACAAACAAAACAGAAAAAAAGGCCAACTTAGGTGGCATTGTACCAAGTGAATTGGCATAAATCATCCCACTCACAGATCTGTTGGTGATTTCTCATACCTGGCATTACTTAAGAGATTACAGCCAAGAAGTGGATGGTTTCTACCACATGCAGCGTGTAATCCTGGCTCATGTCGGGCTGCCCTGATGGCCACAGTCCTTGTGCTGCATCATAATAGCTTAAAGCGGCAGCAGTGTCGTGCTGCCACCTCATGTCCGTCTGTCATATTGCAGCCTGATAAACACAGGGCCCACATTGTACTGCAGGGTGTCATGTGACCAGACTGAAAAATCCTGGGTTTTTCCATAAGTTACACAAGGACAGGGCCTGTGGGAGCTGCACACAACCTGATCCAAACTATAACTGATTTCATGGGAATCGTGCAGGTCTATTTTTAACTGTAACTTGTGTTCCTGTCACCTGATCACAGGTAACCTCTTTTGCCAGAAGCATCTTTTTATGCACAGACGCGCTAGAATAATGTAAAACCAGGCACGTACCTCGTCGTCGCTCACCAAGCGCTGCCTGGAGAACTCAAGCATCTGTAGCTGCAAGGTGGTCTGATTGTAGTACCGCACCGCCTCCTGTGGCACACACACAGACACACGACAGGTAAAATGTGCATGTCCTGTGAATCATAGACAAAACAGCTCCTTTCTCGCCACAACTTGCTGTAGATGGATTCTCTCACTCTCAGGTCTGTACATTAAACAACAGGAGACAGTCAGCAGAGAGTTGGTTTATCTTAGCATAAAAACTAGAAACAGGGGAAGCAGCTTGGCTTCCTTTGCCCGAAGATATATAAAGTGTAAAAACGACAATTAGTTTTGTTGTTACCATGGTTTATGCCATCAACCTATATTCCTTTCCAAGGCTTTCAAGTGTTAAATTAGCGGGAGGAGATGGGTCCAGACTGACTTGGAGATAATGCATGTAATGGGTTGGTTCTTGTACTGAGGCTTGTGGGTTTGCAAGACCAGAGCTGCACAGAACTCTAAAGCAAACGTGCGTGTTTCACAAATATTAAACAACTGCTTCACCCACTGACTAAGTACAGAAACTGTGTGTGCACTAGATTTAAAATCATTTATTTATTTCACCGTTCTGGGGAGGAAGTCCTCTTCTGTCAGTCCCCACTGGGTTTTGTGGAACTTGTAATAGGCCACGTTATTCTTCATAACTTCATCGTTGGGGTCAAAGAGCATGTAGCTGGCTGCACACGGCACTGCGTTCTTCAGGTCTTTCACTGAAAACAAAACAATTAACATTAAATCCAGGAATAGAAAAGTCATCACACAGCAGATCTTAGAAAACTCCAAATGATTGTCTTGGATTCATGAGTACATTTTCAGAATAGATCAAACAAATACACAATGTGGGTCAGCAATAACACAAAGTGAAAAAAATCCACTTACATTTATAATAAGCAAACTGCAGATAGTGGTACATGGTGGCCACGAACTTCTCAACGACAAAACCGCCTACAACAGGCGTCAGGTCACTTTCACACTTCACCTTCCTGTCAAGAACCTCGATGTAGTGATCTGTAGAAGAACAGAAAAGGTCAGAGAAGGATGTATTTACTCTGCACTACGGCAGAGGAACAAAGTCATATCTGAAGTACTGCAGGTGACAGAAGCATGAGCTGACCAGCTATGGAGGGGTAGAAGTCTTTAAAGTCTTTAATGGCCCGGGGGCCCTCAGAAGCTGCCAGACACTCGTCGTAGACCTTGAAGAAGTCCCGCAGAGCCAGCTCCATGTCTGACACCGAGGTACGGAAGTTTTCTCCGTTATATGCCCGCACTGCGCGCACAAATAGTGTCTGCAATAACACACACAGTCATACACACAAGAAAATATTACGTCAATTATATTTTTAATTGATTAATTAAATGTATTAATCTGTAATTCCACTGAGCGCCATATCAGCAACTTTTAAATTAATTCAAAGCATTAATTTCATTAACTGTAACTAGTTAACGTTTACTTGTCATTCCAGGTATAAAAAAAATACAGCTGGAGAAAATATCCTATCTTTCAGGACTAGATTTTAAAAACTGACTGAACATTTGAAAAAATATCAAAAATACTGATCTACTTTTTATGGTAAAATAGGGTGGAGTTGGAACCTTCAAGTCTTTATTTTACTTGGGTCACTTCCACCGTCGAAGGCACCACAAATGTCCCATGGCCTCATTTTGGGAAGCACACGGTGTCTATGAATGAATCATCCTGTGATGTGGTCAGCTTGGCGGGTTGATCGCAGGCTGCTCCCACATCAGCAAAGCTTCAGAGCCAATAATAGACTAGTTTGTGTGTGTTTCTGTGTATGTCCACAAAGACCTGTGGGTTCGGGTGTGACTCTTGCTGCTCATGTATGCCTCTCAGATTTTAGCCAAAGAGGCTCTGAGTCTGTGTGTGTGTGTTTGTGTGTGTGTGTACCTCATAGGATTTGGTCTCCAGGTCTTTGAGGTGTTCTTCGGCTCCAGGCAGACTCTTATAGTAGGCCATGTTCTTCTGCATCATCTCATCGTCCGGGTGTTTCAGCAGGAAGGTGTGGGCAGCAGAGACCGCCTTGGCCAGGTTGTCAGACTGAGAGAAATAACACAAACACACACATTTAGTAAACAGCTCTTTTTTTTTTTAGCACCCATCAATAGAGGAAACAGCTGGCTGGGACTAACAGTAGTTATGAAGGGTTTGATAATTGATTAATGTAGCTGATTCAGAGTCATTCTGTAACTACTTATTGGCAATTCATCGATTATGAGGTAATTCCTCTATTGTTCCTCATGTATCTCTATATAACTGCTCAGTGCTTTCTTACTTTAATGTTAACAGTCAACTTGGGCATCTCAGGAACTTTCTTATGTCAGGAGCCTCAAAGAGGAGAGAATCCACATTTGCTCCACAGAAAACTCATTTTAAGAGTTTGACACTTTCTCATGTCTGAGATGAAACCACTTTAAGGACCAGCTGTTGGCCCATCTGAAGGAGCCATGAACCCACACTGTTTTACACCATTACCATGGGAGACTAGTAATTCACCAGTGTTTACTATCTCAGTCCAAAACGTCCCCCAGATGTTTAGCTGGGTGACATCTGATGACTGTGAAGACAAAATCTTGAGATTTATATCATTTTTATGCTAATGAAATCATTCAGTGCTCCTCCGAGCAGTGTGAATCTTCATCCTGGAGAAGAGATTCAGGACAGAAATGTTTCATTCTGACATAAAGGTGACAATTTGCTAATACTTTATGGCATTACCCAGTATATAAGAGGCGTTCATAGAATAATTATAAACTTTGTACTTGGGTAGAACCTGAATTAAACCAGGAAAATGTCCCCCACCTTTGTGGAAGTATCTAAATTTGTTAGTCTATGTTTCTCTTTCTCTACTCTTTAACAGTTATCAGGTTTTTCCTGATGTTTGTCACACATCAGTATATATATGGTATGTCCACCACCACCACAACTTCCTAAAGCCAAAATGTAGTCATAATAAAGTGATTCACAACCAAATTCTGAATCTGGTGTCTGTAACAGTCACATAAAAAATAGTAAAGTGTCTTCATGTGTCTTTGTTAGCTTTTTATTTTACCCCTTTTTGTAAGGATTTTACTTGTCCTAGGGAATGCCAAGAAAACACAAGCACACACAGGTAAAAGCTACAGGAGCTCCCCCCGCTTGTGCAGCCGTGGCAGGCAGCTGACGTCAAGACGCACTTGAGGAAAGTTGACGTTAAAAGACCAAACAAAAAAAACACCACTTTACACTGAGGATCATCAAACAAAAAACACACGAAATCAAACCCAACCTTGACGGCAGAGATCAGACCGACCCCCCCTCCTCTGAACACTCACTTTGAAGTAGGCGTACTGCAGGTATCTGTACGGCTCCCTCCTCTCGAACTCCTCGATGGTGTCCCTGCTGGGCATGGTCTGCCTGAAGGCGGGCAGCCCCTGCTTGCAGCGCTTCAGGCACTGCGCCCTCTTCATCACGTTCCCAAACGCGCGCAGCTCAGGGAACTCTGCGAACTTGTGCTCGTCGTCGAGGCGCACCGAGCTGCAGTTCAGGTTGCAGAAGGCCTCGCTGTCCCGCAGCAGCCGGTAGAGCCGCAGGGACACCTCCATGTACTCCACCGTCTCCTTCCACTTCTCCCCGGTGTACTGGTCCAGCGCGTACTTGTAGGCGGACTCCAGCGGCATCAGCTCGCTCCGGGGGAAACTCCTGAAGCTGTACTTCTCGTACTGGGAGTCCACGGAGGAGACGAAGAAGGCGATCAGGAGCGCGGAGAAGAGTTTGGAAGAAGTGGAGGGTGCCATTTTTTTTACTTGGATGAAAGGGGGAGGGCAGGCAGGCTGACTGGGATGATCCAGAACTGTCGGTGTGCGTGGGTCTTTAGGACCGCCTCAACTTCCTCCACGTACCCGGACAAAGCCTCCCCTCCCCCGGGGCGCAGGGTTTGGACGCGCGCTGCAGCGGGTGGAGGCTGCTGGAGCTGCTCCTCCCACTGCTTCACCAAAAAAAAGGAAAAAAAAAAAAAAAAGCAAATCACTGCTGTTGTTCTGCACACATGCAGGGCAAGTAAAGAGCTGACGGAGAGCAGGATTTTTGTGAATCATGAGATATTTCATGAGATCCTTTTTTTTTAAGATAAAGAGACTCTGTGTGTTATCGTTTATTTAAAATGCGAGGATCAGATCGCCCCCTAAACCATCTGTTTTTAAAGTTAAAACATGTCCCCTCTCAGCCCCCAATTAAACCCCTGGTGAGTGTCCCTCCCCCCTCCCACTGCCACGTAGAGACATTCCTGTCTGCCCCCCCCCCCTCACTAAACTCCAACACCCAACAAACACAATGGCATCATCTGAGAGCAAACTTTTACGCGTCCTGCTCATCTTTTAAAGTCTGATCACAGTTCAGGGGCGTATCCGGATCTGTGCGTTATTCTGATTTAAATGGATCCACATGAAGCGGGCTGGTTGGTTGGGGGGGGGGGGGGGTATCTGCAGCTGTGTGGAGACCCTTGCGTTACCACGTTGACACATCTCGGAGGCTACACTGCGCAAGAGCAATACGTGGTGCCCAAAACTATCCCATTCAATCCCGAAGTGCGTCAAGAAAGAAGCACGACGGGACCGGATGTGCTGATCGCCATTTCAAAGTAAAACGCACACCCGGCGACTTCACATTTCTTTGTGTAACTTTGTATCCCACATGGACATCGGCGCAAACATTTACACACCCATTTATTTGACTTTTATCACCAAAACCTGGCATTTGGGTATAACATTTGAGGTTTCAGCCTAAGATCTCGACCGGATGTGGAGCTTCTTTTGTCTGCCTTGACAGGGGAGCGTTCCTGTGCTGGGACCGGGGGCAGGACTTCTGTCCAAGTCTGAGCAGAGCAGAGCACACACACACACAGGCCGTGTCCTCAGTTATCTCAACCGTGTGAGTGTTCGGTCGCCTGTTAAAAATGACCCAGTGCGTGCAGGTGATGCTCTGCACGTCGCTCCTGGTGGCGTTCGCCGCCTGCAACGCGCCCCCGGTGCCGTTAGACGACATCCTCATTGAGAAAACCTCCGTGCCGGAGCAGTGTGTGCGCGCAGTCAAAGTCGGGGATTATGTCAGGTACCACTACATCGGCACGTTTCCGGACGGCAAGAAGTTCGACTCCAGGTGAGTGTGAAGCGGAGACCGTGCCCTTTTACGCACGAGCAGACCCGGTTACGCGGCGCGAGCGGCGTGCGCGATGCGTTAAAGTGCGCGTTCAGTGGTTCGCGCCTGTGAGCCACGCAGGCAGGCTGACTGAGCTCTGGGTCCATGTACGTGTAATCCAAGAGCTGCAAAACCTTTTTTTCATATCAACGACCCTCACTGGGGATTACGCAAAGATCAGATGGAGAGTTTAACCATTAGATAAGACTTTGTGGGTGAATATTAGCCCACTTCATTACACTGGATTTTATTCCACTGAAACATGTGGACCAAATCTTTATAGTTAATGATGAAACCACCTTCAGGACACTACTGACCCAGTCCATAGTAGTACAAGTGTTCCCTGCAGAGGTCATCCAAAGAGCATCAGATTCACAGTGGTATCACTTGTTTTTTTTTGGGTAATTTAATTAACTGCACATTTGTTAAAGAATTTGAACTACTAAAGCGAAGGAATAAGTATCAAGTATGGGCTGAATTTGTAGCTCTGTCTTGTAGAGGAGTGCTAGTCAGTTGGTCATAATTAAAGTCAGATTTTACACATTTGAATCCATCCGTGCTCGTCTGATCGTAAAGCTTAAAAAAACAGAAGATGCAAAGATGGTGAACTTTGAGTCTCACATTATGAATACCTCAGGTCCTTATCATCTGCATCCTTAAGTCCAGACACAGAATGACGCGAAATAATTAAAACTATAAATTGCTCAAGACACTTTAATTAGATCTTGGTGGATGTTATCTCACACCCGAGTACATTTAGGTGAATCTGAATCCTGGCCAGTGTGACCTCTTGTAGGTTTTTTTCTTGTCAAAACAAGATAAAAAGTCTCTTCTGATGCTTACTGTTACTTTAGCCAGTGCACGTAGTGAACTGGGTTTGTTCTCTGGTATAATCACATTTATAGCAGGAGGAATTTCTGTAAGAGCAACATGTTCATGTGTACCCATTTCAGCTACGACCGTGGCAGCACCTACAATGTGTTTGTTGGCAAGAAGCAGCTGATCCAGGGGATGGACAAAGCCCTGGTGGGAATGTGTGTCAACGAGAGGAGCCTGGTGAAGATCCCTCCCCACCTCGCCTACGGAAAACAGGGATATGGTGCGTAACGATGAAGTGTGTTGCAAACTCTTTGTCACATCAGCTTCACTGACTGACTGAAAATATAACATGTTCTCTGTGAAGTTTGAGGAGATGCCAGCGTTCATTCCTCCGGGGAGCCATTATAAGTACACAGATGAGTGAGCTCACAGCTGGCACTGCTCGCTATAACAATGAGACAATATGGTCAGGCTTTGGCAGGAGCATAGTGGACGTAAAAATGAGATGGAAGTAGCGTGTTGCGCTGTATTTGAGTCAGCCGAAGCAGAGAGGAAGTGGGCTGCTCCTCGGCATCCATGTTGAATGATGTCAGAAGGACATCACAGACCAGGAAGCAGGTCAGAGGAAGCTGCTCTGGATCAGATGCAAAAGAGCACCAGCAGCAAGCGAAAAAACTTACGATCTGTGTATGAACATAAATAAACACTGTAAAGAATCAGAAATGCAAGAACATATTTGCACATGATTTTAGGGAAGAAAAACTTTGGGGCTCTGTTTACATGTAGAGACCGGTGCAACAATGTGTGTGTGTTTGTGTGAGAGAGAGAAATAGTTAGATAATGGGAGGAGAGAGTGGGGGGCATGTGTGGACAGGTAAAAGTTGAGTGTGTGTCCTCTATCACTGGTTGGTATTAGAAGGAACATCAGACAGGAAGAAGAAAACACAGAGGTGAGATTTTGGAGGAGGTAGTGGGGGAGAGAGATCTGGAGCTGCCAGCTCATCAGTAGTAAGGCTTTAATGGCTGCCACACACACAGTCCTCGCACCCCTCCTCCACCCCCCTCCCACTCCCAGCCTCACCTTCTTCCCCTGGTCATGCCTCCTCAACACTTGCAGAGCTGCAAGAGCAACAGCGCGAGAAAACGGTATGAAGTATTCAGTAGCCAGAAATAGTAAGTGAGTAATAAGTGAGTCATGCTCATGTTTGCAAACACAGCTGACTGAGGTGCCGCTCTCGCCAAAATAAATGTTGGTGAGTGCAGCTTCAACTCAACAAAACGATCAGACAAGGTCTCAGCAAACACTCAAGACACCATTCATATCCACCATTCATTACGCACTTTTTACTTGGGCTGCGGCCATTAGCTGTTTTAAGAATCGAGTAATCCATCTTGTCATCCATTCCACTAAATTTAATCATTTCATTTGTGACGATAGGGTGAATTTACAGTCTGATTAGTAATTCTGCATAAAGTTCATCTGTTTTTTTGTAAGCTCCAGTAAAAGTCACACAGACTAGCATACTATCAAAACCTTGAACGTCTTCAAAAGTAAATGTGAGAAGGCTTTTTTTTATGGTCTTGAAGTTTGTGTTTTCATTTAAGATACAGAACCCACATATCAAAATTCCCCAGGTAAACTGAATGTCTACATATTTTGATCTTGATATTTTGATTTTGATATTTTCATCTTCAAAGCGTTAATTCTGTGGATAAACATAGCTCTGAATCAACTACACCTACTTTCAACATGCATGGGGAAGAGAAGTTAACACTTTAACTAGACTGTTCATCAACACACAACACTTTACAAATAACATTAAAATAAATATTCATGCTGAAAGTAGTTGGTCTGATGATAAAGTTGTCCTTAGCCTTACAGTGTCATTAGAATTTGGACCCTTTTGAATTTTACCCAGTAAGACCTTAACAGTTATTGAAAAGTTCTTACCATGACTCAGGAGACAGCAGGAGTCCTCTTGTACTGTTTATAAAAGTAATGCATGGGTACTTGAATGTGTCTTAAATATGGTTTCTCAAACACTTATATTTGTGACCAGATTGTTAATGAGAATATAACAAGGAATCTTGAAATCTATATATTAACATGAGACAGGAGCTGGGAAATATTTGATAAGATCATTGATCGTTGACTACCTGAACTTATGTAAAGAAAGATTAATTGTCTTCAGGGTCTTGTGTGAGAGTGATTAATACATGTGAGTGAGATGAGAAAGTCACTTCTCTCCTCGCGTCTCTCCAGGTGACATCATCCCTCCGGACTCCATCCTCCACTTTGACGTCCTGCTGCTCGACGTGTGGAACCCAGAGGACGGCGTCCAGATCAACACGTACCACACGCCTGCAGTGTGCGCCAGGAAGGTGGAAGTGTCCGACTACATTCGCTACCACTATAATGGCACTCTGCTGGACGGCACGCTGTTTGATTCCAGGTACTGCAGTGTGTGAAAATCCCTCAGTCACACATCAACACTCACATGAAAACATGTAACCTCTCTTTTCTCTCTGTTGCTGTAGCCACACCCGCATGCGTACCTATGACACATACGTTGGGATTGGGTGGCTGATCGCCGGTATGGATCAGGGCCTTCTGGGAATGTGTGTTGGAGAGAGACGCATCATCACAATGCCGCCGTCACTTGGATATGGAGAGAACGGAGATGGTGAGTGTTAATTCCTTTATTATTACTTTCCTGTTTCGCAGAGTCTGATTACATGTCTCTGAGTTACTTACCTTAGTCTTTTGAAAATGATAAGAGATTTATGATTAAAGCGTAAAGCAACAGGTGCTGTAATTGCACACTTGGAACACAGGATGGCAATACATCACACACACATGCAGATAAACTATCAACTCCCAGTTTGATCAGAAATGGAGAATATAGATTCCTAATTTTGACTGATTTTGCCTTCACTTTCCAGCCAAATGTACTTTCTAAATTCATTGACATGAAGGTTCATTCGTCAAGTCCAATTGGCTTCTTGTTCATCAGATACTGACTAATAATGGTGATGAAATCAGGAGGTCTTTATCTTTATACTCCCTCAGCACACTTAAAGTTTGTAAAATGGATGTGTGGCTTCTTTTATGGAGTAGTTCAGCAATTTTTGGAAACACTAATACTACTTGCTTTATGCTGCACAGTAAGATGAGAAGTTTGATGCCATCCTTGTGTTTGTACTAGAAATACGGAACTTAAGTCAGATAGCACTTAGCGTAGCTTAGCACAAAGACTTGAAACAGGTGGAAACAGCTTGTGCATCCATTATAAAGGAGAGCATCAACATTTGTTGTTGTTCTTTCCAGGCAGCGACATCCCAGGACAGGCGTCTCTGGTGTTTGATGTTGTACTTTTGGACCTCCACAACCCCAGAGATGGGATCGCAGTGACCAATCAGGCAGTGCCTGAGTCCTGCACCAGGAAGACCATCGCTGGAGACTTTGTACGCTACCATTACAATGGCAGCCTCCTGGATGGAACATTTTTTGATTCCAGGTTGGTGTGTTAATATCTATGACCACACAGAAAGGCTAAAAGTAAATATTTGGATTACAAAGCAATGCGTGAGTAACGTCTGTTGTTCCTGAAGTATCCACAAGATGGCAGCATTTCTCTGTTCACTGAAGATTGATTGAGACATGAATTGAAACTGAAAACCACTTTTTGAAATTTCCAGTTCTATGATAGCCTGTAATAGCCTTGCACCCTCTTACTTTTTACTGTGCTGTTACTCACAGCAGAGGATTCATATATGTGATTACTTTTCGATTCAAAACATACAGTGTCTATGTACCCAATAAATCTGAAAAAAAGTTAAACTACAAATTTAAATAATGAATAATAAAAAAAAAAGGTATTATAGTGAATATAATTATGATTATTTTATTTTCTGATATAAATATATACACAGATATTTGAGATTTGTCAAGGAGGCTGATATACTGATCTCATCACAAATAAACAAAAATGCTTCAGATGTGTGATGACAGTATTGTCTATGTGGGTGATAGAAAGAATAAAAAAGGAGGGTTTGCCTTAAAAATCTGCTTTGATAATTTACAGCTCAGGAAGTTATTAAACCTCTTTTCTTTATTCTAGCCTTCAGAGGTTTGTGTGGTTTGGTTTGGTCTCGGTGCCCGTCTCGTTATTTCTAAGAAGCCCTATTGCACATCCTGTAGACACGTAATAGACTCAAACGGGACCCTATGTTAACTTCCTGCCACACTCACGCATATACAGGAATGTGACGTTCTTGACATTATAAAGTGTTAACAACCTGTTTGTGTGGGGAAACAACAAACCGTAAATGCATCATACAAAACCAGCTGCGGGTTGCAACTGAACTAGAGTGTTTTTTCCGGGGGAGATTGTCTCTACTCCCTGTATGTTGTCAGGTGTATATCTGAACTGTCAAATGTATGTATGTATACTTCCCATATTGTCAGTCTTTCTCTATAAAGCAGTGTAATAATATATCTTAACATTCTTAATATTTTCTGTAGCTACTCTCGTAATCGTACCTATGACACTTATGTGGGCCAAGGCTATGTGATTGCTGGCATGGACGAGGGTCTGATTGGAGTCTGTGTCGGAGAGAAACGCACCATCACCATCCCCCCACATCTGGCCTATGGAGAGGAGGGCACAGGTGTGTGTTCAGTGTTTGCATACCCTTACCTGGGTCACCAGAATGTTTTCTCAGCCTTTTTCTACTGCAGTTCCTACTGTAAGATTTTCTTTCCCCCCTTCCTACGTCCCTCTCAGGCACTAAGATCCCTGGTTCCGCTGTGCTGGTGTTTGATGTTCACATCATCGATTTCCACAACCCGTCAGACAACACCGAGGTCACTGTCACTTTCAAGCCAGAAGAGTGTGAGAAGCAAACCAGGAGGGGAGACTTTGTGAAATATCACTACAACGCCTCTCTGATGGATGGCACGTCCATTGACTCCACGTGAGTAAACTTCTGTGAAACACAAGGGCTAGCCAGAACATCATCTAACTATTGGATGACAGATTACGTGTGTCATGCATCATAATAGTTAAGCTTAAATTGAGCAACTTTCCTAGTAGTATTATAGACTAAAGGTTCATTATGGTGCATCTCAAATGTCAAGTCATCTCATGTCAGTGTAATTTGATTTCATATGAATCATTACAAAGAATCATGGGGAGAGTGGGGGTGGCACATTAAAGATAGAAACCATAACACTGTGTTGTAAATAATGCAATTAGCAGTTTTTGTGTGGGTGCTGGAAATCATTGAAACTGCTTGAATTTCACTGGTCTATTGATTTTCTTTCATCAAAAAATGTGTAGTATACGATGTTCCATATGTTGGATGACTGTCGTCTGACAGGGTTTATTATGTTACGTCAGAAGAGGGCAAGTGCCTCTTTGTCTAAAGACCCATGATTTTTCTTAATGTAAATCACTGTAAGTCCTGCTGCATCTCTGTGTAAACAACTAACCTACATAAATGCATAGTTAGAGCTGGTATGCAGAGGAGATTCATATTGGCTTCGGTCCCTCTCACAGGCAATCCGGATGCTTGTTTTGATGCTGTACGTCTTCTTAATATACTTCTGTTATATACAAGCAAGACAGTGTCAGTGGAGTCTTCTTCATCGCCTTCACATCATCGCTACTTACTAAACAACAAATGCAAAACAGTTTTTACTCCTTCCTTTATCCGTCTACCCGCCTGGGTTACATCAAATGTTGAACTGCGTTGATTTTATTTCCATTACATCAAAAAGCACTACATTCCACTCAGTTTACTAATGAAACCGTCCAGCAAATAAATAGAAATCAGGAGACCCAAAATATATAAAACCTAAGCTAATCTTTCAAGAACACACTGGGGATCTTAAGTTGTCCTTGAAACCAGTTTCACCCAAAACTATCTTAGTTCCTGGATTCAAAACAAGCTCTCTCCCACTGAAACAACTTGATAAAAGCCAAATGCTGTAAATCTTCCTCTGTAAATCTTTGTGTCTTACTTTCTCACACAGCAAATCTGAAAAACTGCTGCAGTGTTAAAAGACACCGTAAGAAGAAACAATATGTGCTTGATTAAGTATAACAGTGAACTGAACTTCATTTACTTTTTATGTCTCAATTTGTTTCAGATATAATTATGGAAAGACATACAACATCGTCCTCGGAGCCAACCAGGTAGTCCCAGGGATGGAGGATGGACTGATGGAGATGTGTGTGGGAGAGAGAAGGCACGTTATTATTCCTCCTCATCTGGGCTATGGGGAGCGAGGAGTCAGTAAGTCTCACACACACACACACACACACACACACACACACACACACACACACACACACACAGTTTAGTGCAGTGATAATGAAGAGTATTTGTGGAGATGGTAAAAAAAAAAAGGTCAGGTATTATCTGACTTTTTAAAGTATCCACGGGTTGATTGACCTCCTGGGTACGTTATTTTTATAGCCAGGGGCCTCATGTTTTGATCCTCTTTCTTTGAGGATCTATGACCCTTATAAACGATAACTACGCACAGGCTTGACAGGATGATGAAACACACTGAAGTAACTCTGAGACATAAACAACAACCTGCCTACAAGACAGGGGAAAACACACAGTGGCAAGAAGTTAAGGGACCTGGAATGAGAGGGAAGGTTAGCATTTTAAAATAAAACAGACACGGCAGAACAGGAAATAGACACAAGACAGACATGAAGCTTAACAAACAAAATGAGACATGACACAAACTACATGGAAGTGCAATACCCTGGTGGTGGACTGATACTGTGGTGTCAGTTTTCCAAACGGCATGCGTATGTGTGTTCTTTTTATAAGGCCACTATACACAAGGCCACATTATTCTCGTGTTAACCTTTGAAGACTCAGAAAGAAAAGAACCAGAGCAGCTGTTACGTGAGGATGTTTAAAGTTTGGTGCCACAGGAAAGCTATTGTAGTAGTATGGACAGTTTGGAAAGTAAAAGAAAATAAATAAAAATGGCCAACGGTGTGTCTAAGTGTTTAGATCTTCTTTGGAGAGAAAAACACAGAGTCAAATCAGCACTGGGGTCTAGCAAAGCTGAGTCCAGAGAGCTTAATCCTTCAATATGGAGCATAAAGCGTTGAGCAGTTCTGCAGAACAGCAGGAAACAATCACCTGTGCATCAGTTTTTATGTTGCAGATTGTATGTGTGTTTAGGCTTAGGGCCATGTATCTCCATGCCCCTTTTTCCCTTATTTTGGATATCCGAGGTGTGGTTTTATTGGTGTCCAGAACTTTCTCTTGTCTTGTAGGATGAGATTATAATAGTGTCTGAATTTCCCCAAGGGAGGGCCTAATTTCTTTTTTGTACATGGGTTGTCTTCCTACTGGGGGCAGAATTTCTATAAGTTGTTTTTTTAAAACACAAGTCTGAACATGTCTGAACATGTCCGAACATGTCAATACAGGACAAAACATCAATTTCAACTGTCCTTACGTAACCACTATTTTAAAGCTGTACTTTCCTCTGGACATTTGTCTTGTCAGGTTACACAGATCACACAAGGTCAAATAAGGCCTAGTAAATGTGTCCTCTTTAAATGCACACACACAAACAGGACAACCAAAAATGTACACTACAGAATAAAACTCTCTGGACTCAACTTTGCTGGACTTCAGTGCTTATACGACTCTGCACTTTCCTCAGAAGAGGACGCACCATCCAGAAGCCAGTTAGCTTAACTTAGCACAAAGACTGAAAACGGGGGAAACACTTAGCCTGAATCTTTGTATGTGTGTGTTTGTGTAGCTGGTGAAGTTCCAGGGAGCGCTGTGCTGGTGTTTGACATTGAGCTGGTGGAGATGGAGGAGGGACTTCCTGAAGGCTACATGTTCATCTGGAATGACGATGTGTCGCCCGACCTCTTCGCCGAGATGGACCACGACCAGAACAAGCAGGTGGAGCCCTCCGAGGTACGAGATCACCTGTCACATCTTTAACGTCTAAATGCACGTCTCAAACGTTTTCTTTATTTACCCTTTTTTTTTTTCTCCCGTAGTTTACTGACTACATCATGCGTCAGGTGACTGAGGGTAAAGGCCGCCTGGCTCCTGGCTTCGATCCCTATCGCATCATCGACAACATGTTCTCCAACCAGGACCGCGATGGAGACGGAAAGATCACAGAGGCAGAGTTCAGACTCAAAGCAGACGAAGCAGCCACCCATGACGAGCTATGACGGGACTGAGTGTAAAACTCAGATCAGGGTGTGGGCTGAAGTGTCAGACATTAAGGGGAACTGGGTGGGCGGGGTGAGGGGGGTCGTGATACGTGATGTGGGTGGTAGCGTAGGAAAAGATGTGGTTGTACGTGTAAAGTGAGCAAGTGTGAAATCTGATAAATGTGCAGAGATGTCAAGGTTTTTTTTTTGTTTTTTTTAGATGATGGTCAAAGGGCTTCTTGTCCCTAAAGAGCCAAATGAGTCTGAGAAGAAGAGGGAGGATTTAGGAATGAGAAGATTAGTTTGAGGGTGAAATATTGGAAAGAAAACACCTCATTTGAGGATTCTGTTAACAGTGAATAACTTTTTTTTACCTCCTCTCCCATCAAGGTCTTGTCTTGTTTTATGTGACTTTTTTTATTTTGAAGGGTACAAAAGCACTCCTGTGTAAGAAAACCAACCACGGCCTCACTTCACCATCTCTATGTTCAATACTCCTCCATGAGTTTTACTGTTGTTAACGTTTTGTGGCTTTTCACTGAGTCTCAGAGTCAGTCGTCATTGAACTGTGATGGAGGGATGTTGCACTACATGTTAAGTCACATTTATCGATGAAACAAAGTGGTAAATCAAGTGAGAGATTTGAGTTTGAATAACATTTTACCTACATGGTTTACAGCTGACGTCTTCCGTTGTTTTACGTTTCAATGTCAGGATGCCTTCTGTGTTGTCTGCTGTTCAAATCATCCAAAATGACACTGAAAAGTCACAAATCTTTCAGTCACTTTTGGTCAACTAGTTGTCCTGTTGCTTGTTTTTGTCTTCCTCCAAATGTCAACACCTGTTTGCAAAATAAGACTTTGTGACTGTGTGTATACGTGTGTGAGCGCGTGACAGAGAGAGAGTGAGAAAAGAGTGCGTGAATGTTGTTTTCGTTTTACTTTTTCATTCAGGTGAATAATGAGGCTTGTTGATCACAATGTCAGCACAAAGTTTAATATGATTAAATGACCTGACCTAAATATATGCCATGAAGGTGTTTGTCTTATCGTTCTTGAATTTTTGTCTCGGCCTTTTTAACTCTTACTACATTTACTTCGTCTGATTTATCATTGCACTGACACAGCACATCTGAAGTCCAACAAAGTTGAGTCAAGGAGTGGTGCACTACCCCACTCCGCTTATCTTTTTTTTTTACTCTTAAATAGGATAAAGGTTAGGTACTTTTCAATATAGCCGCTGCCGTATCTGAAGTTCCAGTTATTGACTGACCTCCTGGGTTTATTATGTTTAGTTAGGGGTCCCACGTTTGGTGCCTCTGAGGACCTATGACCCTTCTAAACATTAACAGTATGTTTTGTCACAGGTCACAAAAGCTAACCTAGAGATAGAGCTTTATTCTTCAACATGGAGTATAAAACATGAGCTGTAGAACATCATCTTTTATATTGCAGGTTGCAGGTGGTCACAAACCAGGAGACATGTCTAACCATGCCCCTTTTCTCTCTTTTTGCATCTCTTGGGTGTGTTTTTTTTATTGGTTTCTAGAGTTACCTTTTCTGTCTCATATTTGATAAAGACAATTTCTAATGGAGCCTGAGTTTCCTCGTAGGAGGCCTCAGGTCTTTATTTTAATACGTTACACACAAGTTTCGTGTCTACTGGAATCAGAATTTCTGCACAAAACTGTTCTGTTATGTGCTGTGCTGTTATAATAACCAACCTCTAAACTTCATTACATAACAGTTGCCTTGGTGCTTTCAGGTGAACATCGAGAGCTATGACTGGTTGAAAGTTTGGTTCATAAGTTTAAGAGGGAAGTCCCACGAACATCGGGAGCTATGATTCTAGCAGGAGCTGTCTAGATGTTTTGGAAACACCAAAAGATAAATGGCCATGCAGTTAGCTATAATGAGGCAAACGGCCTTGAGGCCTGCCAAACGAAAAGGCCAGCCTCATTATAAAAACACTTACAAAAGAAAAATCGATACCACCATCTGCCTTGATCGATGCGCCAATTAAAAATTACAAATATGGGGTATCTAAAAAAAGGGACCGATAGCAGAAGCCCCACAGCCAAACATGCCTACAAGCTAGCAACATAAAGAGATATGTACAGACCTTTGTAACTCAGTCATGCTGCAGAATAAAGAAGAAGAATAAAGCTTTTAAGGACTCAACTTTGCTGGACTCCGGTGTTTATTTGACTTCTCTCACTCACCAAAGAAGAACTTAAAAACTTAGAAAACCTCATCGAAGAAGAACTTAAAGAAACAAAGAGTAAGGTGTTGAGGTTTGGGCCAGACACAGCTGTCTCTGATGGCCCTGACAGAGGCTTCCATCTGGCCTGAAAGTCGCAACATCAATGTTCATTTGATGAAGTACTGCAGGAGACAGCCAGGTTTAGTTTTCTCAGATTTTATTCTAACAGCATAAGTAAAAATAGAAAATGAGATCATTTACAGAGCTCTGGACCAAACTAAGTCTCCCTGACCAACAACAATCTTTTACTGGTCCAGTTCTTATTACAGTTATACAAAGTGTGGTGTCAATTTTTGTGTGCCATTTCTGTACGTGTGCATTTAAGGAGACCACCATTTATGAGGCCTATTCTGCAGGACAGCTCATTGCTTTGTGCTTTGTGTTGAAGAATAAAGCTCTCAGGACTCAACTTTGCTGGACTCCAGTACTTATTTGACTCTGCATTTTTCTCAGAAGAAGATGTAAACACTTTGAAACTTTTTGATGAAAACACTTCAAGGTGTAGAGGCTTGGGCAGGACCAGACTCAGTCTCCAGCTGGCCCTTGACGGAGTCTACTGTCCAGCCTGAAAGTCCACATCAAAAGACAAATGATGTATATGAATTTTGTCTTCTTCTAATTGGTCGTTCTTCCTAGGCGTGCTGTCTGCTTGTTGTGGGATCATAAGCTTTATGCTTTTATACTGCTAAGAAGAAGTTGCATTACTTTACCTGCACTAATGCTACATATAACCTTTGTGTAAATAAAGAAGGGGAAAAGTGCAGTGTTCTGAGAGTCTGCACGCAGGGGTCAGTATACAAAAAGGAGAAGTGCCAAACCCAACCCTAGACCACGAGCTTTGGCTAAAACAACAACAAATAAGGGACAAACAACATGGATGGCCAATAAAAAGCGAGGGAGATACTCCTAGTTTGGGGGGACTGCAACAGTAGATAATTCAGGAACTTTGTGTGCAACCTTCAGAACACAGAGCGCTCAGCGTGAGAGCAGATATTTCGGTATGCTGTGTTCTCCAAAGATCTTAAGAAACTGGCTACAGCTTTGAACTTTACTCTCTCGGTCAGTGTGTCTTCCCTCTCACATCAACCAACTCGGGGAAGCCACACAAGTCGGTTTCAACATTGTGTTATTTGACTTTGTCCACATGATAACTGTGAGCTGCACCTATCAGCAACAAGAAGCACGGATACAAGGCCACAACTTTCCCACCCCAATATTACCTCAGCATTCCTTGACTTCACTCCCCAGCAGCTCTCAGTGTTATCTCTGTTCCCCGGGAGGGTCGCTATTCATATATGGTCATGTTTTGTAAGTTGTTTTTATTCACTCTGTTAGCGACTATTCTCTTCAGTGTCTGATCCATTTTATAGTCACACAACTGATAATAATTCTGATACTGGCTGGCTTCGGAAAAAGTAAAAAGTTCTCATTTTTCAACAAGCTTGTATCAGCAGTCTTTTCTTGCATCCATCACACACACACACACACACACAAATATGTGTGTGTGTGTGTTTGTATATATGTGTGTGTGTGTGTGTATCCATGTATATATACACACACACAAAAAACAAGTCCAAAACAAAAACAAGTCCAAAGCTGTCCTCATGAGACATTAACCTTTAGCCATCATTACATGACAATTGCTCTGAACAGATTAACATAGACTAAACAAAGTTGAAGGCCTGGTAAAGAAAGGCCTTCTTAAATGCACATGTAGTTTATTAAGTGGCAATGATGTGTAGATGATGAAGAAGACTCCGCTGACACTGTCTTACTTGTATATAGGAAGGTTTATTACAAAGAAGTACATTATCAAACAAGTACCAAGGTGACTTGTGAGAGGGACCGAAGCCAATGTGGATCTCTCTCCTGATCAAGTCCAAACATCAGCTTATATAGGTTGGTTATTTACATGAAAATGGAAAAGAACATATCCATCCATCCAAAAAAGGCAATGGAAAAAGAGACCGAGGGGCCCTAATGGTAGGCCCCCAACTAATCATAACAATCCATGTATCTTATCCATTTATGGAATTTCAGACACTACAAAGCATCATGATTGCTTGTGAGAGGGACCGAAGCCAATGTGGATCTCTCTGAATACCATCCCCAATTCACTGTTTATATAGGTTGGTTGTTTTTGTGAAAATGGAAAAGAACATATGGTATCCATCTAAGGAAGGTCATAGGTCATTGGGACCGAGGGGCCCTAATGATAGACCCTCTAACTAACCATAACAATCCATGTAACTTATCTACCAATGGAATTTCAGACACTACACACACACACATGGGGTTTAGAAATGTGTGTGTGTGTACTATCACAAAACAGTAAAAAGCAACGTGTCTTTTAAAGAGGTGCTCTGAGATGCAGGGAAGTCATCCTCTGTTTATCTTCCACATCCAGTTTCTGATATTACATGAGAAGGATTCAGCACTTGACCACAGGGGGGATTTCCAAGGAGGGAGACACTCCTCCGCCCCTACACGGGGAGCGTCAGTCCTCCGCAGCTGCTGCACATCAGCTCATCAGTCCGCACCGACAGAGGCAGACAGACAGACAGGAAAAAAAGAGAGGGAGTAAAAAAAAGAGGCGTTCAAGTTTCGCGGCTCATTTAGTTTTGGACTGCGCGACAACATCTGCAGAGAAAAGCGGGCTTCCACCTCTGCTGCGGCGCATGACACGAGCGGATTTTTTCTTCTTCTCCTTCTTCTTCTTTTTTCTTTCCTTTTTTTATTTTTAAATACGAATCACAAGTTTGCACGAATTCCATGTGCGTAGAAGGCTGATTTTATGTTTTTTTATTTTTATTTATTTATTTTTTTGTGCTGACGGTGACAGAAACTTCTCACCATGGAGGACATCGTGGGCTGTCAGGTGGGTGAGACAACATCATGTTTTTTTCTAACAGTGAGATCTGTGGGCGGAAATGAGAGGCAGGCAGATATCAGATCTATTTGAGAGAAAATACACTTCTAAAAAATACACTGCTCTCTCGATTAAACACGAGTGAGAAAGCAAAAAGTCAGAGGACTGAAAATCCCACACGTGTTTGCGGTTCGCTCTTGATATCAGATAAGGTGAAATAAAGTTATTAGTGGTGTGCAAAGGACAAAGAGGTGTGTGTGAGTGAGAGTGAGAGGACCATTGTGATCACACAAAACAATTTCAAACCTTTGCTACACTTTAACAAGGACAAGTCATTAAAAGTGAAACTGGACTCAGGCCTTTAGTCTTCAGTGGAATAAAGAGACACTTTGGTAGCTGTCTGGTTTTGTAGTTTACCACAAAGAAGGGATTTGTGTTTTGCTGCCAGCTGACTTTGGTGCAAGAATGGTCTATAAGACTCTGAATATAATCTGTTTCCACGTGGGCTTCTTTTGAGTTTCCATTCATGCTGTTTTCAGTGATACGAGAGTGTTTCTCTAAGTTTGTCCTCAGTAAAGTTTCTAAGTATTTAGTTCTTCTTTGGAGAGTGAGAGAAGTCAAATAAGCACTGGAGTTCAGCAAAGCTGAGTCCAGAGAGCTTTATTCTTCAATACGAAGCACAAAGCAACAAGCTGTCTGCAGAACAACTGAGTCACAATAGTCTGTGCATCTGTTTTCATGTTGCAAGATTGTAGGTGTGTTTGGATAAGGGGCTTGTGCTCTTACACCTCTTTTTCTTATTTCAGATATCCCAGGTGCAGTTTTTTAAAACCAATTTTTAATGGTGTCCCATGTTGACCAAGGCAGACGGTGGTATCGATTTCCTTTGTGTCAGCAGATTTGAATGGCATCATAATTTCTCATTTGTGAATTTTAAAAAAAAACATCAAAGACATCAACATCATTATAACTGTCATCAATCTTTGGCTTAATAATGAATTTTAGGGTTTGCAGGTACTTTCCATAGCGTCTGGTGAGGGATCAAAGTCAGTTTGAATCTCCTCTCCATATGAGCTCTATCTGCTCATATATAGGTCAGCTGTTGTGAGCTGTGACAAAACATAGTTAATGTTTAGAAGGGTCGTAGGTCATCAGTGACCAAATGCGGGGCCCCTAACTAAACATAATTAACCTAGGAGGTCAGTCAACATCTGGAACTTCAGATACTACAGCAGCTATATTGAAAAGTACCTAAATGTCCTAAATATTTAAGAAAAAAAAGACAAGCAGAGTAGGGTAGCGCACCAATTTGACTTTATATTGTATAATACAGCAAACATAAACCTCATATGTTCACATGTACAAATACATTCATTTTTATAATCGACTGTCAGTCCATCTCTTCTCTGGTCAATACTTATTTTATATTTATAGTTTATATTTTATTTGTCTAACTTTATTTTAAGGTTTTTAATTTTAAGTTCTTTATTTTGTTACTCAAGTTGATTATTTATCCTAAATTTCATTTTATATTTTTATTTCTTAATCTATTTTTTCTTGTTGAGTGTCTCTGTTCTTGTCAGTATTTTTTTTAGCATTGTTTGGGCAGCCTGAGATTTAAGAAATTCATTACCAGTGATTGCTGATGTAAGAAGACATCCATTCTTGATTCTTCCTTATTATGACAACCGACAGTACAGCTTCTAAAGGCAATAAAAAGTATTATCTGGGGGACTCTGGGTTTCTGGCTTTGTAATGTTCTGCCAGATCTTCACGAAAACAAGCAACATATATGAGCTGATGGATGCAGAGGAGATTCATATCGATCCCTCTCAGAGGTCACCTAAGTGCTTGTTTTGATGCTGTACTTCTTTGTTATAAATCTTCTTTATATACAAGTAAGGCAGTGTAAGTGGAGTCTTCACATCATCGCTACTTGATCAACAACACCTTACTGAGTACCAAAGCAAGATTTCTTTTTTTGTGCGCATTTAAATTGGCAAAGGCTACCAAGCCTTTCTCAGATGGCGAGTTTTTTTTAAAGACTGCGTGACAGAGACAGCAGGTGTTTTATGTCCAGAGAGCAAAGGCAAGTTTGGAAAGATCAGTTTAACATGCAGGACAGTGACTCGCCGTGTGGAGCTGATTGAGGAAGATATTGCCAGCGAGTTAAACAAAAAGGCAGAGTCCTTTTACGTTGTATTCATTACCACTGGATGAAAGTAATGACATAAAACATTCTGCTCAGCTTCTTTTATTCGAGGGATAAACAAAGGTTTTGAGATAACGGAGGAGTTTTTAACCAGGGAGTCCCTGAAAGGAACAACGCGTGGAGAGGACTTGTGTGACTTGTGACAGGGAGTCTGCTGTCGTCGAGAGAATGAACCAGCCTCGGATGGATCGACCAAATTTAACTGGAACAAATGTCGGACCTCTGAAACAAATCCTGGATAAAGCAAAAGAGGAAAACCCTGACCAGGATGTTACTTTCCTTCCCTTCCCCTGTGCAAGTCTGTGTTGCAGCTCTATCATGTGGTGAATCCACTCGTAAAACTTGTGAACTTCATTTGAGCAAGGGGACTCCAGCACCGTCAGTTCATTACGTTTCTGGAGGAAAGCGATGCAGATCACCGAGACTTACTTTACCACTCTCATGTCCGCAAAGTGTTTCAAACAGTGTGGGAGCTCAAAGAGGAAATTGGTGCATTTTTGGTGCTGGTGGGGAAATCCGAGGAATTTCCTGAGGAGTGACAAGAACTGGCTTTGCTATTTTGAATGAGCTGAACATGAAGCTACAGGGGAAAGATCAGCTTGTGCACAACATGTACACAAATGTGAGAGCCTTCAAATCCAAGCTGACTTTATTCTGCAGGCAAATTTCAAGCAAATCTTTTGCTCGTTTTCCCACACTAGCGAAGCAGAAAGAGGCCACACGAAACTTGAAGAAGTACAGTAAATCACTGGATGACCTGCACAGAGAATTCTGCCATCGCTTGTCTGAGTTTGAAAAATTTGACAAGTCACTCCAGCGGGTATCGTGTCCCCTGTCACAGGACCCTGAAACTGCACCGCATGACCAGCAACTGGAACTGATACATCTTCAGAGAGACTCAGTCTTAAAGGAGAAGTTAAACCTGTTGATTTGAATGACTTTTACGCTTCACTTAATGAAGCCGCGTTTCCAAACCTCTGGAGGAAAGCACAGGAGATGCCAGCCTTTTTTGGCTCTGTCTATTTGTGTGATAGATGTTCAGCGTCATGAACATTAAGAAAACCCGTCACAGATCCAAGTTAACAGACCAGCACCATCGGATCCATCCTGATAATTGCCACAACAAAACTCCACATCTTGATGCACTGGCAAAACGGGGAGACCAACAACACTGTTCACACTAATATATTTCATTTGAAATATATGTATTTGTAAAAACATTTGTACAATAAGCCTTGTATATTTATGTTTTGCTGTCTGTAAGATGCCAAAAACCTTTTTATATAATGGCATTTATGTGCCATTTACATTAGTACACAAACACTCCATCCATCTGCTTCTCAGAGAATAAAGACTTAGAGAATATAGAGTAAGGTGTCAAGGCTTAGGCAGGACCAGGCTTAATCTCCCGCTGGCCCTTGACTGGGTCACGCAGTCCAGCTTGAAAATCCACCTCACCATCTCCTGGGACGAGAGCCACACCTGGTTTGTGTAGAGCAGGGGTTCTTAACCTTTTTTCCATGAAGCCCCCCTTGCCTGTGTCCAAGACAAGCCAGGCCCCCCCAACCCAAAGT
>JBAJHX010000040.1:10150089-10167041 GCA_037176925.1 Amniataba percoides
AATGCACCTTATAGTCCGGTGCGCCTTATATATGAAAAAAAGATCGAAAATAGACCATTCATTGACAGTGCGCCTTACAATACAGTGCGCCCTATAGTGCGGAAATAATTGCATAATTAAAAAGAATTTGAAATGCACTCCGCCTGGAAAAAACCACAAGATAATATTAGTTTGAGAGGAGATTTTGATGTTGCACACAGGTGAGGTATCTGTATGGTTGTATAATAAAACTGATTTCATGATGCTGACTGACTGTAATGTTGGCTGAGGTTTAGTCCACCCCGACCTTCAAGATACTTTTTGCTTTGGAATGTAAACATGAACTTATTATTCTGACAGCGTATGACTTGAACACCCTAATATTGTGTTCCAGACACAAGAGGTAGTCTACAGGACACACACTTATATGGTAATGGTAAGCTGCATAGGATATATGAGGGTAACGCTCAGCTGGATTGTTTACTCGAGGGAATACCTTCTTGATAGGTTCTAAGTAACTGGATAGGGACAAGATGGTTTTATTCCTATATAAGGGTAGCAGAGACACTGAGAAACATAAAGACACCTAAACTTGATGTATGCTGCTGTCAGGTATGTTAGCATTTACCAGGGATGTTTATCAGGAAGATTAGACTAGGATCCAGGGAATGAGTTTAGCTCATCCTATGTGGGAAAGGAAGTGATAGATGGTTAAAGGGATGGATTTTCTTCTCATTACGCTATCAGAAATTGGTTATACACTGGATATGAATGAGGGTGTCATATAGGCTTTAAAAATTTGGGGTATGGGTGGGGAAAAAGGCAGAGTTTCAACTTTAGCAGAATCTCTCTCAGGCATCTGCAGTGTCTGATTTCTGGTACTGGCTTCCTTCAGACAAAATTCTCTTTGTTCAACAAGCTTGTATCAGCAGAGTCGTTTTCCACACCCATCATTGCACCTTTATTGTTTTTTCTGAAGAAGATAATAATTAAGAATCACTGGGGCCTGAGCATGCAAAGCTCTGAAACAAGCGCTTAGACCTTAACCTTAATAAAAAGTGGAAGGAGGGCAGTAAGAATTACAGTAACTCTATAATTGTGAATAAAGCCTGATATTATATATAATATTAAATATATAAAACACGTGTGTGTGTGTGTTTTGTTTGCACACACAAAATTTCTAGTGTACACACATTTTGCTAATAAAGCTTGATTGTGTTTGCAGAAAGCATGGCACCCCTCAACTCTGATGTCAAGGGAAAGCTACACGGATTACAGCTACGCCTTTGTCTCCAGCATAACTGACCTTTCAAAGCAGGAAGAGAAAATGCACAACCCTGTAAACACCGATTTGAAGGTATTCTAATCTACAAAATCACTAGTGCGGGTTTCTCAAATCAGTATCGTAATTAGTATTCATGTGAAACTGCACAACTTTCTGTTACAGCAAGTGAGCCTGGAGCCTGCCCAGTTTGCATCAGTGAAGTTCACTTACGCAGAAGGTTGGTATTTATTTTAATTACCTCCGGTTTATGTTGTTGTTGTTGTTGTATGTTGTTTTACTAATTGAACCTGGGGTGACTCGCAGCTTTGAAGGCGCTGGAATCCATTACAAAGGAAAGCTTGATCACAACCGTCACTCCAGGGAAGAAGCTCGGTATGTGCTATTTCAGCGTTAACTCGTTTGTCAAATTCCCTTACAACCTGTTGTATGAAAAGGATGCAGACATCTGCCTCAGAGAGGAGACGCATGTTGTCACTCTCTCTTCATTTTAACTACCCCTGAAAACCTTTTTTTGAATCAACAACTTAACACCACTTTGTTTGATCTTTTTTAGTGGTTTCAGCATCATTGCACCAAATACACTGTCAGGTAATAAACGATTTCCTTTATTAGTCCCACAGCGGGGAAATTCACAGCATAACAGAAATGATGCACGCATAAAAATGCACATTAGAATATCACAATTGTCACTTTACAACATGCTTTGGTTTTGGGCAACTTTAATAACTTTGTTTAATACAATGAACTTCACTTTTTTTCTTCTCCCTTGTTGCAGAACTGCAGTGTGCCGTTTGACAGTTTATTTCTCTATTTCAAACACAGGACACAGGCCAGACACAAAAAGGTAGATCAACATTTTTACCTCTTCATATAAAAAGTCTAAAAGGAATTATGATTTTTCACAGTATACCACAAAAAATGACCTTGCATAAAATATTTTTTTTTTCTCTCCAGATGTTGAAGAAATTCTTTGGTAAATGTACCATTCACTTTGTCTCAGTTACATTATTGCGTTTTGTTAAGCTAAAATGAATAACCTTTTAAGTTACATTTATTTTCGCCTTTCTTACAGTTAACGAAGCTCAGAATGATGTCCAAACAGGTACACCTTTCTCCTTCTGTTACATCATGCTGTGACACCAAAACATTACTGAGCAGAAGTTAAACTTGAACATTATTAGATTACCTAAATACCACATTTATAGCATTAACATTAGCAAAACAACGATAATTTGTATTGTAAAGATATAGTGGAATAAAACCCAATAAGCCAATAATATCTTGTTACTTTTCCCCAGTCTTTTCCCCTTATTTGTACTTTTCTCTCCCAGTAAGAACTTTATAACAGCAGAGCTTCACACCTCAGCCCTCACTGCTGCAGACAGAAGTGCTAGTGAAGATTAATCCACTTAATCCCAGTAGTTTAAAAAAAAACAACTTTGACCTCTCCACCTGGTCTGACAAAGTTTTCACTCAAGCTCAATATTTACGATAACTATTTATTAAAAAACTATTTGTAGATAGTTTGGGTTTTATTTTATTTCTGTCAAGTGAAACTCTGTTCATTTGCATTTGTTTTGGTCCTCCAGTGCAAAACCTGCTGTCTTTGAATATCGTATTTAGGACCTTTTTAAAATGTATAGACCAGATTCATTTTCGAATTGAGCTTAGCATTTTAACATTCGTCATTCATATATTTAATTTTTTTAAAATTATTCCTCTCTCCTTTTTATACATAAGAATGCAGACCTTTTCTGGGCTTGTTCCGGTACATCAAAGACAGCCGCAAGAAGGGGCAGCCAGCCGTTGGTGAGCTGACACGCTGTTTTTTGTAAGGTGTCAAACTGACAAATGGAAATGTCTTGTTTTACTTTTTATTTTGTTGTTGTTTAGGTGTATCCCTGGTGGTGACGTGTGTCAGCTTTGAGGCTTACATGGAGCCCATTTACATTTGCTTTGCTTGTGAGGACTGCTTCTCCGAATCCTCTCTCAGTCGACACTTCAACTCTCAAAAACATCTCATACAAACGCTGGTGAGCCTTTGTTTAAGTTATGTTTTTTGTTTTATATAATGTAGTTAAATACTAATTAAAATGATACTTTTACTCATATTGTTAGAAAGTAAAGTATTTCTTGTAAAAATTGTAAAGGACAGTTAATACTAATTTGTCACATCTGTCTCAGAATCCATGTAATAATAAGAAAATGTTTCATGCAGGATGCACTGAAGGGGTAATATAGATGATACTATTTTAAGATATACCGTGGTGTACAATAACCAGCTTTTAAATGATTAGTTGTACCTGAATCCCTGGCGACTCCCTTTTGCCTGGGAGAATCAACTGGATGTGAAAGCCTTGAAGTCAGCGGCATGGGAGGAGGACAATGAAAGAGGACCGGATCAAAGGATGATGCAGGTAAAAACGCACTTTACACAAGTGATAAAAGAACAAAAACATTACAGTGACAAGTTCCAAAAGTAGAATAAAATGAATTGTGATCCATATAATAAATTTAAAATACATTTATGCCCCAAAACCCAAATGCTAAGACCAAAAATAAAGTTTTTTTAAAGTAATCAAATGATAAGACTTGCTTTTTGCTGTCATCTATTGTAGATTAAATAATTTTCTTTAAACATTACTAATTGTAAACTTTTCTTTTCTTAGGTACTTGATATGCCATACTGGACATTTAAGAGCCTCATCTCAACTAGTTTCACAAATGGTAATAGTCAGTCTAAAGTTATTCAGAGGTTGTTGTAGAGGCCAAAAAAAAACCAACAAAAAAACTTGTCTCATTCCTGATTTTCTCTGCAGTGATGAAGAGACTTGAACTACAACACACTGTCCTGAAGCGTGCAGGTCAGTAACAAAATAATTGCTTCACCTTAAATGAGATCAATTAACGTTTACCTCACGTGTACATGTTTTTGTCTGTGCAGTCCCACGGTGTGAAACAAACAGCAAACTGCAACAAAACGAGAGGTTTCCTCTGCTCGGTGGGTACTACTGGAGAGAAGAAAAAAAAAAACATGGCAGAAATCAGAGGTGCACTGTGGATGATTTTGACTTTTCTTTATCTCGTCACCGCAGGTAGAAATTTCTTGGTCAGGTCGGTGTCAGCTGTCAGAAATGTCGCGCCGTGCTCGCTGTGTCTGCTCTGTGAGGAGAAGTTGTCAGAAGATCAGTTCTGTGCTCACGTGTTCAGTCGCAAACACGTTACAACATTTCTGGTAAGTAATTTTATTATTTACGCTTTTTCTTTTAATGACTGTTGTGCTTTTATCATGAGGTAGTGTGTCTTTAGTATTTAGTGTACCCAGTTCAATGGACTTATTTAATAATTTTATACAATATTCTTTATTGCATTTTTCTTATTTAAAAACTTAACAAAAAAAGTACTGTTTTTTGGGGGTCTGGAACAGATTAATGACATTTAAATGAATTTCAATTGGAAAATTTATAATATATTATAGTGACATTGCTTTGCTGTGGATGCTAAAGCAAGTTTGTTTACAGCTGCAAGGTATTGAAGGAAATGTGTATTAGCACCGCCTCTACGTATTTCAGAAAAGCTACCAGCCATTTACCTACTAGTAATTACAGTCCCACAGGTAAAATTTGATTCATGTAACTTTGGATAAAAGTAAACAAATTGTTTATTGAAATAAAGAACCGATAGTCTTTGGAGTCACTTTGGCAGAAGACAGGAAAAACTTCCAGAGCTAGTTTGACGACAAGTTATTTGAGGTGAGCTTTCTTCTTTTTTAAAAATGTATTTAGTAAGAAACAGTCAGCAGAACCACATGGTAAAAGAGTTTAATCGATAAACTAAAATGTGTGCAAGCCACAGTTTGCCCCAGGTGAGTGTAAACTCAATCTTCAGTGTGTGTTAGCTACTGTGTGCTAAATCTGCATCGTCATGCTGAGCAAGGTTAGCTAGCATTACTGAAACCATTAGCTAACGATCATCCTAAAGCTTATAATTAGAGAAAATTACTAGACAATAGTTGAGATGACCTATACATTAATACAAAGTTGTTTATTTAGCAAATTAACTGACCAGTTAATTGATTTTTGCAACACCTGAGTTTCAACATTTTACAAAAGTCTCACTGATGGTAAAATATTCATTATTCGATGTCAGCCTGTATTGAACTGTATTGAACTCTTTCTTATTTAACATCCATAGTTAACTTTATACTAATGAAAGTAATTATTATGGACAGTGGCCCTGCTGCTTTTTTATTTTTATTTTTATTTTATTCATTTGGTTTGATGTGTTTAGTAAGCGGCCCCACGGTTTGGTGCCTCTCAATCTGAGGACCAATGACCCTTTTAAAATGTGAACCACATCTTTTGTCACAGGCTCACGAAAACGACTAGCCTATAAAAGCAGATAGTTAGAGCTGGAATGCAGAGGAGATTCATATTGGCTTCGATTGATTTCACAGACAACCTGGATGCCTTTTTTTGTGATCTTCTTTGTGATTAACCTTTTTATATACAAGCAAGACAGTGTCAGCAGAGTCTCCTTCATCACCTTTACAACATTTAATAAACAACAGTTGTCACAGATTATATTATACTGAACTGTGTGTGTGTGTGTGTGTGCGTGTGTGTGTGTGTGTGTAGGAACGTTTCAACCCAGGCTCGCTGAATTCAGGCACCGATCCAGACACTTTACTGGACTTGGCAAAACAGGCAGCACATATTCACCACATATTTGATGTGCAGGTACTGAAATACCAAATTTTCAACTTCTCTGCCATGTTTGTTTAGCCTTTCTTCTTGCGTGTGCTAATGCTTTTGTTTAAATTTGTTTTCCAACAAAGGTGATAACGCTGGAAAAGCCCATCTGGGAGCCCTGCTCCTACCAGACTGGTCAGCATATGTTTTGCAATTCATGTTTCACATTGGCAACTGTAGCTGTAAATTTGTTTTTTTACTATTATTGAACAATTTTATTCCAGCAATATCCATTATGGCATCAGCAAAGAAGAGAGAAGGGAAAGGAAACCTTGAGCCCGCAATAACACCTGCAATGAAGCTGGGTAAGTTGAGCCAAAAATATTAACAAAATAATAAAAGAAAACATGTTTTGTAGATGTTTTATGTGCAGTATTGATGTGAATAATCAGGCTGGACCCAGTCAGGGGCCAGCTGGAGACTAAGTCTGGTCCTGCCTAAACCTCAACACACTACTCTCTATTCTATCAGCACAGACTGATATATAGTAATATAATGTGACCTGGTATATTGACCTTACAAAAATAACACTCACATGCTGTTTAAGATAATGAGAGAAAATAAGACACCACAGTCTGACCCTAAGTAGTCGTAGTAGTGAGACTTTGGTGCTCCAGTAAAGTAAAATATCATGAGTGTACATTTCTACAAATTCTGTACAACTTCACCTCATCCACTATTTTTCCATTTTAAGGGTTTACTGAATGGACTTTATAAACCAGTGATAATCTTTTTTTTCTTAATGTCATGTATTTTTCTTAGTCACTAGAGGAAGTTTGAAGGACATGGCCAAGGACCATGTGAGAGACGACAGCGAGAAAAACACCACGATGATGGAGTCTGGGGAAAAGGAGAACAGTCAAACATCCACCGACAAGAGCGAGACAACCCTGAAAAAGATCATGGGAGAAACTGGTGATGTTATTACCGCTACACACTGTGTAAAAAGCGAAAATGCAGAAAAGGGAGCTGACAAGGAAACACTTACACCAAGTGAAAAAGAATCTGAGAAGAGCAGAGAGGTGTTCTCAGAAACCAGTTCAGAGGTGATGAAGAATGCAGGTAGTGTGACAAGCCAAGTGATAAAAGAGGAGAAGACAGAAGAGCCAACAGCGAGGGAACCAACCCAAGATAGATGCGAGAACACAGATAAAGGTGATGGAACAGATACTGGAAAAAAACGGAGCAACAACAGCCAAGATGTCTTTAAACAGTTTGACACTGACAATGAAAATGAAAGAAAGAGGTCACACACGAGCATGTCTGAACAAGCACAGGAGGACATATGTCCAAATGAAGATGCAGAGACAGGAATGGTCCATAAAAGGCAGCGCAAAGCCTTCAAACAAGAAGCATCTTGGGAAGAGCCCCAAAACAAGGAGGAGGACAGCAAACCAGTTCACGAGACTGAATGTAAGAGCCGCATTTAAGTTTGTTGAAGATTTTTCTCAATGTTGTTGCAAAAATGTCTTAGTCTGTGGTTCTCTTACAGCATCTTCTGATGGGAACCCTCAAGAAACACAACAGTTGTGGCAGTATATCAAGATGGAGAGCAGAGACCCTGCGATTGGTCAGTTTTGTGTGTGCGTGTTTGTGTTTGGCGGTGGGGGGGGTTTAAAGATCTCCACATTAATGATGAGAATTCTCATCAAGTTATTGCATTTTGATTCTGTATAACATTTTACTAATTGTTTTATTTTAACTGCACATATTTTATTTTCTAATGGAATAATAATGGTGAATAATTTAGAAGTTTGGTTGCACAACACTAACAGTGAACAATATATCTTGTAGGTTTAAATGCTCTTTTGGAATGCCTTTGTGATCAGCGTCGCCCAGTCTACCTCTGTGAGTGCTGCTCTCAGAAGATCCTGGAGAAGGATGTCATCGGCCATGTCACTGGATTTTACCACCAGAAAATATATCTTGAGGTGAGTAAATGTTTTAATTTAATAGTTTTCAATTAAAAGTAAGCCCCTTGCACTTGCTGTTTTATGACCTGGGTGTCTATGGCTGTCACATAAATACTGAAGAGTCACTCAACTCTGTCATATGATGATGTGTACACAGAAGTGTTATTGTTAAGAAAGAACAACCAATGGAAAACACATGGGCTAATTAGACAAGTATCATATGCATGCTGTAAGAAAAGTGCATGACTCCATTGAGAAAAACATGGGAACAGGAAATAGGTTCACACCACAAAGAAAGTGCATGCAAATACACATACAAGATAATTATGGCTAGATATTCCCCAAGGCTGTGTGCATTATAAAAGGTAATGCTCCGTTGATGATAATTCAGTTGCTCTGCATGACAGCTCGGGCTTTGTACTCCATGTGACGAATAAAGCTCTCTGGACTCAAATTTGCAGGACTTCTAATTTGACTCTGCAATTTTCCGAAGAAGATCTGAAAACTAAGAAACCTGAAGAAGAAAAGACTTAGATAGAGAGTAAGGTGTTGAGGTTTAGGCAGGACCAGACCTGATCTCCAGCTGGCCCCTGACTGGGTCCTGCAGTCTGGCCCAAAAATCCACGTCATTTCTTGGAAAAAGAACAAGTAGCATATAGTTATCATTACAGACCTACAGACTAACCTGTATGTGAAGTGGCATGCTGTTTTTTTTCAGCCTGTAGTGTCTGAAATTCCATTGGTAGATAAGTTACATGGATTGTTATGGTTAGTTAGGGGCTCTCACTCTAGGGCCCCTCGGTCCCAATGACCTATGGCATTTCTTAAAATGAATCCCATATGTTCTTTTCCATTTTCACGAAAACAACCAACCTATATAAGCTGATGTTTGGACTTGACAGGGAGAGGAGATTCATATTGGCTTCGGTCCCTCTCACAGGTCACCTAGGTACTTGTTTTGATGCTGTACTTCTTTGTAATAAACCTTTTTATATACAAGTATGACAGTGTCAGCGGAGTCTTCTTCATCATCTTCACATCATCGCTACTTGATAAACTACAAGCCCCTCGTAGTGTTGAATTTAGTGTAGTGAATGAACATTTACTAAAGGTGAACAAGCAAAACTTGGGAAGTGATGCCTGCAAATACAGTAGCAATTACCCTATATCGCCACAGGAGCAGCAAAAAAACAGCAGAATTAAATTTTAAAGATTATAAATTTAAAGGATATGTTTGGAGGTTTTCAAGTCATTCCTTGTAAAAATGTAATATGACACGTACGTCGATTATAATATTTTCTCCTCTCCATGCTGGGCACAAAGAGATGCCTTAACAGAGTGACTACATTGTAAGAAATGCACAACCGTCTTTTTGTGTGCAAAATCCTTGTAATTTAGCCAAATTCATAGAGAATTGCCAAGGTTTTTAGTGCAGGTTCCTGCTGCTTGTCCTGTTGCAGTTGGATGTATCTTTGTTTCAGGAACTAAACAACGGTAATAAACATACACGCAACTGATAGGACAAAGATACTGACATGGCTGGGCTCACAGAAACTGCTGAAGATATTGCTTCACAGCTACAATGGATAGAAGGGATAATTACATGATGATTTGTTTTTTTTAACATCCATATAATGTGTGTTTTGCATTATTAATGCCTTTCCTTGTGTATATTTCTGACATCAGATGCTACATAAACTCCCAACTCCACCAGAGAAGGACCAGAGAGAGCAAATAAGACTTTTGGCTGCTTTGTTTGAACAGGAAAATGGATATGGAGAGGCTCAGGTTTGGTCAAGGCCTAAATTTTTACAAGTGGACATGATTACAACTGTCACCCCATTAACTAAAATGAAAAAGATTCAACCGCTCTCCTTTCCCTTGGTCTGTCTTAATAATGTTGGGGGAAAAAACAAAATGGTTGAGAATTAATATTCAGTCATATGTTTTACTACTTGTTGCATATGCAGGTTACTGATGTGGATGAGGAGACTTACAATAACATCTTGAAGCAAGACTTTAAATCAGGTAAGGACACATTTTTATTCTTACTAGTTGACATTGGTTTTTATTCAATTAAAAAGGGAATGTGAATGTACTGAGTTGTATTTCTTTTCTCATCTTCACAGCCATGCAGGCAGTTAAGGCATTTCAGTTTCGGGAGTTAAGTTGTGAACTTACTTCAGCCTCACCCTTGTCTGTTGATCGAGCTCTGGATGCTTCAGTCAACCTTCACGCTCAACTTGATTCACACGATTCTGCAACGAACTTCCAGGTCAGTTGATTGAAGGGGCTTACACTCGACAACATACTCACTTTATTTTATTATTGCTCAAGTCTGCTTTTGCTCACACTTGTTGCAAGGCAAGTTGTTTATGTTTTGTATATGTGAATGTGTTGGAGAAAAATGGACTGGATCTCTTTTGCCAACACATCAAAAAGCATCTTGAAGCTTATTTATCATAAGCATGACAATAAACTAAAGATTGGTGAATGGCTGTCTGTCTGCTGTTGCTGCCCTTAATCTTTTAAACACTGCTCTCTAAGAACTGACCCCTGTTTGATTTCAAAAAAGCAAGTTAAGTATGTTGTGGAAATAATGGTGACACATTTTGTTTCAGCCAGAGCCAATTTCTTAAAAGAAAGAAAGAGGAAAAAAAAAGAACTTGAATATCACAAATCATTCTAGGCTCATAAAAGCATCACAGGAGGCAGCATAGTGGTGCCAGGGCACCATAGATCACTTTGCCCTACTAACAAGCTGTCACAAAACAATGGAATAGGACATGAGCAGATCACTGTGAACTTTTACCTTATTCAAAGTTTAGTACACAGAACATATGATTACAAATTTGACAGATTACATGACTGCACACTCTGAACTACTTGGAGTAATGCTCAGAGATACTATCAACTATCCTTACATATGATTTATATATCATTGAACTTGTTGATGTGCTGTTGTTACATAATTTTACCACAACAATCTTGTGATGGTTTTTATTGTTGGTTAACTGTGTCCTATCGTTGTTAAATGAATCCTCCTTCCCACAGTGCTTGTGATGAGCTATCCTAAACTCATTTTATTTTAGTCCCACAATGTATTTTTACCATTTGATGCACTGTTAGATAGTAATTTGACTACCTGGGATTGTAGTTACATGGCTTGATGTGTTTCCAAAACAGTTTTCAACTGAGATGTTATTGATACCCAGAGTGGAAATGTACATGTTGGAGCAACACAGAAACAGTCAAATGTAGGAAAACAGATTGATAATGTAAGAGGCAGTTGGACTGCAAGATGGCGTGTTTTTGGTATTTAATCACCTATTCTCACCTGCACCGGACACGCCCATGTTTCAATGGCCATGACAACACTCATTCAGATGGCTCACAGTCAGTCAGTTTCCTCGATTCAGACTTGAGATCAAGATGGTGATATTTTCCACTGTGACTCTCTGCAGGCAATAACATCCTCAAGCCATAATGCGGTATTCACAGCCATGTCTTGCTTTTGCACAACAGTTGTACGTGTTGTGTGACAGTAATTATATGTGTGAGACACAGTACACTGTACATAGTTATATTAATTTTTTTAATTAAACAAATACTTGATAATGATATAAGTAAATATATAAATGAAATGTTATATTGTGTTGCTCTTTGATGGTTGAAAATTTAACAGTCTACTATATATTGCTGTTTCATTTCAAAGGTGGTAAAGATGGAAATTGATGATGATTCAGAAGACTGTGAGGCAGAGCCATCCTCAGCATCTGCAGCCCTGCCTGTAATGACCGAAACCACCTCTGCAGTCTCCCCTGAATTACATGAAGATGTTAAAATGACCCAGATCAAAGTCTCTGGGTCGACTGACAAAGCAAAAACTTGCTTGACTGCTTCCAGCATCAGTGAAGATACATCAAATCTACACAGGTCCACAAGGGGGACAAACACAACTTGTTCACACCTTGATTTCAATGAAAAAAAAGCTGAAATCATTGCAAATATAGCTGTGGCACAAGTGAAGATACAAACCACGTCATCTCAAACTAAAGCATCTTCAGATTCTACGGTAACCACCCACGTCAGGTCTGTGACGGCCATTTCCCAGTGTACAGCCAAGTCTTCCGTTTCCACTCAAGACACCATCAGCGTGACTGGAAATACCTCAATCTCTGGGGCAACCATTTCAAATACAAACCCAACCACAGAGTTTGCAAGGGTGTCCAAACCAACAGAAAGCAGAGCTAAAACTGCATCTATGCAAGTTGTGGCGGCCTCATATAAAGCTGCCACCACCTCTAACACAAGATCCACAGTTGTGCCGGAAGCCATCTCAAAAACTGCGCCTTCCTCCAAATTGAAAAACCTCACCAAAAAATCTGAAACTGCATCCAAGTCTGTGGTAGCATCTCAAACTGTGGTGACCTCTGGAGCCTCTGCTAAAATGACTAAAATGTCAGTTAAGTCAGTTGTTAGTGAAGCCTCTGCCAAGACTGTACAGATGAAAAAGTCAATGGGATCAAATGGTGATATTTCACCTAATATTCCTAAACATAACTCTCCGGCACCTCCCCACGTGACCACGCTCAAGTCCGCCAGGTCTGAAAATGAGAATCCCCCCACGGGGCCATCACACATCTCTGCATCACATATGCCAGCAAGTAAGGAAACGCCAAGTGAAAACCTTAAAATTGGTAAGTATTATTGTTTATAAATAAAAAATCCCTTTGTAAGTCTGCATGAATATTTGATCAGATGCCTGCATCATTGTCTTTCAGGCGTAAACCAGCTGATTGCAGCAATGTGTCGAGGAAAGCAGCAGGTCTACTGTAAGCTGTGTTCAACAAGGCTGAGATCGTCCAGTCACACAATGGACCCTGACCACCAGTATAAATATGTGGTGTGTGTGCTTGATGAGGATATTTTTGTTTTGTTTTGTATTTTTAAATTTAATTTTTTCCTGATTTAAGAACTGCATTATAATGGTTCCATAGAAGCTGTCTTTTTCTATTAAATTTAATATTAGAGAATATTAGAATGCAATAAAATAAATAAAGTCAAATAGAACACACACAAACTCATCTGTATGATTGTGTGTGTTTTTCTATATGTATGTATTTGTGATGTGGTATGTGGTCTCCAAGTGCAGGACAGTATTACAGATGTTAACTGTGCTCTTTATCTTCTCACTAGAAAATGAAGTACCCTGAGTGGACTGCCAAGCCGCATGAATATGACAGCAAATTTAAGAGAATTGTAGCCCACCTTGCTAAGATTGAGAAAGATCTAAAATTCCAGGCGACTTCCCAGGTGACCCACTCGAGTCTCCTCACACATTCAAACTAGCACAAACTGACAGTTGTTTACTTTAACAGTGTAAAAATAAAAATGAGAGTCTACTTGATGTGAAATAACTTAAGTTGTTAAGTTGTTTTAGACTGTGTAAAACAATGCAGTGATGAAAACAAACCATTCTTGTCTCCAGAATAGATATTTGAGAACAGTCTTCAAAGATGATCTTACTTGGACTGTATGCAACCTTGACTCAAAGAGAGTCAAATCATTAATTGAGATTGTTGAAGTTATCAAAGTGTTGAATTATTGTACACTGTGCATATGTTTGTAAAAGTGACATCAGAGAAGGCAGAAGGTAGAAACAACTGCTGATGAGTGTTTGTTTGTCTTTCTTCTAGGGAATAAAAGTGAAGGATGATGTGTACCAAGAGCTTGCTGCTCTTCCAGAGAGGAAGGGTAAATATGTCCTAATAACCCTGTATAAATCTAATTTATTTGTGATTTATACTTGAATGACATATGGTAATGACAAATGAATAACTTTGTTTGCATTGGAGATTTTTATCCATTTTCGTGTTAGTGGATTGTCATACATATTATATAGGTGATGTCTAGGTCTTACCTGTCTCTCTCTTTTTATTCTCAGCTATTGAAAGACTGAAGGCAATGATGAGACAGAGAGACTTGCAGGTCTCATCATCCTCCATGGCTGATACTGCAGAAAATTTGAGACAGTTGTCTGAAGTTTCAAGCCCAGATGGTGGTAAATTCAAGTGTTGTGTTTGTTGGGGGGGGGAACCAAACCTCCTTTGCCAACATGCAGTTAAAAATATTATGATAGGTTCTAAAGGAGTCTCAAAAATGAAGAAACATTGGATTCAAGCAGATTCTGTGGTGAAGTGGAGTTTGTGTACAAAAAACTCACACTGAATTCTAGCTGTCTGAGTGCTGCCTTACACTCCCTGGCTTTCTCAAATTCCTACCTACTCTTCTTTAAAAAAATATACTCAGCTTATCTCTCTGGCTTTTAAACAGTCAACTCAGCACTCTTGGAGAAATAATTGGTCTCTGCTGAAACCCACTAGTGGCCAATAGCCAGCGCTGATAATGCGCCCGTCCTTTGATGCCACAAGAACCACTGGTACGGTGTGCTCCAGGGCGGCAGGCCAAACCTGGTCAATACTCCAAAACCACTATTTCTTGGTTTCATCCTGAGCCAAATTTAAAATTGGCACAGTCCTTATAAAATAACTGGACAATACACATCATTTGCAGGCTATAAAATTATCACAACAAGGTAGTGTATTTTGGAACATTGCAAATCGCCTGCTCACTGATGAGTAGTCACAGTATGTTCAGGTAATCCACACAGAGACTCCGAGAAGGTGTCTCACATAACTCATAGTGCAGCTCTTGGCACACAGACCGCTGAAGTTCAGTGGACTGTAATACATATAGGTAATATAATGACACATATTGTTACTGGGGATCTGTTTCTGATGATGAGCTTCGTTGAGATAAAGAGATGAGCCAATCGTTGCTGAGTTTGACACGGCAGAGTTTATTCACAGCAAAGTGATGTTCGCAGTCCGGAGACCAGTGGACATGAATGATGCACCCCAGTCCGAAGACTGGCGAACATAAAGTAGACTGAGCATCTCGGTCTTACATACCTTTGCTTTGTGTTAATAATACCTAGAGTATTTTAGTCTGGCTGCTTCTATGACCATTTTAAGGCATGGTCGCGAAACATGCATCTTACACCTGTCAGTACAGAGGTTTCATCACTTGTGTCAATTATCTGCACATTTGGTAAATGAATACTGCTGGGCCTCACTCTCGACATTTTGCAATTCCTTTTCTGTACATCGTTCTATTTATTCTCACATCAGGTGGTCTGTGACTCATTGTACTTATTGTAAACTTTTCACAGTCACACATGAATGAATTTATCTATGCTTTGAAGCTGAACATGTTAATGTGCCTTGTATCTTTAGAAAATTTACCAAAACAATTTCTAGGCACCAAGATAGAAATGTATGTATTTTTTATCCGCATCCAAAACATTTGAAATTCCCATTTTGTACATTCCTGAGTGAGTTGTGTTTTCTTATTTTGTTGCAGTAATTGAGATAATAATTCTTCATTTGAAAAACTGTGGAAGAATACTAATGCGTGGGGTTTTGTCTTGCAGGGATGCACATGTCACAGAGTGAAACTGAGGGACAACCAGAGAAGAGAGATGATCCAAAGTTAAAGGACGCACAGAGGGCGCTCGAAAATGGTCAGAAAAAGTACCCTGAAAAATTAATCAGGGCAGTCCTCCTCCCTTCTACAGCTTCAGTGAATACAGAACAGAAAAGTAAATCAGAAGCAAGCCAGAAAGCAGAACTTGTACCAAAACACCCAGGATGCAGTACAGGACTACAGACACTGCCAAGGATTTCAGGTAGGTGTAGGTATGAAGATTATATTATTATAGCACAGCATAAAGGTGATGGAGTTGCTTCTTTCCCCCACTCCTAACGATGACCCATGCTAACACGTGCAGTTTAAATGAAAATATTTATTGATAAGTTAGGATTCTGCAAGCAGAATAAAACACAAAACAATTTGGAAATCAGAATTCACTAACTTGCCTAATTCAGAAATAAAATGAAATACAAAATAGTAAAAATAATAAAATAATAAAATATAAAATAAAAAGCTACCTTACCTGCCTCTCCAAACATAAACAGGAGAAAACTCTTGATAACAGAAATGGCTTCTTCCTACAATTATCCAGACTGTTTGTTTGACATGAGAACACAACAGTTTGATGTTGTACTAAAGAAGAAAAAAAAAAATTTAAATTATGACTCGCCCCCCTTCTAAGATAAAACAGTTGTTGTGGAATTTTGGTCAGAGAATGTGGTCGAGTGACAAATGAAGTCTGCTGCTCTTTCTGTGCAGCTGCTCAGAGGGAGGAAGGCTCATTCAGGCTGCTCAACAACGAGAAAGTTTCGATGCTGCAATAACTTCGTTAACCAATGGTCATGAACCCAACACATTTTCCAAAAAAGCAGAGTTCATTCAAGGCAAATAACAGTTCAGCTCAAGGTTGACTTCTAAGTATTTGTAGCAGAAGCAGGAAGTTTCACTTCTGTGTCACGTCAAGCAAAAGAGCTGATATTACAGACATAGTTGTTATGCTGAAATTTCCATTACACAGTATCAAATAGTTCACACTTAAGCTGTGATACTCAGGACTCTGCACAAGACAGTGCATCAGCCACCAGATCAGATCCATCGATGTGATGAATCTCGACATTAAAATCCTGCAGCAGTCAGGACTGATACTGAATATGATTGCGCATTCAAGACAGAAACACAAAAGGATTGTGGTCTGAAACACACTTAAAACAAATGGCATGACTGTGTACTAAAGGAAGTGATCAGGATTCACAGAAACTGAGATCTTGGATGTGTGTGATGAAAGATAAGTACACAGAAATTGAAGCTGTCTGTTTCTATCCCCCCGGGCCTGTATGAATGAGACACCACAGTCACCACAGGAGAAATACCTGGCACAGAACTCACAGGCAGCATATGGCAACAGATGTTTTAGGAGACCTGGATGTCCGATGTATTTATTGAAGCTTGATCAATGTTACTGGGGATCTGATTCTGATGATGAGCTTCGTTGAGATAAAGAGATGAGCCAATCGTTGCTGAGTTTGACAC
>JBAJHX010000040.1:10167141-10183765 GCA_037176925.1 Amniataba percoides
GCAATTCCTTTTCTGTACGTCGTTCTATTTATTCTCACAGCAGGTGGTCTGTGACTTTCGTGCTCATGGCAAACTTTCCACAGTCACAATCAAGGAAAACAGATATACAGTAAATTATACACAATGTATTAGTTTAACCCCAATAAAGAGTCTAAAAATGAAACTTTGCCCATCTTAACCAAAGTCACTTAGTAGGTCTCTTTGGGTCACAATCAGCCCATTTTAAAGAGGTGCCAGAATATCTTATTGTACAGTATGAGCCAAACGCAGCATACCATACCTTGACCTTGGGCTCTTGAGAGACAGAGACATCCTTATTAAGCTACACTTGCAGACCAGACAGTTCTCAGGAGACAGAGTTGAGTTATCGCTTTGAAACAGATAAGCTAAGACCTGGACATAACTGACCCGCTTATGACCTGAGGAACACTGTCATATTAGCTTTAGCCTTGGAAGAAAGAGATAGAAAATTACTTCACTTACCTTTTAATTAATTGATTTGTTGGTTGTCACAGGGGAAACAGTTCTGGGCAGCAGTCACTTGTCCACATTCTTGAAGGTGAAGGGACAGCACACAGAACCAGTCATAGGTGGGTGTAGCCATCTTTACACATCAATCTCACATTTCATTTCACAAAAGCAGTATGTGAATCGCAGTCTGTCGTCATCAGGTCTGGGCTTTGTGTGGGAGTGTCGAGGTGTATCTGTGACATTGTTCTTGTGTGAGAGCTGCCAGGAGAAGCTTTACAGCAGTGACATCTGTCAACACATGGTCAGCGTCGAGCACATGGTCAAATACATAGTGAGTGACGTCTGGGTAATGCATTTAAAAACTTTAAAGTTATTCAAGTATTTTACATTTTCTCCCATATTTTTTAATAACATACAATTTACATGTCTTTCAGTTGAAGCACCACCCACAGTTTCTGTCATTTTTGGAGGAACAGGATCTGCTTCAAGAGATGAAACTGGAACTTTTAACGGAAGTTGCGTGGCTGCTAGCTAAGAGAGAACATTTCAACAAGATAGATGCACAGGTAACCTAGTCCATGATAGCTAAGATTTCACAGTTATATCAAATTGCCAAAAATAAACAAGGTCCAAAGTGGAAATACACTTTAATTGTGTTCACCCTGTTCTTAGGTTGTCCTGCTGAGACCAGGATTGTATGAATGCGTTCAGAAGGCTCCATTCAGTGAAGGTAGCAGTAAGCTTAGTTTGCAACTGTCAACAGAGTTTGCCGTCCACAGGATTACACAATAATTATCAACTGTGTGCTTTTTGTAGCGTTAAAAATAGTGCAAAACATCAAGCGAGGACAGAAACTGAGTGCCTATCTACCAGTCAGTAGTCGAGCACAGAAGAGTGAGTCCCATTAACCCAGTCCCACAATCATTTTATCTGTTACACACCACTTATCTAAAGAAACTCAAACAGGTGAATGCTAATAGGAGTTTTTTCCTTCTGTTGCACAGATCAGGAATCTGAGAATTGGCAGACTCCAGAGGAATCTCAGAGTCCTCTAACAGAGAGGCAGTCAGCAGAGGCACTTGAGAGAAGTGACAGTGGTATGATTTATTACATTACAATATTGAAGTTTCTTCCCTGGATTGAGGTCCACTGCAGTAAATAACTTGAGTGCAAAATAACAGCATCCTCTAGTTATCTGTTTTTTACCTATCAGAAACACTCTGAAGCAGCCCTGAACTCCAGTTAGTGATGATATTTAGTCTACTGTTTAAAATCATATTGAATATATTATCAAAATTACCCTGTACTTGCTGAGACCCTATAAATCAAAAATGAGTGAAATGTATCACTTGTATTGTACAAATGTATGCATTGTTTTCGTGATGTGTTTTAATGTTTTTAATTCTCAAAAACACAGCAGTAAAACAGCACTTTATTTTCATTTAAGTTTACCTCTTAACTACAGTGTATCCGTGTGTTTTAAAATGTTAAGAATGAAAATCAAAAAGGAAATTCAAAAAGCCAAAGATAATTTTGTGCAAATGGAAATATTCTTTTTATATGTGGAGGATTCATGTTTATCATCTTTTCTCTAAGCTGTGATAAATTTAATCTTTTTTGCTTGTGTTCTCTGATACTTTCACAACTGCTTCTGTTAGGGACAAGTTAGAAAAACAAGATTTGGATGGAGTCAGACAAAGAACAGTCTTGAGTCCTTTGAATATCACCAGCGTCTCCTCAAAGGATGATTCTGTTTTCTCTCCATTCCCTGATCCAGGTCCACTTCTCAGTCCCCAAGAGACCTCAGAACTCAGACTGCTAGCTTCTCAGCAGCAGAGGCTGACCACAGGGGTGCACTTAGAATCTCCATCTTCCTTTGTTGTTAGTCCAAAAGCCAGTCAAACCCTGGCAGTTTTTCCGGGAGATCTAACCAGGAAAAGACCACGTGTTACGCCTGACGACACGCTGGTCAGACCGTTCACCAATGACCTCCAACTTGAGGAGCCATTTCAAGCCAAACGCAAACCCAACTCTGAATCAGCCCCAGAGTCTGTTCCTGTTTACCCTGCTGCGGCTTCCACTCTCCTGTCGACAAAAAACAAAGAACCTGATAAAAAAGAGCTATCCATGGTGAACAAGACTAAGTTTTCACACCTGTTAGCTCTGGTGAAAGAGAAGAAGTCCCAGATGCACTCCTCTTGTAAGTCAAATTCAGATGGCGTGGGAACCAGCAGCCCCAGTGTGAACTGCTCATCTGACAGTGTTGTGGAAAGATGTCTGCAGGCCACAGTGCCCAGTAACTCATCAGATGGTGCGCTTTCAGCAGCAGCTCCTGTGTGCCATGAGAACCAACCTGTCGTCCCCAGTGCCAACAACCCATCTCATAAGAGCTCTTTAACAAGCGTGTCCACAGAGAATGAAGCAAAGGCAGACAGCACCATGTTACCATCTGCCAGCACTGCTGACCCCAATGACCCACAACGCCAGATAAGTGTCTGTCCTCAGAGTGTGTTTGGAAATGTGGAAAGCCAGTTCGGACCTAGTCCATTTCACTATGTAACCACCAAGGATAACCCAGGTCAGGTAGCACTCTCACAAAATAACACAGAGACTGATAACACTTTTTATTTGCCCATAAACTCCATTGTAACTGCGAGGTCAGACCCCCAAAAACAGCGGTTTATGAGGGGCTATAAAGACCAGGGGGGCCACAATGGGATGAACAGATCCAACCAGGTCACTCAGAGTTTCTCCCAAGTTGGAACTGCAAACCCAAGTGACACTCTGGTAGATACAGGAGGGCATGGACATTCAGATGATCTTTCTCCTGGGCCTATGGCAGGGTACACAACACCCAACCACCATTTTGCATACATTCAAGGGTACCCAAGCCAGATTGGACTAGGGCAGCCAGCAAACAGTTTTGGACACACTTTAGCAACCCCAGTGCCCCAAGACTGGGTGAGAGTAATGCAGCAACAGCAACTAATGCAGCAGCTCACCCAGCAGCAACTAATGCAGCAGCAGCAACAGCAGCAGCTCCTCACCCAGCAGCAGCAGCACTTTCCGTGGACAAGTGCTGCCCTGGCTGCTGGAGATGGCAAAATGACCAATGAGGCCGTATACTTTGGTCCATTCAGCTCCAGCCAACAATTCACAAAGTTTTATTAATCTGAGATTAAGATTTGAGAAGAATCCTCATTAAGCACTTATGAAAACTTGAAATCAGCATCTTATTTCTTTATGTGTTCTGCCTTGTTTACACAGTTACGAAGATTTTAAATTAAGAAATTGCAGCTTGCTGTAAATATGAAGGATGAGGTTGTAATGTTTTGAAAAAGAGCATATTATGCTATTGTTGTTTCAGATTTTACTGTTTTGTAGTTTTTTTCAGGTTTTGCTTATTTTAATAAAATTCCAATAAAATGGGAATCTGTTGAATATGAAAGTTTTCTTTTTTAGATAAAGGACTTTACATAGTTGATTACTGTGGGAGTGTATGCCTTCTCCTGGAAAGTTGGTGGTGAATAAACTGGGATTTTAAATCACACTTTTCAAACTGAGTAATATCAGTAGTCTGGCCAAAAGAGTTAAAGACCAAAGAAGTCATGCCGGTAAGCAGGCAGTGCTGCTGGGGCTTGTGTCTGGATCAAATCTAGCCAGTCTGCATCTAGACCAATGAGTTTTTAATTCTAACACTTGTCTAGCACAATTGTAAAGTGATGGAAAATTCTCAGGTCAGAAATCTGTATGTCCTAGATGCTTCTCTTGATTAACCAAAAATCATGCTGTGGGTCTCCTCAGGTCACAGACAGTGCATTTTTAAGAGATGCCAGAATATCTATTGTAGAATCTGAGGTGAAGTGTAGCCTGCCACTTGTGACCTGTGTGTCTACATAGACAGGGCCATCCTTATCAGAACAGCTGCACATCAGACAGATCTTAGGAGAGAGAGAGAGGAAAGCTGCATTGTCTCATCTGAAAAGCTTACACCATGAAAAGCTTTGGCAGGTTCTTTTTCAGAGTGCACTTTCATTACAACAGTGGGAGGATGGCCGGAAAGCATTTCTGGGGCATGTTTTGTTTCAGTGTCAGGTTTTCAAGTTGTTACTATCGTCCTCCACATTCCTGGGATTTCAAAGGTGAATTCACCAGACTCCTATGTGAGAAATTTAAGGACACTCCCTCAGGCCAGGAACGGCAAGACCAATGACAGGCAGGTATTTCAGAATACATAAAACAACTCCCGTCATGGAACACTGAAATAATTCTACTTTGTTCTTTGCAATAGGTTTCCACATGTTACGAAACAGAGGTAGTTAAATCAGAGATCTCTTCCCAGTAACTGACCATTCAAACTCTAACCCCTACCCCTAATACTGTTAAGGTTACTAGCTGGCTGGTCCTTGGGATGCAGACAGAACGCTGCGGAGAGCTCAAGTTGAAAATAACTGCGGTTTATTGAGAAAATCAGTCAATTCAGAGTTTTCCTCCAGGGAAGCCAAGAGGTGAGTGTTCACAGATGAATCCAGGGACCAGGGTTGGAGGCAAAGAGACTTTGGTGAAGAAGTTTGCTGAGCCAGAGTGGAGATGAGGAAGTCCAGGTTTTATATTACCATGCCCCTTTTTTCCTTAATTTAGACATTCTAGGTGTGGTTTTAATGGTGTTGTTTCTCAAATGTCAATGATGTGAAGATGATGAAGAAGGCTCTGCTGACACTGTGACTCTTTTAAGCAATGAAACTTTATTGCAAAGAAGTACAGCATCAAATCAAGCTCCTAGGTTGCCTGAGAGAGAGACCAGGCCAATATGTCTCCCCTCTTGATCACCTCTTTCCTAAGGTTTATATAGTGTAGTTGTTTTTTTTTTTACCTAAAACTGCTCCATGTCAGATGTTCATCATAAAAAAGGTACATAGGTTGTTGAACTGAGTGCACTCTTTATGGGACCTTTATCTTACATGTGGCATGTTCACAGGTCATTAAATATATAGCACATCATACACTACTGTTTCTAGAATTTTCCACATCACATTTCCTCACCAGTTTCTAATAGTGTCTGAATTCCGCCAAGATAGACTTGAGGGAATGCCTAATTCCCTATTTGTACATGGGTTGCATTTTTAATGGAGGCTGTTACAGGGGATCTATTTCTGATGATGAGCTTCGTTGAGATTAAGAGATGAGCCAATTGTTGCTGAGTTTGACACGGCCAAGTTTATTCACAGCAAACTGATGCTCATGGTCCAGAAACCAGTGGACATACAGTGGACTGAGCGTCTCTGTCTTATATATCTGTTGTGTAAATGCTATCCAGATCATTCCAGTCTGTCTGCTTCTGTGGCTATTCAGGGCTCAGCTGTCAAGCATACATCTTACAAGTACCAGCACAGAGGTTTCTTCACTTGTGTCAAATGTCTGCGCTGTTGGTGGAATAGTTTCACTGGGCCTTACTCTTGACGTCTTGCTGTGCCTCTTTGTACAGATTCTCTGTCTGTGGCTCTAGTCAGATATACAGTAACAAGCAAAATATCTGTAAGTCTAGCTGTTTAACCTCGCAGCAGGTGTCCTGTGACCTCATTGCTTATTGCAAGATTTTCACAGTCACAGAGGCAGAATTTCTATAAGTTGGTTTTAAAAAAAACAACTATTCCTGGACATGTCCAAACTTGTCCGTACATAAGTATCAATTTCAACTCTCCTAGGGTTGTTAGGTACTGTCCTTTAAACATTTGCTGTGTCAGGTTAATATAGATCACACAGGGTTAAATATAACAAGGCCTAGTAAATAGGAGCCTTCCTTAAATGCACACACATTGACAGGGTAAGCAAAAAACTGACACCACACCTTCTTTAGAATATCAGTTATCAACAGTTAATATGGTTTTAACATAATGGAATAACATGGGTTAGTATATTAAAACTTTTAAAAGAAACTGTACATTCATGTAACCCAACAATTTGACACTACAAAACAAACTAAAAAAAAAATATGACAGAATGTCCACATGATTTATATTGATTACAGAGCGATCTGTGCCTCCTTATAAAAGCTTTTGTGCAGTTTCACTCAAGACTGTTTACTGAACCTCACAAAACTTCCAAAAATATTTTTAACTTCTCTTGAGTTTTGGAAGTGAAAATCTTTACAAACTTTTGGCTTTAAATTTCAGCTAGGTCCCCATTTCCTTGACAAGATAGTATATAGCATGCAAGAGGTATATTGAGAGAAAATTAATTTATTTTCTGTCGAGATTAAGCCTTTGACACAAAACAACATGGGCCTCACAATGCACACCACGCTTGGTGTCCCCTCAAAGATAGTAACACAGGTACATCCCCCCCCACACACACACACACAGTATCCGTGATTTGATTGGTCGAAGAGGAGACAACACGTCACTCCTGCTACGACGGCGAGACGAGCGGTGTGTGTGCGCGTGTGTCGCCTAATTTCATCCACTTTTTATCAGTTTCTTCGCGTCGCTGCTCCGACCTAGAAGAAGCGGACACTAACAAACGTTCTCACGGTAAGACAGCTGAATTTAAGTGAAGTTGTGTCGGTGGGATAAAAGTTTGGTGACAACTCGGTGTTTACTGTTAATGATGCTCAACGGTAGCTAACGGTTGTTGTTTGCTGTAACTTTTCTGTTAATCTGGCTTCATGTTGTTCACTCACTCATTTACGCCACCAGAAATGAGATTATATGTGTTTTTCCCCTCCACCACACTGTCCATTGAGTGTACTAGGGATGAATAAACACAGTTTTCATATATACCCGGACAGTGTCGGGCTCCAGACCTGAGCTGATAAACTCTAATTCATTCAGCTGTTAAATGTTGATCACAGCTGCTTCCTGTCTGTTTCTGTCGCTTTCTTCTCTCTACATATGACGAGTTTGGGTTATTTTGGGTGTAATTCTGGCACTAAAAAGTCGGAGATTATATTATATAGAGATCATTTTATGTATTTTATTTATTATCAAATTCTGGTTCGGTTCCAGGTTTTGTTTTTTAATGTAAACACTTTTTAAATCACCTGATGCGTCCTTGTGAAGACTGTGATGTTGCTGCAGCGCCATCTGGTGGTTATTTAAAGTTAAAGGGTACAGTTTTCAGCATTGGGGTCTGTGGTTATTTTATTAAAATGCAAAGTCCATGTAAAATTAGACATATACATCTAACTAAAACTCACAGGGCAAACTCAAAGTGCAAAAGATTAGGAAATAAAAGTCAAATGTTTTCAGCACAGATGCAGGTGAACCAAGACCATTAGGTCTCAAGATATATAGTTATTTAAGCAGGCTACTTTCACCATCTCAGATACGACCAAAACTTCAGCCTTGTCTCGTGCATGGAAGTAACACACAGGATTGACATCTGTTTTCTGAGAAAGACTGTGCTGGAGTCCACCTGTCTGAGGTTAATATATTCCTAAAACATACAAACCAAATCCAGGGGCGTGTTGGCCACCCATTTTCATACAAGAGATTATAGTGTTATGCCCTCTTTGTATGGTTTCTTCACTTTCTAATGGTATTTTATTTTAGGGAAACTAAATATTTCAGGCATCTCAGAATTGGAATCAAATGTATTGAAAACAACAATTTGACTCAGTACTTTGGGGCATACAATGTGTAATGTGCAAAATATTAAGAATACGATTGTGCAAGAGGACTTAAACACATGTTTTTGCCCTAAGAAACAATTCTATGAATGTGAATTGTATCTACTAACTGTGGCCAGCCCTGTGTGTGGGAGCTGTGGATGTGTTTGGAGGGACCTTGAAAATGTGCTGTGTGCCTCCGAGTCCAACTTTCAGCAGCTCTATCTTCATATGAAGTTATACAAGACAATAAGATATGATACTGTCTGGTGTGTCCATACTGTAGGAAAGAAAGATTATAACAATATTGTGTTTATAGTCTTCTCAACACAGCCAGCATAATGATACACACATACAAACACACACACGAGTGTTGGAGTTGGAGTTTGTGATTTAAGTTACAACATACATCTATGACTAAACCGTCTGGAGGCTATTCGTCTCGGTAAGAGGTTGTGGTGAAACTGGACGATGGGTGCTAAAATTTGCACCAGTTAGAACTGGTTTAGAAAGATAAACACACACGTATTTCTCACCAGTGCACATGAATACTGACCAAAACACATACACACACACACACACACACAGACACTCAGAACCCCTCTTCTGTCATATTGTAATTATAAGTTGACTGTTGTAGACTAAGTATCTGTAATAAATTCCCCATAGAGGAGAGAAGAGTTCTCTTCTGTTCTCCTTATTTGCCACAACAAATTCAATTGTATGCAGGTGGTGGTTCTACAGCTGCAGGATGCAGTCAGATGTGGCACAAAAAGGTACGTCTTTCACTTTCACTCTTTATGTGGGCCTTCATGTTGATACCATTTCAACATACTTTGTTAAAAGTGATATATATGTTTTTATTATTCATTCTGTTTGTGTTGGAGGTTCTACCAAAAGCCAGCTGTTCAATTCTCTGAAGGTGTATCTGAACAACAAGAACAGACTTCAGCCTATTATTGGTCTGTAGCAACCATAACCCTTTTGAGTTAGATGTTGTCAGTGCAGTGTTTGTGTCCTGTATTAAAATATTTTTTCATTTTATGCACATCCAGGCCTGAGCAGCATCACCGAATGCGTGAGGGCAGGAACACGCAACACAGAAGCGCTGTACCTGTGTGAGGTGTGTGTGTGTCGACTCACTAAAGCTGACATACGGAACCACATCATGGGAAGCCTCCACAGATACAACTACATCGTAAGTTGTGCTGTAGAAGAAGCGCCATGATGGTCACTCTGCGTGTTGTTTGGAGTGTAGTTTATTAACAGGTGGTGTTGTGCTTGACAGAAAGCCTGGCATCCCCACTTAGTGTCTGAATGGAAGCAGACGTCTGACCTGTCGAAGCTGGCCTGGTCTCTGATGGAGATAGCTAGGCTGCTCGAGGGAAAAGAGGGACCTGGGGATGTCCGAGTATGTAGTTTTAAATGTGTATGTCCTTTGTTGGTAGTTGCAAACAGTGGAGCGTTTTGGTACTCATATATTTTTGCACCTTCAATTTAAGTTGTTAGAGGTTGAAGAGGCGGTATACCAGACGATGGCAACACACAATGAGAATGACGGTCAGTTAATATTCCCTTGTTTAGAACAGTGATACTTGACCTCTACTTTCTCCACCCCTTTAAACAACCCAACCCGTGTCTTCTCTTTTTCTGTGTCTGTCACCCTTGTGTGTTTTAATTGCATTCATTCTATATGTGCATCTTTCCACTCAATGTGGGTGTCTTTCTCTTTCTAACACCTCAGCAGTAACTCTGATAGATATCTTAAGGGATGGGCTGGGTGAACCTGAGAGCCATTCAGAGACGGCACCTGTGCATCTGCAGCAGTATCCCACCCAGTCGCAGAGGACTGTATTGCTTGGCAGGAACCAACAGAGATGTTCAAAGAAATTCCTCAAGACCTCAACAGACACTGACAGGCCTCCATCTCTGATATGGCCAACTGCAGTTACTCCGATCAGTTCAGATGTCTGGTTAAACAGCTCACCTTCGTCGCTGTTGGACTGTACCCAGGCGTCATCCGAACCATCTGAATCCTGTCCTGAAAGCTACTGTTTTCTTGATGACTACACAGGAACTGAGCCCCTTATAGGTGAGCACAGATAAAGAATTACAACAATAGGTGGTGTAATTACAGAAAATGTAGAGCACATTTCAGAATAATTTGAAAAGTACACATTTTATAGTGAAATTGATTGTTGTAAAGCCCTGCAGCTGTTGAGAAAATAATGTAATTAAACAAGGGGAAAAAGATTGTTTGTGCAATGTTACCAATATTAAGTGCTTGAAATATGTGAAGTGATGAGGAAATTAATACCATCCTTGTGTCTTTATTGTAAATATGTAGTTGGAGCTGCAATTGTAACTTTATTAGCTTAGCTCATTAGTTCTTGACAGGAACCAGGAACTTTCTAAAGTCTCAACTGGTTCTCTGGAAACTTCTCCTGGCCAACGACTAATATGGTACATTAAACTTAAACAAAGCAAAGAGATATGCTATGACATGTTGTTTACTGCACTTTAGAGAAGCTGGTAGGTGTATTGTGTCACCTTTTGACTGGGCCATGCAGCATGTTTTCCTCCTCCTGCCAGCTCCATCTATATATTTACATATCGTTTTGACAGGGCTATTAATCTTCTCTAACTCTCAGCAAGAGAGCGAAAGTATTTACCTAAATGTCAAACTGTTGCTTTAAAAAAAGGTTGCTTATGCGTGTTTATGACAGGTCTTTTCCATGTGGTCGAATGCAGAAGTGAAGATGGTCACACGTACTGTTTCTTATGTCACTGCTGCCGTATCAGATCCAACACAAAAGACATCATCCATCACCTAACGAGCCCCTCTCATCTCAGGAACTATTTGGTCAGTCATTTGAGGATCAATAATGAACAGGAACAGGCTGTAGAGAACATGCTAGGATTAACTTTTACCTCCACTGAAAACGTCTGTGCGTAGATGGAATCTCATCCTGAGCAGGTGGAGGTAGAGACGGCTGATAGAAATGACAACTATGAGCTCCTCCAATCGCTGGCCGAGAAAGTGGAACAAGAGGAAGGCAGAGGAGAGCTGAGGGTAACTTAGTTACTTGGATACACATGTTATTCTGTCTTGTTTTTGCTGACTGTTTTTTCTTCTGTTTACCAAAAGGATCTTGAGTTCACATATCTCTTCATAAAAATGTTAAATCATGTTGCGTTTCCAGGTGGTAACTGCACCAGAATCCATCTGTATCCAAATGACTGGCAAAAGTTACCACTGGTGTAAGTACAGACACTTACTTATTACCTGTAACCTATACTTATTATGTTGTCGTATTTGGCCATGAACTATTAATTTCTTTAGCTCTCATTCTCAGGTCTTTTACTCCAACCATGAATCCAATGTCTTGTATTATAATATGTCTTCTGTTCTCTTAAGGGAGCAAAGCAGAAACTTTTACAGACATTTTACTCTGTTCCACAGCAGAAAGAGTGAATTTTGAGAGCAGTTTATGGTTTGCTGTGAGATGTATTAAGACAAAATATCCCAAAGTGTTTGCAGACGTTTGTCTCTGTCCCACAGGAATTTCCCATCATCGCACATACTAACTCGACCTTCACATAATTTAAGAAACAATCTGGCCTTTAACAACTGGTTCCAACTGGTTGCCCCCCACACACAGGCGTTAGTATCTATCCCGCTCAAGGTGAAAGGAGAAACATTCTCTGTTCCCTGTCTTCTTAGAGGGAAGCACACACATTTCTTTTCACTTGACAAACACAATGTGAGATTGTACAGAGAGCTGCTGCTTCTTTATGATTAACTGTTAGAATATTAACCTTTTAGCTAATAAGTCTCAATTGATCGCCCTCAAACTTCAGTAGAAATATGTTTGATTATATTCTTCATTCTTTGTTATTCTCTTTTATTTTGATTAATTATTAATTTGACCTGCATTCAACTACTGTAGCATTTAAAATTCAAACACGGCATATTATACATACTCTACTCTACACTCTATATATTCTTCACCTAATGAATTCTTGTGTGTATGTTTGTAGTTTTTTTCTTTGTATATCCCTTGTATTTTTTCCCTTCTTTTCCAGGTGTTAAAATGTTATGTAATGAACAGACACACACTCCCATCCAAAACAGGGAAATGACTGACAAAGGTGTGTATTTGAAAGCAACAGTTCACTTGAAACATGCTTTTTATTTCAATTATTGAATATTTTGTCATTTCTTATCTCCTCTCTGTGGGCTCAATTTACACAATTTCTTTAAGTGACCTTTGATCTTTAACTGTGACCAACATTTCAGATGAAGGCATGTCAGAGAAATGTGCAGTGGTGGCAAAAAAAAAGACAACTAAGAGGAAGATGAAGAAAGTGAATGATACTGTGTTCAAGGTAAGCCTGCCTCTTACCAAAGGTCCAGTGCTGCTGAAGAGGATGTCTTTCAGCGGGGACAGCCTCCCTGAGTTGTCCGCAGATTCGCCCTCACCTGACTCAGATCACAGCCTCACACCAGTGTCACAGTCGGAGGACGGCGAGTTGGACTATGACAGTGGATCATTTGCAGTCAACCATGCTGAACACACCTCAGTGTGTTCATCCTCACAGAGGAGAGACCTTGGTAATGGAGATGGAGATGCAGCACAGCACATGCAACCAGGAAAAAACTTTGCTCACCAAGAGGTGGATGGTTATTTTGGCAACAATGAGTACGTCAGCTGGTCTGAAGACCAAAAGGAAACGAATTACAACAGACAGCATGGTTTTCAAGAAAGGGCAAACCTCTTTTACAAAGAGTGGCAAAGCGAAGTACAACACACACAGAATGAGGGGCTGTGGCCTGCTGTGTCCCACATGCAGGACTGGTCATCTAATATCTCCTCCTACGGACATGGGGAGGGTTGCACTGAGTCCAATTTTACTTCACAGACTAATGTTGGAACAAGAGTTGAAGTGCCACGAGAAGCGACACAGGGAGTGATGAGTTTACATGCTTCTCAGTATTATTTCCAGCAACAGCCCCAGAATCAGCACGTGGCACGAGATCATCACCATCTGATGGGCAGCGTGTGGCAGCGTGGTTCATCTGGTGAACTGGCTCCTCATTTAGACGTTGCTCAGAGCAATGGGTACTCTTATATAGGATATCCTCTCAGTGCTCACAGTAGCAGCACTGCACCACAGCCTGGAGTACACTTTCTGCATTTTGAACAGAGGCAATGGCAACCATGCATGGAGTTCCCTTTTAGCCATGTCCAGGCGGTTCCACAAAGTTATATGACACAAACTACGGCCTATCAAACCCCTGAGATTGGCTATGGGTGGATGCTTAACCCAAACTACAATACTGGACCGAGGACAAACTCCAGCCAGGACTTGCCTGATCCCTCTGTGTAATGGAACCCACTGTGGTCTTAATGTCATGACCACTGGTTTGTCTGGTTTGATCATTGCTGGAAGTTTACATAAAACAACTCCTTTTAAGCTTGCTTGAGTTTTAATTCTGTATATATTGCCACGCCTCTCCGAGACCATGTTTCTATCTAAGATGCAGTGTCCCAGTTCTGTGAAATCACACTCAGATGATCAGGCATTGGTTCTTAACCATTCTGTAGCATTTTTAATAGTATAACTCTCATAGCCTTTGAGGTCATTATTCACCTTTTTTTCTCACTTTGGTTTTCAGTTTTAATAGTATTTAATAAGCTAAAATTTCTTTTACATGAAACTGGCTGTGATATTGCATTTTAATGGTCTATTTTAGATATGAGAGAACTAAACGGAAATCATTCCAGACACGTCATGGTATGTGAACATACAGGTTTTACAAGTGTTGCTGTTACGTCATCTGGTTACATTAAAAAACAAAAGCTGTATTTTCAAAAGATGTGCAAAATTTAAAAAAATATGTAGAAAATCATGAATTAATCAGAATTAAGGATGCGCATGCTCTGTTTTGGTTATCTTACAATTCTAAAAGTGACTCAAGCCATGCAGTAAGATGGGAACAATGAGAATATTTAAGGTGAAAAGTACTGTGTTATTTACTTGTTTACTTTTGAGGTTTTACATATATCTGAACTAAGTAAGGGTAACAAACGTGCTCAGTTAGAGCAAGCACCAAACTTTATACTGACTGGCAGATGTTTTATGAATTACATTGGTTCAGAGAAATTATTCATACTTTCTTCAACTCAGTCTTACGTCACTAAACATGTTTAATTACTGGTGCCTAACTTTTTAAAAATTTCCTCTGGACCATTATGTTTTGTATAATCTACCTGAGTAACTCCAAAGATGATTTTATTTTAAAATCCATTAAATATGTGATTGTTCATTTCAGGTTTGTGCTTGATCCGTGAAACAAGATCAAAAAATGCTCATCTGCTGATTTTTACTGAACCACTGCTGAGGTTACTTTTAAGATTTTGATACCTTCTGCTGATTTTGTGCACTACTAAAGATGGTATACTTTTGTTGACTATGCTTTATGATAAAATGATAGAAATCTAATACTGAAGTCTTTGTTATTTTAACTTCTGTGTGTCTTTAAACATATACAATCCAATGTTGCAACAATACAAATGCCAAATGTTATGGTGCTTAATAAATGACGGTTTTTTTATTTAGATCTTTTAGTTTCTTCATTTAAGAAATTGAATCTTTGTTGCTGTGCCCTTTTTCTCTAAGCCCACTGACTACACTGCTAATATCATATGGTATTACTGTTAATAAGTAAATTCAGTCTGTTTATTTTAAATGTCTAATTTAATATTGAAGATAAAATTCACATTATAAAATGTGAGGTGAAGTAGACTATTGGAGTGGTTTGACATGACACATGTACACTCAGCACAATAAACAAACATGCAAAGAATATTTTGCTGACATTTCTGGACACTGCAAGGTTTCTTTGGTTATGTTCAGTGACTTGCGAAATGTCTATTATGAGAGTTAATGCTCAGTCATAGGCAGAGGTGGATGAAACCAAAGTACATTTACAGTACATAAGTACAAATTTGAGGTACTTTATACTTCTGCCTCACTACATTTCAAAGGACAATATTGTACTTTTATTCTACTACATTTGACAGATTTAGTTACTCATTACTTTACAAAGTAAAATTTTTGCACACAAAAAGACCATGAACTGCAATGTTTTGTCATCAAATAAACTACCCAAAGGTTTACTTAAGTTAGACTTAAGTTGGACTCTGGTTAATTGCAGCTGCATTTCTGACTATTTTAAGATTTTGTTTTATAGACTAATAAGTTATAATAATTTAATGACATCATATAATTCACCCATGATAATACAAATGTAAAATAGACAGTGCAATATTAGTATCCTATCAATATTATGTATTATGTATTTCTTCCTCTGTGCTCATTTATGATTTGAAGTACTTGCTTTTGCCCTTGTATTTTTTCTACTTACTGTGTTTATACTTTTTCCCACCAACATGTCAAGAAATACTTCTTATCTGAAAACCTACCTGGCAATAAATGTGATTCTGAATCTACGGCATTGCCTGTAAGACTTAAAATATTACCATCATCTGTCATTTGTTCTGTAATAAAATTTCTCAGATATCTCCCCACGTCACAGACACCAAGAAAACACTTTAATAACTTTATTAAAGGCCACGAATACGCCCTCCACCACTTTTACGTTCACAGGCAGCTGCCAGGTGGATTTTCGCGATAAATGCTGTGAATTCCGACAGACGTGAACGCCCCGCAGCTGCCGCCCGGAAGCAGCTCCTGTTTGCTCCACAGCTAACCCGGCAGCTTCCCTGCAGCACCGCCGAGCTGCGAGCTAGCGCCAACAAACAGCCTCTACACAGCAGAGCCGGCGTCCGACGTGTAGTTTGGATGGCTAAACTCGCTGTAGTGGCAGGCTAACTTGCTGCACACAGCGCATCAGGGAGAGAAACCTAAAAGCTGCCTCTCTCTCAGTCTCTTTCTCTCGGTGGGTCTCTGTCGGACTAACCTCTACAAGATGTCAGCTTTCTCTGAAGCGGCTCTAGAAAAGAAACTCTCCGAGCTCAGCAACTCCCAGCAAAGTGTGCAGACGCTGTCTTTGTGGCTCATCCATCACAGAAAACACTCAAAGACCATTGTCAGTGTTTGGTTCAACGAACTGAAAAAAGGTAAGCTAGCTGGTCCCCCTCCCCCTTTGAATAAAGACCTACAAGTCACAAACTAGTTTGTGGAGCGCTTTTGTATCCAAGGCAACCGCTTTTATTGTACTAACGATAGCTTAACTTTCCAGCTCTTTAAAAAGGTTTTGACTGGGCAGCACAGTTGGCTAACATTAAGTTTTGATTTAAACCACGTTATCCATCAAACATTAGTCTTTAAATGTGTTAGCAAGGTCAGGTCTGATAAATATACTCCTCAATTCGACGCTGTGACTTTCTAAGCCGACGCAACATTCGATTTAGCCTTTGTAAACACATTGTTAGCAGTGTGCCTGACACAAGGCCCCCATCACGATCCTGACATGCTTCAAGTTAGCTGGCCCCCTCCCCCCTTCACTGCAGACACTGA
>JBAJHX010000040.1:10183865-10205449 GCA_037176925.1 Amniataba percoides
CTGACACAAGGCCCCCATCACGATCCTGACATGCTTCAAGTTAGCTGGCCCCCTCCCCCCTTCACTGCAGACACTGAGTGTTTAGATGCCTTAAAGCTGCACCACTAAACTATAATCAGCTCCATTGTTCACATATAACCTCTGTACTATTAAAAGGGTGTGCTTGCAGTGTTGAAACCTCAGAGAATTGTCATTCAGCTCTGCACCAGTTTTTTTTTTTTTTGGTGTGTTTTTCAGCTCAGTGTTTTTCTCCGACAGTCAATAACCTTGTTTCTTACAGCAACGGAGGAAAAAAAACGCTGCACTACTTATGCACTTATGCATCAAATAACTGACAAAGTACGACATCAGCTGGTTCACCTGTTGGAGTATTTAGAGACAGATTGTTTCCACGTGAGGTGGTGGAGACCAAAACGAAGCATTCAGGTGGACAGAAACAGGACTCGGGATGAATGCTGCTGTGCTTGCATCTGTGGGATGTGAAAGCAAGCAGTCGTTTGTTATTGTTGGTCATGTTTGCCATAACATCGATAAAGGGTAATGGCAAATTAATGTTGCGTTACCAGCTTGTTCTACAGCCACCAGGAGGCCAAGATATGAACTAAAGCTGTGGACTTGTACGTATAAATGAACATCAAAAGCAGAAGTAGGTGAATTGGACTTATTTACCATGACTGTCCTGATGGTAGTACATAAGACAGATCATCCTCTAGGAAAAATAATCAGGCTTCCCCTGCTGCCTACAAGGTCATTTTACAAGAGTTCACTGCTGCTGGGACAAAAACAACAGAACAGAGTGTCTGTTGGAGCGTTAGTGGACATAATTATGGATAAAAACAAGTGAATGACCAATGAGGAAAACAGTTTTCTTCAACACTCTTCCTCTGTTTCCTGATCTTTCATGTAAAGTGATCTTAAAAGAAAGAATATGATTGAACAGTACTGCGAGGTTTTTCTAGTTGATGGTGCAGAGAGAAGGGAAGGGACTTGGTGTTTATACTCACTTAAATTTTCAGAACAAGAGAACTTTCTCCTAAACTTACAGACTGTGTGATGTTGATTAAGCAGCCAGATAAAGCTCTCTATTTTGCTGCATAGTTTCTGCTGGACTGGCTTTTGCAACATCCCTGCAGATGCAACAACATGATAAAACCAAACTTCTTTGACCAGGGGGTGATGTAGATGTTTGGGGAGATGAACATTTGGGGAGCTGTCATGTTGCCCATCTTGATGTAAAGTCTGTGATTGTACCTCAACCAGCAGTGACTGAATGATTGAAGAAGCTGTGGCTATGTAAAGCATATGTGGACAGTTCTCATGTAATCATGCTCACTGCCAGAAGGAGAGAGGTTCTGACTGTATTTTACTGTGAATTAATGTAATCAATAATTTAGCCACAAATGTAAGCAATTCGCCAATCCCACACATAAGATAAGATATTCTAGCTGCTGGTTGTAGGAGCTTGGGTGTGGCTGTATTTTTTTTTTCTGGGATGTAAGAAAACTTCCAAGTGGTACAGACACACTCAAATTTAAAATGATAATTTTGTTTCCTTGTAGGTTCCTGTCTCCACTTTTGACAGACAATGAATCAGAACACATTTAGACCTGCATTTATAATTTTATAATGTAAGTGGTTGCCTGTAGAGTCGTACCAGTTTTTTTTTTATAATTGAAGGGACATTGAAAGCATTTCAGACAGAGGTACAGATCACTAACCTGCCACTGTATACAAACTTATCAACACTGAATCATAAAGGTAGTATTCTACCTGTAAATGTATTGAATAGATAATTTAACTGCTGTGAATAGTGTTGTATTGCTTTAGTTGTATCTAATACAGGCACACTTTCCCTCGGGGTGCTTGTCAACACCATAATGATATCTCAAGTGGATGTTTTATTTTAGGAGCTTCTCTGAGGACTTTAAAGGAGTGTACAGTGTAAATAGCAGTGGGGATAAAGATGGCACAGGTCTTTGGAGCTTAATGGTTAGATCAGTGCTGACTGTGGCTTGTCCAAAAACAACAAACATATGCACTTTAACTTAAAAATTGAATGTGGCTTTGTAATGAATGAAAATATTGGAGGATAAAACCCAAGTGAAAAAGACCTACAGAACAAGCTAAAAAAAATACAATTTGGCATTTCTTTCTTGCAATTATTCTTTTTTTTTAATGAAGAAATAAAACAGTGCAGTTAGTCTGTTCATTGATGGATTATTATCTTATAATGTGTCTATTTGTTTAGAACACAATTCCTGTGTATTTAAGCCATCACTGCTCAGTTTAACGTTCAGACCTGTAATGACTCACCATAATATGAATGTGTTGTTTTTCTTTACATGCAGCCCAGGTATCACGCAAGCTGACCTTCCTTTACTTGGCCAATGATGTCATTCAGAACAGTAAAAAGAAAGGACCGGAGTTCACCCAGGACTTTGCACCGGTCATCGTTGATGCATTCAAACACGTTTACAGGTCAGATGTTTCGCTGTACATCATGAGTGAGTCTGCATTGTCAACATTTCTGTAAAAGGACTGGCTAATGTGTTTGTGTATTGTTTGGCTGTTGCTTTAACAAACCAACAAAATTGCAGCAAAAATCTAAAAATGTGTACTACCATGCAGGAGTTATTTGAACATGTTGATGAATATTCACATTGAAATGTGTTCTTCTCAAGAATTTGTCACATTTTTATCCACGTAATGTCCAGTTAGACTCTAGACTGGTTATATTTACATGCCTTGCTGTCTAAAGTTTTTTGTATTGTGTTTTCTTGTCCAGAGATGGTGAGGAGGGCTGCAAGAAACAGTTGGGTCGTGTTTTGTCCATCTGGCAGGAGAGAGCTGTGTACGAGAACAACCTGCTGGATCAGCTCTCACAAGTCCTATGTAGGTTCTCACAAGACTAACCTGTACTTGCACAGGCTTGTGCTCAGCACCCAGCTGTGTCTGCAAAGTTTCTCTTTACAACAGTAACTAAAGTGGCTGCTTACAATGGCAAAGTGCAAGTTTAAAGTGTGCTAGCTTCCTCCTCCCTGTCCCTGCAAGGTTTTGTTCTCAATTACAAGACCTGACTTTGATATAATGGAGTTGTAGGACAGGATGGATTTTGATCTTAAATGCTGTAAAAATACATCCTCCATAACTGTTCATCTGTATGGCAGGACAGTGAGTGTGATGCTCTACAGAGTTTAATACAGTACACTTTTTCTATATTGGATGTTTTCTTTGTCATTTTTCTTGTAAATCCTAGATGGCGAAAAGAAGGCTAAGAAGAGGTCATATGAGGAAATCCGAGCAGATGATGAGGACTTTGCTTCCCAGAGCTCCCCAGCCGAACCCCCACAGGTCCTGACCCAGACAAATGGTTTAGCCTTAAATGCAGGGGTGTTCATGAAATGACTTGACGCGTACTCATGATGACTGCTCATTTACCAAACCTTCCTCCTTTACTTCTCTCTCCCCTTTGCTCCTCCCACCTCCCTTCCCTGCCCATCATCTCCTCTTGACCTCAGACAGCGGAGTTAATCCGAGCTCTACAGGAGCTGGAAAATGCAGCCTCTGGCGACTCGGTGCTGCGTCAGCGCATCTCCTCCCTCCCTGCAGAAGTGCAAGACACGTCACTGCTTCATAGGATCACAGGTAGGAGGGGGGACACAGCACTAGATTCTATACGTTTAAACACAAAAGTCTGTTTCCATTAATATATGTACTTTTTAGTGAATTAAGTAATTGCCGTGTTGCAATTGTGTTAATCCCACAATGACATAAAACGACATCCACATACATGCACACACACATTAGAGTTGGCTTCTGAGTCCCACATTGGATGATTTCTCAAGATATCCAAAGATGATTCACTGAACCTTACAAATGTTTTCCTTGTCTTTGTATGGAAAATCAGATTCTCTCCAGACTGAGACAGTACAGCTTATCGTGTCACCAGTTTCATATACTGTGCATTAAAATGCTACAAATTGCCGTCATGTCAAAATACAAACTAAAGTGCCCTTGAGTGGGACATTAAAACTATAAGATCAAAATGGCCAAAATGTCTAGCACAAGGAAATAATATTTAAATTTCCAGTGATTATACACTCGATATTTACTCTGGATCAGCAGTGATGGATAACTGAATGACCTCCAGTTAGACTCTAGACTGGTTATATTTACATGCCTTGCCCTCTGTATGCTTTATGTGCTTTAGATAAGGAATCAGGGGAGCGGCTTTCCCGGTTGGTGGAGGAGGCCTGCATGTTGCTAGCAGACTACAGCGGCCGCTTGGCGGCAGAGATTGACGACAGGAGGCAGCTCACACGGACACTAACGGTCTTCCTGCAAAGCCAGAAGGACGGCCTGGCCCAGAACGAGCAGAAACTTGAAGTGCGTAAACTCCTTTTTTCTTTCAATCACTGTTTATCTGTGTCCGCTTTGTCTAACTCACATTTGTGTTTTCATTTTGATTTTTGGTGTTCATCTGTCTGCTCACACTAATTGTCTGTCAACTTTTTGAAGTAACATTTATTTTAATGCATTTCAGCATGTTGCACTCTTCTGTAGATTGTCTTCTTTGTTGCTGAATCAGACCGTCAATTTCAGACTTTAGATTTCAACTTCAGTTTTATGTTTCGTGGCGTTAAAAACAAAGGAAAGAATCCCAATTAAATATATACATAATGTTTTTTAGGAAATTCTTATTCTTTTAGCCTTTGTCATGTAACTCAGCTCAGTCATAACTCAATGTGCATTTACTTCTCACAAGGTAAGTATCCAAACCAAAATAATTGATGTTGAAAAACATCACTACAGATTTCCTTGTTTTCTCACTGCCATCATCCTATTTTTGTGGAGACATTAACTGTCAAGCCTTTATCCACAGGACACCAAGAGGATAAAGAATTTCATATATGTATTTTCACTCAAAGTTTTTGTAATAAAAAAATGAAAATAAAAAATAAATCTGATTTTGTGAGTGCTTTTATTTTGCTATAATTTGCAGCTCTTGGTGAAACATGTATTGTACAATTTCAGACATAGTCCCTTATAACAGTATTTAAATTTTCTTTTGTGGAATTGACATTACAAATAGTAGTTACACATTGAGGATACATTGAGCTCAATCCAGAAAAGAGACCAAAACTTTCAGGGATCTTTGTGGATAACAGGATAGTTTCTCTTGTTAACAACAATCATTAATCATATTTTTCTAAGTATTGATAATCTAATGTGATTAAAATTGGAAGGTTGTGATTCATATTGAACTCTGAAGGCTCCTTTAGCCTAAGGAAATGTGTTCTTTTAGCACAACACACCTACACACACCTATTTGGCAAACATGTACAGCAAGCACATGCATGCAGCAGTGCTTAAGCAGACATTAAACACTTGTTTGACATTTTATATTATTCAGTATTTAGGGAGAACATGTGGGAGTAAGGTGAACCCATTTGTAAGTGTAACTTGTTTCTTAGCTTGGCCCTCAGCTGCATATCACACATTAACTCTGTTGGGCCATTAAAATATAAGAGCTTCCCTGTAGTTTTAATCGTCAGCTACAAGTGTGAAATAAACTCAAATCCTCTGTAGATTCTCAAATGAGATTAACTTTTATTTTGATGACCTTTACATAGACCATGTGGCAAGTTGGTCATGAGCCTGAGCTAAAAGCAGTGAAACAGTAATTTTCATTGTACATTCAGAAAGACCTCAGAGTTAAATGGGTTGCCTGTTTAACAGCCAAAAAAAAGTATTTAGCATTCTCACACACCGTTTTCAATACATTTGGAAGTGTTTTCAGATTAGGGGCAAAGACGAGATGTTTGATGGAGGAATTCCAAACTTGTGTTATTAAACTTCAACTAACAACACAATATTTCATTTATAATATAATACAAAGTTATCATATTAGGGACATAGACTTATTTCTGTTTTAATGCTCTAATCCTTGCTTATAACCGTTTATGAGTCACAAATAGTGTACCCCAAATTTACCTTTGAGGAAAGTGCCACATTAATTCAAGTTATAAGATCTGTGAGCTCTGATGACCTTTCTCTATTGTGGACTTTTTCAGGAATACAAACGCAAACTGGCGAGGGTGACCCAGGTCCGGAAGGAGCTGCGTTCGCGTCTAAACAATCTTCCGGGAGGACTCTACAACTCATCAAACTGACTCAACATTTCGCCTCAAGAAACCCTCCTGCTACTGAGACATCTCAAGCTAGTTCCCTGTTCTTTATTTTTATTTTGGAAAGTGTCTTGCCCCCCAAGGTGACCTGTGGTTCTCATCTGCCCTTGACAGATTATTTATCCACATGGCTTTCATAAACAGAAATGTCTTCTTTTTCTGTGTCTGTGATCTCATCTCATTGTGCTGTACGTTTTCAGCACATTGCTAAGTAAGACTTACCAGACACAGGCCCTTCATGTTTCGGCCCCTGCCCATCTCATGTTTCTCAGCTTTTAAAGTGGAATGGGTGATGCTGGTGTGATATTTTTGTATTTATAGTGACTTAAGATAATGCACCAGAGCGTGTCCCCTTTTGTGTCAGCCTTCCTAATAATTTTGTGTGTGCAAGTGTTTTGCAGTGCTGTCTTAACTTAATTTGACTGTTTCTGTACATGCATCTGTCTGACTTTTACTCATAGATTATTGCTGTCATTATCATGCATCATTATAATGGCATCTGAAGAGAAAGGAGTACCTTTGAGATGATCAGGAAGCCCTATTCTGATGCTGAATGGTGAGCCATGTCCCTGAAAGCAAATCAAAATCTGTATGTGAGAGGGGTGTGTCAGTGTAAATATTCAAATATGCATGTATATATGATGGGAGTTTTACCTGTAAGTGCTCATGATTTGTATCCACGTCAACATGGCCTGTAAGATAGCCGTTCAGACAGATTCCTGAGGCGTCTCTCTACATTGGTATCTTCATAGTTTCTCCACTGAAATAATGAGTCTTTACTGTATCATACTGCTTCCATGGTTGCTTCTTAAGTTTCCTGAGAGCGGTGCAGATGCCTCACACAGCTTCATAGGCGCCCAAAGCCAGACTCAAGTTTGTTTTTGTATATATGAAGCTAATTCTTAGAACCAAATAAACAGAAAATGTACAAACACTTGCTGTCCTGTCTCAAGTCTTTGCCATTGAATTACCAGTGAAGGTCAATAGGGGGCGCAAACGAGCTCCATCAACATGTCTGCGCTTCCTGCGGGGCGCGCTCGTTTTGCTCACCGGGGTAGTTTTGTTCGTTCTTCTAACGGGGAATTCACAGAGCTAAAACGACTCCGCCCGTGGGAGTTTGCATAGGTGAGGTGCGCACAAACACCCAGGAAGTAGCCTCTGTTATTAACAATATTTTTTAACACAAGCAGATGTGTGAGCGATGTAGTTGGAGGTCAAACACTATTAATTGTGATATAAACCCCGCACACGGTATTTTGTCAGCTAAGCTAACACTTGGCGAGCAAACGGCTACGTTTACTCCGGCTTTACCCAATAGCCACACTACTAGCTTAGTTTGCTAAGCTAACGTGAAGCCAACAAGAGGTTACACGAGGAGACAACGATAAGACAAAATCATTAAAACATCCCTACAATGGACAATATTGAAACCCCGTACGACGAGGATGCTGAATTTATTCAGTGCACGGTAAGCTCAACTCTCGCACTCCCTCTTTTCAGGGCAGAGATGGAGTTTGAGTGAGTCTACACTTCAGTTAATTATGTACACCTGGTTGTACCTGATCCAGTCTACTACACCTGAAATGCCTCCCCTTCACAGTGGTTACACTCAATTTCTGGTGCAATTGTTATTAAGTTATATTAAGATGTGCTGCTTACATTTTATCCATCCTCTTTTACAGCAGGCTTCACAAACATCCTGGAAAAATGATAATTAATAATTAGTTTTACAGTCACGCAAATACCCGGAAGTTGATTCATGTGACCAAATATCCTGTAAATAATAATAATGGGAACCCTTTAAACGTATCAGGGTAGACTGACAAGCTAGACTGCTTTATTGGCTGTATTTCACACTATAGTGCACGGCTGCCTTACTGATTTGTGTTTTCTCTTTTAATCCAGGTGTGTGATAAATCCATAAGAGGTGAAACCTTGTACAAAATACACCTGACTACGCCGGGACACTTAAAGGTATGCAGGGCCGCAGGTGCAGCCTGTGAAAGCTGTGTTGAAAATGTAGTCAAAACACCAAAATGACAGGACTTATAAGTTGGTCTTTTTTCCCCATTCAGCCACAGGTCCTCCACAGGTGTACAGGTAAAATTCATAACAGGAGAGGAGGAGCATCCAAAAGTGATATTTCACTTATATCTCCAAGCCACTTTTCTTTTTCTTTCTTTTCTTTTCTTTTTTTTTTTAAAGACTTTTCCAGGGTTTTATTCTTGGCTTGTCTATCCTTTAATCCCTCGATCAGTGACACATCTTGGTGTACCAAAGATGAATAAACTGGTGGCACCGTACATACCAGATCAGTTATATCAACAGGCAAAGTGCTCTTCATTCCTCCTGAGTCTGACTTGAAGCTGAAATCGTGCACATTGGCATTTCAGTCACTTCTTGAGCAACAACAAGCAATCAGGGAAAATGAATGCTTGCAAACATTTGTCTCTGTCTCAAGTCCTTGCCTTTTTTGAGGAGCATTATGTCTTTGAAGAGTGTGTAAGTTTATGGTCCACAGGAGACAAAATGTTTCACACGCAACACATTTAGGTCTGACTAACCTAAGCGACTTGCTCTGTTACACACGTCATTTCACATCACCATACGTGGATGACTGTGATGGACACAAATAACTGTCAAAAACAGCAGGTGTTGTATTTTTGACATGCTGTGTAACAGCTCACCTTAGAAATGGTCTTTATCACTCCCTCCAGGCGTGATCCTAAAGCAGCATTGTAGTTTTCTGGAGGTCGACTCCTGCTAAACTTTCTTCATTCCTTGATCCACATCATTCAAAATTGAGGCTCAAGGCAGCAACAACTCCACTTATCTCCATGGTTCCTTCTCACACCACACCACAGGGATGGTTTCTGATGGTTTTGTGTATGAAAACCAGAAATCCCGGATACTTTTACAAAAATCACTGGAGTGATTTGAGTTAAGCTTGATATCAGTCTCCACTGTGGTGGGGTCCTCTGGTCTTTCTGTAGATCTGTCGTTTGTGTGAGATTTCGTACGGAGGCTGTCCCTGAGTCACTGTCTCACATGCACTTTAATGTAAACATATTCAGGCAATCTTCGGCTTTGTGTAGCAAAATGTGTTTTCCAAGCTGGTTTGGAAAGCATCCAGCTCAGTGTCTTGTAAGACTTCTGGAAACCTTCCGCTCTGGCTTTAATTTGACCAAAAGCTGCAGCACTCTGTGGTAAAGTGCATGTAAGTAATTAAATGTTCTTGCATTTGACGGTTTTATGTTGTGTGAAGGAGCCAATCACAAGATATGCTGAAGATTCATGACTTTGCATGCAGTGCTTTCACACTCTGTACTCCCTGTCAGGCGTGGAAGACAAATAATAAATAAACATAGACAGTACATTGACTACTGAGCATTACAGGTGCTAACGCGTCGTCCACTCTGCGCAGCAGCAGCAGCAGCAGCATTGTGTCACCAGCTTCAGTCCTTTGTCAGTGTCTCACCGGATGCTTTCTGCCACAGTGTTGTTGTGTGGTCAGCTGTGTTTTGGCAGAGCTCTCTCCTGTGTACAATCACTCCTGTGTAGTGAAAGTTGCTTGAATACTCATCCATGTCATTTTGGAATCTGTTGCGCTGAAGAAATCTGGATACTACTTCTTTGCACACAGATATACCACCCTCCTTTTCCTTAACTACTCTATTGTCATATATATGTATATAATAAACATTTTAAAAAAGTAACAGTAAGCAGTTAGGATATGTACTTTTACTGTACCACTAGTGAGCTGTGGTTTTGGTTAACCATTATTTGTCACAAATTCTTTTTCCATGAGATAACCCTTTTATGTTTCAAGCAGTGTTGAATGGTAACTAGTGTCCTGTTTATCCAGCACTGATTGACTTCATTTTTGTTGCTCTCCTTTCGTTCCTGGCAGAAAGAGGATGTCCTTGTTGCTGCGGGTAAGTAGTCTTCATCCTCAGCCATGCCAATTTGTTCTACTCTGGCCTTGAGTATATTTGCTGTCTGTTCTGGCAGGTAATTCAGTCCACACACTAAGTTAACAGAGGTCGTTTTATTCAGTTGCTTGGTTTTAATGGACAGCATTTTTTGCCTAGACCCACCAAAGGATGTTTTATGAGCTCTTGACTTACCTGCACAGAACCCTGACCTCAACCCACTGAATATCTTCGAGCACGACAAGCCAGGCCTTACTGCCCAACCTCAACGCCCAACCTCAGTAGCACTCTTGTGACTGAAGTGGAGAAATTCCCTGTGTCCAAAATCTTGTGGAGAGCCGTACCAGAAGAGTGAAGGCCGTTGTAGCAGCAGATTTATGCCAGTGGTTATGAAATTACATGTCTAATGGCTACAAATTGTAATTCTCGGTTGTCCACGTGTAATCTGTGCATGATTGTTAGCAGTTAGTTTGCAGAGAGGAGACTCCCCTGAAAGCCAAAATGGCTCAGTGGCTGTATAAACCCAGCACATGTGATTACCAGACAAATCCAGGTCTCGTAATAAATTCACTGCCAGAACTTGTGCATCTTTCTGGGAGGGTCGAAAGTGACCAAAGCTAGCAAGCCAGATTGTTAATTCAACTGTCGACATGGACGGTTAGTTTTGTTTTTAGCCAAGTCTTGAATTGTGAGATGATTGCGCTAGGTAATATTCAAAACCCATAATTTTTCTCCTTCTCTTTCATGGTGTTGCACACCATCAGTTATTTTTGTTTTCCACAGCAGTCCCGTAAAGTGCACTGGGTGTCCTTTCCTTTATCTTCACCGGACTGGACTGGATCCAGCCTTAGATGCAGTGACATCAGGGGTGTGGATGTGTCGTGTGTTTTATCAGTTTGGAGTTTGTTGGCACAACTGGCTGGTTTTGAGGAAACTCTTCATGTTGTTAGTAGTCTCTGTCAGTCTCTTAGCTACCTTCATCGCCGACAGTCTTTTCCTTTGAGCCTGACTTATGAAACTTTGTTGCACACTATCTGACAGTGTGCCCTCTATTGGTATCCTTTATGGTTAACACTTTATGCTGTTCATAAATATCACTCATCCATCCATTATTCAAATGGGTGACACTTGCATAAGTCTGGGTGGCAAAGGCTCACCCATGCTTATAGGGCAGAATGCAGTATAGCCAAATTTGGCAGCTATAAGAGTCCTTCTGTTGCTGGAACATCAATTAGTGCACCAAAACTCACAAGCATCTCTGTGGGCTCCCAGGGAAGCTGATGCGCGCGCCAAATGTCGAGAGCATTTCGTTCAACCCTGTACATCAAACAAGTTGATTGTTTGATCCAACTTTATGTTGGTAGGTGTGTTTAAAAAATGGAAAACATGAAACATTTTCATATTCCTTCCATGTATTAAAGAGACACCCACAAAAGTCTAACCCAAAAATCTAAATGACACCTATTTGCTAATGTGCAGCCCGGGAAAGTCTTTGATTAAACTGAGGAAAAAGCTGTGGCATGCTCACACTTGAAGGGAACTTTTTTTGCATTTTTTTGGATGATAGGATTTTTTTCCCCTCTTGGTACTGACAGCATTTAGCTGCTTTTGTAATATGATGGACATCACAGGAGGCCATAATGCTTTACCAGGATTTTTTTTTTTTTTTTTTTTACAAACTAAGTGTTTGTACATCATAAAATCATAATGGTAAATATTTCTTAATCTGAAGAAATTCACACAGCAGCACTAAAGAGGATTGCACATCTAATTTGTTTCTTCCCTTCTGAAGTAAGTAAAGCAACATTTCTTGACTGAAGAGTTAAGAGGTGAAACAGGAAATCATTTCATCGACATTAAAACATATTTTCAGAAGTCAGTTTCCTGAACAGATTAATTCAATTAAACACACACACACACACACACACACACACACACACACACACACACACACACATACACATACACACATACACATAAAAAAGTTAGTCAGTGTGCTGTTCATGTAATACTGCTAACTACCAGTGTTTGGATTTCTCAGGGCTTGCTGTCAGACAGCATACCATACCGGTATTTGAGGATATTTTGCACTATCTGGATTACGTGAAGCTCAATGAACCCATAATTGGTAAGTAACTTTTCTGAACAATTTCCAACTATTTCCATTTAAATTTGATCCAAATCTAACTTTTTTCTGCTTTGATTTTTTTTCTCTACTCCTTGAAGGTTTGAGCTATTTGGATGAAATTCCTTGTCATGAACAACAAACAGGCCCCAAATACACATGCAGGCTATGTCATCAGACAGCAAACATACAAGAAATGGTCCATCATGTGATTGGACGTAAACACAGGCAGAAATATGTGGTAAGGCACTGTGAACATTCTTAGAGGATGGATGATAATGATAATAATAATGATGACAATAGTAATAATAATAATAACAATAATAATAATATACCGCTTATGTTTGTGTAGGAACTGAAAAGGCCAGACTTGGTGACCTGGGACACCCAATCCATAGTAACCCAAGGAGGAAAGATCATACGAGCCAAAGCAGAGATAATAGAGAGACAAGATGGAAGAGGAAGTCCATCGGTAGGATGTACAGATTTGTCACCAGATGTGCTGAATATTGTTAAAATGATATATACTTTTAAAATCATTACAAAATAACTTTGAAAGTAACATATTTTCATTATTATTTTTTGTTTTTACTTTTTTATGTTTCAGACAATGACTAAGAAGAGGACAGAGGACAAATTCAACATGTCAAGAGGTACGTTCATACTGTGAATTCTATGTTGTAATAGATATTGGATAGTCACCTCATTTAAAAACTGCTTATACAAGGAATATTATACTTGTTATGTGTCTCAACAAATTATGAAGTTACCCCTGCTGTAAATCAGCAGAATATTTCTGCTAATACAGGTTACAAGTTATTGCATGTAGGACATGGTTGAGAGCTGTTTATAGAACATATGCAAATGGGTCAATATTTGGTTATATTTTACTTAAACTGTGTTTACTCTTGTTCCTTAGTTCCTCAAAGGCAGAGGCAAAGTAGGGACAGAAATTTCCCTCAGAGTTCAACTCAGCCGTCACATTTACCAAGACTCATGGACTATCAGAATGATAGTCCCAGAGGGAGGTATTCTCAGGGTTACCCAAACAAATCCCCAATCCATCCCGAAGCGTCTTACAGAGACAGAGGGGCATATGAACCAGAGGACACTGTCAGCCACGACTGCATGAAAGAGGAGCAGCGGAGGACAGATTACAGGGAAAATAATACACACAGACGAGAGTATATGGACCCAGATTATCGTCGGCAGTATGACAAGGGATACGTGGAAAATCCACAGCAAAGAGCAGCACTGGAGCCTCGCAGTGGTTCCAGGTATGACTCAAGAGAGGAGATGTCCCTTGGTCATCCTCGGCCTGTAGAGGCATACCCAGCAGAGGCTCCTCCTGACAGAAGGTCCTACTCAGAAAGGGATCCGCTGAAGGAGTTCTACTCTGAGGAAGTTAGACGTGGGCGAGTTTGTTCTGCTGAGTATCAGCCCTCACAGCCAGGTTACCCAGAAGGCGATGACCAGGGCTGGTCTTTGGACAGGGAACCTGGTAGACATGACAGTATGTATAGAGACAGCAGGCAGGAATTGATTGAACCAGAGGCCAAGTGGAGGAGCTCTCCTGAGAATGACCGATCACGTGACCTTTTGTTTGATATAATCAGAGATTACTGCCATGAAAATAGAGGACCGTATCAAGAGGACGCAATTGCCGAACCCGGGCCAAGCAGAACAGGACCCCCTGCCTCCCAGAGACGAGTGGAAGGTAACAGGACAATGTCTAACATCCCAGAGCCATTCAGGCGTTTCCTGAAAGGAGCCAGTAATGATGAAGGACATGTTAAACGGAAAAGGAAAAGTCGCTTCTCTGATGCCACTGCAGAAGAGGTGGCAACCACAAAGGAGATGTGAGTGATCACAGACATCTATCTTTGAAAACAGCACTGTACAAAACTGTGTGGCAGTCACCTTTTTGTTTTAAAGATGTTTCATATTGTTTGAATATTTTGTATATTCATCTTATATTATTTTTCTGGACATGCATTCGTGCTTTAAGGTTCAGTGATGAGTTTGGACCTCCAAATCCAAAGTTTGGTGGTCGTCTTAGACCAGCTGGTGCACCAGTGAGACCCGAAGTCCATGAATTGCAACATCCAGACCCCTACGGAGAATCACAGGTAGTTGATGGTAAAATTAGGGTATTTGGTGTGATGAACAAGTAACCTGCCAATATGTCATACATGTCCTCACTTACACAATATAACTGTGGATGATAGTGGCTTGTGTTTTTGACTGTTTTTTTTTTTTAGAGCCCGCGTCATGCTGAAAGCTACCAAAAAGGAGGCTCTGAGTCAGGCAGTGTGTTTGATTTGCTGGTAAGATCATACATTTGCCATACATGTAGCAGTGATGTTTTGTTATACAGCCATTCACTGAAGGGGGAGTCTTGTATTGTGTATGACTGTATTTTTCTCTTGGTGCAATACTAGAAAAACATTGAAATCGAGAACGAAGAAGAGGCTGAATACCTGAAGAGCAAGATTTGCAGCCTTCTGAAAGAGTTCAAATCCAAAAAATCTGAAAAGGCTGTGATATGTGTCCCTTTGCACAGGGTATTCTTTTTCATGGAACTTTTTAATTTAAATATCTGTAGTAGAGCAGTAGAAATGAATTAATGAAGCATATGTTTTGTTGTTGTAGCAAAATAGTCAAGGTCGAGCTGTCATCTCCAACGACTACAACAGCTTACAGCCTGACTCTGAGCATTCTCTGAGGCACCAGTATGACATGACCGTCAGAAAAGATTCAGACCACAGACGAACAGAAGGCCGGTACTTTAAAGAGGATCACAGAGGGAGAGGCTGGAATCAGCATGAGCATGTATCTGATGAGCAGCTCCAAGAGCACCACCGTCCGGTACACAGGGAACCCATGCACTCCAACAGAGGCCGTTATGAAGGTAAACTGTATGTTTGTGAATGATTTTTCCATACACTGCATACCAGGTATTAATGGGTTAGTTCACACTCAATTGAGACTGGACAAAATATTGATGTTAAACTTACTGCCATGCTAATTTGTAGCATTTTCATTTAAGTGTATGTCTAATAACATTTGTGAAAAATCGAGAAAAATTAGTCTTGTGAACAATAAGTAGTGACATATATCTGTCCCCCCCGTCATGACAAGATGGTATTTTTTGTTGTTATTCTTTTAGATGCTTTTGAATGGCCTGAGTCTCAAATACCAAATGCTTCCCATCCAGATGATCCAGCAGGTTATCCTGAAAGGTTTCAAGAACCTATGCGCCCTCGTGACTACCGACCTGCTGCAGAGGGACTTTTGGACTCCCACTCCTCTGCACCTCCCCTCCACATGCAACGAGGACCCAGAATGGACAGGGGCCCTTGGTACCCCAGCAACCTGGACAAAATAACCTCCACCCTCCTGGAACTTGTGGCAAGGAAATAAACTGCGGGAGTTTTGAAAACTACATACCCATGTGTTTAATGGAATTATTTCATTTGAAACATGGTTTTATGTTAAAACTCCATTTTGTTGTTGTTTTTTTTAGGTTATTTGCTTTAGAAATGTGTGAATAATTTGATCAAACTGAAAATGTTCACATCTCTGTATGTAAACATTAAACTTTTTGTTTACTGCAACTGTCATGGCATTTAATTCTTTGTATTACCATTACTGCGGGAATGGCAAGATTTTCATTGATTTTCATTTTCATTGATTAATCTTTTAACTATAATTTAATGTTCTCAAATTCATTTAAAAAAAAAAATGACTACTGACATGTGGTCCAATATAAGAGATTATTATTATTATTATTATTATTATTGTTATTATTATTGTTATTGTTATTATTATTATTGGCAGCAGCAGCTTTCATTATTTTGCTGCATTACTGTTATGCAGTACTATAAGATAAATGTGTATATATCTTTGAGCTGCCGCATTAAAACGGGTTGTAATTTTGTGATTAATAGTACTGTGGACTTGACGCGTTCATCACCACGCTCATTAATTTTATGAATTAATTGAAGACTGGCGCCGTTGCTCGGGGAACGTAACAGCGACGTCATCGCGTTCGTGCAGTCGACTCTTTCCGGTTCGAGCAGCAGCCATCTTGTTTCCCCTTGCTAGCTAAATAAAATAAATAATACGCTGAGCCGGACTTCACCTCGAACCCGTAAAAACAAAGTGAGTAAGAAACCAAAAACCCGTGTGTGTGTTGAACGTTTACAAGAAAGCTGCCCGCGCCTGGTGGAAGCGGGGGCAATTACTTTGCTTCTTTTTCATTTGCTGTTCTTGACCAATAGACGATTGTTTTGGAAGATGAACATCGGCGCCATTTCCCTCCCCGCTCTCTGAGGCGCTTATTGGTGGCCCGCTGGAGGGATCACGGGCGGTCAGGAAGCTGCCGTTCTTTGTCCGCCATTTTGGCTCTGGGGCTTAACGTCCACCGGGCGGACTGGCCGTTGCTGCCGGAGCCCGAATGGCGCTGGTTGCAGAACGAGCTTAGCCCTAAAAACCTTGATTGGTGGAATCTAGTCCGAGGTTTGATTGGTCTGAAGGACAGATCCAAACGTTGTCTTTATTGGTTAGACTACGTCTTCCTCGCCTCGGAAAGCTTCACAAACTTTCCTCCGATGGCTCGACTCGTTGTACTGCGGCGATTAAAACAAAAACGCCGGCGTTCATCTCCCAGCGAGCCAACATTTACTTCACTAACATCGACACTGACCGCCACTGCTGTGACTGCGTGTGTTTACGGCTCACGACTCCCGGTGTCTAAGCAACCGATTTGTCACAGTTCAGCACCACGTTTTATTTTTATACACCAGTTTATTTCATCGACCTCAGCATCACCGATAATTATATTCTTCCTCGGGATGTGGCATTGGTTTCAGTTTCTCTCAGCTGGCCGCTTTGTTCATGCTAACTGGCTTATAATGTATACAGGGGGCGACCCAGTTAAAGTGCAACATCTCATTAGAGGCTAACGCGTTAAACAGCAGTTTCCCTGCTCCCGGTGTGTGGCATTGTGCTATCAGTGTGCAAATATCATATAATAATAATAAGTGTGTCTTTGTTTTCTCACTAGGGTCAGTGTGTGCAACACACCTGCTCTTGATAAAACCTAATGTACGTCTCCATTTTTATATAGCGCTTAAATAATAAAGAGATTACTTTAAATTCAGCCAAAATATCGAAATAGAACAGTAACTGAACTTGTTGGGTTAAATCAGAAATGATATTGATGTAAAGAAAGCAATATCACCTCTTTTCTCAGTGAATATAGGATTTGTAAAGGTGCTGCAGCATTTCTTATTCATTGCTGGCAGTGGAGACTGTGTGCTCTCCTTCCTTTAGCTTATTAAACAAGTAAAAATATACTGATATATATATATATATATATATATATATACATACACTCTTCTTAGTTAACTGTCCTCTGTGTGTATTTAAGTGCCCCGTCATTTAAAGTGACTGGATTTTGGCCGGTCATACCTTTGGAAACTTAATGTTAGTAACCTGTGTGCAAGTCACCACTAAGCTAAGCACTGACTCGTGCAGGTGTGCTTGCGTTTGTGGGTGAATGCTGACCTGAGGGTTGTCGTGTGTTTATGAAACTCCATAGTCTGGCTGGTGCATGTTTATCTCTAAATAGCGTCAGTGAGAGCAAACATGTCCCTGCTACGGGCAGCCTGGGTCATGGGAAGGTCTCATTTGCACGGTGACCTTGCCAGGTGTCATTACTGAGGCATTTTGGGTAGCCAGAGTACACCTACAGAAAGGACTGCTCAGGCATGGCAGCCACGCTGTAGAGATTAATCTTTGTGCAGCTCTGCTCTAATCATTAACTGGATGGCTGTAGTACCTGCTCTAGTCCCCATGCTCCTCACCAAAATAGAAAAGGGAACATTTAGCTTTGTTTCTCTTGAGTCTCTATCTCGTTCTCTCGCCCTCTCTCCACTTGTTCTACCCCTCCCATCCTGTAACAACTCTCCTCTCTGTCCTTCTCCATCCTTCCGGTTCCCCTCCCCCCTCCAGGTTTTTCATTGATGGGGCAGGTTTGCTCTCTTTCTCTCTCCCTCTCTCTTAAGCTTGTTGTGTTCAGGATTTGCAGCAATATGCAGCATAAAGCTTCAGGTCACACCACTGTCCTTTGCGCAAGTTAACGGCTCTTCTGGCTGAAATGTCATCGCCGTCACACATTCAGTTTCTGTCACTTCTGGACACTTTATTTTCTGAGCTTTACATGCCTTTTAGTTTGCATATTAGATGTGGAGTAACTGATGTAGTCTGCGGTGCATTAAACACCATGAGTTGTGCACATGAGCAGTAGCAGCATCCTGCTTTTGTGATCTCAAGTAAAGGTTACTGTGTAGAAAGTATGCACATTAAGCCAGTGGTGAATTGGCAAGAAGGGCATTGTATGACATTGCTGACGTGGTTCTTTTTTGATGACGTTTTTAATAGTGGAAGTTGCTGTAAGCGTTGTTTTTTTTTTTTTAGGGTCAAGACAACAATGTCTTTGTTGATGGACTTTCCCCCATATCTCTTAAGTCTTGTTTATCCACAAATAGGACCAGAATGAAATGCACTCCTTTTTTTCTCCTCTGCCTCCCCCTCTGTGGCTGCTAACCAGTCAGCTGATTTTTTTTCTTCATTTTGTACAAAGGCTCTGCAATGATCTGTTGTGCAGTAATTAGTTTTTGTGTAAACTTGATTGACACCATAATTAGGGTTTCCTTAGATTAAAGCTGAATTTGTTGAATAAAGTCTAATTCAACTAATTCATATTCAAAGTGAATAATGAGTGACCATGCGAGTAGACTGTTTTTTTTTCCCTCCTCGGCTAGCATAATATTAACAGCACAATGAATCTCATTATAACAAGTAGGCTGGTTAGAGGCTAGAGGTTTGCATTTTGTACCTGTGACTGTGAGCAAGGATGAATGAGAAAGCAAGGACAAAACGTGTGCGTGTGGATGTGTGTGTATACCTGTGCACACGTATGAGACAGCGAGTCTGCCTAGTATGCTTTTGTACTTTAAATCATGTGGATGCAACATGCGGCATCCACCCTGACACTCGCTCCAGCCAGTGAGGGCCGGCGTGGGTGCCTGCATCACCGCACCGGCAGCCTGTAGCAGCAGAGAGGGGGCGGGGCAGAGGGAGACATTTAGTTTGACATTGTAAATAAGCAGAGACCAGTTGTCAGAGAGCAGCCCGTGGAGCCTTTCTCATCCGTCTGGCAGCAGGAGAGGCAGGGGACCGTCCAGGGACAGACAATGCCGAGGCAAGCCACCGCCAGCACACCCTCACACACCCCCCCTGAAGAGCTTTCCGCAACTTTATTTGCTCTTTCTCACCTATTCTCCTCTTTACTCTCTCTTCCTCTTTTCTTTTCCCTGACCCCTATCCTGCAGCTCAAGGTAACTTAGAGCAGGAAGTTGGCTGTCGGTAAAAGGGGGTTGGGCGGAGGAACGGGGAGGAGCGGGGGACGTGTCAGAGCCGATTGGCGGGCGGTGTGTCCAATGGCACAGGAGGACCTTGTGTTCTCATTGGTCGCAAGTGCAAGAGTGAGGTGGGAGCCGGGTGTGAGGCGGGGTTTGAGTATCATGTAGCATGCTAGATTGATTACTCTTGAATGTTAAAGGGGAAGAGCTAGAGATTTTTGTCTGTGAGTCGGGAGTGCCGCCTGTACTGTTTGCCTGCTGTTGCGCTGTTGCCTGCTGCTGTGCTGGCTCTCAATCCCCTCTCGCCCTCCTCCTCTGCGCCGGGCCAGGGGTCAGCTGAAAGACAAACGCTCGGGTCACCAGCAAGAGAGAGACAGAGAGAGAGGGAGAGGGGGTGGAAAAGAAAGGACAGAGAAAGAGAGAAGGTCAGTGAGTTGAGGCGACTTGGTCAGAAGAGGAACAGGATAGACAGGGCTGTATGTTTAGTCAGGAGGAGGACGTTGGGGGGGCTGCTGAAGGAGACGGGGCAATGTGTAAAGGGAGAGTGGAAGAGAGAAGGGGGGAGGGGTAGAAGAAGGGGGGGGGGGGGGGTTGCTCTTCTGTGTGTGTGTCCAGGCTGAGAGCTTTTTTAAAACCGTCCAGTGGAGCCAGAGTGCCTTTTGTCTGTTGATACGATCAGGGGACTGAAGGAAGTGGAGGAGCTTGAGAGACTTTTTCTGTCAACCTCTGTGCCTCTTCTTCCTGCCGCCGCCGGCGCTCTCAAGGAGACTTGAACGGGGCTGTCCGTTTTCCCCTGCTCCAATCCGACAGGGCAGACTGTTCACCATGAAGGGCACAGGGGTAAGTCTGACCGCGGAAAACACGCACGAGAGAGGAAGACCTGTCAAGTTAGTTAGGCTTCGAGTTTGAGAATAAATTGTTCACCTCCCGTTCACTTTCCAATGTCTTTCTCTCTCCATCACGCTCTGCAGTGATGAGACAGTATCTGTCCTTTACAGCCGTCCTCAATCCCCCCCTCCCTTTCCTGTCCTGTAGTATTCTCCTTGGAAGATTGGTGTGTGTGTGTGTCTCATCCATGTCCTTCAGTTGTCACTTCAGTTCATTGATGCTTTTACAGAATGAACTCTGGTTAAAAGGAAAAAAAAAGATTTTTTTTTTTCATGCACAAAGTCAATGATGTAGAGCGAAGTCTGTCTTTGGCTGTCACTTGTTGTGACTTTGGACCACCATGCACACAAACACTCCAGCATTTACTCAGTGCCCTGCTATTGACTGTATGTAACTGCATGGCTGCCAGCCGTTGTGCTCAGGTGCGCTTCACCGTCGTGGCGGTGTCCATATCCCGGGGCTGCAGTGGCTCATGGTCCCAGTCCGGACCCCGCTTCGCCCCCCCACCCCCTTACCCCCCTCCTGCCCGGACGTCCTTGTTTACACGCTAGCGCCAGACAGTGACGCAGAGCTGAGAGGCAAAGATGGCATCCATGTTGAAAGGAGATTTGTTGTATATGGAGGACTCCAAGGAGGATATCTCTCAGTGTTATTGTCACTGTTGGTGTCAGGGGTCCCCAGGGGTGGAGGTGCAGCTGGTTGCAGTGACCTCAGGAACCCCCAGGCCCCCACCCTGACAGTGCCAGACGCCCAGATGGGACGGACTGTCAGCCTGTCAGCTTCAGGGGCAGAGGAGGCTAATAGTTTGATCTGATCTCTTCTGATGGAATCTTTGGAGGGCGCCTCTTCTCTCCCTTGCCTGTGACTCCCTTTCTCTCCCCTCCCTTTTGCTCCCTAATTGAAAGTTTCCATTGGTGCCTTTGACAAAACAAAGTCCCGTTGGGGAGGGAGAGAGAAAGAGAAAGAGAGTGTGCGAGAGATTGAGAGAGGGAGACTAAAAATAACTCTTAAGTTGAAGCCC
>JBAJHX010000040.1:10205549-10226295 GCA_037176925.1 Amniataba percoides
GAGGGAGAGAGAAAGAGAAAGAGAGTGTGCGAGAGATTGAGAGAGGGAGACTAAAAATAACTCTTAAGTTGAAGCCCTTGCTGCCAAATCCCAGGGTTGGCTGCTGTCTGCATGAGATTTGAATATCATTTGTGCCCCATACTGTACTAAAGGCACACTGGGAGAAGGAGAAAGTAAACGAAACACGCAAACCACTTAGACATAGCTAGGCCTCTCAGCTTATCACTAAGGTGACCACTACCGCTGAGCGTTCACTCTTTTGCCCTTGCCCCCTCCCCCTCACAACCCACTGTGTTTTTACATGTGTACACTGTCACTAAAGATGGTGTGGGCAGCCAGGGGGAGTCAGCTGTGCTCCAGCATGCAATATGCAGGTAGCTGTAGCACTGCCTACTTTGACGCCAGAGACCGGGCCTAGCATTGGATGAAGGTCACAGGAATGTGAGATTGGCTCCTGCAGTCTCTCTGTCAGCAATGAGAAGGAAACATGTAGAGGGAGATGGGAGGACACAGCGGAAGCGAAACTCAAAGGGAGATACAGGATATAGCTAGAATGTACAGTATGCAATGTTTTTCTAAAGCTTCTTAGAAAGTACACTACCCCCCAGAACCACTGGGGTCACTTAAGTGCTGCAGTGAAAGTTGAAAAACCTGTCCTTTTCTATCCTCCCCCTCTCCCTCCCCTTCTCTCTTTCATCTCTCCATTGCGCTCTCTCTCTTTCTCTCTCCCTCTCTCCCTCCTCCCTCTCTGGTTTCTCTCTCTCCTCTGTTGAATGACCTTGGGAGATCAGTGACTAGCACTTCCTGGAGTTGGCTTGAAGCAGAACCAAGGGCAAAGTTTGCAGGGCTGTTAGGTCGGCTGGTTCGGTGCGGCCATGCCCAAGGGATGTTGCACCGCAGGTCACAGTGACCATGTCCGTTATTATAACCCTGCTCTTTTTTTTTTTCTTTTTTTTTTAATCACGAAACATTTGCACCAACATCTGTGAAAACGCTGTGCATGTCCCAGTAGTTAATCTATAATTCCTAGCTGGGAACTTCTTGTTTTTTTTGTTTTGCCTGAGTAAATCATTTACCCTGCATGTTGTAACCTTGCCAGTGTGTTCCTATGTTGTATTTGTGGTTGAGTTCATCAAGGTGAGTGTGTTTAATAGTCAAGTATTCATAAATACATCTTTTTAGATTTATGACCATCATATAAAAATGAACATTTGCCACTATGACATATGTCACCTAGGTTGTAATTATTCTATGTATTTAGGTATAGTAAATAAGAATAAAACTGAAACATTAAATGTTAACCCTCTATTTATTGTACTGTATGTTGTGCAAACAGAGATGCATTTGTTATTCTGCTTAGGAGGCCAAAATCTCTCCGACTAACCTTTAGTGACCTTCCTGCCGAACTGCCCATTCTGCATCATTGACAGTTTCTCACAGCAGCATGTGGAAAATTCACCTCGTATTAAGACATGTCAGTGTAGCAACACTCATCTCATCATTGACACGATCTCATACAAAAAATTAGAAAAAAGCCTTTCACTTGGTTTCATCATTTATAATGAAACATAGTGGTAACCAGTCCATGTGGGTGCATGTTTGCTCTTTGCACAGGCTGAGGTTTTAACTCCTCCAACCATGAGTAGCAACAGAGTAGAAGGTTACTTTAAGGTCATAGTATCAGTGAAAGAAATTATCTGTATTTCTTTAATTTCCTCCACTTTGTAATCATTTGTCACACGTTATATGCTGACTGTATATGTTGAATTGAAAGGCCCAGTTAGTTTTAAAACAATCTGGGATAATCTAACTATCTAACCATATTCTAACTATGTAAAATGCAGTTATGAAGAGTATTGTAAAAAAAAACTCAAGTAGTGGTCTTGATTGAAAGAAATGAAATCTGCCAGACGTATTAATTAAATGGCTGCACTGATAATTTCACTAAGCTGTGAGATGAAGTTTTGCTGTTACTGGAGGTTAAGTTTTCACACCTACTGAAGATTATAACACTTGCATTTACACATTAAATCGGTACAGTTCGTGCCCCTTTATTTCTGAGTGGGTCAGGCCCTCTCAGTTCACATCTGCTGCGATGTGACATGTCAGCTTAGCTTCAAGAGGGTGGGGTCTAGGATGAGATGAGCTCTTCTTCAACACAACGACAATGTGATACTGAAACACCTCAGGGAAATGTTCACTCCTCTGCCTCAAATAGGCCTTCAGGTTGTCCTACGCTGCCTTTCCTCATTATCCATGAGCGGCACTCAGCAAAATGAAGCTCAATTTACACCAACCGTCAGGTCATTAAGGAGGCAATTAACTACAGAACATTTCACCTGAACCAAAGACAAAGTAATTCATTTGTTCATCTGTACTTATTCTGCCAGGGTGCAGAGTTTGACGCTTAAAACTCTGCCCTTTTCTCACTCTTTTACTAATCTTAAAGAGCAAATGAATTGGCATATATTGGTTAAGTGATACTATCTTGTTGATTTTTTCCGGTCTTCTTCCTGCGCTGCTATCAGGTTAGGGTTAGTACAGGAATTTGTACAGGAATTGAAGCCTCATGTAAAGTGGTATGATGTCAGAGTTGGAGCGAGTCGCCGATGCCGCTGTGAGTGGCCACTTGATGTGACGTGAGCGAGAGAGGGAGGGGAGGGGAGGATGAGACGGAGGGAACGACAGAGAGGGGAGAGATGCAAGACCGGGCTGGCAGAACAACGTTAGCGCTGATTCAGCTGCTGCAAGCAAAGCGGCATTGACTTTCTCCAAGAAGTTGGAAGAGGGGTGGGTTGCGGGGAGAGATCAGGTGAAAGTAAGTAAGACAGAGCAAGAGAGAAGCACACACCCCCGAGTGACAAGAGAGAGATGGGAAGTACTGGAGAAGAGACAGGAAGAGAGATTTAGAGCCGCCAAAGGAGGAAGAGCAAGTTGCTGTGTTGGACAATGTCGACAAAGCGCAGACATCACATTTGTCCTCAAAGACCCACACACACACGCAGCAGAGTTGGTAGGAAACCCAACACCGGCATCTCTCTGTCTCAGTGACCCAATGAAGGACAACAGAACTGCAGGGAAGAGGAGAGGAGAGATGCGTAGCACAGAAAAAACACAAAACACAGTGTACCCTAATATAGCATACTGTAGCAGCTTAGAACAACACAGCAGAGATTACCTTGTCAGGTCATGACAACAGAACGACGCAGAGTATTATCAGGAATAACAGGCTCACATGAAAGCACAATACACTCACAACAGTACCAGACACTTTATTTAGAGCGACTTTCAGCACTGACCACATGTACTGAGGAGTGAACTGGACTAACAAGCTGTTACGAATTCCTACAGATTTCCCTTTTAAGTAGTTCTTCAAAGCTGACTATAGATTAGACCTAAAATACAGAAGCAAATAGTGCTTATCACTGCAGATAAAATAAGCCATCTTGACACTGGCTTGTCTACTGCGTCAACCTCCGGACCTTTTACAACTTTTATAATGTTAACATTTATTAGCTTTCAGGGACCTTCAAAATTGATTTTCACTGTGCAGTGGATAGCCCCACTATAGAGTGTTTGTTTGACTTGTCTAGACCCAGACCATAGAAGGTGTTGCCGAAGTCAGCATGTTCTTCACAGACACTGGCGGGCTCCCACGCAAACTTTCCATTGATGCAAAGCCTTGGGAAATATGGTAATATTGGTGTACTGTAGGTAGAGCACACGAGCTGCTGCTGCTGGCCGGCGGAGAAACCCTCAAGGGCATGTTGATTCTTAGCCCTTCTTTCTCGTGTATGTTTCTCTGTTCCCCCACCACCACCTTTCATGCTGCAGCCTGCTTTTTTGCCACATTTGCTTTCTCATTTCTTCTCACATATTGACTTCCCCTCTGCCCCCTCCCCTCCTGCTACTGTGGTTAGCGTGTGGCTGTGTATTTAGATTGAAGGTCACGGGGTCAGAGAAGGAGGGGGTTGGGCTGTATGTGTGATTTAATTACCACTCTCTCTCGCTCTGAGTGGTTTAAGAGAAAAGGCAGGAGTTTAAGAGAAGTGAGGTATGTGTGAGAGTGCAAGCAGCTGGGGTGGCCTGTGTGCTTTACTTTTTTATCAATTGAATCATTTGCTATTTTAACTCTTCTATCCTCCCCTGTTTCCTCTGGGCCGCAGTGTTGTTACCATGGTAATTAGCCCGATGGTTGTCTATGATGCTGTTAAGTGAATTACCTTATTATTGTTTCTTATCAGGCTACCAGTTGGAGAGAAATGCACAAGCTGGCAGACGGTACACACGCAGACACACAAGGTTTTCTTGTTCAGAGTGATCATGAGATTAAGTGCTGATACGGGTGTTAAAATGCTCTTTAGTTGGGGAAAACAAACGATTCTCGCTAGTCTTACTTTGCTCATCTCTATTTGCATGGTCACAGAACTGCAAAGTGCACCGAGGCCAGGAAAGAACTGGCAGAGGTCAATTTACCCATCAGGCAGAGGAGGGGGTGGGGAGGGTTTAAAAAAAAAACTACACTTCCCATCAGTCATTCCTGCCCTGTGGAATGCTGGGATTGTTCTAGTGACTGCAGAATTTCAATCAACCTTGAAATGCAACTGGACACTGGAGCGTCAGACAGAGAAGGGGAGACATTGTCAAGGTCAATCACTAGCCTGGCATGCCATAGCTACAAGCGGCCTGATTGATTTATATAAAGCCAACCCCCTGCTGCCATTCTGTCTCATTGATTTAGGCTACTCTCTGTCGCAAACTGTATGACAGAGGAGGATGCAGCAGTGCTTCTTATTCTCTATTATTCAGTGACTTCCACAACTGCTAGAGAAGCAATCTCTCCTGTCAAAAATCAATCAGCTAAAGGGCCCGTGTTCTGAATTAGTGATTTATCCATTTAAAAGCTGCACTTAAGTGGTCTGAATGAAGGAGCAGACGTGGACCCTGAAGTCAAAACGATTACTGACAACAGCGGTGTAACAGGGAAGACACTAGATGGAGCGTTGGAGTCGGAGTGATGGAGTGAGAGGCTGCCTTTTGTTTTGTATTGGCCCGTCAGCTGGACGAGAGCGAGAGCCATTCATGCTTGTTGGCCCAGAGTGAGAAAAGAAAGACAAGATAAAGAGGAGACCCCCCCCCTTGCCCAGCCTCCCTTCTCCTAACACTTTTTCTTTGTTCTGTCATGTCTCTCTCTTTCCTTCTCTCTATGTTTCTGTCTTGTTTGACCCACATAGCTAGTTTCCACAGCAGTCTGACTGCGGTCCTGTCTGTCTCTTACCTCCCCCTGTTAAAGCCTTTGGCACTTTGTCTTAGCGCTGGATTAATGTTGAACTGGACAAGGCACTACCCCTCCCTCAGCGACACACACAAACACACTCCGTCTCTCTTGAGTAGGTCCACACACTCATCTCTTGTCTTGCCCCCCCCCCATGTTTCTTTTTCTTCTCCCTTCTGCCAAATCTTTTCATGGAGGTAGGGAAACAAGGGAGAGAGTGAAAGAGTGCGATCCAGACACTCCAAGCTTTGCGTGCTCAGACAGGCAGGCCAATATTCCCCCAGCAGATTCCTGGCATGCCATAGTAACCTGCTGGATCCTCTTTCAAACCATCAGACCCGTGGTAGAAGCACTGGCTTTTATATCTACATGCCTTACAGTTGGTATGTTTCATTTTAAAAACTTTCGGTTAGTTTGAAGGCACATGTGTGTTCACAATGTGTGTCCATCAGCAAACTGGAATGCAGTCGTTGTCAGGAGATTTCTCGCCCCTGGCACAAACACACATGAGATGCACCTCCCAAATCTTCAGCATTGTCCCCTGTGCATGGGATCACCAGCAGGGACTGACTTGCACATGACATGCTTGTGTTTGCTGACAGGCTGCCACTTTGTGCCTAAGGTGATTTAAGCCATTCATAATCAGGGAGTGTGCAGCGAGTCTGGTGGTCGGTTTTTGGGCATGTCAACAACCCACAAGAACAAGAATAGAAGTCCGTAAGGACTCTTATTTTCACTGTATTATAATTATAGTCAGTGATGTGGTTCTGACACACGGGAAGAGGTCTGAGCAGCACGGGCCTGCATTCTGTGTTCTTATAAATGACCTGCCTTGAGCATCTGAATCATCACATCGTGTCTTTGTTTTTAGCATTTTCAAATAATTAACCTTGTGCTTCCACCTCTTTTCCTCCCCTGTCATTTCTTGATGCAGCCTAGTAGAGGATGTCCGCAGACGCGTTTGGAGCCGGGGGCAGCGATGCCCAGCAGACCCTGCAGTCCTTCTGGCCTCGCGTCATGGAAGAGATCAGGAACCTGACTGTGGTACGCTATGGCCATTGAAACAGACAGACACACTCAGACTAGACTAATAAACACTGAGATTAAATGCTTTTAAATGGTTGCAAACATACACACATAGCTTTCTCTGCTCTGTCGTGTACTTCTATCTGACCACTCATCTGTTACCCTCAGAAGGATTTCCGCGTGCAGGAGTTACCTCTGGCTCGAATCAAGAAAATCATGAAGCTGGATGAGGATGTCAAGGTAAGGGCACAGCCTAAATAACATAATTAAATGGAGAAAATGCTTATTAATGGGGCAGGATTTCTGAAAAGGAACCATGTAGTTCTAGTTCCTTTCATGAAACCAAGAAATTAAATCCACTTCAAATCTAACTGAAACCATAAAAGAATATGACAATACTGTGAATTTTTAGTAGTTTTTAGACATTTTAAAGACTGAAAGCATGATTCTTACATTTGACGTGTGTATTCTACAAAGTTCTTGGTTTGTGGTTGTGTTCAGTGCGTGTGAACGGCATGTTGGTCTAACTTTATAATGGGAAATTGTTATCAGCTCTTGCACTCTCAGCAGTGTCAGCTGATAAGAAGTCCATTATTTATATCAAATGGGTGTACATCAAAACATATCAACAGCGTGCATGCAGGAATAATCAAACATCATTAAGTTAAATTACAAAGCCGATTGTGTAGCAAGTAGCTGTTAATAGCACTTTGTGAAGCACAAGCATTGCATCAGTAAGAGGTAGTTTTATGGAGCTGCTCTTGGCTTTAAGATGGCTCCATATCGCAGAGACACAAGTTAACTAACATATTTGCAGAAACTGGGTAAAGTAATGAACAATTGAATAATATTAAGCTTGTTGTAACTGCTAACAGTAACTTCATTACATCTACATAACAAAGCAGTACCAGTCTCTGAGATGGCCTTATTGACACACTTTTAGGGCCATGCATCCTCACGCTATACACAAAGAAACTTTCTCATCTTCAACATTTGTCAGTTGCATTGAACTTGACAGTTAAGGCTGAAGGAGGAGTGATTATTTTTCCACCAGATTATCTGCCCAGGCTGTTCATAGTCTGTAAGAGAAAGCCCTATATATATATATATATAGTGTGTGTGTGTGTGTGTGTGTGTGTGTGTGTGTGTGTATGTGTGTGGTGCTTGAATGTGTCGTGTCAAGAGCACTATCCCCTTAGTTAAGCAGCAGCTTAAAGTGGTAAAGAGATCAGGAGATCTCTAACATATCTGAAGACAGGACCCTTCTGTCAGCCCTGACACAGCAGCTTTCACTACATGTGTACATGCGAATGGTGTGGTGTTACCACAGTCCGTCATGCACATTTAAGTTTTACATTTATGCCTATTTATTCATTAATTACCATGTGGCTTAGTCTGAGAGCTCAGAACCACTTCATTATAAATAAGTGAAGTTTGAAGCTTTTGCCACTAGAGGCCTGCAGACCAGTGATTTTGCAGCTGAAGAGGCATTGTTAGGGACAGGATGTGAAGGTAACTTTTGACCGTGATGACAGAAATAGAAATATTCAACTGTGTCTGTGAATAATAATGACAGCAAAGGAATGTAATTCTGTTTGAGTGGAGATTTGGGCTCACACATTAGCATGTAAACTAGTTGTCATGTTGGGTTTTTTAACCAAATGTGTGCTTTTAATGCTTATTTTGCGTCACCTGTGAATGTTACGCAGCCATCTGTGACTCTGGTCAAGAGTGATTCACGTAGCGGATATGCGATTGATGTTTGATAGTCTCTTTAACCGGGTGTAACTCCATCCCCTCTGTACAGATGATCAGTGCCGAGGCTCCAGTCCTGTTTGCCAAGGCAGCTCAGATCTTCATCACAGAGCTCACCCTTCGAGCGTGGATCCACACCGAGGACAACAAGAGGCGCACGCTACAGGTCAGACACAGTCATAGTGCGAACGATGTGTCATCCCTTTTTCACACCTTCATATCCTCCTTGCAAAACACATGTTTTTATATTGATGAGATCATGCTTCAGTTGAGGGAACAGACTGACCTGTCAATTTTCTCTTCCTGCCCCATTTATTTGTCACATCCGGATGCTTTAATACTTATAGTCCCTCTCTCTTCTGTACATTTCTACGCTCTTTTTCTTTTTAACTCCTCTCCCACAACTTGCTGTTGTTTGGCCGTCTATTTGGTTTGTTGCTTTCTTTTCACTGAAAGACTGTATACAAGCAGAGGCCCCATACCAGCATCCTCTTGAGGACTATCCCTCTGTTTAGTCCTTTCTCCCTCCATTGACTTTGAAAGCAAAGCAAGGCAGGCGCCGCTGACCCGCTTTTCCCTCCGGTGCCATTTTGCCTGCTCTACTGTCCCAAAGTTGAATAAGATGGACTCTGGAATGATGTGAGGGGGAGAAAAAAGGAGCGGAGAACATGAGACGCTGATAGGAAGAGTTTGGAAAATCAGACAAGAGCTTGTCTCACCTGGCCTTCAAGAGGGGAAAACTGGGGAGCAGAACATGAAAGCCCTTAAGTCTACTTTATCCATTCACATACCTCAGAGAGATTAGCAGCCCATGGATATGTGTGTGTTTGCCAACCCAGGTAGAAAAAGAGACGAGGGAAAAAAAGTGTAATCGCTCTCATTGCTGTTAGGCTTGGAGGAGTCTTTAACTGAAGACCTACTTTGGCAGTGTGTTCACTTTGCTTATCTTTCACCGTTTGAGTCCTTTTTTTTTAGCATGAAACTCTCCTTTGTTACAACAGTACACTGCATGCTTTAAATAGAAACTTAATTTTCTCTGCTGGTTTACATGTTAACTACATTTTGCACCACAGATGACGCATCATGTAGATGTGGCAGTTGAACATCACAAATGTGTGATTTTCTTGTGTGGAACTGTGAGAAAAACAGTACCCTTCGTTTCCACATGTTCACAAACACACACACACACACTCAGAGCCTGAATCCTATTGTGAAGAGGGTACGCCAGTTCGGGTCACCATAGCAACGCTCATCAATAGAACAAGTGTAGATGTGACCTGGTGTTACCAGATATTAATCAAGCTACTATAAATAGCTTCTAGTGCAGGGAGGGCCACAATGGGGGGTCCTGACAGCCAATATCCTGTGGAAAATTCCACAGAGACAGCGCACTGCTGTGGATATAGGAAGGACTATAGCGGCACAGCCTGTGTTCGTGAGGGCAGGAAAACGTCATTCCTTTTCATTTCCACTCATAAGATACAGCCAGGCTCATGACTGTGATGCACAGGTGATTGTTTTCTATGAATCCAGTAGCCTTTAGTGACTTTTGGTTGGGAACTTCCACACAATTTAGATCTGCATCTAATGATTATTTTCATTATTGTTTAATCTGCCAGTCAGTTTCTCAAGATTTACTGTTTTCTTTTTAAAATGTCAGAAAATTGCAGATCACATGGAAGGTTTTTTGACCGACCAGCTGTCCAAAACTTCTGAATAATCAATTCATTATCATAGAAGATATAGAAAACCAACAAATCCGCTCAGCTAAGAAGCTAGAACAAGCAGATGTTTGACAGGTCGGGCTTGAAAATGGCTCGAATGATTAACTGATTATTAAAATAGTTTCAGATTAATTTTCTGTCAACTAATCAGTTCGGCTCTAAACTTATCATCTCTTCCTCTGAGCTCACTTATCAAAGAGGTTCTACAGGGAACTTGATTTTAATTCCATGGTAGCCTCTTGTGTGGCTATTTTGGGAGAGTTGACCTTAGGCATTATATATATATAGGTCACTTCATATATTGAATTAGCAGAATTAAAGAATGACCTCATCCCCTGACTCTTGTGTGTCTGCTATGGTTTCAGAGGAACGACATTGCCATGGCGATAACAAAGTTTGACCAGTTTGACTTCCTGATTGACATTGTGCCTCGGGACGACCTGAAGCCGCCTAAACGACAGGTAGGAAAGCTCCGAGATTGTCTCATTAGCTTCGCAGTGCACAAAATGCAGGTGTTCTGAGTTTTTTGTGAAATTATTGTGTCACATGTGAAAGTCAGCACAGAAAAAGGCCTGATCTTCATTTTATGTGCTTTTTTTCATTGTTGGCAACTTGGAGGTGCTGTAAACATCCTTGACTGGAAGCTGGGGTTTGGACAGTGAGGGCTTTCAGTCGGATGTTTGCAGCATCTTATTGCCTCTGACAGCCAACAGTAGCCCCAGCAATGACACTAGTTTTACCATTAGAATAAGAAAAGCACAACTTCATCAAGCATGTCCTCAACCAGGGACAAAAGAGAATAAAACCAAGTGCTTTTTCTCACAGAACACAGCATGTCACATTGAAGTTTTGCTCAAGCAGGAGGTTGATGTGCTGTATACAAATGTAGGATACCAGATGGAGTGAGATGGTGAGATATTTAAATTCGTTAAATTCATCAAGTAGACTGTCTCCAGGCATGTAAACATCCTACACTCTCAGCTGTGTTGTCATGGAGCTGGGAGAGGGGTGTTTACGCTTCTGGTGCTGGACAAACCTCATCAAGACGATGCCTCGCTCATTAGTCGGTTATGAAGCAGAATGACACAGGTCAGTGTTGACTGATTATTTCATTCATTGTAAGTGTTGGGTTCAAGCCCTACATGCCAGCAAGCATCTAACCTGCTGAACTGCACCAAGTAAGCTGGACATACTTTGACACAGCGTTTTAGCAACTAACCCCAGAAGAGAAACTGCCACATCAGTTTTACTTTACCTTTATTACAGCTGAGTCATGTTCCTTTGTGTACGCTTGAAAGGTTGAGTTAAAAAGTAACCATCTTCAGCCGAGCACACCTGCAGTCTATGGTATTGACCAGTATGCTGCTTGTAATGGATCTTATGTCCAGATTACATTACTCCTCCCCAGCCGCATCCCATCAGTTATTTATCAGACTTGCCCTCCTCTACCGTTACACCTGCAAAAATAATTCATGGAGATGTAATGGACTGATAGGCCTTCTTCAATGTGTGTGTGTGTGTCTGTGTGCGTGTCTTTAGGAGGAGATGCGTCAGTCGGTAGCTCCAGCAGAGCCGGTGCAGTACTACTTCACTCTGGCCCAGCAGCCTGGAGCTGTACAGGTGCAGGGCACACAACAGGCCCAGCAGCCCGGCGCGCAAACAGCCACAACCATCCAGCCTGGACAGATCATCATCACGCAGCCACAGCAAGGACAGGTACTGCTAACCCCTTCTCAGAACAGTTTTTCTCAGGAGTTTGCAACAAAGCACTTAGCATGAGTGCAAATGACACACACCAAGATTTGAAGAAGCAACAACAAAATGAAACCACAGCTGGATATGAGAGTTTCAGGCAATAATAAGGATGCTGCAGAGACATAAGCGAATTACCGACCACAACTGAGAGGCTTAACTGCCCCCACAGAAAGACAAATTACCACTAAATGAAGCCTTCACGAAAAAGATATTGTGTTTGAGTGTGTGTGTTTGTAGTTTAAATATCACATTCTTAAGTCCACCCTGTCCTGGGAATCCCCCTGCAAAAGGCTTGTTGCCCGGGTTATCACACCTGGTTTTACTGATGTAAGTCTTCACTCACACTCAGTAGCTGACCAGTCTCCCACCAGCAGGAATAGCTGAACCTCAAAACACACCCAGCGCAAAAAACTACACACTCTGAAACCCTGCAGAGGAGACATTCGATCTGATCTGAATGCTTAGAATGAACATAAATGTTACAGTTACACAAAAAAAGATAAAAAATGGTCCTCAAACAAACATACACACATAAAAATGATACTAGCCTTAGATAATGTTTTTCATTCTTGCGAATTTTGTGCTTTAGTTCAAGAAAAATTAGTTGAAAGAATCCAAAACTGTCCCCATGTATTTAAATGTGACCAAGTCTTTTGTATGCACATTCAAAAACATACTCTGTTTCGCACACACTCACTCACAAACATTGAGTATTGGGGAAAGTGTGTACTTCCTGTGGATCACCGTGTGTTTACCAGGCAGTAAAATAAGAAACTCGTTATCTCGTTCCGCTACTTTTTACAGCTAAGCGATCTCTCTCCAGCTTGGTCTCTGCATGTCATGTAGCCGCGCTTCTGGGCTGCTGTGGTGCTTCATGCTGCTTCAGCAGACTGCCTTTAGCTGAGCTGTCATACTCATTTAGACCTGGCCTGATTCACTAGTAGTGCTACTGCTGCAGTCCCTGCTGAGTGCGGGGAGGTCACAGTTTGTGACACTCACCTTACGTAGACTCCATTGTAGGCTATTTACAAGGCAGCACTTTAAAAGGTGGGCCTTGAGGGAATGAGTGGATGTTTTAAATTTACCTTCACAGAAAAAAGGTGTCTAGTTTTTTTAAAATGCTTTTGAGATGAAAGAAGAAATAAAATAAGCTTCATCTCCGAACATTTTCCCCACATTTTTTCCCCAGTTTTACATTAAATGTGACGCATATCTATTATTGTTTTGGAACAGCTTTTTCACACAATTTGTCAGCACATGAGTCACATCACAAGTGTTGCTGATGTAAAACAGCTGACTACCTATAAGGCACATGCCGTGTTTGGTGCAACAGATTTGGGTCAATAGAATGATAACAGGAAATGCTGTAGAATGAAATGAAGACAGAGAAAAGACGGTGACATTTGGCATCGGAAAAGATGATGGGCAGAAAGTGCAATTCATACCCTTTATTTATGCATCTGTGTGTCCATGTGCGGCGCCTTCAGTGTCACCAGCTGTCACTGTTGTACCGATTCTGTCATTTTTCTCTCAGGTCACCAACTCCCTCATAAGTACTTATGAAACCACAGATGACATTACTTGAGCTGATGTAAATGCCACTGTGATGTACATGCATTTTCAAAACCTGTCCAAACTCCACCATGATTTTTTTTCCCCCACTTACACGTCACCTCAGCTTCTTGACCATTTACAAACATGTCATTAACTGCCATTTGCCGCTTATGCCACTGTTTGTTGCTCTAACACTGAAGCTTTCTGCGCATACACGCCACGCATGCTTACGTACACATGTTAAGTTGCTGCTTTCTCACTGTGTGTCTTTCTCTCATTTTCTCATTCTATTCTGTCGGCCAATCAGATGCTGCAAGGTGCCACCATGCAGCAGTTACAGCAAGTGCAGGTGCAATCACAGGGCACACCCATCACGGTAAACACACGTGCATGCATGCATTTCTATGTTGACTGACCACACGCACAGGGGCCTTGTGGGTGACTGCTGCCCGCAAGCGCTGTCCTGTTCAGATGATAGAGTTCTGTGCGAGTGACTGCAGCGGGAGATCAGATGGCTTTTTCTAGATAGTGTGACAGACAGACAGACGAGACAGAGACGTCTCGAAAAGTGCGTTGTCACCTCGTGTCCCACCATCTTTTGTAGCTGCCTGATGATCTTTTCAGTTTTAAAATGTATGTTTAAACTTTGTAGTGCTAGTTAGAATCTTCTTGCAGGGAAGTTAGTGATTTCCTGGTACTTTGTCTTGTGTCAATCATAAACCACACGTCCTCTTGTTCATCAGCTAATGTGTTACTGTCTTTGTCTCCTTCTGTCTGTCTCTCTTTCTGCTTTCATCTTTCTTTTTCTCTCACATCTTTCTCTTCCATCAGAGTGCGCCTGTGGCCATGCAGGTGAGCGAAGGCCAGCAGGTGCAGATTGTCCAAGCTGCGGCAGCCCAGGGTCAAGCTCAGACGGCTCAAGCTCAGGGCCAAACCATGCAGGTCATGCAGCAGATCATCACCAACACAGGAGAGATCCAACAAATCCCGGTAAGAAATGGCATCAAGCTGGAAAAAGTAAGGCGATGGGAACTAGGACAGGAGTGGATGATGGGTGCAAAGAAGCTCAAGGAGCGGATAAAGAATTCAGGGAATTGAACGAGGGTGAGGAATGGATGGGCTCAGGTTAAAAGAGACAAAATGGTTTCTGCGCGTCGTTACAGTCCATGGTGTTTCATTGAATTATCCGTCCTTCACTGTTTGGTAGGAATCATCAAGCAGACAAGTTAACAATCCACCAGGGGAACATGAATGATTCCCACTGCTGTTGTCTGAAGTAGGAAAATGGCTGTGACCTCTGCATACCAATGACCTTTGCTCTAAACCAAACTTTGTCTCCCCCTTGTGTTGGTTGAGTGTAGGTGCAGCTAAACACAGGCCAGCTACAGTACATCCGTCTAGCCCAGCCTGTGTCGGGAGCGCAAGTGGTCCAAGGACAGATTCAGACTCTTGCCAACACCCAGCAGGTATTCACGGTGACAATGGCTAATTATCCAAAATTAAAGTATTTCCATTGTTCTGTTGTTAACTCAATTGACCTTGTTTTGTTTTCAGATCACACAGACAGAAGTACAACAAGGACAGCAGCAATTCAACCAGTTTACTGATGGACAGGTAACCAATGCAATGAATATATCTGGTATATCTCACATGTAAACAGATGATAAATATTGAATTATGTGTATTTTTATGTATTAAATAAACCTGACTCACTGTCCTTGCTTCTGGCTTATTAGCATTACTAATTATGAGCAGAGCTGGCATGTGTTCACTGAAGAAAAGTGCTGTTAATATAACCTTAATTTAGCCAGGAAAGCCTCATTAAGGTCAAACGTTACAGACAAATAACATCAGATGGAAAACACAAAATGGCTCATACAGAATTAGTCTAAAATGCAAAACATAAAACCGTGTATTTGAACGTCACCCCATTTAAAATTAAAATGCGCGCGGACCTTCAGCCTCTCTGTCTGTCTCTCTGTCTTACAGCAGTTGTATCAGATTCAGCAGGTGACGATGCCGGCAGGACAGGAGCTGACCCAACCAATGTTCATTCAGTCCACCAACCAGACAGCTGACGCACAGGTCACGCAGGTCAGCACTGACTGAGCCCCAGCAGGAAACCTTTTCTCCACACACAGAAAAACCCCAAGCATACCAGCCCATGTGATGCCACCGACTTTGACAGAGGACGCTTGACAACCTTAAATTTAAACACTGCTCATATAGACAAGGGACCCAAAATCTTGCAACGCTCTTTCAAAAAAAAAAAGAAGAAAAAATTAGAGCACTGGATTTAAAAATTAACTAAAAACAAAGGGACACAGATTGAATCTTACAATCAAACGTTAAGTTGCACCCAGGCTTAGACACTTCCTCGACTGCTGTCATCCACAACTGTAGAGAAAATATGAATCCACTGCCATTTTCAGTGACAGCAGGCCCACTCTAGTCCTCCTTGTGTCTTGTGTCCAAACTTCAAATATTTCAAACCAGAAAAAAGTGTGTGCTTTATTTATGACGGCTTCCTTTCCATTTGGAAGTAAATTTAAAGAGTGTTGCCTCTGTCTACGTGACCTTCTCCAGGCACGTGTTTGAAGGTAGCCATGGGATTCTTCACCCCATGAATTATACCCTCTTTATTGTTTTTCACGTAGTTGGTGGATGAAAGGAAGCCATATACCTCAGATATCACTTTTTACAGCAAGTCAATCTAAGGGATCTTGAGAAGAGGATGTAAGGTTCAATGATGATTTCATTAAGTTTCTCTTTTGTGTTGTTCTCCACATTGTCGATGAAGCATGACTTTATGTTGTAAGGGCTCCAAAACTGTATAGGTTAACTGTGTCCGTGATTTTGTGTGAGTGTTGTGCTTTTATCTCAAGCACACACGCCATTATCATGTTAACTCTGTCATTTTGTTTCTCTTATACACTCTATCTCCACCCGTCTGTCTTTAGAGCGGGGTATATCTTCTCTGACTCTATGCAGTTTCACACAATCCTCTCTATCCGGGTGGTTTTGGAGTCTTGTGCCCTGGTTTAAGTCTCATGTAAAAACACATGACTCCATCTGGAGCAAGAAAAAGAAAAAAAAAACACACCCTTTTTTATAGAACTTTTTTTCCCCCAATACAAGTGTTTTTGCTTTTTTTGAGATGTTTCCCATCATATTTTTTGTACAGTAATGATTATTATCAATGTTCTTATTATTATTGTTTTTGCATGTAGTTCAAATTGCCAGCATGACATGCAATAGATAGGTACAATTTTATTTTTGACGTTCCTTTTTGTAAGCAAACTTTGTTTGTGAGAAAAAAATAAAAACCATAACTTGTCTAAGAGTTGTGTTTTCATAGTATTTTCCTCAGTGTGTGTCATCAGGTGCCAATCTTTGTTGTCCTTGCTTTATTTTTGGTGAACTAAGCACCTTACTAGTAGACTGTGAACAGGGACAGGAGAGAAACACCACAAGATAAGACTTGAACCAACTCAGTCAACCCCCTAGTATATTCACAAGTAGAGACATCCCACTACAAGAGCCCCTGTTTTATTTCTATACTAACTTTTATCTAATAGGTGTGACATTGAAGTCCTGTAATAGGACAAAATGTATTTAAATATTCAAAAGTGTGGTTTTTAATGGTGCAAGTGTTTTGGTCTGGGGCTTGTTGTTTTCCCAAATGGCCATAGGGGGGCAGCACTGATCTAACAAACTCTAAGTGCTGCTTATGCGCCGTATTAGGGCGCCTGATTTATTGTTAACAAAGGTTAACACTTTTTTACCAGGAGCATTGTTTTAGGGACATAGGCAAACTACCCAATATTTACCAACACTGTACTCAAACCAGACAATATGAACACCACTAATCCTCCTCGAGTGCTGGAAAAGCTTCATGCGCTACAAAGGGCAAGCGGTTAACAATAGAGTCACGAGTTATTTGGCTGGAGACTGCTCAGCTCCTGCAAGATCAGACTGCATTCCTTATCCGACCTAAATCATAAATGGAAGAGAAGTAATTATGGTGGAAGAGAAAATGAAGTAGATGCAGGGCGTTCACCATGTCCCACTTTACACCCAGTAAAAGCTCTCATGTTCAACATTGTGTCAATATTGTGAAAGTCAAAGCTCAAAAGTTGCAAGTATTACTGAAAATGAATTATCCCGCACATGCACCCAAAAGTGGCCGCTAACTTCACAGTTGTCTGGTTAAGCCGCGGTAGTCAGAGCCAGAAGTAAACGTTAGTCAAACCGGAGGGCCCTTTCTTAATCGACTTAATCACCGAACAATAACTGCATTAATGAGTGCAGACTCATGCTCGGCTCTTTCTAATAAGTGCAGCGAGGATTGTGAGAATGTTTGAGCTTAAGTCAAGCATGAAAAGGATTGTCTGGTGGTATTTTTCTTGGCCAGTTCGTGTGGTCAGATCAAGCCAACCTTGGTCAGATGAACTGGGGCCGACCGCCTTGGCCGCAGTCTGGACCTTGTGATTGGACCAAAGTACCGGCTGGTCTCACCAAGTTTGGGATGAACCCATAACAGGAGTGGACATCCACTTAGATGGGGTTTGTGTTTGATCCTCCTTCTTCTCTTGCTGAGGTGTTGGGAGCGTTTCTTTTAATCACCGTCAAACCACAACGTGAGCTTTTCCCAGGTCCTGGCATTTCAGTGTTGTGTAAGAACAATGTGGCAGTTCAGTGATCCATGTAGAGAAATTCTGTTATCGCTTATCTCCCTTCACGAGGAGCTCAGAGTGCAGGGTCAGCAACAGAACGGCACCCACGCAGAGGAAATAAATTCAAATGTATCCACTTCCCAGTGCATCAAACAATACAAAAAAGTACAAATAAAGGCATTAAACTGCATAAAAAACACAGTTATGTGTTTATAAGATATTAAAATGATTTATATCTAGTATAAAAGAAATCAATTAAGTCTGTGTATTCATCCAGAATGAGGATAAGGACAGTTCCTATGATAAAATGCACAAAAATGTTTGAATTCATTTCCGTTAAATCTAAAACTAACTATATTCTTTGAACATTGAGTAACATGCACTCTTTTCTCCCAAAAACAAAACAAAACAAAAATAACAATTTAGCAGTTTCCATAAAGAAAAATGTATAACTTACTGATACTCTGTCAACAGCACATTTCAATAATTGCCCTCTTAATACATCACTGTCCAAATCGTTCAGGGTAAAACAGAACAACTGAGAGAAACACTGTGCCCAAAACGCAAAGATCACCTAAGATTAATCCCTCTGAAAAACTTTCAACTGTTGCAGTTCGTTCATTCTCCTGAAATATTTTGGCTTTTCCTTCGGCAAACAATGCCAAACTTCGCTGATAAAGCTGAGATGTATCCTTGTGATGTTAAGTATTTTCATACTTTTGTAGCCTCTTTTCGCAGACAGGACTCTGCAGACCTTGACCTTTTAAATCTCAGAGACCAAAGTGAGTCATCTGACCTCCGTGTTTTGAAATCCGGGAAGTTAAAACACTTTCCACTTTGCTGCTCAATTTGTGTTTCCAAAGAGCTTTTTACAGCTCTGAGTTTCAGCAGTTAGGTTTGCTTTTGCCTGACCGAAGTGAGATAGTGTCCACTCCACAGTCCCCTCCACCCCTCTGAATGATGCGTCAGTAACACGCTGCACTCTGAGAAGTTCTCAGTCACTCACTGCTTTAAAAGCACCAAGAGTGGTAGTAATCTACAAAGGAGCTTTTGACTGGCCATGAATGGACCTCTGAGCGAAGTCTCTACCCAAGCTGCTGTCATTTCCTGACTCAGTGGCTGGATGGAGTGGCTAACGCTTACGATACTCATGTTTCAGAATGGAAGATTGTCATATTTATTATTTCGGAAAAAACGCCTCACTCATTAGTCGACACTTTTACTGCGTCCGCATGATGGTTGAGGCGTGCCGGTCAGCAGGGGTTCTTGCTCCAAACACAGCACGCTTTATCTCTCCAGAGGATACAACCAAACAACATTAATCCCACACAACAGACAGTATATCAACAATTAATCTGCTCCCACTTCCTCCTCTCCCCCTGTGGTTCCATTTCCATTTAGAAAAAAAAACTGGCTTAAAGAGGAGGAAACAGATAAAAGAGGAGAGGAGAATGAGATTAAATAAAGGCAAACAAGAGTACGGTCTGGTAAAGCCATTAAACGGCATAAGGAAACGTCAGAAGTGCACAGAATAAAAGGCTGGTGGGGGTGTGGGACGAGCGAGCTTGCTCTGTACTATGTGTAGTGCACAATTGCTGATATGAGTATTTTTAAGTTCCCATAGATTCCCTGAGTGGTTGTCGACTCCCGGAGCTCAGCTGGGCTCTGTGGGGCGTGAGCGAAACGCTTCTGAGTGGGGAGTGGAAATACAACAGAGAGAGAGAGGGGAGAGAGGTGGGGAGCAGCCGCCTGCTATTGCGGGGCCCCTGTTGTCCGCCTCTGGGTCATCCCCAACTGTAATTCCACCCCAAATCTGCATGTACGAGCCCTTCCTCGTGTACACTTGTGCTTCCGACCGCCTGTTCCACATTCAGATTTTACAGTCTGACTTTGCTCAGCTGTTGTGCGTTGTCATGGGTAGGAGGGCGAAGGGGGGGGGGGGCTTTATCCCAGAGGCCGCGTCGGATACTCTGCCCAACTGGAAGTGTTGATTACTGGATGAGAGCAACGCTGGAGCAGGGCTGGTACCGTAATAGAAAGGGGGAGGGGGGTTTAGCCTCTGTGAAACTTTGATGTAAATCCCAAAGGGTACGAGCAGGGCTGGCCTGTCCGTCGACACTTTCTTACTTTGTCACCTCCTCTCCAACCCCACCCTCCACCCTCCACCCTTGGCCTGGTTTGGACTGCTGAGAGACGGAGAGGAGGAGGAGGAGGAGGAGGTGGAGGGAAAACCAGGCTAACAGAGAGGGAGGTTGTAGTGGGAGACTCCCAGTACAGGATGCCAGTGTGTTGATGTTTATGTAGTGCCTCCTCCTCCTCATCAAGGTGTGCTTGGGCTCCACAAGCCTCCACTGTTGGATGACCTCCTTCCCAAATTAGATCTTCTGTCCTTTATCTTTCTGTCATTTACATCTACATTACTATTCTAAGAAGGCAGAAATATACACCTTCTCTTAAAGGCCCAGTCCCTCTTTTTTTTTTCAACTAGGTCTGAATTCACTCACAGGTCGAGAGCTGTGTTTATTGATGAAATATTAGCTGTTTGTTTGCTTCTCAACCAATCATAATCCAAAATGTAAACCTGCTTCACTCCTGTGTTTCTAAACTCTCCTGAAATTAACAGCCTCTGAGCTGAAGTAGACATTGAGTGAGGTGCAGTCAGTCGTTCTCTGGAACCAACAATCGCTTTGATCATGGTTTGAATAATGTGATTTGAAGTTTTGGTCTCATAATATCCTGATTATCAGACTGAACTGAAGTTTCTTTTATTGAGTTATAGAATCAGAGATGTGTGCAGTAATCAAGAGGTCAAGAACCGACACTTCTGTTAACCTTTCAATCAAAAATTACCCCGTCAACTTCATGCATCTGAGACTTTGGTATACTCTGCTTCCTGCAGTAGCAGTAGAGATGCACCGGTCAATCGGCCGCCGATCAAAAAGGCCGGTTTTCTATCCAATCGGCCCAATCGGTGACCGGCC
>JBAJHX010000040.1:10226395-10243153 GCA_037176925.1 Amniataba percoides
TAATGATTTCTTAGATAGAAAATCGGTATCGGTAAAACCGGTTTTGGCAGGTCAGACCCCCTCAAAAACCGGAAATCCGTATCGGCCAAGAATTTTGCAATCGGTGCATCTCTAAGTAGCAGTCAAGTCTAATTAGCCAGAACGATTATTAGATCGATCGGTTTGTTGTCACTGATGTAAAAATCCTGCATCTCCAACAATTTAGGGGATTCATCTTTTCAAACAAAAATGTCAAACTTTGTATGGTTCTAGCTTCTGAAATGTGTGGAGCTGATCTTTTATTTCATGGTAGATTCAGATTAATTTCTGGTTTTGGACTGTTGATATAAGAAAACAAGACATTTGAACATGTTAAATTGGGCCCTGGGATACTGTGATGGACATTTTTCACTGCTGCCAGACATTTTGACATGTGACACCTGTGTGAGATTAACAACATTTATCATATCTTGCAAACTAAATAATTACTCAGTTTATCAAAAAAAGTGTAAGGATATATTAAGGATATTCAAGTATTGATCTGGTCATGTTAACCAGTCTCTGGCCTGTATGAAGTCGCTGCTGTGAGAAACAAAGCTGTCAACAGTTCACTCTATTCTGCAGGCGTCAGTCAGTCCATCAGTCTGTATGTGCGATGCTAAGTAAAGAGTTAGGGATTAGCGATGTTATGTTACGTAATGGGACCGGGCCCTGGGAATAATGTCTAGATTTGTGACTTGTGAGAGAGTACAGCCGCATTCCCACACGTCATTCCACAGACCTGCATGTTCCATAAACTGCAGCAGCCACGATGGACGGGAGCGCGCATAGTTTGCATGAGTAACCTGCCTCCGCTGCCGTTGTAAGGAAACACTTTCATAATGCTGCAGGCTTTTGGTTGGACGGTCAGCTTCTCTGCTACATTTTGAACATGCATTCTTAACCCGGGTATAACCTTCAGATAAAATAAATGTCTCAGTTGTGCTGTGAGTGAGGAATGATTCGCTTGAGTGGCGCCCAGAGACGTGAGCGATGAAGTGCAGGAGAAGGAGACCAGATTTGTTGCTCTTTGTTTAAGGAGGCCAAACGTCTTTGTCTCCTCGGGAATTTAACCTCCAGCACCTCCAGGTTTACATTTGACCTGCTGCTTCTGTTTTAGACATATTACCGCAAAGGAACACATCACTCTGAATTATTTTGGCCTCGCCGGTGTCACTCTCGGTGCTCGGATGATGCACTGAGGCCATCGGGAGTTTGGGGACCACCTCACAATGCATTCCTCTGAGGCCCTCTGACAGGTGATCTCTCCGCAGGGCCCTGTGCTCCATAACCTCCAGTATTTGTGCTGTAACCACAAGCCCCCCCTCCCCTCCCCTATATGTGTGTGTGTTTGTGTCACAGTCATAGATTTAGAAAGCTCTGTTCATCCAGGAGGAGGCTGCGGTCGGTGTCGCACCTGTCTCTGCTGTTTCCAAATGCTTGTAGCCATGGATTCAAACTCCACCCCTCCCCACCCATAATAAGCACAAGTGACATTTTCATTGAAGATGACAAAGGAAACTTCTTCAACCAATTAAAAAGTGTTTTGGAAAGCTTAAAGAGTGTATCTTGGACACTTGAATACTTAAAAAAAACAATTCCCTGAGTCACTTTATAAAACATCAACAAGATTTAGGCACAAATGCACAAACTGCCCCCCCTCCCCTTGAACTCACCAGAGACAGTTACTGGTTTCGTCTATGCAAAACCGGATGCAGGCATCGGCAGGGGTTTTTCGTTTTGGCCTTTCTGCAGACTTTTCAGAGTTGAGGGCCGCCTGCGCCTGAATTCACGCCGATGCTCCTCCGGCCGCCGCGCCCCGCCCGCGCGAGCGCAGCGGCGCGCGGGGAGGAGGGCGAGACGCGCTCTGCCAATGAGAAACCGACGGGACGCGTGAAGTCGGTGAGAGCGCGCAGGTCGGATGTAGTCGTGCTGGCGGTGACGGCTCAGGTGCGCGAAGTGACGGCAGCTCGTTAGGAGGCTCGAGCCGGCCGTGTTCTCGGAGTTTTGGCGCACGTGCGGCCACTTCTCCGCGCGCGCACCTGAATCTAAACGATGATCCGTGAAGGTCGCGGCGCATCACCTTCTCGATCCGCAGATAAGTTTCACAGCGGCAGAGATGACATCTGCTCGCGTGTTTTGATCGGCACAGACTAAGTTGTAGTTGTTTTTTTGTTGTTTTTAAAGCCGAGGCAGAGCGGACTATGACTTGGCTGAAACTTTGCGCTGCGCTCTCCAGGACGAGCCAGTGAGAGAGAGAGAGAGAGCAGCGCGTCAGATCGCAGTTCAGACCGTGTCAGGATCATGTTGGGGAGCCCGTCCAACAACGGCGGCATCAGGATGCTGGTGCCTCCCGCCCCGAGCGACGACCGGCGGGTGGAGTTCGTGGCTCTCACCGCCGTCCACACGGAGAGGAGCGAGCCGTCCACCCCGGAGCGCGGACACCCGTCGCACCGCACCGGGCTGCTGGGCACCCCGCTGCCCGGGCCCCCCGGACCCCGGGCCAACGCGTCCGCCTCCAGCAAGCGCTTCAGAAAGTTGCAAAACTGCCTGTACAACGTGCTGGAGAGACCGAGAGGATGCGCGTTCATCTACCACGCGTTCATGTGAGTGTTTGATCTGTGTGTGTGTGTGTGATTTTTTTTTTTAACTTCACTTTCAGCCTCAGTAACAACTTTTTAAAAGTCTCACAAAGTTGGTGTGCGCAGCCACGACAGGCTCGTTCCCGGTCATGTGCTCTGATCGGTTTACAGCCAGCCAGTCATTTGATGGATTCTCCAATTAAGCGGGCGGAAGTTGCTTATGCGGCAATTAACGCGGTCAGATGCCGTAGATCATCACAACACGGGGTCCTCTGTTCAATTTCCCCCCGTCCCTGTCTGATTAAATCATCAGGAGGACTCTGGATATTAGATTGGATTTGCCCAAATCCACAGGGGGTAATTGGCATTTAAAAAAAAATCGAAATCCTCTTATAAACATTTGTGATGCCTGCTGATAGTCATGCCTTTAAATGAACGACTTTGCAGTGTGTTACTTACTTTCTTACTTTTTTTTTTCTAAGCTTGACATTAAATAATGGCCAGTTGTGGAAGATGCACTGTAAATGTTTGCAATGACAGCAAGTAAAAAAAAAACAAAAAAAAAAACGAAGGGAGTGTGCAAGTGTTCTTAAAAACGTGACTGTGACTTCATGTGTTTAGTGCAACTAAACTAAATAATGCAGACATGAACTGAACCCACAACATGACACCTTCTTAGCCAGATGAAGAATAATCCCACCAATTAAACACGTGCACAAACACAGAGCTCAAACTTAAAGCAGCTGTGCTGTTGATGGTGTTCTGTCAGGGCTTTAAAGTACCCGTGTGCCATATGCTCTATAATGTATACAACATGTAAACACTGGAAAAGTATGAGCTCACTGGTAGGTCTGCCTGCTCCTCTCTGACAGCTCAGGACTAATATGTGAAACTCTACAGCACTAGTTTGTCCAAAACAAACTGTCATTTAGTTGAGCGGCCCATGTTTCAGATTTGAATTCAACCTCTTTGGTAACTAATAAAAATAATCAGACAGCTTGGCTTGACTCGTCGGCTTAAGCGTCTCATTAAAAGTCAAAGTTCACTCTATGAATATTTACCCTTTCCTAAGTGTGTCTGTATATTTCAGCCTCTTTCTAAGTGAAGCCCAGGATGGTCGTGCTCTGGCAGCTGTCTTCCAGCTGCGCCTGGCACATAGTGGACCGAGCATTAACTGTGGGAGCTCCGTGGACCGGGCCGAGCTTTCCGTGTCGTTGTTTAGACAAGTGCAGCGGCCTCCCTGCCAATGCCATCATGTGTTTATAACAGAGGGAAATCCCGCTGCAGAGCCACGCTTCCCATACGTGTTCTCATCATGTACCGTCGGCACATTGGTGAGCTCAGACTGTCCCGCTCACCCGCGGGACTGGAGACATGTCTTTACAGCACGCACAGGACTGCATGTCGTGCATTGCCTCCACCCTGATCCTTTTCTCGTTGAGAGCGATGGCCTTTGCAGGGTAGTTATGGGTGACATTCTGCCTGACATTACTGGGTGGCAGCTCTGCCATTGTTGTTATATCTCTGTCAGCGACGGCAGGGAAGGCGCTCTGAGGTGCCCAGATCATGTTTCAGAGGCCACGGCCACAAAGACGGAGCCGGACTGACTTTAGAAGTGAGCGACTCCTTGATGGCCTGTTTTATGTTTGCAAAAAGGTAAAAAAAAAACCCGAATGTCTTTTAAAAGAAAATCCTCGCTCCTTGACTTGATATATGATGGGTGCACATATGTTAAGCTGAGTGCATCATTCCCATGAGAGTGTATCAACCTGTGCTGTGCATTTATTTTGATTAATTACATGTGGAGTGCTCACCATGCTGAGAGCTGTGCCATGTGCGGGGAAAATTCACCGCGCAATGAAGCTCAATTAAGGCGGCGTTGATCTATTGTAATTAAATAGAGCCATCCACTGCTGTGTAGGGCTCTGCACCAACTTCCCTTGATCCTTTAATTAGCCCTGTATTGTAATGGGTGGTGCTGTAACAGATGTGTTGCTTCTAGAGAGCCTCTCCTCGCAGGTGTGTGGTGGAGTGGGTATAGAAAAAAGGGGTGAAGTAGCTCTCAGCTGTAATGTCTCTCCACAGGCAGCCACTTAAGTCCCACCACACTCCTCCACCCACCTTGTTGCTGTCACAGCTGCACATAAGATGCGCAGGTTTCTCCTCCAGATAAAGGCCTTGGGTAACTGCTAACATCCTGCCTTCTTAACGGCTCAGGTTACGTTATTGTAAACGTCTTCACATCTGTATGTCAGCCCTCCTGTGGATGAGACACTTCTTCAGACGCTCTCTCCTGCAAGTCTAACAGCTGTATGCTAATTCAGAGCTGGCTCTGAGTTCCTCCTCTTCTCTGTCCTGTGCTCAGAAAGCTGCCAATGGTGGGATGAAGAAAGGACTTGTTTTCTACACTGCTCGTTAAAAGAGACAATAGTGTTCCTGGAAACATTTGCAGCTCTGTGAAAAAAGTCCAGCTTACTAAGAATTCCTCTGCTCACCAGTCTCACCGGTTGCTTAGACGACGGTGCAGGTTCCTGCAGGTTCTGCTTCAGCCGATGCACTTGTAATCTTAAGTGCCGCTGGTCTTGTAATGGTCTCCACGCTCGCTCACTGTAAAAGCTCAAGACCTCTTTGTCACCTCTCTTTGTCTCCCCTGCAGTAAAACTACAATGTCAGCAGGAGGGATGCTCTGCTTGTCTGAGCCGGTCAGGTCTGTTAAAAGTTTGCGAAACACCAACGTGCAGGTTTCCAAGAATCTGAGCAGTTCAGACACATACTTCATTTCATTGCACCTGACGTGTAAACAGCGTCGGTGTGAGGTTTTTTCAGGAGATTACCAATGATTGATGGTGATTTTCATTAGGAATGAATCTGTTAGATTATTTTTTTAAGGAGCTGTTTACTGTATAAAAAATGTGAAAGTAGACTAGGTGACCTTTTTCAGATATCTTTTTTTTTTGTACAACCAGTTCAAAACACACCGATATTAAGTTTACAGTGATATAAAACAGAAAATGCTTGGACTTAAATGAATAACTGATCTGATAACTGATCAAAACTGAGCCAGCTAATCACGTCAGCTCCTCTATATGTGCTATCATCTGCCTGAGCGTGTGTGTCTGTGTTTATGCAGGCAGCGCGTCCGTGCGTAAACCTGCCCTACGAGTTTGGCAGATGACCAACAACTTTCAGGGGGATCGATTTCAGTGTTTCCCCTCACCTTTGACCTCTTATGCATTTCCACCACAGGCAGTGCCACATATAGACCATCACACGAGGCCGCCCGCTTCGCCCACAGTAATTCATCCTGGCAGGAGGTCCTTTGGGGCTGTGGAACTCCGGTCTAAAATCAGACTGGGTCATACTACAACCAGTGCTGTCAAAATCCAAGATGCCGTGTCACGCCTCAATCTCGGCCGTGGCTTCCAGGTTTCATGTTCGTCTTCCGAGCCTTCCCCCGGACGCCATCCTGAAAATATAGTCACAGCGCGTGTGGATCGACGGGGGACGCGAGCAAGACCGAGCTCTGACCAGCTGGAGTGATTGATTGGCTCTAAGCAGGGTGAAAATATACCAGTCATGTATAATTGATGTCTTACAAAGGAGGGGCAGAGATGTGGAGCAAAATTATAACGTGGAGTTTTTAGACCTGAGCTTGAGCAGCATCATCTGTACTCGCAGGTTCGAGAGAAATGTCTTTAGAAGTAGTTGTTTTATGAGGAGCTCTGCACTAACCCCTCCTGACAGGGTAATTGAGAGTTTAGCAGATTTGTTCTTGAGAATATATTGTCGCTGTCTGTCTGTTGGATTTGCTCACGTTAGAGATCAACACAAGGAATTTCACATGTCACTATCAGCCAAATGGTCGTGATTTATTCCTACTCAGTCTGTGAAAACACTCGTATTATTTCCTCTGTTGCCGTGGACGAGCTTGATGTCATAGTGATGTGATCAGGGATATCAGGAAGACATCATTTATCAGGTCCTTCCAAAATTGTAACAGGTCACAGTTAAAAAAATAGTTTGGTCGGGTTCAGTTGCAGAAAATGACCTCAGGGCGGTTAGGGCATTAGGGTCATTTGTTGCCACGGTTACTGCAATGTTTTGTTGACCCGCTCATTCACCCCGACCTCCCACCTATGTAAAACTTGTGGCTCTGTAACAATTGACATATTTTTTATAGTCTCCTGAGGTGTGTTTGTCACTTGAATGTAACGTTAGTTGTTTTGGGGTGTCTGCTAAAACAACTGTTTTTCTAGGGAGGTCGTTCTCCTGGAGGCCTGCGTCACAATCTGAAGGTGTGGAGTTTACCAGGGAGGAAGGATCTGACGAACAGACATTATTGAGTTGCATTATAGAAGGAGTAAGATCAAGTGGCGGCGGAGCTTTATTCATACTAATGACTAAAAGCGGGGGATATCTTGGCCTCTGCTGCTTCGATTTTGCCCATTCTGTATTAAATTTCTCCTCTGTGAGTCACGCAGCTTTATTCAATACCGGCCCCTCTTCAAGATGTCTGTCCTGCTCGCTGCACATTTGAATGCAAACTTAAACAATGCACCTGCCTCTGCAGTAACTGTACATACGAGAGAACACTTTAGTGCTCGCAAGGCCGTTGCAGCTTTTAATAATGCATTGTTTATTATGTATTGTTCTACATATTAGTCTGACAGGGAAGCAGGCGCTGGTTTCTTTCTCTCCCCCTCTCTTTGATTCGAAATTGTAGCTTCACAAGAAAACTTCTCATGTCGGACGCATGTTTTCCAGATAAACCCTTTGGTGTCCATGGTGCGTGGGAATCCCTTCACTTTAACCTTTTATGGCACAAGCATCAGTGATGGTGTCTGTTTTTGAAAGCTTGAGCCTAAAGTGACATTATTTATAGATGTGTAGGGAGATACCCACAACAGGACTCGCAGCCTAATGCTCTCAGTAACCTCTCCACTGATGGTTCGGTCGGAAAGGCTTTCAGAAATATATATATTTATGGCTGTGGATAATTCCTCACACATCTTTTGTGCTAACAGTGCTGTACACAGAATGCCGCCTGCAAGCTTTTCATTAAAGGTGAATTGCCTTTCTGACATTATTAAACTCATTTAGCCCGGACGGCTTGTTGATTGAATGTGTTCCCCCTATCTGTCTATCCTTGCAGTTTTTCTCTTCCTCTGAACCCGGTCTGAGCCAGCTAATCTACTTTCTCACCCGGGTCATGGAAACAGTCTGGTCGTCTTTTTCGACCACGCGACACAAAATCCACTAAAATTGCCGTCACCATTCCCTCCGGCATCCTCCAAAAACCACTGACGCGTTTGGCGTGGGACCTTTTTTTCATTATTAATGGTCTGAGTTAGAAAATAGCTTTTTTGTTTTGTTGTTTGCATTTTTAGTCAGTGTTTTAGTTGATGACTAAGTAAGAGAGAAAGACGGGTGGTGTGGAGAGGGAAGTGGCACCATAAAATAGTGAAGGGAGAAAGCCACTCGGCACTTTGTGTAGGGTTTTTAACCTACTAAGGACTGCAGATTCGATGCTTGTTGTTCATTTACCGCTGCTGTTTTTTTTTTTTTATCTGTTCACCTCAGCAGGTTGTATAAATTCTGCTCCATTAAAAATCCTTTATGGCCCAAATGCCTTTGCTCTCCGTCACTCTCTCCCCTCCGTCATTCCCTCCTTTTCTTTCCTCCTGAGTGGGAATATCATCTCATTTGCTGCACTGCCCTGTCTAATTGACTTCCCCTCCCTTGCTGCCTCTCTATCTCTTCCCTTTTCTTCCTCTCTGTCCTGATTGGCTGGTCTGTGTTTGTGCAGAAGAGTATACAAGATCAGCCATGCGTTGTGAAAAATGTAAAGGATGAAAACATTAAGAAATGGATATATAAGTGATGATGTTCACATGCACAAGATACAAGTTTGTAAGTCAAGTGATAAGTCAATAAACTGACTATTGATTAACACAAAATGTAGTTATCAACTATTTTGATAACTGATTAATAATTTGTGTTATTTTTGAAGCAAAGGCTTTCAGCCTCTCAAATAAAAATGACTTATTTTCTCTTCTTTTGTGACTTAAATTGGAATACCTTTGGAGTTTTGGCTGACTAAAACTTAGTATTTGTTCCATAAAATAAGCAGAATTTTTACACCTTTGTAAAACCAGATCAGCTAACGTTTGGAAGTTGGGATTACCATAAACTGGTTGACCTTATTTTTAAACTACATTGGTGTGAATCTGTGTCTCGAGAGCTCTTAAATTTACTCAGAAACCTTAGAGCTTGAAAGGATCCTTTGTGTTTAGAGTCTGCTGTAGAGTTGGACCAACAGTATAGCCCCCAGTAATGCTTCTTTGATAGAGCATCTGAGGCATTTCCTTTGATTTGAGTGAAGGAGGAACCAGCATCCAGTCGAGCTGCTAATGAGATTAAGGCCAGTCTAACTGGATTGGTCAAGAACTCGGAGAACAAGATTTTGGCTGATTTGTGTTCTTGAGATTTTAAAGACACTGTTTTGGAGACAGAGAGAGAGAGGTCATTTTTGAGTCAAGAAGTCTTGAACGTGTACTGCCGTCCTTCCTGTGGGGACAAAAGTTCATCAAGGATATGATACAGTATGCGGAGGATGTTTGTAAGGACAAAGCCATTTCAAAGATCCCTTTTTTCCTGCTTGAAAATACACGAAAAGCTTCATTGCTGCTCTCGTTTTTTTTTTTTAAGTAAAAAGTTAGATACCCACTCTTTAGAAGAAATGCCTTAATAGAAAAGGAAAAAAGTGAGTTTGACTTTGACATTGGGGGAAATATTTACTAACTGACACTGATCACACGAGGTGCACGTGCTTCTGTGTAATCCTGCAGCTGTTTTATCACCTTTGTGAATGTCTTGACGTCTTCTCTCCTCTTTTACACCCAGTCTCTGTGTGGGTGTGTCACAGCACGCCTGGACGCCTCATGTCTTCTGTCCTGTCGTTTCTTTCGGCGGCCCATCACATTCTGCAACAACTGCTTTGACCGTTTTGCCTTCCCTCCCCTCTCTGTGGCTTTATTTTTCCACAGAGCGGCTTGCTACCTGACAACACCAAAGTCCGAGGCAGAGGAGGAGGCGGAGGAAGAGGAAGAGGAGGAGGAGGAGGAAGGAGTGAAGGGGGAGCTTGATTTTGGTTCCTAAGGATGAATGATAACAATGATAATGTGATACTCGTATTGATCCCTGTAGGAAAATTCTCTTTCCGCTTGTCCCCTACCACAACTGTGGCCTCCAGAGCTGGTAGTGATCCAGTATCTTGCTCAAGGGCACTTAAGCAGGGCAGGTGCGTGTTCATGTCGAGGTTAAAAGCTAAAAGGAAGCTCAAAAGATTGCAGGACGTGTCAAGTGCACACTGCGCATCGAGAAACATCAGATTCAGTTGTAAAGAAAACATCCCTGTTTTTGGCGTGTGCATCGTCTTTTTGTCCTTCAAAGGCGGAAAGCACTCATAGCGGGATAAGAGATCCGCGTGTACGGAGGGAAAGGTAGGGAGCGGAGAACAGGAGTGAGTTGAAGAGAAAGGAGAGTCGAGGTTAGTCGCTGTATTAATTTCTCCTTTCGGGGCAAAATGTGTCTCCCCAGGGAGAGGACTGTCTGTTCTGGGATGGCCGACTGGGAATCAGGTTTCCCCTCTCACCCCCCCAATGTCCATATTCTCTCTGCTCACTTTCACCGAGGAAGAGGACATGAACACTCACAGCTCCACGCACACACACCATTATCATGAGATTGGGAAGCAAACCATTGTTGTTTAGTTACTTGACGGTGCAGAACATGTAAAAAAACAAAAAAAGTCTGAAGGTCAAAGTCAGGATACACACATATACACACACTCAGAGGCACAGCGGTTCTGTTTGATTCTCCTGTCGATAGGTGATCAGACACCCCCTAATCTGCAGTAATCTGTGTTTATGTAATGTTACTGTCGCTGAAGCGGGCCAGGCATACTGTGGCATTTGGCTGCGAGGGTCAAAGGGAAATGCGAAGGGTTTATTTTGACTTGTCAAGCCATCTAAACACTCCAGATCTGCTTTCACAGCCAGGAAAATCCAGAGGCAGTCTCCCTGCTCTCGTCTACCGTGTATCTTATTATTACATCTCTCTGCAATATATAGCATCGACCATTTCTGCAGAGGTGGCGACTCTGCAGACGTACTACAGGAGCCGAAAATACTGACAAATTGTCTTGTCATTTTCTTGTAGCAGTCATTCATTTAAACAACATGCTGTGGGTGGGAGGGTTGTTAATTTCCTGGGATTTTTGCCAGTGTATCCCACGAGCCCTCAGGAGACTATATTGTTCAAGCTACGTGTTCCTTTTAGCTGCTGACACATTTCCGTGTATACAGTGATGCTGAGCAGGTGGGCTAACTTCAGTGTGAAGGCACTAATTGACGAATAATACAAACACTGATGCTGTAACACCTTTTATGTGCACAATTTGTTTCTGTGCAGTAGTTGCAGAAATGTTAAAAGGTCATGAAGTCTGAAACGCTTTAACAGAAAACTTATTTACCAATTGAGAAGGTTGTATTGAATGGACTGAAGCCAGATTTGCTTTGACCATTTGCTTAGTATTGTTTTGACCTGCCAGTTTAAAACAAAAGAAAGGCTAAACTAAACAGCGTGCGTCGCACGTCGTAGTCTCAGTATGCTCATTAATTTGTTCATTTAGAGCAGAACTTTGAAACCGTTTCTTTCAAAAAGAAACACATTAAAGTTGATAATGCTGATGCCACTTTGCATTACATTTTTACTTCAACAGCATCCCTGATGAAAAATCTTTTCCCTGATCTTTCTCAGTTTGCACCGTATGGTAATATGAGAAAAAAGAAAGCGACATCGTTAGGCCAGATTTCACTGCACACGTTCAAACCTGATTTGTCTTGATGGATCAACATCGCTTTCTCTCAGTTCCACTGCAAAACCTCATCCGACACCTCTGTGCCTGCCTGCTGTGGGAGCTTTCTCTTCAGACACTTTACTGTGCTGCCACCTCTTTGGTTCTCACACTGCCCTGCGTTAAATCAATGTTACAATGGACTGCCAAAACCCTGCAACCCAGCAGTTAGGTAAAGCAGGACAATTAGGACTTTGGTGACGACAGGCAGCCCTGCCAGTAAAGTCTGACTGTCTTTTAACTGGAAATGTATTGTGTCACGAGCCATGGGAAAGTTGCTCTTCAGCGTCACCACTGCTACCAGCTGTGCCATTTGACCGGCTCTGTTAACTCTTGTTTGTATATAAAGGCAGAGCTTCTGTACAGTAACCAAAAGCAGCTCACTGTGTGTGTTTCCACACAAAGTTCGAATGATTTTCTCCACAAACAGTTGCTCGCTGAGCCTCGATCACTTTCCGATTCACTTTTCCGTCCAATGACAAAAAGTATCAGTGGATAGGGTGAACAGGGCCTATGTTTTCGTCAAGGTGGGAGCCAGATGAAGAGTGCTGAGGAAGCATCGTCTGAACGTCGTCGGCGGCTGCAAAGACCACAAGACAGGCAGAAAATAAATCAATAGCTTTTGCCTCGCCATTATCTCTCAGCAGCACACTTAAGGTCTGACCCTAATGAGTGGCTGCACCTGCATGCTGCCGATTCTCAGCAGATGCTGAATGATGTGGGTTGTAACTCTGTGGCTGAGCACTGATAAGAAATTAACATGTCAGTTTATACTAATGTGGGAAACCCCTGTTCCATTTCATTCACTGCTTTACGTCTCAGTGGCGCTGCTACTTAAACAGATACGTGATGATGAATTGGAAGGTGGCAAGTTTTGTTACAGATACAGACAGAAATTCAAATCTAATCAAAAGCTACAGGAAATACAGTTTTAAAGAAGCTTCCTGAAAAACTTCCAAGTTCAAGTAAGTGTTAATGTGAATTAAAATGATCCAAGGGCTGATATGGGTGATGGGGATAAAATCTTCTACCAGGATATTATTTTATCTTTTTATCTTCAGATGGATGTACATTGTGATATTATACATTTTATGGGAAATCAATTGAGAAAGAATTGGTCTGTTTTTGGCTAATCCAGCAAATAAAAAAACCTGACAAATCCATGTGTTTCAAATCTAATATTGTCATAAATCTGTCCTGCTCATTGATTTGCAACAACAGGCCTAAGATGTTAAATTGTAAACCACCTCTGGATTGACATCGTGGCAAAGTCTCTGACAGGAAACAAATTATTGTATTTTCTCCTGATGAATGTACATCATGTAGTACTGCTTGTTATTTTTTTTAATCCTTTTTTTTGGCTACAGAGAGTGAGGGAATCTCTAGAGTCAACTTAGGTCGTCGAGCTTCTCAGATATAACAAAAAAAAAAACCCAGATGTGCACATTTGTAAATGATTCAATATAAGCTACATAAAGCTATATAAAAGCTGAAGAAAATTGAATTTGAATCATTTGAGCGAAGACCACACATCTCTGGTGCATATATCAGACCTTTCTCACTGATGTGCTTTCGTCCAGCCTCAAACACCTTCTGAATATCTGACCGTGTCTCTCTCTGGTTATTTTCATGGTATTGCATTGTATTCTCCATCCGCGTGCTCGTAACTTTACCCCATTGGGCACATGAGCGCTGTGCTGTCCAGTTTTCCAGATGAGGAGGCTGCGTGACTGTGCAGGCATACCTGGCGCGTATGCATGGTATCTAGGGGCACACACTTGACGCTGACCCTTTTTTTACCTCCAATACCTCCATCAAGAGCTGCTTTTCATCTTACTTGCTATTTGGAGCAAACCCCACTCTCTCGGTCTCACTCCCTGTCTTCTTCCTGCTCCCTTGTTGTCTGTCTCTCGTCTCTGTAGATCCTGGGATAGCCCAGGTCTCTGTGTCTTTCTCCTGTTGTCCCTGCCTGGCTGCGCCCGCGTGCGAGGCCCATCTTAAGTGTTGTTAAGATCATTTTAATTTATAACGGCAGCCACTATAAACATGTGAGGAAGCAGCACCATGGAGACGGAGCTCAAACAAAATCACAATGTAGGACAGTATTTATAAGGTCTGCCTTGCCTGCAGAAAGCGCTTCGCAGTGTGTGTGTGTGTGTGTGTGTGTGTGTGTGTGTGTGTTCATGTGTGACATCGCTCGTGTGGCTTTGTGTGCATCCTGTCAGAAAAGGTCTTGATTGGCGTTTGCACGTCTGCAAAATGTGGGCGCATTCATGCATGTGTAGGTTTATGGCGATTGCGTGTGTGTGTGTTTGTGTGTGCGCGTAAATGCCCAGCATTGTGGGCTGAGCATAAACAATAATCAAATGTTAACGATGGGGCTGTAATTATGCAGGCTGCCCACCACCACTCTTGTGAGACTGTTTTTTTCCTTCATTCTCTTTTCTCCTGCTCTAAATGCTTTATTTACACAATGTCTTCACTTGAACAAAGTGTCATTTCCTGTATTCTTGTATGACGGTTACTTTTTCAGTTCCTGTTGCTGTGAGCTGCTTCTCTCCTCTCTTATCTCAGTCTAATTTTCATCTGAACGCTTTCTCTGAGCTGCGCCTGTTTCTCCTTCCTCACTTTCTGTTTCCTGCTGATTTATCTGCCTTTTTATACTTATTAGTTCTCATTTTCTTTATTGCTCTCCATCTTCGCTATAAGGACGGGATGAAGGGGAGAAATTTTGTCGATTTTTAGTCTATGTCAAAACATGTTTTCTTCTGGAAAGTACAGACATGCATCATGGCCAAGAGTGAAATTCAAACATAAACCTGCCACATCAAACAGTCCTCATTTTTGTAGGTTAAGATTTCACAAAGGAGTCTACCCTGGCTTTTACTTTTTTTTTCTTCTTCCTTTGCAGAAAACATCCGCTGAGGCCTCTCCACACACGCTTAATCTGTCCCTACATACAACCATGTTCACCGTGCAACAGTGTGTGTGTGAGTGTGTGTGTGTCGGCGGGCCTTCTGCTCTTCTCTTGGCCCTGAGATTAAAGCAATGTCAGCAAGTGTGTGATGAGACCTCACAGACGATACCTCATCTCTCCCTCTCTTTTCCATTCTGGCTCTCCTCGTCTCACTGTCCCCTGCGTCTGTCCAATACATAATTCAGCCACCTCTCTCTGTCTCTTGTCCACTATTTTTTCTCATTATCTATATCTGCGTCTGACTGATACTCGCTCCTTGTGGCCATTCCCACCTCTCTTTGCCCTCCTCCCTCCTATTTCTATCTATATATCTTTTGCCACACTGTATCTATGCTCTGTCTCTCTCTCTCTTTTCTCTCACTTTGTCTTCTTAGCACCCTCTCTCCCTGTCTCACCGCCTATCAGCACTCAATCAATCATTTTGGCCTCAAGCTAGCCAGACCTTGTGGTGTCCTTTTGACATCCTTAGCAGAGGACACCACTGTGTCATTGCTCTCACACTTCATTCAAGGCCAATGAGACACAAGGTCAGCAGTGAGAAATACTTAATGTAACTGTGCACAGCTAACCTGTGACCAAGAGGACTTTTAGCAATGAATAAAAGTAATAGAAAACAAAACACAGCCAATTGATCTGTTATAAGGGCAGACTGATGAAGGGTCCCATATTGCTCTCCAGGACCATCTGATATGTTTTATCTTCATAAAGCTAAACACAATATGTTTTCACTCACATATGTTTCAGTTTTGGCAAGACTTTGATCGGGGTTCATAATTACCAGGCGAAGAGTAATTCCTCCTCTGCTGCACTGAAGCCTCGATCAGATCACTGTTTTGTGATCGTGAATACATCTTAATGACAAATAACTGATGGCAGAGTGGGGTGACGTTGATAGGTTGTCTTCCTAACCTGACTGACAGTCGGACACTTTGTCCACTCATATGAGTGCTTAATGTGGATGGAAGGCAAAATCAGTGAGAACTTTTTTTAAAATTTAGCCAGCTCAAGGTGCCAATATGTGATAAACAAAGTGCTTACAGAACGGAGATTAGAGTAACTGTCCAGCAGTTTTTTTTGTTATTTTCTGAAGACCAACAATGCAATGAGCCCATCCACTCCACATAACTGGTTACTTCTCTGTATGCGAACAGATGAAGCACAATGAACGCTTTCCAGGGGAGAGACTGTGCACCGTTATCTCCATATTTAAACTTGCCTCTCTCCAAGACGGCCAGCTGAGTGTGACTGTTCAGCATAACTGTAAATACTTTGCCTGTTGTTGTTTTCCAAATGCTTAATTTTTCTTGTCCACACTGAAACACACAACTCATGTTTTTTGATTTACCCTCCCACTTATACATTTTTCAAATGCTTGGGATTATTATTGCACAGATGATGGAATGGAGGGAGTCGTGTCTGAAAATCTTTGTAACTTTCTGTAACCAACAATTTAATCTGCTCACTTCATCCAACGACTGGGCAGATACATGAACAAGACAAAGGAAGCACGCTTGGAGCTTCTCTCTCAATCTCTAATTTATTCTCCTTGGGAACCTACTTCCATCACTTTTCATGTATAAAACTCTCTTTCACGCCCTTGCATTTGGATTGGCCTCCTTTTGAGTGCAGCCATTCAGAAAACACTTTTTTCTTTTTAACGTGGTTGGTCACTCGTCAAAAAAGTAGTTTGTTTCAAGTACACTCCCGGCTTCGCTGTAGATGTAATCTGAAAGAGAGACAAGCCAAGAGAGTGGAGGGACAGTAGAGAGACAATAAGACCTAAGAGGTCTGAGCAGTGAGAGAACAGTAGGTCGAGATTCAGCAGAGGGATGAATAATTCAGAAGAGTATTATCTCTGTGCTCTCATCCACCCTTCCTGTCGCTGGCCTGTCACATAATTGGTTGTAATGAGTTAAAGAGGGGATGAGGGTGTGGCTGAGAGGCCCACAAGTGGTCCATTGTGATTTTGGCTCTGCTTCAGCGACACTAAAGAAATGAGGAGAGGAAACGAGGGGATGAGAAAGGAGAGTAGTAAGGGTGATAGTGCGTGTAAAGGGGATAAAATGTAAGGACACTAAGTGGAGAGAATTTGAGAGAATAAACGTGCTCAGTAATTAGTAAAAGTCATGAACTCCACGTAATCAGTTTGTTGTGATACTAATATTCTGAAAGCAGCTGTTGATGTCTGCATTGTGTGTGTGTGTGTGTGTGTGTGTGTGTGTGTGTGTGTGTGTGTGTGTGTGTGTGTGTGTGTGTGTGTGTGT
>JBAJHX010000040.1:10243253-10285550 GCA_037176925.1 Amniataba percoides
TGTGTGTGTGTGTGTGTGTGTGTGTGTGTGTGTGTGTGTGTGTGTGTGTGTGTGTGTGTGTGTGTGTTTGTGTGTGTTTGTGTGTGTGTGGGAGTAATGTCTGAGTGTCCAGTCCAGAAACGTGAACAAAGAACTGAATGAATGCTCTTTCTCCTGCTTCATGTTTTTGTTAGTCCGCAAGGGGATGTGTATCAGAGGGGGGAAAAAAAGAAAAAAAAACTTAACTGCACGTAGATGAGATATTTATGACTCTGAATTTCGGCAAACAGAGGACCACAACCAAGTGTTGAACACATACTTCCTGTACTATATTGAGTGAACAAGGGTCAACAGTTCTTACATGGTGATGCAGCTGAGCAGCTCATTTGATAAAAACATTGCGTTTACTGTAAGCGGATGCAGGAGTGCATGAGGAGCAGCAACCTTTATCCTACAAAAAGTACACTATCTTAGTTCTGCTCTTTTGCCCACTTTTTTAAAATTGTGATATTGCTCAATCTGTTAGACATAAAAAAACCCAAAACAAACATTAAATTCTCAGTATTGGCTGACATATTTCATTTGTAGCTATAGGTGCAGCTGCAGGAACAGCCTGCTGAAAGTGGCACAGTGTGTGTGTGGTGTGTTTGTCAGGAGTGTGGTGGTGTTTTTTTACTGGGGGGGTGATGTAGGCCTTTCTCACACGGCTCTGGACTCTGTCTCGAAGTTACACATCACATAAAGACACTGACAGTTACACAAAGACACACAGACAGACGCGCAAACATTCGGCCTGACAGGGACGGATGGCGGCACCGGCACTGGACTGAGGAGTAACACAGTGCAGCCGCTCCCTGTGATGTGACCCGGGTACCAGTGTTTGACTTCAGTCACAGCAGAGATAATGTTAACGGACAGATAGCGAGGCTGGCTCTGGGTCCTCAGTCACCGCTCCTATAGCTACTGCATATCTGTCCCATAGCGGCTGAGGAATCGCCATCAAAGAGGGAACTCCAGCATGTGGAGTCACATGGTCTCTGCCTTGGTTAACTCACAACAGGGCCGTAATCTTTGCTGAAATGTTCTGCTGTTTTGAAGATGTGTGTTTTTACAGAGCAGCGGTCTTGACTTTATTTGCACGATGGTAGTTAAAAAACACAGTGACTACATCTTAGTGGACAACAGTTTTGTTTAGTGATATTTTGGGTAAATTGAAAATGCAGAAATTCTTTGGCTCGAGCTTCTCTAATGTGGATGTTCACTGGTTTTCTTGGGGCCACTTCAGACGACAAAATTTCTGCCATGATTTGCCTGTTCCAGAGGACTTTCTCAGATCTGAGATAAAAACCTACGACTCAGCTCATGCTGCCCAAAAGAGTTTTCTACATCACTTTCCAAACGAATTTGATTTTACTGTAGCCCAAAACAAGATGTGCGTGTAGTTGGGACATTGTAGATCAATCCCATTAGAGCACACAAGCAAACCGTCTAAAATATAACAAATGACTACAAAGAGTCAAAGATGGGACAAACAAACATACCATGCTTTAAAATGTCTTCAGTGAAATTCTGGTGGGGAAATTGATTGTGTTAAATAAAAACAAGCTGTAGTGTTAATTTAGCTGTTTTGTTTGTTTGCATGGTTAATTTCTATTCATCCGCTTTGGCCATTCAAATTTAGATTTTTTTCCAATGGACACAGTGGGGAGAGTCAGACTGTTGAGGTATAAATAGTTAATGTTTGTGGTGAAAGCACAGACCACTGAGGACATTCATTTCAATAAATGTTGACTGACTGATGATAAACTGCCTGTTTTATATATTGGCAGATACTCACTCGAAAGACTTGTTGGGGCACCATGTGGATCTCACGTCATTTAACATTTCCTGTTTCTGTTCTCTGTCTCAGCTTTACTCACAGTGGTTAAAAAGTAGGTGCCTTGAGGGGAGGGGTCAGGGGTGGAACAAGGAGTAAATACTTTTTAACTCTTAAATATTAATGCAAATATTGGCATCTCCCTTAAAAATCCATTATTATTGCCATTTGTCTCAAATACTATTGATGTTTGAGAATTACCTCAAAAGGTGTGACGTTTCAACCCACATTGCGTCACTGCACTGTTCAGGTAGGACCATAGATCATTTTCGCACAGTGCTTTAAATGCCCTCAACCCTTAGGATTAGTAACAGTGGCCTCAACAGTACTGAAACCATTGTGTTCTCTGTAAATCCTGTCAGCTCCTCCTCGAGATCCGCTGACCACCGGGGTTGTGCGTGACCTCGGCGCAGTTTCTCACACCCCTTGCTTCAAACTGCTGGACCAATCCCATTACCCCAAGTTCAAATGTTACAGTCATCGCTTTCTTTTTGTTGTTTCTCAATCCTCCGGAGATGCCCCTGACCCTCTGTAATCCATCACTGGAGATCCCCGCTGCCGTGGTAACAAGGTTAGACCTGTCACAGAGTAATGGTGATTGGCCTGAAATTCAGCCATCGCCCTGGTCATGGAGGGGGGTAACAGAGTGGAGGGTGAACGTGTGTTTTGGATCATGGCGCGGTTTCACTTCTAATAAAGCCATGGCTACTCACATGATTTGGTCCTGACTTTTCCTGCCGTATCTTCTGCTTATGTTTTTTTTTCTGCACAAAATACTTTGATATAAATAGAAAAACATATTCAGAAGTGCCGAGAACTCTCTCTGCCTCCCATGAGGTGTCAACAAAGACCCCGCCTCAACCTGCAGCCCTGCTGATCCAAGCTGTGTGAAGGTTGAGCTCACTCACCAGTTCAATGGTAAAATGTCAGCGTTATCCAAGCACACTGGTGCACGTACTAAAGGGTCTGTGTGCTCTGTGCTAATTGGCTAGCTGGTGCTAACAATACCACAGCTAAATGTCAGAGCTCTCTCAGCACTTCGCCTCGCACCTTCAGGCATTGTATAGTACAATTCACTGACAACAAGTCCGCAAGCAGGAAAGAGCAGGAACAAAAAAAAAGCATCAGAAACAATGGAGCACATCCTCTGGATAGCTGTGTGCTGGGCTGTAGTGGCAGGTTGTGTGTGTGCATGGGTTGGTGCTTACGCCTGATTAGGTCTTCACGATGGCCACCATTTCTTCCAGCTTAATGGACAACTGATGTCAATATTGTGCATATAAATCGCACTGCTTCATTATCTCTGCCTCTTTTCCCATAATCACATAAATTTTCTATAATTTATGTGGACGATTTCACACTGAATTGTCCTGATGTCATAAACCGTATCCATCTGATATTCGCACTGGGTCTAGGCACCACCAATTTCCAAGAAACTGCGTGTTATTACTATTAATCCAGCTCTCGTTAGACAATACAGACAAACACGCCCACACACACACACGCACAGGCTTCTCCAGCCCTTATGAACCCTCTTTCACATCATGAATTTATACTTCCTCTGTGGCTATACTTTCATTTCGCTCCATTTGCTGGTTAGATATGTGACCATGTGACCGCACTGGACATATTTCTTCAGGCTCTAACCATCTGTTCCTCATATTTGCACGGTCATGTCACCAAGGCAGAGAAAGCCACCAGTGTTAAGTATGCTCCTTCTTATAACGAATACGCTGTAATGTGTATTTATTTACTGTGTGTGCAAGTAGTGGCATGACAATAAAAATAAATGAATCTAACTCACAGGATGGTTCGTAGGAAAATTTTATGTATCTGCACAGATGCAAAATTGGATTGTTTGTGTGTCAGGAAACAACTAAATGCTGCTTAATTACGATGCATGAATCAATTTATATATTTGTATTACTCACAGTGCAGATATAAACGATACACAGAAAAGACACAATAACATCAGCAACAATGCAGTCATTGTCATTTTGACCACAGTTTGTAATGTAGCACTTTTACTTTTGAGTCTTATTATCACATTCCTGCATTCCAAGATCATTGTTACTTGTTTCAAGAAGTAAAACTGCTGTAAGAGCCTCTGAGGACACCAAGGTCATGTCCTGATTTTCACTGTGTAGGTGAACTCTACAGCTTTTGAGAATGATATTGAGGAGTTCCGATATCTGATAGCATATATCCGATATCTGATATATATATTGGCAATTAGAGAGAGTTTAAAAATATGAACATATAACATAAACAAACAATCTTGTCATGGATCCCTTTTGATTTTTAATTTTTCTGTAACTAAGATTTCTGTCCCTTCTGAGAGGGACATTTATACAGCTGAAAAATTCACCTGTCAGTGCTCCCTGATGGACAAACTATGGAGAGGTGGCCCTGTTCCTAAATGACCTCAGTCTAAGTGTGATATTTGTGTCCTGCAATTTTCATACTCATCAGCTAACACAGACACCAATAATTATTTATCTGCTAATATCAACCAGCTGATATATTGGTCCAGGGATACTCTGAAGATTACTGACCCCTTTACATATTCTGGTTTGTGACTGAGGTAGACTGGACACCGGTTTACTTCTGCTCTCCCTTTTTTAGTGCACAATGGGAGCGGCTCGCCCAACATGATCCTGATAAACAGCTGCAAAAAAGCTTGTGGACTGAGGCTGTAGTAAAATAGCTTGTTAAGTTAGATTCTTTTAATACAGCATAACCATGAGAAGGAATTGTTTTCTATCCCACTTGTGGTCTAATTATTCCAAAACGATTGCATTTGGAATAATGCCTTGCAAACAGAGAATGCTTGAAACAACCAGATCCAAATGAAAGTCTTAAAATATTGTTCTTGGAAATGTCACTTGGAATTCACTGAATTCACTTTTTTTTTAACATAATTGAACCCCATTCTCTGGAAATGACTAACTGAAATGTTTGGTTGTATGGGCTGAAGACAGATGATAAATCACTGAAATTCTCACACCTGGTCACGAGACTGCAATACCCTCACTGTGCAGCGCTCGGTCCTCTGTGTGCAAAACTTTAGTATCACAGTGAGTTTCTAATCTGTTACAGAGAGCCAGAGGAACAAACAGTCAGTGACAGGAAGAAACCTTCTGTTCACCTGACGTTTTATGCAACTAAGGGAAAAGTTTCAATGAATCAAAAGGAGGGAACAAAGGGCTCAATTATGAGTAGTGTAACATTGGCTGCGTGACAGTACAGGCTCAGTGTGTGTGAGTGTGTGTGTTTTGATGGCAGTAGCCTTCATGGCTGCTGTGACTGTGGGAGTGATATTCTCCAGCAAGGAAAATGTATCAGTCTAATTGGCACTCTGTTTGAAATGCATCATCTCCGGACAGACAATGGAACAGCATGGCAGTCAGCGGCTCTTCGGTGAGCGTGTGAATACGCGTGTGCGAGACTGCCATGGAGAGTGCGTGGCGCTTTTTGTCCGTGAAGAGCTTGTGCGCTGTGAAGCAAATTATTTGTGTGTCTGGAAGTGCCATGGTTGCACCTTTGCTAGCCGTGTGACCAACGCTGTTTCTCTCAGTTATGTAAATAATTGATCTAGACACGTAATATTCCTGAAGGCTGCGGCATTCAGAGGAAAACAAACACGTTCCTCTCGTTTTTACACAACACTCTCATGTCAGGTTTTCTCCCCCTGCCCCTTCTTTTTCTCTCTTCCTGGGGCGTGCGCCAGTACCACAGCTTCTGGATCGCTCAGTCAGCTTCTTTCCCTGTGAAAAAGCACTTTTCATCTCTTATTATTTGTTTGTGTGGTTTTTTTTTGTTCCTGCCTTGAAAAGTTTGTTGTCCCAGAAGAAGAAGAGGAAGAAGGAGAAGGGAGGAGGAGGGAGTAACGAACGGGTCCCGGAGACCGGCCTGTTTTGTGCTCTGCAGCCTACCTGCGCACATTTTGCCTGCAGTCTCTATTTAAGGAGAGAGAAATGCTATTAATATCTTTCTACTTTTTCCACCTTTCTCCTCTCCCTCCTTCCTTTCCTTCTCTTTCCCCGCTCACGACACCCTCGCTCCTCTGTCTCGCTCTCTCCACTAACTCACCTCGTCCCTCCCTTTACTCCTCTCCGGACAGTTCCTCTCGTTATTGCTTGTTTGTTAAAGCTTGGCTCCTGTCAGCACTGTGTAGGGAGTATAGGTGTGAAGTGCCACATTTCCAAGGTGACATTTGACACGTATATACATGTCCGTCAGCCTCCACTATAAATAAATCTCATGTCCCAATTTAGCTTTTTTTCGATGAGTTTGTTTAAGCAGGTCTGTATGTTTAACTGTGTGTGCCCTTGTGGGAAAGGTGTCTCTGTGAGTGTGTGTTCGATAGCTGGGCTGTGTGTGTGTTCTCCTTTTTGTTTGTGTGTTTGTTCACCTGAACGTGTGCACGGATTGCGGGTCAATTCCTGAAAGCCGTCGTCGTCAGAGCCTCATTGATCAGGGCTGGCGCCGCACACACACACGTGCACACACACACACACACACGTGCACTTTCACCTACATGCACAGGTATAGTGACCCCGTGGCCCTTTCACTCTATGTGCGGCATCAACCCTCAGCAGCTCCTCTTTTCACTTCTTTTCACTACATCGTTCAAACGCCGCTCCTTCTTCCTCATTGAATCTTCAACCATCTGTCTTCGCGTCTTTCTTCCATCATCTGCTCCTCCGGCGTCCTCCCTCTCAGGCTTTCTTCGTCGCCCCTCTCCTCTCCCTCTGCCTCCTCTGTTGTGTGTAACTGATAGCTGCTTTATCATCCCGAGGTGATTGAATCAAAAGTGCATTCTCTCACAGCCCAGCTCCGCTTCTCACTCGCCCGGCACGCCGACTGGCACATAGTGCTAGCCACATAAACACATACAGGCTCACGCACACACTGCGTAACACAGGAGTGCACAATGCCTTATATGTTTATTAACGTACCTATTTATCTCTCTAAAATATTTTCACAGTCCAGCCAAAGTAATGTGAGATCTCCCTTTTTCACTTATGTATGCTTACAGGAAAACAGCAGTAAAAGCACTCTGCCTAGCTTCCATTAAAAGCAATCTGGTTGCCCTGTAGGCTGCTGTACATTTATTTGTTGTCTGCCCCGCCAGCAGCCCAATGGCCCTCTGGAGCTTTGCAGGCCGTGGGCCAAGTTGTATGCACTTTATACACACAGAGGCTTGTGGTGTGTAACAGTGATCGGTTAGAGTTTCAGGGGAGAGATACTGTACCAGAGATGTGAATTGTATTGTTGGTATTGTAATCGTATGGCTGAACATGCAAAGAGTTATGTGGACTTTCTCTCTCTCTTTCTTTATTTCCCTGTATGTCTCCCTGTGCTTGCATTTTTCTTGATTCACCACAGTGTCCCTGAGACAAATTGCACTTGGGCAGCTTTTGGGGAAAAAAGTCAGATATTGTGTGTGTATATAGCAGAGCAGGCATTATTCTCTCTAAAAGTTTCGGGGCAATTAGTAATGCAGACAGCCTTACAGTAAACCTCCTGAGCAGCTGACTTTCATAAATGATTTTATTCATTGTATCACGACGGCCCTCTTGATTCGCTACAAGCCACGTGGTGCATCTACACATTAACGTGCCCATTTATAATGCATATAATGAGTAAGTCACTTTCACTTTAGCCTCTACTCGCTCCCGGTTGGGTCACATGTCCAGGCTAGTTGTAGCAGACGAGACACAGTCCTGTGTTAAATAAGCAGAGCGAAGGAATCATTACCTCTAAACGGATATTCAGTGATTTCCTTTATCATCTTGGCCAGGAGAGGAATATTTATTTTTTTTATCTCTGCCCTCTTTCCTCTCTAAATCCTTTACAGATGTCTTTATTGAAATATTTCAATATGAGGATATTTTGTTGAGGCATGTCAGTAAAGCACTCAGGGCTGAGCAGATTTTTCCCCCCCAATACCCCCTTGAGACCAGCCATGCTGATTTGGTGGATTTCGACTGATGCTTTGCTTTTAATTGACATTTCCCTGAAAGGAGGGAGGGACGGTGCTGTCGGTGGTGAAGTTGTGCCCTCAGCAGAAATGTGACTCCCTCTCCTCATGGATCACGCATGGCCTAAAATGTCTCCTCATCTGGTTCATTTATGTATGTGTTTATTTATTAATGCATTTACTTACTTGTGTATTTGCTTATTCATTTGGGACAACAAAAGCAGATATTAGCAGAGGCGTCGTCTTGGCGGGCGTTCCCACGTCACTCAACTCCCAATCTGAATACTTAAGATGAGGTGATCAAAGAGGACAACATTTGTGGATATCTACTCATGAATTATGTAAAAGTCACTAAAGTAGGGGTTAATATGACTCAAAACTGCTAATTAGAAGATTTTTTTAGAGGATTTCAGATGTTAGCAGTAATCTTTTTTTATAGTGGCTATAAGGTTTAACTCCTGACTTTCACATTCCCCCGATATGGTCATTAACCAAAGTCTCAGAGAAAGTAAAGTTTTCAAAAGTCAGGGGATCAAAGTTATTAAAATTCATCCCAAGAGCAACAAAGACGTGAGTAACAAATATCATGGCAATCACAAATGTCAAGTGAAGGTATCACCAAAGTTAGGATTCATCATTGGTGGCCCATGAAAGCCATGACTATCCATTCATCCACGTGGGCTTGGGACTGAGAGCCGCACATTTGAAAGCATTGAGAGATGGAAAATAACTATATTTACAATGATGAAAATACAGAAAATCACCAACCTCATTCTTAAGTGCAAAATACTATATTTATCATCATCAATGCAGCACAGGATGTTGCCATGTCTGCTCCAGTGGTTAGAGGACTTTTTTCAGCCACATGAGTGGTTTGTTTTGAAGCCTGTCCGTGGTTTGTGGTCTGAACGAGGTGAGGTTTGAGGGGGTTTGTTACATGACACCCGGCAGAATTTTTACATTGTGATTACGCAAACTGGCTGCATAAACAGATATGGTGAGCCGTTTTGGCAGCGGCTCATTCCTGTGTTTTGGACTTACTGTATGTAAGGGATAGTATTATATTCAGGTAAATGCAGAGTTGCTTTGATAACTTCTGTTTCTACGGGAATGTTGCCTCTGCATTTTGTAAAAGCCGAGCTGTCAATCCGGCTATCTGTGCTGTAACTTGTTTCCTGTCATAAAGCGCAAGTCAATGAAAGAAACCACCTGAGACGTTGCCCCCGACTAATCTCCTCCTTCTGGAAATACACACAGCCCTTTGAGTTAATTGAGGGGAAAAAGACAGGTGGTTTAGTCAGCATATTACTCAGTTGATGAATGACCAAAATGCATTGTTTGGAGAGAGTCATCTGGACGCCTTTTTTCTAACTAACTCTGCCGAGCTGAAGCACAAACTCTCCGCCGTGCATGCATCACTGAGCTGAGCAATATACAGTAGTAATTTGGGGGTGTCTGTTTATTCACACTCGGTGTCCAGTGTCCCTCGAGCTGTCTGAGATCTACTTTGTCTTTCTATTTGTAGAATCTCACCATCTGGAAACAGCAGCCGGGCAGGCACATGAAACAAAAACAGTCGAAGAAGGTGCTCGTGCACCGAGTCCTTGCATGTGATGCCGGCATAGCATTTTCATATGTGGTGTAATACTGGTAGATTCTTATCAGATATTTGCGTGATAGTTGTCTCTACAACATAGGTTTTTTTTGCCTCCACAACCTATTATGTTTAACATATTCGTTTCACTTTTTTTTAATGTTACACAACAATATTTCAAATAATTCTCCTCTTTTGGCGTCATTATCTCTAGTGAACTATTATGACGTCTCTGTTGGTTTGAACTGGTTTTCATTCACTCTCACTAGCACAGTCAGTCAGAAGGGTGCAGGACTAAATCTCCAACATCTCTCTTATGCTTCCTTCCTGTTGTTTTCTATGATTTCTGATGTACGCCTGATGCACGCCTAACATATCAAACCTCTTCACTCCGAGTCTCAACCTATTATAACAGAGAGCTTTAGAAACTGTGTTTTTACCAATATTTCCTGCTGCGCAACCATGAATGTACTGTTTGTTTGTGAATTTCATGTTTCTCTTCTTCATTATCTTAAAATGATAGAGATTATATGCAGTCCAGTGTTTGGTTGTTTCTCAGCAGCAGCTGCCCACCGCTGCTTTGTTGTCTGACTTACGCCCGTTTTTTAAAGCAGCTTTTTAATGTGAGTGCTTAAAATGCATTTGATTTCACACACATTAGCCCAGTGAGAGACTTGCTGATCGCATTACTAATTGAGGAGAAAGGGCACCATTGTGTGAGACCATGAGAACTGGTTTACCGTCCAACAAGTGTTCTCTAACTTTGGCCGCTGACATCTACATAGACCAGCTGGGCCGGCAGCTGCCACCTGGCTAATCCTGCCGTGCTGTTTGCTACTCACATGGCGCAGAGGGCAGGCAGGGCTGTGTTCTCACTTCTCTCTCAGACCTTACTTGTTTTACCTACCATGTTGTCATGTAATAATTATGCAGACACAGACATATTGTTAAGTTGCTAAAAAAAAAAAGGTGTCATGCACGAGGATTTTGATGGATGAGACCAGCCGAGGTTCTGACGCTGAGATAATCTTAGATTGTGACTTTACAAGATTCAAAAAGTTTTCGATTTTAAAACTTTATTTTCTGTTTTTTTTATGGCTCTTGTTTTTTTAAACAATGAATTTGTTGCTACATTGCTGGTTTCGCACTTCTGCTTGATTGCTGATTAATTTTTATTTTCACATACCTCTTGATCTTAAAAAGGCTCAATAAGTTAGTAAATGAATCTAATCCCATCTTCACAGGAGTGCGCACAACTCATCAACCTTCCAAAATCTGATGTGATAAAACTATAAAAAGAGAGAAAAAAATTCCATGAAAGAATATGGGTGACATTTTGATCAAAAATGGGCATTATTGCATTATTGCTTTATCTGAAAGTAAACCTCCCTGCTGTCTGGTCATGCCGTAACTCCTTTTAATCTTCCTGTCGACAGTTCCACTGAAACAACATCTAACAATAACTTTTTTCCACTGGTTAAGTGGGACACAGTGTGATGGTTGCCACATAAGTGCCAACATTTTTCTTTTCAGCGGCACACCATTTCAAACATAAATGTTTTTACTTTGAAGTTACCGTGAACTGAGGAATCATCCTTCGTTTGGGACATTTTTAACAGCAAAGAAAGCTCCTACATGACAAGCAGTTTGTAACCTGTTCTTTAAAAGATTTGACCAAGAGGGGGAACTGTAAAAGATTAATTCATATCATGAAAACAATGTGAGAATTGTACTTTGAACTAGAAATATATTTGATAATAGCTTTAGAAATTTAAAAAGATATTGGACAAGCAGAAGTTATGTCATGTTGCCTCTCGTATTGAACCTGATTTAACGACTGAGATCGTGACCTCTCGCGTCTCTGGTGTCGTGGAAAAGATGAAGTGTTTACGCTAACACGAGAGCTTTTGAACACGAGACACAATTTACAAGAATTTATGTTGTGTTTTATTCTGGAGTAGTTCTCAAACTGAAGTGGCCATTACTTCTGCAGGACAGTATTTTTTTCCCCAGCAGGCTCCTTTGAAAGAAGTGCCGTAATACCAGTAGTCTTACAGCACAGTTCACTTTTCCAGAGAAAGACGTGTTGTGTGTAACACTTTCACCAACAAGAGTAAATTACTTCAGCACATCTAGAGATGCTCCCTATCATCCAGTGTATGTGTTTACCCACATACACAAGATCATTTGAATAACAGCACACACATTTAGCTGGCAGTGAACCAAAAGCAGTAAATGCCCAGGTTGAGTGTGTTGAAAATAATAACGACTGTATATCAGTACTGTTCTTTCTTACATACCGTACATTCATTAACATAAAACAACTTGGTTATGTCGCTCTGATTCTTGTGCCACTGACCAAACATGACTTGATCAACAAAGCTTTTCCTGCTTATTTGGATCTGTGTGTTTCCCTGTTGGTTAATCACCCAGGGAGCGAACAAAGCATATTTTAATGAGTTTTATTTAGTCCACTTTGTTTTTTTCTCTGAAGGGATTAATGAGACTCAGCCATAGACTGCATTTACTGTATTTCTGATGTGTGTGTGTGTGTTTTAAAAATATGTTGACGTGTCTGTGTGTGTGTGTGTGTGTGTGTGCGTGTGTGTGTGTGTGTGTGTGTATGATTATGTGTTTTACAGTTTTCTGCTGGTGTTCAGCTGCTTGGTGTTGTCCGTGTTCTCCACCATCCCCGAACACCAGAAGTTTGCCAACCAAGGCCTCTTCATCCTGGTATGAGCCCTCCCCTCGCTCTCTTTCTCTCTCTCTCTCACACACACACACACACGACTACATCAGCATCCATTTTCATACGCTGTCCTTTTATAAACGGGATCTCACTTACTGCAGTGTCTCCGTATGTGTTTGCGCGCCTGTCGGTTTGTTTGCCGGTGGAGTCACAGACAGCCGCGTAAGCAGGTGGGAGGATTCAGGTGTTGTTGACTGCGCAGGAAATCACAGACATGATCCACTAATCCTAATAGCTATCCCATAATCTCCCCTCTTCCTCTGTACTCCAGCTGCTTGAGTGAAAGGTAATGGACACTCGCTTTCTCCTCCTGAACCTGACTCTCCTCTCTCTTTTCCCACCTTGCTCGTCTTTACGTGTTGTTTAATGGTCGCACTCCTGACTTTCACATTCCCCTCCGTTCGCTCTTTCAATCAATCACCCAGCCATTAGCAGGCAATCAGCCATTAGTGGACTTTACTTACACGACCAATCGCTCTAATGACCGACTGGTTCAGTGCACCTTAAACTGTCCGTAGCATCCAGAAACCTGAGAGCGAGAGAGAAGTTAGACAGAGACGAGTGCATGTTAATATCCTGGGCATGTTAACTTTTATCAAATTTAATCTTTTATAAAATAAAAAGTACAAAACAACATGTCAATCTTTATTTTACCAGCTGGGCAATTAAAGTGATGTTTTGGCAAAGGTTTGATGAATAGATAATCGAGCATGAAAACAATGTAAAGAATATGCACATCAGTTATGTGGCAACAAATGGAAATATTCAGCCCACTCTACTTACTGTGTGCTTTTTAAATTTTTATGCTGCCATGGTACAGAATAAGAATAATTCAAATGGATATTTTGATTACCTCTTGAAATTGATTGTTTTGATAGATTAAAATCTCCTCAGACATCAAGATATTTCTTCAAATAAATTGAATAACTTGGATGTTTTGTTTAGGACAGCTGTCTTTCAAAATATTGATAGAAAAAAAGAAAAAAACCCTCCACACTTATTTGACAGCTGCATGTCATTGATTATATGTCATTTGTGTGTGTGTGTGTGTGTGGTTTGTAGGAGTTTGTGATGATTGTGGTGTTTGGGTTAGAGTACTTCATCAGGATCTGGGCGGCCGGCTGCTGCTGCAGATATCGTGGATGGCAGGGACGGCTGAGATTTGCCAGGAAGCCCTTCTGTGTCATAGGTCAGTGTGATGTGTATGTGAGCAGGCCACAAACAGTCCACAAAGCCTGTGAATGTTCGTGACAAAATTGTGAAATCCTTTCATCTCATGATGACTTGTCTTCACCTCCTGTCTCTCTGCTTTTCCCTCCTTCTTCTCCTCAGACTTCATAGTATTTGTGGCATCACTGGCAGTCATAGCAGCAGGTACGCAGGGCAACATCTTCGCCACGTCAGCCCTGCGCAGCATGCGCTTCCTGCAGATCTTGCGAATGGTTCGTATGGACCGACGGGGAGGCACCTGGAAACTACTGGGCTCAGTGGTTTATGCTCACAGCAAGGTGCAGATGCTAAATATAGTCCTCTTTTTACACACGCTAAAAAAACACAAAAACGCACTTCCCCTGCTTTCTATTTAAGAATGAGTTACATTTATAGACAATAATGTTGTGCAGATGTTGAAAATTAAACGTAGGCAACTGCATGGTAACCACATATGGGATTATAGATCATTATAAGAGCTGGAGCGAGGTTGAGGGCTAATAGTGTTGATGATGTTCATGATGGTAACTAATGGGATGAATAACTTAATAAGTCTCAGTGGTGAGGAATATGTGGTTGACCAATGACCAGCTGTTTACTTGATTACTTTCTGTGCCCTCAAACAACAAACTCCCCTTTAGCTGCTTATTTCTGGCAATCAGTTGATAGTTTTTGTGCTGACCGAAACACCTGACACCCGCCGCTCAGCTACAGATAGACGGTTGTGATGATGATGAATCGAAGCATCAGCTGTCTAAGCACAAACGTACCGCCAAGTCAAAGTGGCAGCCAAATGTGATGATGATGGGAATTTAGCCAATAACGATGATAGTGATACAGTAATGACAGCAGGGATTATGATGGTCAGGATGCTGTTGTTGCTGCTGACAGGTGTGATTGATACCTCGCCTCTGCCTCCCTCTCAGGAGTTGATTACAGCCTGGTACATCGGTTTCCTGGTGCTGATCTTTGCCTCCTTCCTCGTGTACCTGGCAGAGAAAGACATCAACTCAGACTTCAACACCTATGCAGACTCCCTCTGGTGGGGGACTGTGAGTATTACGCAATGTGCACAGGAACACAAGATCCCTGTGGCTGAGGAAGCAAGATTTAAAATTTTTTCAGTATAAGATAGAACAACATAAAGTGTAATAATGAGAATAGTATTAATAATGTAGATCACATGTTTTTCTTTCAGGCATTTTTGACTTTGTTTGTAAGTGGTAGTGGTGAAACAGACAGGAAAGTGTAGACGAACCCTTTAAAATTGTTTTCTGGACAGCAGTGACCAGAATATGAGAGTTAGGAGAAAATTGTCTTGGTTTATAGGAAATGCTCATCAAAATAAAAAAAAAATCACGTTAAGTAAGTACACATGACAAATACTATCATGAGATAAAACTATAACATAAACTTTGGAGTTATATATAAAAAGAATCATCGAGAAGTCACAATCAAGCAGTAGGACTGTATACTATGACAGTAAAGTAATTTAAAATAATTGACGATCCCTGGAAAATAACATTCCTGTAGACTTGAAATGAAGGGTGTGAATCAGATCTAGTTTCTTACAAAATATTTTACAGGGTTTAGTGTATCTTCTATACATAACTTTTGATGCGCTTGGTTTTAAGATTTACAACACACAGAAATTGCTTCTTGTCATCATGCTGTATCTGTTGGATCATCTATAATTTTTCATCCAACCAGATTACTCTAACCACTATTGGCTACGGTGATAAAACCCCTCGTACCTGGCAGGGACGGCTCCTAGCTGCTGGCTTCGCTCTTCTGGGAGTCTCCTTCTTCGCCCTGCCTGCTGTAAGTCTTCCATAACTGCATATACTGACACCTATGTATATATATTCTCACATATGCACTGTTATGTTATCTCACATATGCACCTTCTCCTGACTTTGATTTGACCTTTGACCCTTCAGGGAATTTTGGGGTCAGGCTTTGCCTTGAAGGTTCAGGAGCAGCACCGGCAAAAGCACTTTGAGAAGAGGAGGATGCCTGCTGCCAACCTGATACAGGTAATGGCTGTTTTCACATGGTGTTTAATAAGCTTACACTCCAGTTAGGGTGCCGACTTTCACTTTGTGTTTGCGTCTCTCTTTAGGCTGCATGGCGTCTCTACTCTACAGATGCCAAACACTCCTATCTCACAGCTACATGGTACTTCTATGACAGCATGTTGCCTTCGTTCAGGTAGGAGCTCCGATCGGTCGACACGTTCAGCTCTGAGCGGATTCAACCATCAGAAATCTGTGGTTGACTGGAGTGTTTGGAGTGTTGTAATATTGCAGACAGAGATTTGAGAGTTGCATCGCAAAACTGGATTGAACAAAAAAAAAAGAACTGTGTTGAATGATTAGAAATATTTTGTTTTGTCCCTGCTCATGCGTTCATATTTTTATGAAAAAAGCAAAACGTGGCTCATATCACAAATGCTACATTTTTTCCATAAAACATTTCAGTTATATTTTTGTAGTGGTGGTTTGAGTAAAAATGTGTTTCTGTCATTTTTAAATTATTATTTGTAATTAAATCCGAATGTTTCAAATGCTTCTACCACCACTATTCAATTACATTACTTTTGTTTTACGCAGTGGTTTCTTATATTTTGCATTTATGAATTAATTTGACTAATTTTTATTTGCTTAAAAGGAGGGGAACATGAGAAACACTAGAAATAGAAACTATGACTAATAAACTAATAGAAAGTCAAAACTTTCTTTTTGCAATATCTTAAATTATTTTTTTTTTCATCTATCATCTTATTACTCTCAAGTATCCCTCTTCTTTTGAGCGTTTGGACCATTGATTTGGCCTTTTTGTGAGTTTTTCATATTTCTTTGTGTTTTGTTCATTTGTCATGTGTTTTTTTTTGTGTGTGTGTGTTTATTGTGCACGTGGGGTGTCAGAGAACTGACGCTACTGTTCAGTCACCTCCAGCGACAGCGTAACAACAAGAAGTTTCTCCACAACTCCTACCACACGCTGCTGTCTGGGCTGCGGCCCTACAGCTCCCCCTACTTGTCGGGGGACAGGTACGCACCACTCACAGCCTCACAGTACATCCAGACAGGTGGCCGAAAGTCTACCTCACACACCTGAACACAGTCACTACAGGGACTTGTAAGACAATACACTCCGCAGGTTTACAGAGAAAATCAAGACTGACTGTTCCCGGAGCTTTCTGCATGGATGTGTTGTGTTTCCTTAACAATCTTTCACTAACTTTCGCTGATCTGAGACCACTGTGTTGCAGGCCCCCTTGCTTCTCCGCATCTTTGTCTGCTTAGCTCATACTCTTGCCACCTCCACCGCCTCCCGCTGTTCACTCACTGGTTACCTCTTCCTGTCTTCCTCTTTCTTTCCCTTTATTTCCACTGTATCTTTTCCATGCCACCCATCCTCCATCCTTCATCTGTTCTCAGGAAGGCAGAAGGTCCATGCAGGTTTGTTCTTCAAGTCAAGAGCTGTGCTTGTTGAATTAAAGGGTATTCGTAGCGGTTTCCTCTGCATTAGATTCATAACTTTTTTTTAATGTAAACCTTAAACAAAAGCCAGGCTAACAAAGGGACTAATAGACGTATGCATGCCTTACAGAGAAGAGAGAAGTGTAAAAGTTGGAAATGTCTTCGATTTGAGGAGCTGCTGTCCATCATGATGTTTGATGGGCTGTCTTGATGAATATACTCAGGTGACCCTGCACCCTTTGCATGACCCGTCACACACACCTCCTCACTTCTCACTGAGTGCGAGTCTGTCTCCATAATCCAAAAACGGCCTCTCAGAGATATATTTTCCAGTTGTAGGCAACAAGATCACGAGGTGAAAGGGCTATTTGGACTATAGAGATGTCACACCTCACCCCTCCTCCTCACCCTCTCTCCCTTGGTTTCTCCGCTGCTATGTTTTATCCCACACGGGTTAACATGTACCCATGTCTTTCCCAGGACTTCCCGTCCTTCTTCAGCCCTCCCTTCCACCTCCCTTCTGTCTCCCACTCTTCTCCTCCCCTCACCCTCTCTCCCTCTGCCTTGTGTGTCTCCTCAGTCAGCTCCTTTCTAAAAAACGAGGTCTCTTCCGGATTCACACTGGCCGCAAGCAGAGGTATCCACGGCAACAAGCCTGTGCACGGGGCACGCTAAAACCTCAAATCAATAACAGCACTCCTGCTCCGCCTCTAACACACACATCCTGCTCATCTTGCCTGAAACACTCAAAACTTTGTGGACTGGTGCAGTGGCCTGCTAAATGTTTGGTCACGTTTAAAGCGTCAAAGAAAAAGAAGAATGAGCTAAATTTGAACAGCCTCTAGTAGCAGATGCCATGATATTTTTCTTATTTTTAATATCCGGCACTTGTAAAGGAAATACTTACTCTGGTCCACAAATGTGTGAGTGAATCCTTCACTGTGAAGAAATGCTGTGCAATCCTGAGAGGATGTTTCTCCAGCTCGGTCTTGTGTGCTGGAGAAACTAGGGCTGACCTTGATTTGGCTTGAAAGTCATAATAAACCATGTGTTGGAAATGAACACCTCAATGGTTTATGACAACATGACATAAAAATACACGTTTTCTTTTTAACTAACATGACTTATTTCACTCAAACTAGAAGCAACAGTGTTTCCACGATTGGAACTGGAGTCAAAAGACCCGCCCCGCTCTTGACTTACATATAAGTAATACTTATATTTTCAATCCAGCTGTTTGATTCAGAGTCTTCTTGGACAGAAGGTTTAAATGATTCAGCATGCCTTCCTATTTCAGATTAGTCCCATAACTTTTGAACAAAATCAGTGTGTTTGTGCTGCATTTGTAAAAGGCTTTTAAAGTGCAAAAATGTCTGTTTGCATGCAATATTCTTTAAATGTTTTGCAAAGATTCAGTGAAGTTTACGCTCCTGAATGCATCCAAATCATTTGCTTCCTCTCCCAGTAGCATGCAAAGGTCTGTCACTCTATCTTCCCCCATTTCCTCCAGCCTACCTGAAGCGTTTCAGCCTGCTTCTGTGAAACGCTGCTTCCACTAACGTCCTTTAACTATTTAAATTTTAATTTAAATGGCCGGCCACAACACACGCACAACAAAGAGTATATCATCGTAAAAAAAATGTGGGAGCGAACGACTGGGCTGGAATTGCTCTGTGGTGCATGACGTTTGCATTGCCTTATGAATCCGTGACGGTGTGTAACATGTAAGTGGCTACAGAGAAGGAGTGGTCTCAAGAGCATGCTATAAAAGCAGCCTTAGGACTCAATCTTGTTGGAGAGCATGGCTGCCAAATAGCTTTCCTCCTGTAAATAGATGACCTCACATACTGGCCGGCCTGTGTCGGGGTTGGGGGTAAGTGGTATAGAGTACTTAATGAGACACCTTTTGTGCGGCTGCGCTTTGAAGCCGATATTTCGATGCTTATTCACTCCGCTGAAGGGATTAAGGAAGCATGTCTTTATTCTGACGGTGGGTGGAACATTTTCCGCCATCCTTGCACTACTGCAGGTCTTGAATCAGGTTTCAGTCTCATTTTGCTGAATCAGGTGCTATGATAGGCACATCAAATAAGCAAATCCTCTGGGCAGAATCAGTTTTTTTTTTTTTTGGCGATTATTGAGTGGTCCCAGCGGTAAAACTGCCTCCATGATAAGTCAGCTAGTCTGTCCTTCGCTGAGACAAAATGTTAATGTCTATTTGTGTCCCTGTTTTGTCTGTTTGTCTGATGATTGTTATAAAAGTCAGAGGCCATACTTTTTGTGTTAATCCACTATTACTAACAAACTCTTTTCTAACAAGCTCAGGCCGCCCTTCTGCTGCTTCCCTAAACTCCCAGGATAACACAGCTTAGTTTTCCATTAAGGTCAAAGGCATGGACATTGTGAGCATTAAGAAAAACACGGTGCCTGTCATGATCCGGAAAGAGAGCTGTGCCCACAGACGTCTGACTCTTTTATCCTCACTGTCAGCAGTAAGATGGGCTTCCGGGATCGGATCAGGATGAACAATTCCAGATCATCCCAAACCATTCGGAGCAAGGCTTCACCGCTGCCCCCGGGCTCCAGCGTCCGCCGCTCGCCCAGCCAGGAGAACGTCCCCGAGGCCACCAGCCCGGGAAAGGTCCAGAAGAGCTGGAGCTTCAATGACCGCACGCGGTTCCGCACCTCCCTCCGCCTCAAACCACGTCCACCTGTCGATGGTGGGTAACACACACACACACACACATCTACACAACACCTTTCATTCACATTCACGAGGATGATTTCTGCATGATAATACCTCTCCCTCTGTCTTTGCTCAGTGGAGGGGGTCGGGGAGGACAGCGTGGTGGACAAACCCTATTGTGATGTGGCCATGGAGGAGGTAATCCCGGCAGTGAAGACACTCATACGGGCTGTCAGGTGAGCGTTACTCACAAACAAAAACATCATCTTATAGTTTCTTTTGATTATGGACTCCTACCAGCTGAGATGTCTGACTACAGCCTGATGAAAGCAAAATAAAATACATTTTAAAAACATATTGAGCAATGTCTTAAACCCGGTAAATGAAACATTGCTGTGTTTGTACTTTTATGATCAGACTTGCTCATCTGTGTTTTGGTGCAATAGAACAACAGTTTTCTGGAAAATAAATCCTTCTTGTGCCTTTCTTCGAACCATTGTTGACTTGCATAGTAACATTAAATAAAAGTATTTCCTCAACACCCCCATCTTCACTAAGGTGATCAGATTATATTTGATATATATATAGATAACCCTTAAATATATATAAAATAAAACCTTAAAAAGGTTATTTTAACCTTAACTACATTTCAATGTGAAAATTTAACTTTAAAAACTTTAAACAAAGATGTTTTTGGTAATAAAGGCTTGTTTCCACCTGATGGCACATCGCAAGCTCAAGTCCAAGGCCTCTTGTCATTAATACAATAAGGTCACATTGGTCAGATGAACAACCTATGCGTGTGTAGTCAGACCATTGGCCCTTCTCTTCTTGTGGTATTTACAGCCTCCATTAATGGTTGAACATGCTGCTCCTCCATTTAGGCTCTGGCGTGTGCAGATTCAGCTGACAGAGTAGAAATATCCACTTAGGAGAGGTAACTGAGCCCTCCGTCGGCAGGGTTAGTTCCCTCGTGTGACCTTGTCGCTCTGGAAGCCCGGCTCATTCAGGCTGCTCATGAGTGAGGTGGCGTGATAAGGTGGCCTATTAGAACACACACACATACTCACAAACACCGCACAGAAGAAGGATCACAGTACGTTACGACTGCACAGAGGCAAACGATATTGTTCGGTTTAGACAAGGACAACTGGAATAACAATTGATTAAAAGCTTTGCTCAAAATGTTATTGATTGCTGTCATTGTGTAATGTCTTCCTGTAATTCATCGACTATAAGTGCAGATGTAATGTTGGGCTGAATGAACAGGCCTTCCTCAGCATCCAGTCACGAAAAAAAACTTCACATGTAAACTATTTACACTCAAAATCCAAGGACAATGCCTGTGTGTGTGTGTGTGTTTGTGTGTGAAGAAATGCTGAGCTGGCAAATCTATGCCATGATTGTAATAATTAGTAATATATCATGATGCGTAAAATGCAAAAATACACAACCTTCTGTCCCATAGGGTTACCAGCAATATCTTGACACATTTGTGCGCAACCTCTCCCTTAAAACGCACACCTACACACACAGACACACACACACACTCGTAGTAGCAGTAGTGTTTTTCACTGATGGTGGCAGAAAAAAACTACAACTGCTAGCAAACATCTGGTGTTGGGGCCAGGCTGGTCCCCAGAGGGATTTGATGAGAGCGGATTATAACGGCTCTGGTTTCTGGTCCCTGATGTCAGCGCTGTTCCTCTCACAGCGTTACTCGTGGTAGCGTGACACTACATGCACATCCACGAAGCTCTTGAATGAAGCGTGTGTGTGTGTGTGTGTGTGTGTGTGTGTGTGTGCGCCTGGAAAGAATCTGTGTGCTGGGCATCCCGGTGCCCCATCTGTTAAGATGAATATCATATAATCACATCGTCGTCTATTTGGGTTCCACCTGAGTGCCTTTATTATATATCAAACCCCCTTCTCACTCTCCATGTTTCCTGTTTGTACCTACGCTGTCACCATCTTATAAAGAATAAATCTATAAATGTAATAAATCCAAATCAATTTTAACTAGGCAATCAAAACAGTTCATAAATGTTTTAGAGAAGATGGAGTCTCTAAGAAAAAGCCACAAATTATTTCAAATAAGGGTGCATTTTTACATTTTTTTTAATTCACTTCATCACCAAAATCATTTATTTATTATTCTCTAAAAGTTTAGGTATTATGTCCCATCCAGTTTTTGTCAGAGAATTAGGAATGCTGTAGTGCTTAGATCGTCTTTATATCAGTGACATTCATGTTTGAACCCTATGCGCTTAGATTTGTGTTATATCCACAATTATTATGCTCTGGAAACAGTATTTTACCGGACTTGTGTCGGCTGTTGGATTGTTGTCATCTTTATTGTGATTTTTGAAAGATCACTTGTGATTATGTGACAATTTGATAAATACGTGCATTGTTACCTGGTGACCTGTTTTAACTGAAGCTCTTTCTTGGTTGATATACAGCAGGTAGATATTTCTGTTCTTGGAGGATGATATATTATTGTTTGATATCGTTGTGCCACTGGTAGGGCGCTGTATGACCTCTCCTCGGGTTTGCACTTGACTCAGCAGATCGCTCTGACCTCAGCTGCTCTGTGCTGCAGACAATGGAAGAGAGGGAGTTCCTATAGATAGTGCAGGTGTGTAAACAGCAGGTGCTTCACCGTGTTAACGCACACACACACACACACACACACACACACACACACACACACACACACACACACACACACACGTGCGCACACATGCAGCGAGGTCCAGGATTGATGTCTGTGAAACGCAGAATTTTGCAGCAGGCTTTAGTGCTGAGACTTCACTTTAGAAAGATGCATGTGGTCTGTCAGTGCCTGGCTGCTGGAATAAATGCGTGCAGTGTTCTGTTTGTGTTCGGAGGGAAAGGTAGAGGGAGCAAGAGGAGCAGATGAAGAAGAGGTGAGGCGGATTGGAAAACAAGGCCTGCTATCTTTCTGTGCTCTCTCTACTGTGACTCTTCTCATTGCACAAATCCAATACTGCACAAAACACAAAATTTCTGCCCCTTTTGCAATCTGGGATGAAGCTCCCACTTTATTAAATAAATAGTTTGGACATGCTTCCTATTTATAACCATTGCATCTTTAGTCATCGTCATCTTTTTTTGTAGTGTTTCAGCTGTAATATTTAGAAACTCATATAATGTTTACGCAGTGTATTTCCCTGTAAGAATGATTGAATGCGCATGCTGTGGCTTGAGATTTTGTTCACTAAGCGGGTAGGTAGTCTAATCGGGCCAAGAATCAGACTTGCCCCCACAGTGGCTCACCCTCGTTGGCCCACCTAGGATTCGTGTCAGCATAACAGTCATTTTTAAGTCACAGATAAAACCTTGCCATCGGAGAGTATCTGGGGACTCACCTTTGCTGAATTGCAAAAATATATGGACTAGCTATGCAAGCATTTTGGGGCACAGATGACACTTCCTTCTCCCTCCAATCATCGCTGTGTTTTTACGTCTCAGCTTCCTAACATTAGGAAGGTATAATATCTCTCAGTTTGCCGTGCCAGCTGTACTGCACCACTGCCAGTGAGTGTTGCACCGTGCCCGGAAGTTTTCATTTTGGGGGGAGAGTGGGTGCCACGCTTAAACTCTGACCATGGATTATGAAAGCTGTTTCATCGACTGAGAATGAGAGTCAGCATTTTAGAGAAACCCTTGGAGGATCCAAATCAAAAGCCCACACCCCCGTTTCCCCAACCTTTTCTTTTACCCACACCTGAGACCCACCCTGGCAAAAAAATCTGCATCTACCTGCAAAATAAAAAAAGACTGGCTGCAAAAATACCCCAAACGCAGGAGTCATCAAGAAACAGAGTGCTATGTGAGGGTGTGTGTGTATGTGGGGGGGGGGGGGGCACCATTTCTCCTCCTCCTCTGCTCGCTCCTCTTCTCCTTCCCTCGCACCTTCTATTCTTCTTTGTGACACTCACCCCACAACACCACGTGCCACGTGTGACTGCTGTAAATGCAAACGCTGCAGACCTCAACAAAGGTTACACTGGTTATTTCAGAAACTGACCCCTCTCTCTAAGTTCAGATTTCACTTTCTCCTGTGTAGCGTGTGTAGTTGAGCTGGTGTGCACATACTTCTGACCCTGAGTGTGTTTAGATGTGTGCATTTTTGTTTTTTTTGTGCGTAGATGTGTAGTAGTGGTGTGGTTTTAGACACAGATGTGTGTGTGTGTGTGTGTGTGTGTGTGTGTGTGTGTGTGTGCATGTATGTGACGTTTCCTTAGAACAGCTGGGTGTTTCTGATCTTCCACTTCCCAGAGCTTTGATGTGATTTCTTTTCTTTCTCATGTAAAGGCAAGTGGGAGTATTATAGCGGTCTTAGGCGTCTGTTTGTGTGAGATAGGATTCTAAAAATAAATAAATAAAAAAATCCCCCCTTCCTCGCCCTCTCGCTCTCCCTCTTACCCCTCCATCGCCCACACCTTGACTTTTGGAGCAATCCATCCGAGGGTGAAATGACAGCTTGGGTGTGTACATTTTGTCTCGCTTACATTTGGTGTTTCAGGACCTTCTGCGGAGCCAGCATCTCCGAGCTGCCTATCACACAAGTGATAATAAGGGAATTGAACTTGCCCAACACAGAAAGTCAGACACACACATATACACACACACACATGCACGTAAACTTTCCTCCGCTCCCTTGCCATTATCTCTCTCTGCCATCGTCCTCCAGCGTGACGTCCAGCCGGACTAACTCTGACAGGGGATGCTGTCAGGGAAGTGTTTGCTGGTGTGCAGTAGTGCTGGGTCAACATTCCCTGACGTGATTCCTCCACGTCAGGATGTGGGTGGTGATGATGAGCTGTGTGCACTGGGAGTGTGTGAGCAGCTGTGGTCTAACAGTGGCAGCAACACGGCTGTCACACTGACAAAAGAGCAGAAACAAGGGAAAGCTCTAATAGAGGTGTGTGTGTGTGTTTTCCATTACTCGCAGATTTGTGCTAATTGCTGAAACAGCAAGTACTGATAAGCAAATGTCCCTTGGAGATGTTGTCATCACCACAATATATCCACATGGTTTAGTGTGGTGGGGAGACTCTGCTCTCTTTATGGGGCTGTTTGTGAATGATAAGGTCATTCTGACCGTAATTAATCTTGTTATTCTCAGTACCGGATGGTTTGATAGATGTCCTGCCCCTGCATTTTTTCCAAAGGTTTACTGTATCTCCATATGTGTGGATGTGCGGTGCAAGGCTCTTTAAAGGCGCTCACAGGACTGATAACTGTTTGTGTATTTGTGCAGGATCTTAAAGTTCCTCGTGGCCAAGAGGAAGTTTAAGGAGACGCTGCGTCCGTACGATGTGAAAGACGTCATAGAGCAGTACTCTGCTGGACACCTGGACATGCTGGGCCGCATCAAGAGCCTGCAGATGCGGTAGGTTTCACACATACAACCACTGCTGCTCTGTGGCTTAGAGTCTGCAGTGTTGGAAAAAAAACTGAATGAAAGGAAATGTTTATATATTTGTGTTTGGGCATGTAGTCTTTGTACTTCCTCTTAAAAAATACCATTTGCTTCTCATACAGTTTTGTGTTCACTTTCTTGTCTTCCTTTTAAATTATCTCATTAAGGGAAGGTTTGACATTTTAGGGAATACACTATAGTTACATAGATAGTTACATTGTGTGTAGAAATACACACAAGTTACATGAGAAGACTGATATCACTTTCATGTCTGTAAGCTCTCCTTATTGAGTTTGCATGAAAAATTGGCCGTCCATTAGTTTATCTTAGCATAAAGACGGGAAACGGGGAAGCAGCCAGTCTGACATTGTCTTGTTTGTTTAATATGTACAAAAAACGAATGACACAACTTCCTTGAGACTTGTTGGTTCAGAACCCCCTTAAAAATTAGGATGTGCTTTTTTACTTCATTGTAGAAATTAAACAAACAAGATATATACATTTTAATTAATAATTACAAGTTAATTTGTGAACTTTTGAGGTGTAGTAGGTAAATTTAGTTACTCTTGGACAAAGTCAGATTAACTGCTTCCCTTGTTTCCGGTCTTTGTACTAACCTCATATTGTCTTCACAGACAAAAGAGTGCAATCAACAATTTTGTCTAACTCTTAATAAGGGGACTAAGCATAGTAAAATGTCCAACGACCTTCAATCTTATGCCAAATCAATAAAAAAAAACTCTAAACTTCATCTAAGTCTAACTCTTCATCTTATGTATTCTGTTGTTTTTGTGTACAAGGGTGGACCAGATAATTGGGAGAGGGGCTGTCCAGCCCGATAAGAAGGCGCGCCCAGAAAAGGGAGAGAAGACGCCGCCAGAACTGGACCCACTGGATGAGCTAAGCATGATGGGACGTGTAGTCAAAGTGGAGAAACAGGTAACAAAGGAAGAACTGGATTCGTGTAGCATTTGTAGAACTGTGTTTGACAGCCGACCGAACAGTGTAACACATTCCAGTTATTGTGCATTTGTTCAGGTACAGTCTATAGAGAACAAGCTGGACCTCCTGCTCAACTTCTACTCACAGTGCCTGAAGAAAGGCTCGTCGCACTTCACCCTGTCCTCCCTCTTGGACCCCGACCTGACGTCTGACTACCACAGCCCCACGGACCAAAGAGACCTCTTCCCCTCCGCCAACACGCTCAACATCTCGCAGTCTGAGAGCGGCAACCTGGAATGACAGCGAGCTGAGCAGTCTCGGGGCTGTTTGAACACAGACACAAACCCTTTACAGTACGTCTTCCTCGCGGCTGAGTCCTCACTCCGGGCAGCCCAACCTTAATGTCTTCTCTTCACTTCATTTCATATCTGTCTTGGATGTTTGTTGTTTTGTTTTGTTTTTGAACCCCCTCCATCTCAAATCTGCGACCCCACCTCTTTTCCCTGAAGTGAATGTTGTTTCCAGAGGTGATACAGACAGAGGCCACCAGGTGGCTCCACCGGACAGGGAGCCTCAGCCAAAGCTCATCACCGCACACGCCTCTCTTACCACAACATGAGGATGGAGACGAAGAGAGGACACATGAACGACTATGACTTAACTACTGAACCACTTTCACCCACTTACCTTGTGCTATATATCTATGCCTACTTTAAAGCGTCGACTGTAGATAATCTGACTTTAAGCGTTGGATTTTTGTAAATCTTTGATGAAATCTCCTCCCTCATCATCTATTCTTTGTGTGTCTTGGCTGCTTGACTGACTGAGAGTTTGTTGACTCAGTTGACGCAGACAGTGCTGCAAGTGCCATGCCAGTATGCCACTCATTTGTTCAGAACCGCCGGATACGTTACAGTTCTTGATGAATGTAAGGAATCCCACTTCACGCCACCAGGCAAACGAACGACAGAGCTGTCAGTGCAGAAATGATCCGTTCCCTCGGACATGGATGGACAGACTGGGCTGACAGCCAAATCGCCAAAGCACCAACCCCCCCACGGCACACCTTCCCACTCAAACAAGGGAGTTTTAAGTGTAAATCCTGCTTTATTCGCCCAAACTTGTCACACAAAAACAGAGCTGGAAGAATGTGTCAGAATGACTGATGTGCACTGTACATTGTTGTTTTCATCTCCATTCCCTCTCTCCGAAGTTCTGTCTCCAACAAGCCCAACTGCAAAAAAAAAAAAAAGAAAAGTTATCACCTGTTTGGCCAGCATTCAAGTAAGGAATAATCCTACTTATTTTAGGATTTAAAAGAGCCAAAATGTCCTTTTACAGGTTCAAAATTACTTCAACATTACTTTGCAATGTTTCGTTTCATTTGAACCTAACTACGTGTTTTTAAAATGCCCTTTAAACTTCTCTGTCTTGCAGCCCATCCCTCCAGACGTGCATGTTCCTCAGACCAGCCCTGTAGATAAAACCTCATCAGTCCTCTGTCAGAATTTAGACATTTATGTCACGTTTCCTGCACTGCTCCTCGTCACTCACGTCTAGCCTCAGGTCAGGCAGTCAGTAATACTTCACCACCTTTCTTACAGGAGGATAGTTCTCACTCTAACAGTCATCAGATGCTATGTACGGCCAGTTTAAGCATTGGACAACCTGTAAGGCGTCCACATCTGACGCATGAATTTCAGGCCATTATTCCTATGAATGCACGTATCGTAGGAAATGGTTCCAGCCTTACAGCTTCACTTTAAACAGACAGCGTGCAGGGTGGGGCTCCGATCGCCACCCACAGGTGATCAAGATCATTGCCAGTCCACTTTTCCTCTCCGCTGTCCTTTCTGGTTCTTTCTTGGACATGTTAGATGCACAGTAAATGCTCTGTGCTTGTGGACAAAACTGGAGAGTGCACAAATGCACACACATTCAAAGACACACACAAATACACACACATACACAGACACGCACACACACAAACAAACACTATGAAAGCAATTCCTTTACTTAAATACTTTGGCACTTGATAACACATTTTTGTCTTGTACGAAATTATCGTTTTGTTTTGAATTCTTTACTGTAATTATGTTCATGCACTCGATTTTGTGTAACCTATAATGGCAAATTTCTATGTTTTTTTTTAAAAATGATTTTGGTTGTTAAAGTGAACGTAGGACTTTAAGTTAATATATTTAATTCAACTAGATACGATCTTTAACAAATGTAGCATTTTTGTCAAGTCGAATCATGGATGACACAACTGTAACTACACATAGCAGATCAGGTCACGACTCGCAGAGCTCATATGTATATTTTTTTAATGTCATCAGATGATTGCTGCCAGCCTCCTGTATTTGGCCAGTGAAAACAGCTCCTCTGTCCCTGCAAGTGATTCATTCATTTGGTCTGGTCAAGCCAGTTGACTCAGGTGCTTCACTTTTCCATCCAAGCCGAGCTTAGACTTCAAACAGTGAATGTACTTCATTGCTACGTCTGTTTGTCATCTGATGCTCATGCTGCCATCGGGAATAAAATGGCACTCAAGAGCTTGCTGTTGGCATCCCTACAATTTTTGTGCTCATTTCATAGAGAAATGCAAGGAAGCTTTATTCTTAGGCCTAGATTATAGCAGAGATGCCCACTTATCAGAGGCATCATTAGACTGAACAGTGCTGTCACTCCATCGTCACCTGGAATGTTAAGCTTCATGAAAATGTATGCAACACCATTGTATTGCATGTTGTTGTTAGTGGTGGCCCCAGTGTTAGAAGAAAAAAAAAAACTTAAGGATGTCTCCTGTACAGTCTTGAGTCAAGACATGAAAGGAAATGACCCGTGCCTTCTATGTCCTTGTTGTGTAACTGAGGGAGTGTGGCTTTCTGTCTCAAACTTAAATATTGACACTGCTTAGAGGAGAACAGCGTTTCACAGGGGTTCTCACATGAAGATAGCCATGTTTTGTTTTGTTTTTTTGCAAAACCTTGATCCGAGCCGAAGAAATACCACCAAACTTGCTCTGAACGTGTAATTTTAGGGTCTAGGGTGCTGCAACCTATTTTCTGAGAAAATTACTGTACGATTAGCATATCATTGTAACTTTACCGAGACCTCCTTGCATCAACACCCTTTCTGTATTTCAACAACCAGTCAGATCTGGAGGCTGGAGGCATGGACATTTGTATCGGCACAGGCCTTTCATGAGCATGTCACATAGAGAAACATGGCTTCCACACAACTACCTCTGAGGCCACTAGGGGGCGCTAGTCTAGAAAATCAAGTATGAGAAACAGTAACTGATTGTCTAACTGACTGAATGCTATGCATGACTCAATCTGCACGTTCTCTTTTCTCTTTTTCACTCTGTTCCTCTTCATGAAGCCCAACCATCCATCATTCACTGACTTGCTGCCATTTTACATTCCAGCTCGTTGCCCTTTAACTGCTCTCTTAAGGTATTGGAACTGTTGTTGAAGTGAAACACAAACTGATCAAAGCAATAATAAGATGCTAACCCAATGAAGTCTTCCAATTCCAATTGATGTAGCTACTGGTTAATGAAACATGGCGCTTATTTTATTTTCTAATCTAATGCACACCTCGATTTGATCTTTTAAAAAGATACGAAATGTGTATCTGCTGAGGATAAAATTAGCTCACTTGACTAACTTATTAATTTATTTGTTTCAATAAAGCTCTTTGGACTGTATGTTGACGTTGGTACCTTTTTTTGTCTGAATTAATCCAATCAGTATTCCAACCAGTGTTTGACAATTATTAAGTGACATGCTTTGAATACCGAATGGCAGAGGGTTGCAGGGTTCAGAGGCAGGGTACACCCTGGTCACCATTCAGTCACAGGGCCAACATTCAAACAGACAAACCACTCACACTCACACACTTCAAAAAAGTTTTTCTAAACTCAGACAGAACTGGATCAAAATCATACTATTTGCCACTTTGGTGGCTTTGTTGAGCTTACTGACATTTAACTTAAGTTAACTGATTCAATAATTAAAGGGAGAACCAACAAAAGGCTCATCATGATCCAAAAAGGCAGCAGAGACTCATTTCTAAGGCTGCTTCAAAACATTTTATTTACTTTTTAATGTAACAGCAAACAAAACAAAATATGTTTTTCCTTTGCTTTCGTAACTCAAACTTGGAAATCTTTGTGAACTCACACATATCTGCTGGGAGATAAAATAGGATCACTTCTTCTTCGCCATCACAGTGTGAAGTTTCCTACACCGTAACAGTGGCTGAACAAAGTTACATGTCGCTTGAAGGGGTCAACAATCAAATAGGCAAATGTCTGCTCCTCTCCTCGTCCTCCGGGGAAACACTGCCCAGACTCATCCTACAGAGGAAAATAATACAATGTGTATAAACTGGAATGAAAATTAAATTAAGCCTCTTGTCTGCATGATGGATGGCCATGAAAATACAGACGTCAATACATAAGTGTTTCATTATTTTCACTAATATGCATGGAAACTGGCAGAAACAAACATTCAGCCAATCGCTTACACAGGCACAAACTTTGAGGACGGTGGAGACGACACTGATCTTCTTCATCTCTGGATCCTTCTGAACACTGTGTAGTAAAAAGTAGAATACAATGTCATCCTTAGACCATGAAGTCTCTCCTAATAGGAAGAGATGTAGGTAAAGCTGAGTAATAATCAAGTGTTTGGATTCAAACACGACAAATATGATCAGATTCTTCCCACCTGATCAGGTCTTTGTAGATGTGCTTTGTGGTGCTGATGTAAGGATCAATGGTGTCTTCGTACTGGCAGAGCTCTCCGCCGAAACACAGGTGCCTGAAGAGGCGAAACAGAAACTCCTCTCGCTCCTCTCTCCCAACCACGTAAAAGTGCTCAGAGTCCTCATCTTGCAACATCTGGAAGAGAAACAGAGGAGGCTTTGGACTGACTTGAGAAATCTAAAAAAAACAGACAGAGGCAGACAAATGGATGAGACGACTGACCTGTCTGAGTTCATCATAGTCGGGGTACACATCATGAAAGCATTTAACTATATGTCCGGAGGGCCTCAGGATCCCACAAGAGTAAATTGGGTCAAACAGCTCCATGGAGACCTTAGTGCACGGCACAGGCTCCACATCGACGCGCACCACTGGCTTCTCTACAACCAAAAAAAAAACACAAACACACGATGAAACACATTCCAGAGTCTTGACTGCAAATATTGTCCAGCAGATGAGATCAATTTCCTCCTATCTGTGCTGAAAGGCTTTCTATCTAGGGGGCACGACATACCGAGAGGCACCCAGGCTCCAGCCTCCATCTTCCTGAGACTGCATACGACATCGGGATCTCTGAAGAAACACTGCCACGTGCATGACGAACATCAGGAGCATTTAAATGTGACTGAGCTCATGAAGACGCTTTATCAAAACAGACAGCCAGTGAGTGTTGTTTTTAATGGGATTGACACGCTTAATCTCTCTCAGAAGCACAAAGCAAACATCTGTTTTTCCAAAGGTAATATAAAAGATAAAAACACATCAGTCACAGTCTGCCACATCAGCCAGAGGTTATACTGCAATTTATGCTAATTTTCTAAATGACTATGGTGGCTCTTACCTGTGCAAACTTGTCACTGCTGTACGGGTAAAAAGTCTGGTCAAAGCTGTAGGACTGAGCTGAAATCCTCCCCAGCATGGACCTGAAAGTACACACATATTAGAGGACTGTTGAGCTTATACAGTAGCTAACAGGTGGTCTGACTGAGCATTTGCAGCAGTTTTTAGCTTTTTTCTCTTTTTTTCTTTGTTTACCATTTCATAAACAGTGATAAAGTGTCTTTGTCCTGCAGAAAGGGCGGCTTCTTGGAGGGAAAAGGAGTGAAGGAAAAAGTTTGCTCGAACTCGCATTTCTCTCCCGCCATGTTTACTGTTATGGTTGTTGGTGGGCAAAAAAAATAAACCCCCAAAAACAGCGAGGACCCACTCGTATTTAGAAACAGGTACTAGGTTTGTAGGCGTTTACGGTCCAATCAGCGACAGGTGTGCTCACTTGCAGCCAATAAGCGTTTAATCTGCGTTGTTTCTTCCGGTTTCACGGAAAGATGACGGAGTGGTTGGTCTTATCGATTCGTTTACACGTTGCCATGACAACAAACGCTAGTAAGTGTTGACTGGACCTTTTTTTTTAGCATCAATATAACCGTTTTTTTTTCTTTTTTACTTTTCTTTCATTTTTTGCTTAGTTGCTGTTATATTTTTGTCTCCAGAAGTGTTGAGGCATGTGTTCAGCTACCTCCATGTGAGTAAACGTGTACCTACAACAGCTCGTCCTCGCTGCCAGCAGAGAGCAACCTTGCCCTGTTTTACAGACAAACGACTTTTTCTTGGAAGAAGGCCGCACTGTGTCTTATCACGTTTCTCGTTGTGTTTCTTATTCTTAATTCATCTTCCAGCCTCATCCCCATCCACCATGATCATGCTGATCCTTTTTGTTACAGGAGGGATTTTGTGTCACAGTGTCAGTGATCCTGTAAAAGACAATAAGCTGGGTAAAATCACATGTGAGATGAGAAAATTAATTTGGCTGTTCATTGTTGATCAGCAGCTAACAAAACAATCTCAAACCGAGGTCTAGTTATGTGCTTGTTTTGGATGATGAGGAAGATGATGTGTCGAAAGCACCAACATGGAAAAAAAAAAAAAAAACAGATTTCAGACTGTAAATTGACCTTGATCAGCAAATAACTAATAATTAATCATTTTATTCTTCTCTATTGTTTTCTTATTTTAAATATGACTCTTAACATGTCTCATTACTGTATTTTGTTCGTAACACTGTGCAGCACATCTCTATGGGGGGAGCACAGGTGCGTTTCTAGATATTCTGCTTTACATTTGTTTCAGATGACTTAAATGTTATCAACCTTGTAAACTTTGTTCAATTTGGCAGGACCATCTGAGCCTCAGAAAGGAAAAGGGCAAGGTCCCTCCTTTTACCATCGACCTTACATTCATAGATTTATTTCAGATCTAAAGGCTGCAGATGCTCCTGTGCTTGGACATGTGTTTGCTCTTCATCTTACCCAGGATTTGTTTTTCCAGACTAGTCTCTGCAACTCCCTACAGATCCTTTCAAATATTTTTTTATTCATCCTCCTGGCTCAAATGCTCGTTTCATTCTCAACAATCCTGCATGTTGGAGGACGTGGGATCCTTTTGATCCACATTCCAGTATAGGATGCCCAGACCTTGATGCTCCTCATGAGGAGAAGCAAAATTATCTGGTGCAGGGACACCCAAGTTTTGATAACGTAACCACATTGTGTTAGTTTGTTTGTTTCTTTATAGGATGAATCAACACATCAGGAAACGTGGTTTGAGTGCTTTGCACAGTCAGATTTATCACCACGATAATGATCTGGTGTCCACAATCTGACAAGGAGCATGAATGAAGTCACGGTGAAGCAACAGTGACTTTGAATTAAAACGTGAGGAGACGATGATATGATCTGATTCTCCTTAAGCACATGTGGTAATGTTAGAAAATATAGTATTTAACTGTATATTTCTATCGTTGAGCTTTTTCAAATAAACCTTTCAGTAATTACAGTGGTTTCAGGAAATCCCATCATTGTTAACGATGCTGTTTCTTGTTATTTAAATTGGTCAAGTATGCAGGTTGCAGGTGTTAGATTTGAAAAACTGATTCTCCTCTTTATTATTATAAAATACATTGTGATGTAAGACTAATAAGCACTGAGTAAACTATTAGCTATATGTTTATTATTAAACTGTCCTCAAAATACTGATGACAACTGGACTAATGAACTGAACTGTGTTTAAACTTTCTATATAACCATTATGAAAACAGACCGCCTGGCGTAATTTAGTGTGTCTAGACGGTGACAAGCCTCATGTGGGGGACACACGATCGGCCAAAGACGGGGCCAAATACAGCTGCTACACTCAAAAGAAGAGACTGAAAGAGAGAGAAAATTGTGCCAAATTGATGTTTTGACACAGAACAGCCAGAGTGTAACCTGACATAATTGAGTCAAGTCATTAAAACAGGAGTGTTATTCTCATTGTCACGGGGTAATTGCACTTGATTCCTGCTTATTAAACCTACAGGGATCAAAACTGAATCCTGGCTGACAGGAAGGCGACACAGGTGAGAAGACGTGACAGCTGAGGAATGTTTGGAAGGTTTGTTTGGATGTTTCCATGCAAGTTAAACAGATTTAAGATTTAAGAACAGCTTTCACAAGTTTCTGTCTGAATATTCTCCATGGAAAGGAAGAGGAATATTGTCATGTATTATTTCAAGCTATCCAGGGACCTTTGGGAGCTGATTACAGACCCCTTCCTGTGTTTCTTAGACTTAATATATTTGATTTTTAACCTTTACACTGACAAGAAAAGGAACAAATGAAGAATTCAGTGTAGTTTCTGGCTGTGAGAAGAGGTCTTAGATTTCATACAGGGAAATAAAGTTTAATAAAAGTATAATCAAACATATGACTTAATAAATACAACTTGAAAAATGCAAATATATAAACACTCTCTTTCTGGTATCAGGTCTAAGTCTCCTAAGCGGGGGAGGTTTGTGTTTGGGGAAATCGTGATCAGTATTTCTAAAATCCTGACTATGGCCCTGAGCTTTCACTACACTATATCTGATTAAATTCTCATTAAAACTTTTAATGGATTTTTAAGTGCTCAGATACTCCTGAAAGTCCCCGCATAATCAGACTCTCTGGTCCTCATATTAAGCAAACTCAAAGACAAAATCGGCCAATTGTTTCCACATGTAGAGGATAATGCAGAGAAATGCAGAAAGGCTTTGCTGTCATCAGCAAAACTCAAGAAAGTGACTTGAGCAAAACCTCTTTTCTAATCTCTGCATCACTCCGCTCAGACCAGGTCCCGAGAGATTAGTCACAGATGTTAATCTCCAGGTGGTTATCTACGCTCACCTGTGCCTCTGCAGCACGAACATGTTGTGAGGTTTGCAATGATGGTGAGATTATGAAAGGAAAGATAGACAGAAAGGCAGAAAGAGAAAAGAGAAAGTCAAGTCCAGGTGTTCTGAGTGATTAAAACATTTAAATGAAACAACCCCCCCCGGCAATGGAGCACTCAGTAGTCTTAGCCCGGTGACTCCTGGTTGGTAAGTGTTACTTAATTGATCATCTGTCTCTCAAACAATTAAGATGCTTAACATGGCTCCAACACCCAGAGAGGCCTCCAGGAAAACCACGTCATCATCCTCATGGGGTCAACATTTAGTATTTGTTGTGGTTTATTATCTTTTTACTTCATCTATACTTAAAAGGTAACATTTGTCATAAAGATGTTTGAGTATCGGTTCAGATTTGGAGAACAATGCAAGAGACAGAGATGTATGAGCATTTGTTTGACTTAAAAGCACACACAGATTTTATGATGCTATTGAGAAAGAGGAAAAAGGGGAAGGAGTTGTGCCCAGACTTGGAGCACAGTGGAAAATTCCTGCAAGAGTATTTTGATAATGGATGAATCAGTATCTGAAACATTTCCTAATGATGTCATTGCAAAAGTGAACTTTGTTTCTGTGCTCTTTTTATTCTCTCCAGGGTCAGGTGGGGCAGCCTGTGAGTCCCAGAGGGAGTTTGATCATTCTTAGTCGCTGTGCTCTGCTTCTATGTTTGCATGGCACATTGTGACGCTGCAGCACTGTGAAAAAATTAGAGCCTCCACGATGGGCAGGCTGATGTTGTTAAACACTTTGTTACCTAGTTTAGAAAAAAATATTGTTACTGCTTTGATGAAAATGCACAGACTAATTTATCTGAGGGAAAAAATAGCTGGTCACAACACTGTGGGCTTGTGACCCCTTGAATATCTCTATAACTATGCATCATCATGTGTTATGGTGCCGTAGGGTGGACATGAGTTGTGAGCAATTAAAAAACTTCTCAGATCGTTAAACTTTAAACGATTGAAGATTTCTCAACATTACTGGATGGTGGAGGATGTGTATTTTTCTGTCTTAGTCCCGTAATCATCTAGTAACCCCTGGATTTATTTTTGGACTTTGCAGGGGTTTCCGGACCGCAGGCTGAGAACCGCTGCTGCAGCGTGTTCGTGTTCACAAAATACAGGAAGCAGATGGATTGAGAAGTGGGAACATAAGAAATCAGAGCTACCTTGTTATGTCTTCTTCTGAGCACACTCTCTTCTTATTTTCCTTTAATTTTCTTTGCACTGTGTGATAGTGTATCTAAGATATTCTGGGAATCCTGGAGGAGCCGTGCAGGGACACGCCAAAGGGGGAGGAATATGGGTGAGGGGCAAGAGAGACAAAAGCGATGGAGTTGGAGGTGGGACGGGAAGGGCCCACAGGTAGAAAGAGTCTGAAGATAAGACTGTCCCTGATGTGGTTTTCCTTAAATGTGTGTGTGTGTGTGTGTGTATGTGTGATATTATCTGTAGCGCTGTCTGCTTTGTGTCTCCACACCAAGCTGTGCCTCTTAAACCTAAAATGTGCTGATGGATAACAGGTGCTGTCATCAGACTGTAATGGTCAGGAGGGATCGGTGTTGATGGTCTTACAGGATTAGTGTTATGGCTTAAAGACAAAGAGGTTTCAGAGGTCAGGGCCATTACATATAGTGACTGATGATTAAATGCTTTTTGTTTTGCACTGGTCTGTGCAACGCAATAAAAACATGAAGAAACAAATAACAAATATACATGTTTTCCCAACCATTACTCTCAATTCACATGGTTTTATTGTCTCTGCTGAAATCTCAATCAACAACAGCAACTTCTGTTTATCAAAGAGAACAGACTTTTCTAACAAAATGCTGCAAACTTATTGCCGACTGGTGAGACTATAACAAGGCGCTACATGTTTGCTTCCACTGTGTTTTGTCCATGAGCACCATGGTTTCTGCTCTGGGGAGATATACAGTGAAAAAGAAATGTGTGATGTGTGGGTGATGATGAACAACTGTGCCATAATTTCTAGGTAGGAAGCAGCATAAATGGGAAAACATCTGCAAATCACCTGAGGAACTTTTATTTACGCGTACTAGATTACACTGGGGTGTCCACATAGTTTTGGCCATATATTATATAATAAATTCATGTATTGATGAATGTATTCAATGTATTCATTGCCAAGTTGAATTTCATTGCTTTCATATTTTGGTACATAATGGTCATATTAAAAAGTAAAGTGAAAAAGACATACAATTTAATAATGATTTAAAAATCTTTACCATAAATTTGTAAATCTGTACTGCAAGAGTGAAGTTGTTGTGCTTCACCAATAAGAGGACATCAATTGTTCATTAATTATACAGTTTGTTGCAGCTTGTTCCAGATGAGAAGCAAAATGTGTCCCTCTGGACAATATAACAGGTCCCTGATGCAGGGATGGATGATAAAGTGCTCCAGTTTGTTAACATGAGACTATTAATAGAGTCCATTTAAGTGCAATTCATATTAGCAACTCCTTCCATTTATATCATTTGGACTCCAAGTCGATGACTCTTTCAGCCTCTTGACATTCATGAGACAACCCAAACACTCTCTGCGTCCTGCTTCTCCACGTTTCTGTTGAGCCCATTTCTGTCCGGGTCTCCATGGCAACAGCCCAAGTACGACAGCCTGAAATGGAACATGGTGCTCGGCGATCCGGCAGCCGTCCAGGAATTTCAAGTCTGTTGTCGCCTCTGTTGGAGACAATCTTGCTCCTGTGAGTCTGGCTAACAAACAACAAGTGCCCATGCGGCCCCCTGCCTGCTGCCCTCTGAAACACAACGCAGGGAGAAACACAGGCACCCTCGGTCATGTGTGTGTTTGTATGCTCACTTAACGCACACTTCCTGTTGCCAGTAAGACCCTCAACAGCCCCATTGTCTGTGAACTCAAACCACAGCCAGAGAAAAATTACAGGGAACTCAGAAACAGAGGAGTGGGAGACGGAAGAAGAGAGAAGACGCAAAGAGATGAAATGACCAGAGAATGTCCAATTATGGCCTAAGATAACACTCAGCAAGCCCTTCAAAAAATTCAAAAGCATAAATAAAGAGACCAAATTCCAAATCGAGATGTTTCTTCAGTCTCGAATCCCTGTGGCGATCAGTGGATTGCTTGTGTAACAGTTGGACAGGATAAACAGATGATAAACACAGGAGAGGTGAGGAGCGCCGCTGATGCTGCCGCCCCCTGAGCCTCACCGCTGGCCCTCTGTACTCCAGTCTGCTCCAAAGAAAACAAAAACTCTTCCTCAGGGCCCAACCTATTTCCACTTTATTCGTGGAAAAGATGCTTTAGAAGAAACCAAGCTGTGTAAGAGTCACGCTGCAATGAGTCATACTGCTTATCAATTAATTGTACAGTATCCCTAAAATAAAGTTTATATTTATAAGTGTGTATATTAATGAAAAGTGCACATTTAGACAGTAGTATGAGCAAAATCTCCAAAATCTCCAAGCATGTTTTGATAGTAAAGAGCTACTGAAGAAAGGGGAAAAAAGCTCCCCACGCTAGATAACAGGGTCCGTGTCTGATATCACTCCAGTATTTTCTGCACACAATATTTATTTGCCAATTTATTAGAGTGTCTGAGATCAACACACTATAATTCTCCCCTAAATTCCTCCTTTTGAATGATAAAATTAGCACCACTATGTTTTGATAATAAGCCCAAAATGAGACGCTTCATTTCACAGATGCAAAGTAGAAGAAGAAGAAGAAGAAGAAGAAGAAGAAGAAGAAGAAGAAGAAGAAGAAGAAGAAGAAGACATGCTGCATAATGGCTGTGTCCATTTGAGAATGTACACAGTGCAGTAAGTAAATACATATTTCATACAGTGCACTACAGGGACGTGCACTAACAAAAGTAAATTGTGACACAGAAATGATTTCAGAGTTCATTGACTCTACTGTCATAACTTTCTGCAAACAATTTTGTCATGTTTCTTTCTATGTCTGGTTTGTTTTCTGGTCTTGTCTCATGTTTGTTGTGTTTTCCATGTCTAGTTATGTCTTGTCATATTCAAGTTTTCATGTCCGTCATGTTTCTTTTGCTATGTGTAAGTTTGCAAGTCTGTTGTGTCCGTTTCTAGTCTTTCATGTTTCATGTCATAAGTTTCCATGTCTGTCATGTTTGTGGTTCCTTGTTCTGGTGTGTCATGTTTTATTTTGAAATCAACTCTCCCTAGTGTTTCAGGTCTCTTTACTTCCTGCCATTCTGTGTTTCCCACCTGTCTGGTTGTCTGCCCCGCCCTGATTGTGTCCACCTGTTCCTTGTTACCTTGTGTATTTATAGTCTGTGTCTTCCCTTGTCTTGTTGCCAGATCATCAAGTCATGTTTTTGTCTCATGTCCTGTGAGTCATGTTCCTCATTCCATGTACATGTTATCTTGTTACATGTCCGGAGATCTAGCTGTCGAAGTGAGTTTTGAGTTCATTTCATTTTTTTCATAGTGAGTTTTGTTTTTTGAGTCAAGGATTTTGTTTTGTTCTACAGACTGCTTTTTGAAAGACTCTTTTTGAAGAGAAGAAAAACGTGCTTCTATTGATATTATTTGATTTTTTTTTTGTGTGTTTAGATGCTGGCATTACAATCGAGGCCTTCAGAGATCCATGAAGCAGGACTGGTGGATGTATTGTGCTCCATTAAGAGAGATAAGTACCTTCAGTGAATGGATGGCTGGATGGATGAGTGCAGGGGTGTGTGACAAGTATTGAGTGAGGGTGCTGAGACCACCGCGGCTGGGTCAGTCCCTGTGGGGATGGAGGGATGGATGGATGGAGGGCTTGGGGTTTTGAGGAGAAGATGGGGGATGGAGCACCACCTGATGCCTCCTCTTGTCTTTTTGTTTAAAGTGAAGAGATGACATCATAGGCAAGGGAGAGGGTGTGTATTAAAGGAAAAATCTATTAGGTGCTTTTCCTCCCTCGTCTCAGCAGACACACATATCTTAAATCTGGCCACATCCTCATGCAAGTGTTTCCTTCACCTTCCAACATTACATTTTCAACCTTTGGAAGTCAAATAACCTTTTCCTCAAATGGGTTTTAATAAATTTTCATTGTTAGACGTGAGGATGTCAGCACAGTTTGAACAACAAATCTGTAATATTTCAGCCTGTGAGCTGGAAACGCACTAGGAACGAGAGATGTGTAAGAGCAGCTGAAAAATACAAAAGAATCAATAGCAACAAGTCATGGCATGCCACACACAGTAACTTCTACTTGGAATAAAGGTCTTGGACATCTTAATTAGACACCTCGAGGCACTGACTTTATTTCATGATGTGTAATCTTTGGCACTGAAGATATTGTAGAGTTTAATTTATAGTAATAAAATATAATGTATTTGCTGACTAATGATAAAGAAGACATGATGTGTGTGTCTGTGTGTGTGTGTGTGTGTTTCCTGTGGTTTCAAAATAAGTCGTGACATGCTGAGGTTTTTAGTGTTTTTATGAAAAACCTGGCATGGTGCTGTGTACGACACTTTATAGTTTTATAACAAAGTGAGAACATTACTGTCATTACTTTTAATGATCATAATCATGATCTCAACTTAGATTTAATACTAAACATTGATATCATTAGTGATGTTTGTCAGCATAACAGACACATTTATTCTTAAATTTGTATTTTATAACATGACTCAGACTTGCACACATGGTACTTTTTTTTTTTTTTTCTTTTTTTTTCCAGGGCATAATGGCTTACAACATCTGCTTAGCTTGTAATTCATTATTCTTATCAAGCAGGATTTGTATTTAATTTAGCTGACATTAAAGAAGTAAGTGAAAATTTTAGCAACTCAGTTTTTCCAGAGACTGAATGTTTCAAGATTTGTCACTTCTCAGTCAGCAATAATCAATCTGCAAGTCTGTGGTTTCACAATCAATATTTATGTGATGTGAGAGACATGTGAGGGAGCAGAGGTGACAGACAGGCTAACCTTTAGTTACATCCAATATGTGCTTAGTCCACTTTTCCGTCTAATGAACGGAAATGTTTTTGACATTGATGGAAACTGTGTTTGTAAAATATAATAAACAATATAATCAGTCATAATCATGATCAGGATTACTGGTCGTTACTGTATTTTATATGAACATTATGACCAAAACCTTTTAATGAACGAGATGAAAAAATCTGCTAAAAGACTTGGGTACAAGAATTCACTTCTTTCACTTAACAGACTACTGAACAACTACTGCCAGCTACTGGCAACCCAGGTAGCAACTGCATTAGTGTCCCTTTTGATATTGTATAGATAAATGTGTGTGTGTATTGTGTGTCTCATGTGTCTGTGCTGGGTTGTTACCATCATCTCATTTTTCCTTTAACTCTGTCAGTCATTTTCAGCAATTAACCTTGACATCTGCTTTTCATTCTTTAGTTTCAAATCTGCAAACTTCTGCATCATAAGAATTTTCACATCCATTTTAAAAAGAAAAGAAAAAGGTCTTCATCCTTGTTCTTGCGACACTGACTGTGGAACTCAGCAGGAGAAGGAATCTGAGCCTGAAACTGACCTGAACAAGAGGATTATAGAGAGAAAGGGAACAGGAATAGTTGTATCTCATATTCCACTTCATTGAGTTGTTGGGGTAAGGGGTTGTTTTGTTTGAGGCGTGTAGCCTCCAAACAAAAGTGCTCTCAACAACAAAACGGTCGAGCGCCATGGCTCCAGCTGCAGAAAAGAGGACAAACAGTACAATCCCATTCTTCCAGATGTCTGCGCTTCTCATCAACACTAACATGTGGGTGTTTTTCCACACACCTGCTGTAAACTGCCTCAGAAGCATCCAGAAAGCTTGTCGGTGCACTCCGTCCATGTGTCCGCCGCCAGCATGTTCATCCTTGTTTACTATCAGCCTGTGCTCATGCTGCATGTTCCAGGAAAAGGAAATGCACCCGAGACATGGAGATGGATCCACTCCTCCACGGGGTCAGGAGAGCAGGTCTCCACCCCGACACAGAGCAGCTGGGATTCACGGCCACTCACAGTAGCTACATGGGAGGACTATGACGCAACGATTGGGAGAAAGAGAGGGATTGTTCCTCAGGTTGGCTGTGTGTGTGTATGTGTGTGTTTCTGGCCCACGCCATATGCCTGTCAAAACCAATCTCAGTGCTACATTATTTTTTCTGTCCGTCCTTATTAAACACACCGAAAGTTCACCGATATAAACACATACACATATGTAAGCGCACGCGGCGCTTGTCTTTTTGTGTGTGCATGTGACTGTGTGTGTGTGTGTGTGTGTGTGTGTGTGTGTGTGTGTGTGTGTGTGTGTGTGTGTGTGTGTGTGTGTG
>JBAJHX010000040.1:10287944-10300835 GCA_037176925.1 Amniataba percoides
GTGTGTGTGTGTGTGTGTGTGTGTGTGTGTGTGTGTGTGTGTGAGAGAGAGAGAGAGAGAGAGAGAGAGAGAGAGAGGGAGATTTGAGCAGGAGGCAGTGAAGCAAGGGACAGGGCAGAGAGTGAAGGGGGGGTCAGCGGAGGGGAGTGGTTAGCCTTTGCTGACTGCCTGTATATAGAGAAGACGGAGTCTGACAGAGCAGATCCTGTGAGAGAGAGAGAGTGAGGAACAGAAGAAAGAGGGACTGACCTTTTACCCAAACGCCTCTCTACCTGTGAAGGACTTCCTGGGCAACACACCAGCGAGGCTCTGCGTTTCTTTTGAATGGATTACAAAACCAGGATTTGTCTCTCCAGCTCAAGGTAAAAGCAGCTTTTTTTTTTTGCTTTTTTCACTTTTCAACAGCAGCAGCCCTCTTTTATTCCAGGCAGGTGCAGCCTGGTTTACACTGATCTCATGTCACCCAAAATAACTTTCTGATTTATGGAAACTCTTGAGGTCTTTTGATTTATATGTTTGCTAATTATTATTTTTCTGAGATTAGGATGAATTCCCTCTTTGCTTTCCTTTATTTAGCCAAAAGCACAGAACTTAAGTAAGTCAAGTTTTTACGGTTACGACATATTTACCTTCTGGGTGTGAGATTGCACACCATGATGAAGATGTTATCACTCAGATCAAGAACGTGAGAGGGAAACTTTTTTTCCCAAGAGTTCATTGAGTCCAGAGAATTTCAAGCTGCTCCTCTTTTTTTTTATTTTTTTTTTTAATTACACTGATAACACACCAAGACCGGTTATCCCATCACCTGTTATGGTGCAGACCTCATTAGACACCTGCACCGCGCTATAAATGTTCTCTGTTCTCCTCTACCTTGAGCTGGTGGGTGTTTTAAAAATAGAGCCTGACAGATAATTGTTGAGGGCTGCGCGACACAGACGGAAACAGAGCTGAAAAGGGCTTTTATACAGATACACTGAGCCAAGATGCCTGAATTAACTGGTGGGCGGTGCAGTGATCTCTCAAAGTCCAGCTGTTTGAAGGAAAGTTAAGGAGCTTGGCTGAAGGACATGTGAGAAGGGGACATTAAAGGTTTGGCTCATCCAAATAACAAAACGGCACACCTATTACATCTGATTTTTCAACATCTGTCTCTGATATTTATGCCTCTACACCATTGCAGTGGGAAGATGTGTTGTGTTTTATATTGCTGTTGCACACAGCTTTGAAAAAATATTTAAAAAAGTCATAGAGTAGGTTTCAAAGAGATTTCACAGAGTAGGTTTTTAGAGAGTAGTTTCAAAGTTAACACCAACCTGATCACTGTTTCTGGAAAGAGACGGTGTTGATCAGGTTACTGAGATCAAGCAGGTGGAGCTGCAGGTGCTGAAGGTGACACTGCTGTTCTTCTGCTGTGAAATGTTTATGTACATTAATTATATCTGTGTGTGTGTGTGTGTGTGTGTGTGTGTGTGTGTGTGTGTGGTTGGCCTGTGCTAAGGGTTCATCTGTCCTGTGACTGCAGTGTGGGATCAGTATCAGTATCTTGGCTACAGCTGTCTGCAGCTCTGATGAACCATATGGCAGCTTCAGTGAGACTCTGTAAGAGTCTTGTTTTGTAAGACCAAAAGGAGCTCAGACATAATTGTTTTATTTACCGAAAGCTCTACTAATTATTGTTGGACACCACATACTCTGTATTTTCTTAATTTTGTTTAGATATTTCAAATATTGAGTTTTATTGGATTGTTTCTCTCAGACATGGACTAAAATAATCATCATTGTTCCACTAGACTGAAAATTGCAGCAAACACAAGCAAGTTTCTCAAGTTTCCTATATTGAAGATTTTCTTTGGTTTAAGGTGCTCTACAATATTTGTTTTGCAAAGAGAAGTTATTGATTAGGGTACTGCCAGCATTATGATTATCAATTGTGTTTTTTTAGCCTGACAGTTTGACCTGAAGGCCTCAGCAGCGCATTGAGCAGACTGGTGGGTGTTTTATTGCACTGCTGCTCAGAGTCTGCCACAACAAAACACTTGTGTAAAGGAGGAGACCTGCCCATCCCATGCTGCCATATGCTCGTGGGTGTGTGTATGTGTGTGTTTCAGCTAAAGGCACAGTCATGCAGAAAATAGCACAGCAAAGATCTTTTCCGGAGCCCCGCTTTATGTGTGGAGTGTCCATTGTGCTGTGAGATCTGATTGGATAATTAAGGATGCTATTTACGCAAGCAAACAGACCAGCCCCTTTGTCCGGCCTCACATAGACTCACCCATCCAGGAACCTGAGATAAATGCACACACACACACACACACACACACACACACACACACACACAGATAATGTGACAATTATGATCAGTGCAACAGTATAACAGTGTGGCCCAGTTCAGTGCTAAAAACATTTGATCAGTCTACAGTCTAAAGTCAGACACCAGCTGTCCCTTAATAGCTGTCTGCAAAATGATTCATATGTTGCCTTTTATAAACTCTGTTAACGCCTTTATTTTTTTATTTCACCCCCACAAAGTGACAAATTACCTCGATTGTGTATTCACATCTTGTCTTGTTGCAAAACACAATAATTTATTGTTGACTGATGAGCGTGTGTGTGTGTGTGTGTCTGTGTGTGGTTTTCCACTATTATCTTGCCCCAGCATGGCATTTATATAAATCTTATTGTCTCTGAGGCCCTATAATGCTGGATGTGGTCTGTGTCTGTAAACTCAGACAATTTCCTCAAGTGTGACAGATGAGCACTGACAGCAGGACATGACTTTATTTCCGTGACCGCGATAGCATGCTAATCACTGATGATAATGTCCCCTCCCACATACATCCCTCACACTAATAGCTGCACTGTCAACCCTTCTGAGATAAAGTAAAATATCTAATTACAGGGTGATTAAAGTGCAGCTGTGATGAGACTGAAATCCAAACTGTGCTGCAATAATGAAAATAATAATAGTGTGAGAGCGACTAAATACCAGCAGTTATGAAGCAGTTATGAAAGGTAAAAAAACAGTGAAATGTGGGAGTTGCATAAATATCGAGTCCAAGAAAATCAGTGGTCACGTGGAGGTAGATTAAAAACACGGTAGCTAAAGAACCTTTCACCCTGAGACCCGAAGTGACCCCATCACTCAACATGTTTAAAGACCTCTGCGTTTCTGTCATTGCGCACTTGTTTTCCATCACTTTCTCGCCGAGTGCATTTTCATATTTAGCTGCTGTTTGTCTTGGCTGCTCGAAAGGAAAATTGAAAAAACACAAGCAGATGATCTCTAAGGATCATGTGGGTTGCTATTTGCATCAGTTGCTGCCAGATCTGTTTAAATGTATCTTTTGTATCTGTGTGTGCTACTGAGTGCGTATGCGTCAGTGTATATGTGCACTGCACGGCAGGAGATGGACAGTGTGTTGGCAGCAGTCATACCCCAATTATGCTGCTCACAGTGCAACCCCTTCACCTCTCTTCCTGTGAAGTGTGAAGTGTTTGGAGTGTGTCTCTTGTTGGGGAAAGCAAGCCAACTTAAACATTTTTCCACTTCATCATATAAGTGTCCATTTCAAGTATAAGAATTATAGAGATGGTTGAATTATCATCTTTGCCTAAACATCGTATATTCTGTCCTCTTCCTTTGCACAGATTTATCATGAAGCTCCTCCTGTTGCCTGTGGTGGTGCTGTTCCTGGTGGTGGGAGAGAGCACTGCAGACAGGATCCTGTCTAGAAGGACCAAGAGGGAGCTTGCCAGTCCTCTCCATGTTGGCGGCATCAGGGACCCATTTGGCTCCTACTGCCAGAGGAGAGGAGGCTGCTGCCCCGGCAGAGACGACCTGTGCACGGTTCCCTACCTGGACACCATCTGCTACTGCGACCTGTTCTGCAACCGCACGGTCTCCGACTGCTGCCCTGACTTCTGGGGTCATTGTCTGGGCGTGCAGCCCCCTTTCATTGGTGAGTAATATTTTACAAGTGAATGCATCAGTGTATTTGTATGTGCATTGGTGAGTTTTTTCAGGAGTGTGTGTGGGCCTGTCAGAGTTAGTCAAGCTCAACCAGAGCGCGGCACAGAGCCCCACTGACAGATTCTGCACTGGATCACAGTGCAAAGCAGCACGGCACCTGAAAATGAATTACAATGACATACCTGCCGTCTTTAAACTTGCAAGATAAGGGTCTGTGCAAAAACAGCTGCAGTATGTAGAAGTGCTGAATCTGTTCAAATTTCTCAAAACATTGTTTTGCAACAAGAAAGTGATGAAAATACTGCAACTATCAGGCCTAGGTGGGTCCTACTAGCTAGCATTTCTAATGAGTAAAGATGCACATCCTCTGCATATGGCCAAATGTACATTTATAATCAGTGGAGCACATGAACACCCCTTGTTTTTTTTTTAGAAATCTGAAAACTAAAATATAATAAAAATATGACAAAAATATAAGATTATGTCCTGCTGATATTTTTCATTTTATAATTTAGTTTGGAGCTTATTTGACTCCATTTGGACTCCCCACACAGTACCATTCTCTCAAGGCAGACGTGTAAAATGTGCCAGCGACATAAGAGGCCTACCTGAGAACAGAACAGGGAACAGTAGGCTTCTTATTAACTCAGACAGAGGGGGGTGGAGGGGTAGATGGAGGGATGAATGGAGGTCAGGAGAAGGAATGTTGGCTATGTGGAGGGAAAGAGAGACAGACAGAGCTGGAGGTGGAGGGCTGTGCAGGTATGTGTTCCCCTGGAAGAAAAGGAAGGGGGATCACGAGGTGGGACGCATGTTTGAGTCTGCACATACACACACATACAGTATATGACCACATGGTCATGCAGCCTGGAGGAGACCTGTGGCATTTCATCAGGAAGGAGGTGACAGATTTTTACAATAAGTCTTTTTTTTCTTAACAGTCTACTTTAGTCTTCTTTATTGATGCCATGCGGTCCCACATTGACATGGTCCACATGCTCACAGAAGAAAATAATATAAAAAGTCCCTTATCAAGTTATTACACAAAACCCTGTTCAACAGAAGGCCTCTTTTTGAAATCCTTCTCTGTCAATGTGTAACGTGTCACACTCAGCGGCTCCACTGTACCTGACTTCTGACAGACTGGGTGTGATAGCTGTGAGAGGTAAAGATGTGTATCGGGGGGCCTCAGTCATAAATCTCACAATCAGCTTTGCTTCTTACACCAGAGGCCAGGAAACACTGTAAATTCTCATCCAGCTCATGCCCTGAATTCCACATGAAATTCACACTGACAGCACCTCTCACTGTAAATTAGACTGCAGATAAACCTCACTGTCACTAAGTCAATATCATTTTCACTATCTGAAGAAAGCAGGGTCCAAACTTCAAGTGCACAAGGTCAAATTAATTTAAAAGTAATGCTAATGCTGCTAAATATTCTTCAGTGGTTTGTGTTGAGTGGCCTTTATGTCACAATTGCAGCCCTGGGTGTTTTTTGCTGACTTATGGATGTAAAGGATGGGCTGCTTCTTTGCGGTCCTTCCTCTCAGTCTCACTAGAGGTGAAACGTAAGCTGGTTAAAGCATGACGAGGGCCCAGGAAGCCTGGGAAGGCTGGAAAGAAGCTAACGCCGCATTCCTACACTGGATTACTGGAGCTCAGAGCTCCTTAGACCTCACATATTCTGTGTGTACACTCACACATGGACCCACACACACCCCACACACACTGGGGGGAGTTACTGTTAACACTCTTTATTGTGGTTGCAAGTGAAGGAATTTGGCCGGTGTGATTGTTATTTGCTATATTTGTATTTGTCTGCATCTCTGTCTCTGTGTTTTTAGGCTGTCCTTGGCTCTCTTTGAGATTAGTGGTAGGATCTTTGTTGTTTATCCACATCAGACCCAGATATATGAAGCTGTCCCTCTTTGTCTCCTCTCAGGCACCTGCGAAAGAAATGGAAACAGGTTCTTTACAGGGCAAACATACAAAGAGAACTGCAATTTATGGTATGTAAAGCGCTCCTTCTTCCTCTTATTTATCATCTAACCTTTTAAAGTCCTGTTCTTTTCTTGAAATGTCCCCTTAAGTCTCTTAAAGTTTTAAAAAACATTACATCACCCCACCTATTCTATATGCTCTACATCTACTATCTACTTCACATCAGCAAATAAATACTTAGACCGAGTGAAATACTCAAGTCCACGATGCCATGTTTTTATGGAGGTGCCATTACAATAAATGAAAAAATGTAGATGTCCAGCACATCTCATTTCTCCAAAGAACAGAACAGTACTTGGTGTTCTGAGACCTTCTGGGATCTGTACAGGAATTATAATTAAATTGTGTTTGTGAACTATGTGTGTGCACCGCATGTGTTTCTAATAATAAAACCACTGGTGTTGTTATGGTGTAATCTGTTTCCATATCCATATTTTCAGTTGATGACATGATCCTCACACACACATGCATCAGACCCTGTCAAGCCAAATGTTTTCTTGCAATATCTTGACGTGTCACAACAGGAAAGGCACAGGTGTAAATCATAAAATGAGCAATGGCTGAACTCCATTTAGTTGCCTCAGTTTTAGTGTCCTCGTATTGTGCTTCTGGCTCACTGTCATATTGTTGTCTCTTACTAGGACACTTGAAACAACACAGCCATAGTTAATGTTATTAATAAGCCTTGTGCTTTTCCTTCTATGGCAAATCAAAATTTGTGCTGTGAAACAGGCCTTTACTTAGAGAGATGAGACAAGCAAGGAAAAAACAGAGGAACATTTGAAACAGGGGGGTTTGGGTCTTGCTCTGCATTGGACTAAAAATGTATATAACCTCTGTGCTGAAACCTTAGCAATGGAAACTATTGAAGTTTGTATTTGTTGTGAAGAATTGTTCTTGTTGTGCTCTGGAGAACAATACTTGCTCGTAGCACAGCTCTCTGGATGGTGATGTCTGTGTGTCAGAAACATTTCAATAACTATCTGAATGACTGGCCTGAAATGTGATTGTGCCATCCATTTTCACTTGAGGATGAATTTTCATCAAAATCAATCAATTCTCATCAATTTTGTTGATCGTAATTTTTCATCTAGTGCCATCATCAGGCCAAAATTTCAATTTGTCTAATGACATTGCCAACAGTGCATCTAACATGCTAAAATAAGATGGTGAACATTATAACCCCTATTCCTGCCAAAACACCTGCTTTTAGCATGACTGTAGACTCTTTTTTTCAAACTCTCAAACTACTCATCTGTTGTGATCTGTAACGAAGTGAGGAACAGCTTTGGCAGTCTGTAACAGGAAAACATTAGCTGCATAAATGAGGATGAATCAAAACAGGCCTTGTGCTAATTTGTCCCATCGTGTGGCTTTACTGTGTGTGCCACCCTCTCAACATTTCAAAACCCCTACTGAGCAACATGGCCAACGTAATCATAACTGTAACAGATGTCCTGTTGAGCTTCTGAACTGCCTGGAGCGTTCTTACTGTCTTGTAAATAAAAACCCACTCTCTTTTGAGGCTGGATATTGTACTTTGGATAAGGTCTGTTTGCTGCATATTTGTTCCCATTCAAAGGGACAGAGCTGACATGAAGTTAAGAGAGTTAGAAAGAAGTATTTTAGATGATCTCTCAGTGACACTGTGTCTCTCATTGTTTTTTTATCTCCATGACCTTTCACATCCTGAGAGCAATGTGGACCTTTTGGTAATTTTTCTGTATTATGTGCAAGGTAGTCAAAGAAAGGTAAAGCAGCTCTTGAGAGGCTACGGGAAGCAGACAGAAGAGGTCAAGTGAGTGAATTTGGGAAGAAGGAATTCCTCACCTGTCCTCCGCTGTGTTTTCTCATATCTGTTACATTTGACGTTCCTCAAAGACCCAGTAGGCATGCGTAGGCCTGCGAAATTGCACACAAATGTTAATTTAACACCCATTTGTGCATCCGTATAATATTTATTTTCATGCAGCAAGAGCACACTGCGGCTGTTTGTCATGACACGTCTAACCCAAACCAAGCTGACCCCGCTGATCTCCACATCATCTCGTTTAAGCCTTCACAGTGCGGTGGCTTTGAAGTATGGCTTTTATCGAGGCAGCTCAATTAGGTTTGACCTCAAGGGTCTGATGGGTGTGTAGATAGTAGTAGTAAGGCAACGGTAGAAGTTGATAAATGGCAGAGCTGGCATCTCTTCATGAGGGAAGGAGTGTGGAGGTTGAGTAAACACAAACTGCGTTGTAAAAATAGCCTCCAGTGTTACAGGTCACCAGAAAACACAGTTTATGTGCTAACTCCCCCTTTAACCTCCAAACAAAAAGGGTCTTATGCATGTGCACCTTCACACATTCTTGTCAAAGCAATACACATGGATGCTTAAAAAGTTGCACCAGAACTTTGTCACAGTGGGACACACACTCCCATTTCCTACTCCCACTCTCTCCACTTATTAATTTCCCAAATGTGCGTCCTCCCAACTCTCAGAATCAGGCAGGGTGGAGGATGCGACTTCCACTTTGAGTTGACAGGCAGCTCTCCCTCTTTTCCCTCCAGAGGTGCTCATTAGCAGCCCCTGCGCATTCTTATCTAACCTCCTACATGTCTTGACTAAGCACTGACTTGACCAAAATAGGAAGCCAAAGATCACAGATAGAGTCAATAAAACCAGGCCTTTGACATCAGCATCACAGTCTGTATAAACTTTATCTCCACATATTGTGCCATCAGATCTTGAAATAACTCAGATTGTGATGAAGATGGGCCGTGATATGTGTGGCTTTCTTTTGCTGTGTGAATGGAATCACCAGCTGAGGCCTTTTCCCCCCTGAACTGTTGGCATCGCGATAACTCTTTTATCTGCTCCAAGTGATTTGAAGCCCTGCGCCTGCTGCTCCTCGCTCCCCCAATCTCACACAGCTCGACTATCTCTGCTTTGATTTGGCAGCCGCTCCGCTCTGTCTGCTCCTGCTCCAGATTGGACAGCGGCCAGTGCCAGTCTGGGCGTCCTGAGTTGTTTTGTGGAGTTTCTCAGATTGCGTAGATACGTCGTATTCAAGCACACACAAACAGGGCCTGCTGATTTTGGCTGGGTCAGTGGGAACAGAGCCCAGTATATCCTGGGACAGTGCGCCTCGTGTCACCTAGGCGTGTGTATTTGTATGTACACAAGTGTGTGTGTGTGCTCAGAAGAGGCTGTCTCTCTCTAATGGAAAGTGTGGCGAAGAATGTGAAATATGGCCTCCCACTGTCCTCACAGCCCTCATATTTCATTCTCAGTCACACTCTGTCCCTCTGTCTTCACAGGTCTGTCATTATTTCTGTCCCTGAGTGTGTGTGTGTGTGTGTGTAGAGCATTATTTTTGTGTGAATTTATTGCTGTTTTTGACCCACCGGTACTGAGCTACACTTATGTGTTCCCGCTTGAGGGAGGGGAAAAAGGTCATTGTCTCTTATGTCCAATCGGAGCCACCAGACGGTGCTCTGTGGGAGGCTGAGCTGACACTCTCTGGTCCGAACGCTGCCAGTGTGTGCGTGCGTTTACGTGTGCGGGTCTGTATTTGTGTCTCAGAAACCCTGCAGGGAGAAGTGCAGTTTGAGAGGTGATAAACTCTCTTTAATATAGAGAAAGGGGAATTTGGCCTCTTCATCATTGTGTGCTGGTGTTTAATGATCCTCTTGGGCACGTCTCCCTTTCAGTAAACATGACGTCCAATGTACAGTAGACTTTATGAGTGGAAGTCTCTGCATGCCTGTGTGGGCAACTCCCCTCATTTGTCTTTGTGACACGCTCATTTATTATGAAACTCCCAGAAACAGCCACTGACCTTGCAGCTGTTGCACACAAAGCAAATTTTAGTGAATTAGCAACTTTATTTAACCAGGTAGTTTTATTGAGAGAGATCTGAGAACAAAGATATTGATAGGTAAAAGAGAAACCAAGAAAACATAAATACAGCTTAAAAATTGCCCAGTGGGAATAAAATATTTTTAGAGAACTGTTTGCAATTTATTTTTTTATTCAGAGTGAGCAAACAGAAGTACAACTCAACTAATTTATATTGTTCAGTTTTTCAGGGTTTCAATCTTCTTATCTAACTCTTGGCAAGAAAGCACATTTTTGAGTTTGAAGTCACGTGTAAAGATAATATAAAGTTAATATAAAGAAGGGCTCCTTTTGAGAAATATATGGGTTAGGTTCAGGAAAATTTATAGTTTTAAGCAAGTTTAGGGCCAAAACAGTAACTGTATGTCTTTCTGCAGCAAAAAGATTTAATCATTACTTTGGAGTGTCAGTGGAAGGTGAAGGTGCTTATCAGTCACAATGACTCATCTGTGTGAGCAAGCTTTGTGTCTGGTACAATTCACTAAAGTATTTCTATTTTATAGTGCTTTCTTTTCACCCTTTTTATTATGCTTTGTGTTTTTATATTGGTACAACATCTTGATACCTTTTCCACCCCTGCTCCAGGTACATTCACACAGACTCACATAGTCTCACACACACACACACACACACACACACACACACACACACACACACACACACACACACACACACACACACACACACTACTTACAGTGAGTCATCACAGTCCAAGTTATTTTTGAGCATCCCCAAAGTAAACATTATCGTTGTCATTAATATCCTGTTCTCTTATCGCTTCTGTCATCTTCTTGACTTCTTCAGTCTCTCTGCTTCCTTTGGACTAAAAATGGTTCTGCACTCTGCATCCTTAAAAGGCTGAATGTCTTCTTTAACCTCTCCCTCTATTTCTCAACCCCTTATTTGCTCTTTTTTCAATATTTTCCTGACATTCCTCTCTCAGTTAATTTCTTATTTGAGAATCCCACTGAGCCTCTGTATATTTATTCAAGTGTACGATGGTCCTTCAAGCTGTTGACATAGTAGAAATGCATTATTGCATAGAATTATGCATTTTTAAGTTCTCATCACTTTGCCCCTTCTTTCTGTCTCTCCTCTGTAGTACATGTGGGACCACAGGCCGCTGGGAGTGTGAACAGAACGCCTGTCTGATGGAGCCTGACATGATCCACGCCATCAACAGAGGAAACTATGGGTAAGAAACACACAAACAAACACAGGAACACACATGCCTGGTGATATTTGATGGCTGATTTTACAAACACATCTCCTTGTCTGTTGTTTTCTCCTCCTGTGTGTTGCCTTCAGGTGGAAAGCCACTAACTACAGTCAACTCTACGGCATGACTCTGGATGAGGGCATCCGGTATCGCCTGGGCACCCTGAGACCCTCCAGGACTATTATGAACATGAATGAGATCCAGGTACAGAGGAGTCTCCACCTGTGTTATCTTTGGGGTTATTAGGACTAAGCTGAAAGAGAAATAAGTGGGTGGTCAAGTTTCCAAAGGTACAGGTACAAACTTTGCTGGTACACTTTGCTCCTGTGCCCTTAAGCAGGCCTTGCTACCCCCAGTGCTACCATTTTGTTTCTGACCTTTGACCTCTGACCTTGCTTTTAAAAGGTGGCAAGAGAGAACACATTTCTATACAATGGTTGAAGGGATATCATGTTACTTGTTGCTGATGGCTGTAACCTCTTAAACCCTGGCTTTCCCTTTAAAATCACACAGTGTCATGTATATCGCATTCTTTGTTCCCACTGAGACGTATGACATCACTTTTTCATAGCTGCATGATAACAAGTGTAAACATTCCTGATTTAACCTGTGCCTTTTTATATACTGTACATTTCCTGAAAATGTTTATTTACTCTTTCAATGAGTAAATTTGCAGTGTCTGACCATACACTATGACTCAGTGAAGCTGAAGAGGTAAGAGGAACAGATTAAAATGTTAATTCCTACATGCTTTACAAAGATTAAATCACATTACTTTTAGTAAATTCTAACTAGATTAGCAATTGTTTAGAAAAGCAAATAGTAAGACAAAATATTATGATGATCTGGCTTCAAGTTTCAGTTTCAAAATAATGACCATAGTTTAATTTTGCAGAAATATATCATATGTTCTTGTATCAGTCTAATGGTTATCAGCGTGAGGCACCTGAAGGGTAGTTTGTTGAGGATGGCTGCAAGTTTTATTGACAGGTGAGAATGCAGCGAAAAGGTGAAACGTCACAGTTGCGCTGAAGCTATTCACTTATTTAAAAGCTCCTGCATACTTCCTGTAAGTTTGCAACAAGGGAGTGCCAATTAAAATATTTGCCACTTAAGTATGGTAGCTTGTTGGTATGTGATGGCGTCTCCGTCTGGAACCTCAGCCCACTCTGATCCCCTCAGGTTTTTGTTTACATTTTACCCAGACAGATTACATAAGACGGAACCAAAACATCACACAGAGTAGACGGAGGCGATGGTGGCTGCATTGAGAATAAAGAGATCTCCTCTCCACCTCCATCCGTCCCTCTATCAATACATCCTCACTCCTCCTGCTTACGTCTCCCAGCATTCCATGACTTCTTCCACCCAAAAAAAAGAAAAACCCTCACAACTCCACCTCCTTCTTCCTCTGTCAGCGTGTCCCTACCTGTGCCAGGAACCAGAGCACAGCCCATTCATAAATCTCTCTCCTGTCCGTCTGCAGACCCCTGCGGAAAGGATGGAAATTCATGAATTCATGAATGAATTTGCTCCACAAAACTTTCTCGCAGCCATTTTCTCTCTTTTATCACGCCTTTAGGACAAGCGTTTCAGGCATTTGCGCTTTTGGACTTTGACCTTCCACAATTACAACTCTCTGACCAGCAGCACATTCCTTAGTTACACATCAAGTAGCCGTTTGCACTCTGAATGCCTCACTATTAATCAAAGGAATGTAGTGAAGGCTGCCAGACTATTTGTGTGTGTGTGTGTGTGTGTGTGTGTGTGTGTGTGTGTGTGTGTGTGTGTGTGTGTGTGTGTGTGTGTGTG
>JBAJHX010000040.1:10304667-10334562 GCA_037176925.1 Amniataba percoides
TCTCTCTCTCTCTCTCTCTCTCTCTCTCTCTCTCTCTCTCTCTCTCTCTCACACACACACACACACACACACACACCCTGTCTCATGTCTGGGTGTGTGTGACTCCTGGGGAATGGGAATTTGTTTGGTGAAATTAGGTAATTACTTTTAGATTAATCAATGTTTGAATAAGATTTTTATCTCTCTTCCATAATTGATTCAGCAGCCTTTATGAAAGTTATAATATGTTGTGTGTGTGTGTGTGTGTGTGTGTGTGTGTGTGTGTGTGTGTGTGTATCTGGGCACACGTGTGTTATATCTGCTTGCTAATTCTTCCCGCTTGTTTGTTCTCGCAGCTATTATGGAGGTCCATGAGGACTTCTTTGTCTACAAGAGTGGGATCTACAAACACACTGACGTCAGCTTCACCAAACCGACACAATACCGCAAACATGGCACACACTCCGTCAGGATCACCGGGTAAGTCACCATTAACGGTGCAAAACTTTTGATTTTGAGCTCTGTCTTCCCTTGTTTTGTTAACAAACAACCTGTTAGTCAAAGCATGGCCCTAAGCAGAGGTTTTGCTCCCTGCACAAATCTGATTAGACTCAATATAAACACCTCCGGTTTTGCCTTTAGATGATTAAAGCTTTTGTTCAGTTGTTAATGACAGGAAAGCCACATGCCATGTTACACAGTATCTGGAGTCTGGGCTACTCCCAATCCTAGTCCTCGTGAGTCTGGTTTCACTATTGCTACATGATAAACAGATGCCATTTCAGCAGAAAAAGTGTTCATTGGGTATGAATCATGTTTAAATTGAGTGGCTGCTGGTATCAGGCTTGGTTCAAAGCCTCACCTGCATGTGTGTTTGCACACACAGTGGACGTGTGAACAAGCCTCCCTCCCAGACTATTTCTCCCCGAGACACACCTTAGCACCACTCCCCTGTCTGGCCCAGACGAGGCCCTCCCCCTTTCCTTCTCCAGCGTTGGCGACCACAAATATGCAGGCGGGCAGACGACGGCCGACACACCTGGATCACCTGCCCCCACCCTCTGTCTCTCGTTATTCCCCCGTCCACCTCGCCTTCCTGCCACATCTCTTCTCACTTTGTGGCGCCTCCATCGTCGCTCCTCAGCTGGGCCGTCTGACTCACTGACCACTTCCTCTCTATTTTATTCCTCTCCATGGCCAAGTCAAAATCCTCTTCAGAGACAGGTACTCGTTTGCTGCTGCCTTTTTACGAGTTGTTTGGAGGGCAGCGAGAGGCCAGGAGAGGCTTTGACCTGTAAAAAGAAAACAGAAACATCCACCTCACTTGAAGATGTTTGGCATAGCTCATCTTTGTGAGTCATCCAGCTGGTTTTGAAGTGTCTGTCCTGTCAATGCTGTGTTGCTGACTAGTATTACTTGCTTTCCAAATTGAAGAAATGAGCAGCTACTTCATAATGGATGTATAATGGGGGCTAAGGAATGTGTGTTTCTGAGCATTTGACTCTTCTTTTGTGCTCCAGTGTCTGAGCTTGCCCCGTATTTGAACATCAGTTTCTCAAAAAAAAAAAAAAAACGCTCCAGACATGGGATCTCCGTGCTATGATAAATGATGTCTCTCCTCTTTTATCTGATTGGCCGCTGAAGACAAAACACAACACATATGCCAGCAGCTCTTCACGTCCCTATTTGGTGTGGTTATATCTTTTATGACGTCTCATTTTATGACATCGGATGGCATGTATAGGCGTGTGTACGATGACGCCCTCAACCTCCAACCTGTACTTACCTCGTTTAAATCACACACTTGATAAGCACGCACTGCTCTGAGAAGTGTTCTTGGAAAACTCTTGATGCGCATATTTGTTCACTGTGCCGCCGTGCGTGTCGGGATCACACTTTGCGAACTGTAATTACACCTCCGCAGTCTCAGTTGGTCAATAAACTGTTGAGGAATGCAAGGCGTGCTGAGGATGAGGATGCCCAGCTCCTCTGAATGCCTCTTCCTCTTTGGTCCCTTCCACTGACGCTGTGATTCCTCGCCGCTCACTGGCCGAGTGGATGTGGATGTACCAGCGACATGGGTTTAGGGATGGATAGAGTGAAAAGAGGAGGGGGTGGGCATGGCGTTTTGAGCTCCAACCTGCCAGCCACAGGCATCAGTGTGTTTACATAGGCTAAATCCCATAGCGATGCGTCCCTTTAAGCCCAGTGCCTGGGAAAGTTTGTGGAAAGACCATTGAGGTCCACTGTGGTGGAAAGGGCATTGTCTGGGCTGCTGATCCTCACTGCCCCGGACAGAGAGAGAGGGATCAATCCTCGGAGAAGAGGTCAGGGGTGGGCTGAGGGGCGTTGGGGAAGGGCGGGGCACGTGGGCACAGCGGTATGCCCATCATTGTCCACGAGAGAGCAAGTGAGTTGATTGGAGGCCTGATAAGAGATCTGCAGTGGTCCGATTCTGTCTGGCTCTGTCCATACCAATAAATATGCAGTCGGGCAGGCATGCATATGGGATCTCACACACTCACACACACACACACACACACACACACACACACACACACACACATGCAGGTGTGTGCGTGCCCTTGCTCACAACTCCCATCTCTCCAGTCTGTCATAGAGTGCATTTGGCATATGTTGTTTACACAGCTGTTTTTTAATGTGTCTGCGGCCGGTCAATATGTCGTCTGACAGTCAGGGAAACACTGCTCATAAAGTCACTGGCTGAGAGAAGGCTGGCACTATCAGCCAGTGTTGTGGTGGCAGGCCACTGAGTTGGCAGAGTGTGAGACGAGCCACTCTATTTCCCAGCATTCCTTTGCCCCTGTAAAAGATAACAAGCGATTGGGCACCGGGAGTCTGTTGGGAAACGAATGGCCTAGAGTGCAAAAACAGGATGGGAATTGGCTTTGGGAGAATGTTTTGATCATGACGAGCAGAAACGGCGGGCGTCTAAAAAAAGTTGGCAGAAGTTAAGCTAAGACCAAAGTACAAGGCATGTTGAGAATTTGTGGGCCTTTGCCAAGGTTTCCTGAGAACAAAGCTGATGGAGGGGAGAAAGGTAAAGATAGGCCTCCAAGTTTCAGATACGCACATGTATATTTGTGTGTTTTTCAGACATTAGTCTCGTTATCTGCTGTCCTTACTCTGACTCGGCTGAGGTGGCGTTCACTTCCTTGTAACGTACCCTCTCCTTCCTGCTTCATGTCTGGAGCACGGAAATGAGAGAGGGAAAGGGAAATTCTGTGGTCTTTGGATTGGAGTGATGTAGGAGAGCAGCGAGGCGGTGCAAGCCATAAATACTCTGTACAGTGCGCAGGATGTTGTTAACAAGATGAAAGATTTTTTTTTAATCCCCACTTGAACACTACTTATACTTCTTCCTGCTTTTCTTCATCAAGTACACCAACTATGTCCTAAGTGAACACATTCTTGAGAATGTTTGCATCAGACATGTTTGTCGGAAAGCGTTCACATTTTAAAAATAGCGGGGAAGCTCTGACACAGCTGATCTGACATCTTTATTCAGGGATATTTTTGTAGTTTTCATGACCTTTTGTTTGACTCTTCACCTGAATGCTTTTTGACTAACAGTCATCTCTGATTTGTGCACCAGGTGGGGAGAGGAAAGAAACTTTGAAGGGACATCAAAAAAATATTGGGTAAGTTCTTTTTTTTAGCAAAACAACACTCTTAAATGGTTCAAATATTGTGCTTTTTACTAACGAACAAAAGAGATATTTGTGTTTGACAATGTTCTCAGCTCAGTTTTATCAAATCCAGAAATCCATCTCGTTTTTCAGATCGCTGCCAACTCCTGGGGGAAGAACTGGGGCGAGAACGGCTACTTCCGCATCGCTCGCGGGGAAAACGAGTGTGAGATTGAAACATTTGTGATTGGTGTGTGGGGCAGGATCACGATGGAGGACATGCACAACCATCATCACCACCATCGTCGCAGACATATCTAGAGACACAACTGATTATAAAACCCCGCACGAGACCTTTGTTTTTATTCCCACCTTTTTGCTGGTTTTTACACCACAGGAGAACCACAGAAGCAAGAGTCTCAGAACTTCAGCACATCCCCTTAGCCATCAATCACCCACAGAAGCCTCTTTTTATACTTAACCTTACCCTGGGGATTAATACAGCCCCTTTTCTCCCCCGTCCCTCCCCACACTCCCTGTAGTTCAAGGTTTATGGCACCAAAAAGTATAGAAAAGCTAAGCTAAAGCACCTCAGGTACCTATTGATCCAAAGACCACACTGCCCAGAATCCTCAGCATAATATCTGGTGAAACATGTTCATGTCAAAGTTGGGTGATGACAGAAGGGTCAAGATCAGATCAATTTGATCTTTTTTATTCTTCTCCGTGCTTCTTTGTCAGCCTCAACCTTCAGTCATTGCTAGTTCTAAAGCTATAATCGAGACAGACCCTGTTTCACAGGGACAGCGTGGAAAAGCGGAAATCTGAGATCCAGATTATCAGACATCAGACCCTTTTCAGAGAGACACACCCAGCCCAACTGTGTAATACGATAATATATCATGGATGACCTTACTGACATTTACCTGTCAGCTATACAGACACACAGTTCAGCTCATTCCCTCAGTTTTAGAGAGGACACTTGTGTAGATTCAGTGGCTGCATGCGGTAGAGTTTCTCACACATTCCAGTATAAACTAAATCTAAATAAACAGTAGGAGAGTCTGTGTGGAATGTAAGATGACAAAAACTTTAGATTTGTGATTTCAGGAGGATTTACACAGCCACCGACCATGACCAGCAATTAAAAATGGTTCTCCCAATACCAACGGATATTTTAAAGCAATTTAATAATGAAACAAGTTCATTTTTGTCCCTTCTTCTATATGTTTTTATCGGGAGGGATAGTGTTGGTAGATAACATTTAACATGTATCATTTGCCTTTGGCTGTTGGTGAAATAAATTACTATCAGTCACATAAGATGGAAAAACTCACCATGATTAATAAGAAACATGTAAATGAAAGCCATGCTGCCATTCTTGACCCCACCGTCTCAAAAAAAAAAAAATTCCAACAGTGATGTGTAAAGAGGTTAAAAAGATTGTAATGCCTTAAAGAAACCGAGTTGTTCTGACCACTGCAAAAGAAAGTGTTTTTGTATAATAGTAGTCTTAATTTGCTCCGTTCTGTGTACACTGTTACTGTTTTTTTTTTTGTTGCAGTTATATTTTGAAGTTTTATTTTCCTACTTGTTTAAAGATGTACTGTATGTAGTAACTGTCATAACACACTCATCACTCAGTTGCTTTTCTGCTTGTGCTTCTACATAGTTGTAACTGTTTGATCACAGCGAGGAGGATGAGGTGGGAGGTCGGGAGGGGAGGGGGGTGGGGGCTACTGCTGCTACAGTATTTGACAGTCTTTAGTTTGATGCAATTCAATTAATAAACATGTAAAGTCACTTCTAACTAATGCTGAAAGACAGGTTGCACATGAGCTGCCTGGCTTTGTCTTTTTAATATTTTTATCTCTCATTTTTATTCTGCTTGAGAACTGAACATGCTTCGACTTATCAGCCGCGTGCCTTCCTTTGCCACAGTAGCGCTGCTCTTCAGGATGTCTTTATCTCAGCTGGTTGCAGGCTGATTGAAGGATTTTCAGATCCTTTTGGTGCACAGCCTCACTTGAAAAGCAAAGGTGTATTATTACCACTTACTTTAAATTACATCCTGCGTGCTTCATCTGTAACTTCAAAGGGCTTTTATTTTTCTATATCATCATGTCTTGTGATCTTTAAGGTCCCCGTATCATCTCCTTCAGGCATGGATAGGCAGATAGACATAAAAGTGCAGAGATGTCTGGATGGACAGGCAATGTGCAATGTGGTGGAGGGGCTGTAGATAGATCAGCCGTTACCGCATGTTATTCATGCAATGTACTGAATCTTTGTGTGAGCGAGGGCAGGCGAGGATGAAGAGCAGCCCATCAGCACGAGATCCACAGCAGGTTTACAATAACTGACACCGAGGACAATGTGAAACTGAGAGGAGTGAATCATTTTTTGTGACCAGAAAGAAGATCATTCTTCTTTTGTAATATTTTCATATTAGACACGTTGCTATAGCTCATTTAGAAAACAGAAAAAGGACAATGGACAAAACTTAAGTTGCATGATTTATTTCGGTTATGGTGTTGCAGCCGTCGCTGAAATATTTGTCTGACCACAATTTTTCTGTTTTCACCAGTAAAGCCGGGAAGCTTTTGACATCAGTGTTCAGAGGATGTGTCATGACATCCCTGCTGAAGAGCATCATCAGTGTGAGGCTTGTGTTACAAATAGGTTACAGACAGTATGAACTGGTGAGAAAAGCAGATGCAGAAAGAAGCATTTAGCTTCCACTGAGCAGAGATATCTTACTGTCAGTGTCCATTTAGTTTGTTTACAGTATATTGGCTTAAAGATCACTCAGGCTTATTGGTAGCTCAGACCTTAAAGATGCACAGTACATGACGCTGAATATATAGAGAAGAGGAAATGTTCACGGGCAACACATGATGATTATTTTTAGGTAAAGGTTCAGATTGGACTGACCAATAGCTATATAACTCTAGAATCTCTGCAAATACCACTTATCCATAGAAATCCATCATCATATTTTCAGCAACAGTTTTCTCCAACTACACAAGCTCTCCTCCAAACAGCCCCCCTGCCCACAGCAGACAGTCGCAGCAGACATCCACTCAGAAGTTGTGTATTTTATGTAAAATGAACCACTTCATATTCACTGATGTGTAGACTTTATTTATAACAAGATGTGTAAATTATATACTTTTATTCTTTGTTTTCTGGTGCAATGTTTTATTATCTCTCTGTCTCTTGTATTGTGTACACTAATTTGCGATACCACATTAGTGTTCACTTGTGCTGCACAATAAAGTCTTTCCAAAACCACACAGGCTCACCTTTGTGTCATTATCAAGCACTGAGGCACTGAAACAAAGTGATTAAATCTGGGAAAACAGTCCCTTATATAGTGTGCATGTGTGTAGGTTAGTTGGTGGAGAAGGTGTGTGATTTTTAGGAACGTTAGGGATCAGCAAGCCACAATGGGAGGGACAGGGTGCAGAGTGTTCAGGGGGAAGCTCCATGGGACAAGGCCGGGTGGGATGAGGACAGTTTTTATAAGGTCCTGCTGTGTCAGCGTACTCTTCCATCACTGACAGCAATAATTCAGACCATTAGTCAGTGGAGGACCAGGCTATAGTATGCGTAGTCAATCATAAACGTATACAAATGTAATATTAATTAAACATGAGGAACAGTTGCAAAATGCTTTTCTTTCTCAACTGATTGTCTTCATAGCAATTTCAAAAATATTCATGGGTGAAAAAGTTTGTCTGAGATGTGTGATTTGGGATAAGTGACAATGACCCCCTCTTATTTTTTGTACTGTACTTAATCTGATGATCTCCGAATGTGAATTTCTCATGAAATGGCTCTACAAAACTCAGATGACTGAAAACTAGAATACTTACTGTGTGATCTGCATGTGTTTAAATGTGCTAACTTTGGCCTGTTTAATTATTTACTTTCATTTTTTTCAGTGTTACATAATACATTTTTTTTCAGTGATTTATGACTTTAAACAAGCTTGAAGGTCTGATCGTGAAAGCTGTGTGTTGATGTTTTTTTTTGTACGTTGTAAATGTATACAGTGCGCTCTCAATCTGATTTATATGAATTAAACATGGCTGTACAGTTTGAATAACACAGTAATTCAGTCATAGATATAAATACACATTTACACAGGGTGTCTCTTTTCCTAAATTTCTTTCTTTGATTATTACTTTTGTAAAGTAATGTGATCAGCATGTAGTCTTCATGCTGAACACATTACTTTACAAAAACAATCTTATCAAATCACTGTCCTTAAATTTGTTTTGGTGTATAAGTGTGTTTGCATGCTTAGTGTGACTGTGGCTGCTGGTCCCACATGAACACCTGGGTGAACATCTGCCCCAGAGAGAGGAGCAACGTTGTAACCTGGAGAGAGGACACCCTCCTGTTTGAAGTGAGAGAAATTGCAGGTCTGTAAAATTAGCCATATTGAGCCAATTGTCAAATATATCAACTGCCACTGTCAGTGAAAACAACCAGGTGTTCTCAGACAGACACCATGTTCAACAACCTCGCTGTGGGAGCCTTGGAGTTGACCTTAACCTTGCATTCCTGCATCGAACTGCTGCACTGTGAAACTTTTTAATGAGACCGTAGAATATGCTTTGTCCACTTTGAGTTACATTTTAACTTTGAGAGCATACTAAGTCTGGCCGGGTTCTGCTGGTAACATGAGCTGTTTTCAGTCTTAAAAATCGATTTATCTTCGAGAGCCCTGCTGCTGAGAGGGGATCATTGTACTTTCTAATGCAAACAAGCCTGCCCACAATAAAGGAGAGTTAACAATGCCCATGTACAACAGGATATTTACCCTCCTGCTGAATTAATACCAAGAAAATTATTATTTTGTTGTGTAAATTCAGCCAAGTTTTGTTGTGAAACACATTGCAATTAAAATACTCGACTGGCTGTTTGCTTCCTTCATTTTGGGAAAATAATATTTTAGGGTTTGAAATGTTGTTAAATACTTCTGAGGACTTTTTTAGCTATCTAATTTTCTGAGCTGGAGAAAAGACCATAACCAATACAAACCACAAAGCACAAACTGTACAAACCATTCATGGTAATTGGTCACAATTGAACTGAATGAAAATATCACCACCTTCCTCGCTTTTTTCCATCCATGGTGCTGTAAAACCATCCTTTGTGATTCTGCATTTAACAAATATTACTTATCACTGAGCTGATTTAGTAAAATGTGAAGATTATTCTGCGATGATCTGGCCTGAGAGTTATAAAATCACCTGGAGAAAAGCACAGGCGATTGCAGGGCTTATCTCTTCACAGCAGCCACAGGCACCAAGTATGGAAACTTGGATCAAGGGATCTGTCTGGTGACTGTTTACATTTCTCTCATTGTTTCTGCGTCACCAAGTAGCCACAGCATTCATTACCTCACAGGCTCCTCTCCTCCCAGCTGATGGCGAGGAATGGACGAGTCCCAAGAAAATAGGAGGAAGTGATTATTAAAGACAGAGGCAGTGGAACAATCAGTGGCTGGAGACCCCACCCTGGTCCCCACTCCCCCGGTCCAGGAACGTGGGCTTCTTCTGAGGTTCTGCCTTGCCTGTTCTGCAGACAAATGCAAACACAAACAGCCCCCCCACCTCTTTTCCATGTGCTGTCTGTACTTGAGAGCACTCAGGGGACGTCAACAAACATGTTGTGGAAGATCATGTTGGCTGCCAGAGGGAAAGCATTTTCCCATGAACAACAACCTAATAAAGACTACACATTTCAGTTCTGGGGAATCCTTGGCGGAGGACCAAATCAAATAGCTTTAGGGGAAATCCTGAGCAAACATATGTACTGTATAACTTTGATGTATTGTTATATGCTGTGCAGACTAATATTTCCACATTATATACCTTCCCACAGTATATTTCCCTTCTCCTGAAGGGAAATGTTGTCTCTGTTTGCCAGAGTTACTCCATTATAAAGAGTTTCAGGATCATGACTGTACATAACTGATCAGTGTGTCCCCACAGTCTTAACTTACAGTCAACAGTCTAAATTGATATTCAGTCTGCAACACATTATCCACATCCCTCATCAAATCGAGGTGCTCTGCTTTAGTACTTTTCTTAAAGTGTTTTAGTGCTGCCATCTTCTGGTGGTCTCTGGGTATAGCTACATAAATCGCACTTTATTGAATGTGCTAAATAACTTCTTGAATAATCTGGTTTAAAGTGAAATAATACCAATATTCCACTGCAATAGTTAGACACACAAATTTGCTTTTATTATGTTTCCTTTTCCTCTGTGCCATCATCATAATGCTTTAGAAAGCATCCTTCTGTAGACTATCTGAGGCCTCCACGAACAGCATCAGACGTCATCTCTTCAGTAGATCAGTCAAGGCTGCCTCCTGGTTGTCCTCATTTGAAAGTGTCCTCATTTTTTCATTTTAAACAGACTGTTTGTCTCTCTTTAGCGTGGGCCAGTTCCTCTCCTGCATTCGCACATTCTGTAGGCACATATGTAGAAAATACCTGCAACAAACAAAAAAAATGTGTTTTGTGATCTGCAACATGTAGGATAAAAGTATCCTTGACTTTGAGGAGGGTTGTGTTTCCTAGAGTGATTTTGATATCAAATTCGTTTTAGAGTTTCTGTGTGATTACATTAACTTGATTTTAACCCAAACGGTCCCTGGAAATTTATATGATCAAAAATATATTTCTGTTCTGAGCTCTGTGACAAGTTTGAATAATGTGGTCTATGCATGTACAAACATCAATCCCCTGCCTCTGTCTTTTCTCACCTGCAAAGAAGGTCATGAGCATGGCAACCCAGCCCAGTATGTAGGACCAGGAGAAGCGCCAGTCACCAAAACGCCTGCCCAGGAAGTTCACTGTCACTCCAGTGTAAATAGCCATACCAAGCAGAACAAAGAAAGCTATGGGGGGAATAAGATGGTGCATGTTAGTCATAATTAAAATAAGTGTTTGTGTGTATGTGTGTGTGTGTGTGTGTTAATTCAGTGGAAACAACTCACTGGAGACGAAAAACATGATTCCTGCAGCAAAGGAGCGGTTGAACCTTTCAAAGGAGGAGAAGTGAGCGAAGGACATGATGCCAGCGATGATGCCTGCAAAGCACGACATGCCTGACAGGATCATGAAGGCCCTGGTGGCATTCCAATAAGCTGGAAGGAAACAGGAAGAAATCCTCATCATGTGTATCATCCTTATAAATAAGTTCACAATAGATAATTACCTTTAGACAAGAAATCTGGGGCAGTGTTTTCACTGTAGTTAATGAGAAGTCTTTTAATGATTTCCACCTTTTTTCCTCTGCAGCTATGAGTTAGCGAGTTAACTATTCAGTCCCTCAGTCATTCTAACAGAACAATATGCAACTCAAGACCACAAGATAGAGTGGCCACATAACATTTTCCACACTTTCAAGGAAATATATGTATTGTCACGCAAAACAAATAGTAAATTTAAGATATTTCAGCCACATCACTGTCCAACTTCTGCAATCACACAACAGTGTCACAACCATATGAACACAAAGCTTCCTGTTCCTCCCTGATGGGCACACAGTCTCTTATCTTGGCTGCCCCGCAGGTTTTAGAGACCTCCGCAGTGTCTTACCTATGCTGTCAGTCTGCATGTAGCACTTGTTGGACATGCAGTACCTCCACAGACCCTGGTGAGCATAGTTCCCCGAGAGACGGTACTGCATCCAGTAGTCAGTTGCGGTGGAGACCACCAAGAGGATGTTACCGACAATAGCACAGAACAGGCCCCCTCCCATGAAGCTGTACATCTTGAGCTGAGATAACGGGGCCGCTGCAGAGCAACTGGAATGTGGCGAGGAAAAATCATGGAAATTAAGAACACAGCAGATTCTTTAAAATTGTTTTAACTATTTGTGCACTACATACAGATGTCCACCCATGTGTTGAGTCACATTTAACACATCACACACTACACACACACTGTCTCTAAAACAGCTTTAGAGGTTGGTAATATATTTGCCAAAATAGACAGACTATCTTCCTGACATGGCACTATGGTGTGTGTGTAAAATCACAAAACAACAGGCATCTTTAAGAGTGTATTAATATTCAACATATTTATGTTAATTCTGCAGACATCTCACAAAAGATCCATAAAAATAGAACTACTTGATCATCCACTTTGACTTTTGTTTAAAAATGACATACGATGTCAGCAGATCACAGAGCCACAAAAGGGAAAACCAGAGAAAATTACCGGTACATCCAAAATTATAATATTACTATATCAAAATGTAACAAACATTTCTGCTTTAACTACTTAATTTGTAGCTAAAATTCTCTACTATTCCTATTGACAATTCTCTACTATTCCTTTTGACATTTTAGAGAACATATTTACCTCTTCTTCAGTGGAAACATCACTAGTAGTTGAGGTGCAAAGCAAAACCAGAATAAACGCTAAAATGTTCTACTTTCTTGTTGTTTCCCTTCCCAATCCTCATGTCACACCAGTGCTTGTTCAGCAGTAATGAGGTTTTATCTGATTCTGCCAGCCTCTCTTCAATCACAGTCATCATAAATGAAAATGTATTCCTCTAGGACACACACACAATAAAAACCACCCTGAAATTTGATCCCTTACCTTGTTTCTAGAAATGCACCCTCTCTGCTGCCCACCTTTCTGAAGTAGAGATAGAAACGGGTGGAGGGCAAAAGAGAGAGAGAGAGAGCTGTTGCTCACTTGGGGGGAAAGAGAGAGAATCACAGACAATACTACAACCACAAAAGTTTTCCCCTCGTTTTTTCTGTCGATGAAAGCAAAATCCTTTGCAGCAATCAGTCTCCCTGTGTGGGGTCCACTTGAATGAGACACCGTAGGGGCCACAGTGCATGTGACCCTGTACATTTGAGTGTGTATGTGTGTGTGTATGTGTGGGGTTTATGGGGCCTTGGAAAAGGGGTGGTGGTCCCTGCTTCTTTTTTTTAGGTTTTGTTTGTTTGTAAATGCCATGCTCTAGAACTGGGGATATGCATAGGTATGCAGGACTGTCTGTGTCAATGCGACATGCTGAAACACACAGTTTTCTTTCAGTACTGTCACACTGCGGCGGTGTGGAGGGACACATATAGAGGGAGCGCTCTATACAGGCAGTGTCTCTCCCTCTTCTATAGGACTGTCGTTCATCAAATATAGATCAAATACAGTTTTTCATATCCTGAGCTTTGCCTCACAGACTTTCTGAGATAAATATATAAAAGCTGAATAATGTAAATCATGTAATAATAACTAATGTGACTCACGGAAATACAGAAGGACGCTCTCTCTCAAGCTTTCCACTGCACACACACAAACACACACACACACACACACACACACACACACACTTTTTAAGAGGCAGTTACAGAAAGTGAACTTTTGCAGTCTTGTATCTGAAAGACTTTGAAATTTGAATTTGAAAGAACAACAACAGAGGTCAGTGACTAATGTGAGAGACTAAATATTTAGTTTACATGCATGAGGACAGCAGCTGTACCTCACATAGTACTTAGTATTTCCATTTTTTAACTCAATACTTCTACTTTACCACATCTTAGGGACAATTATTGTACTTTTAGTATTTTTAGCTACTTTTCAGATTACCATGCATCTCCAAATTTGTTGATTTTGAATTCTCTGATAACCTGTATGATAAGGTGTATTGGTGTAAAGACCATGATGCATTGCTGTAGACGAAACTACCAAACCAAATATAAAGCAATTATAATGAGCTCACATCTGCAGCAATAAAATATAACATACTCATTAAAGCAGCAATGATATTTATCCAGAAACATCATTTGAATAAAACACTGACTATTTTACTGCACTATGAGTATTTTTTACTTTTGATAGTTGGTACATTCAGCAAAAAATAAATAGCAAAGGTACAGTACTTTTCTTTTATTTCTTTTCATTTCTATCTCCTAAGCTTACTTCTGTTGTTTTGGTGTTTTTTTCCTTCTCTGCATTGAGGGTCTTCAGAAAGATGGTTTCATATGCTGCACAGATTTTAAAGCTCCTTGAGGCAAATCTGTGATCTGTGATATTTCACTTCAGTTTGAGGATCCAACACATTATCATTTTCATTGTCCCTGAACCTGTCAGTTACACTTTTGATTGAGTAGTCTTTTCAGTAAGTTCTGAAAATTATTTGTAAAAAGGTTTTGACTTCAGATGTCTTGTTTGATCCAATCAACTGTTCAAAGATGTTAAATTTACAATCATTTAATATGGGAAAAAGCAAATCCTCACCTTTGAGAAACCGTTAATTAAACATGAAGCACTTTTCATTGTTAAGTGTTATAATAAGACAAGATTATAATAAGGAAATAATTATATACGAAAATAAATATAATAAAGAAATAATTATCTGACATCGTAAACATTCACAAAGGCAAAAAATAAAAAATATTCACAAATAACCTAAATAGACCAAGACCCTCAACACTTAATAATATATACCTTATACATTTTAAATTATGTTATAAATGTGCACATACATAAGTACGTATTATACCATATACTTGATTTGTTCACTTCATTTTATCTTTGTTTGATTAGTTGAGATGTTGACTGAATATGAATGTGAAATCACAACCCACGCACATCTGTTGAGTCAGATCATCAACTGCCTTTTATTTCACCATCCTCAGGGACACATACACTCGTAGCAGTACTTCACATGTGAAACACACATTTTAATCACAAACCCCTGTTTGATTCATACACTGTCTATGGAGCAGAAGGATACTGTATAAAAACACTGATTGTATGAAATACCGTTTATATACAGTTTATGGAGCAGATAGAGGGGGTATAAAAAAACTGATTGTATAAAATACTCTTTATATACAGTCTTTGGGGTCTTTGGAGCACACAGAGGCTTCTGGTGTCTGTTCTGGAAAGAGGTTTGACCTCTTATGACCCGGAAGCTGACGCCAGAGCCGAGCTGTTCCATCGGCGGAGTAAAGATGGCTGACCAAGGCGCCGCAGATCCTGGTAATAACAACAATAATAATAAACCCGAGGCAGCGGAGGGAACTATTATCAAGGTCACTGTAAAAACCCCGAAAGACAAAGAAGAAATCGCCATCGCAGAAGATGCCTCTGTCACTCAGGTGTGTTGGGAGCGGGTTGCTGCTCTAACGTCATGCCCACAACTTCAGCTAGCAGGCTAGTTAGCCGCGTTAGCATTTGTCTCACCGGCTAACCGAGAGTGCGTGAAATCGAGGCGGCGGCGTGAAGTGGGGGTATTACAGCTTGTGTCGACAGCTGATCTGTCATAATAACAATGTTGACACCCGGTGGAGAGATAAAGCCACGTTAACTCTGGACCCGGCTAACCGGCTAACAGTTAGCCGGTCAGCTAGCTAAGCTAAGCCAAGCTAACGGTGGCTAGCTGTGAAGCCCAAACAAGTGTCAGCTGACGGGGCTGTGCTCTCTCGCTGTGCTCGCTGCGACCAGCAACCGCGGCCCAGTGGAGCCGGGGAAGTGGGTTTTATTTGGAGGGGTGGAAACGCTTTCATTTCCAGTTTCGTCGTAGTAGCTTGTTATATTTTAAAAAATGCTAAAGCTCGTTATCTCTCCAGAACATTCTCCCTGCTGCCACCACTGAGTCATTCAGCTTTCCAGGGAATATACTGTAATCTCTGCTCTGCTGGTGGCTAGGCGACGTGTTGCGGTGAAGCCACAATGCAACACATGAAGCCAGGGTGTCATCTCAGGCTCTGTAGCTTTGTCTGCCCTCTGATTAAGCTCTCTTGCATTTGGCTTAAGGGTTTTTTTTTGTATGTGTCATGTTCAAACATTGGACTTACATCTTTGACCTCTGACTGTGCTGTCATCCTTATCTACATGTGGTCTGGGAATGCTTAATGAGGGGGTTTTGCATTTCTCTAAGACAGCGCTGTGACACTGTCATAGCTGACACACCAACTCTTAATGAGAATAACGGCACTCTTTGTTCTCTATTTCTTGCTTTGGTGCCCACAAGCTATCAGAAGTGGTTGCTAGGCATAGAGTGGTGTCAACAAAACTGTCTTAAAAACAGCTGTTTAAAATCACATAATATCAACAGAGCAAGTAAGATGGGACAGAACAGACATAAACAAACACAATAGAGGAAGTACAATAAAAACATATTTTAAACGCAAAATCAGTCAAATAAATAGCAGAAAAAGAAAATTCTATAAAAGCCCTAACCAGCATCAGCTTTAAGAAGAACATTGTGTGCAATTCATTGGCTCTTTGAATAATATTCTTCTTTTAATCTGCATTGTGTTGGTGGTTTGCATATTTCTGACAGAAGAAGCGTTGTCATCTCTTTGTGAACCAGATGCCCAGTGGATGTAAATCCACTATTATGTTTTTATTACATTTAGCATGATGGGGGTCATTTGTGTCGATCTGTGTCATCTGTTTGTTTTCGAAATTCATATCCTGTCTATTTGTCAAAAATGTTGCTGTGCGACCACATCGGCACCTCTAATAACTGCCTGGAGTGCAGTGTGTGTATGAGATGCCTCTTACTTTCCTCTACAGTGAAAATGAAAGATTTGACAAGACAGCAGCTTCTTTCAGGGTGAGACTGTTTTCTGTGCGCACAATGCTTCACATAGCAGTCAAACAGTAACGGTGAATTGGCAGATTTGTAGTGTGTAGGCCTCCGCTAATAGGATAAGTACAGAGAACTTTCTTGGAAATTGGAATTTAAGGCGTTAGGGTTGCAACAGCACAGAAACACAGAATCTTAATACTATACTTTTCATTTCCTGTTTCTTTCTCACCTCCTCCACCCCCCCACCCCCTCCCCCCCCACACACACACATACGTTGTTCCATTTCCTTTGTAACCTGGCTTTATCTGCTGCTGTCTTCCAGTTTAAAGAAGAGATCTCGAGGCGGTTCAAAGCCAAACAGGACCAGTTGGTTCTGATTTTTGCAGGGAAGATTTTGAAGGATGGCGACAGCCTCAGCCAGCACGGCATCAAGGATGGCTTGACAGTTCACCTAGTCATAAAGACAGCACACAAGTAAGGCAACTATACAAAGCATGTTGGTTCAACAAGTCATTTTGCAGCAGGCTTATAGGAAGGAATCAGCTGTCCTGAAATACAATCTTGTTGGGGAATTTACTGAATTTATGTAAAAAGTCCAGACACACTATCAGATTGTGAAATTACTGAATTGCTCATATACTTAAATGAACCCCCCCCCCCCCCTTTACAGAGCAGGAGATGGCGGTAGCACCTCGGCCTCTAGTTCAGCCTCCACTCAAGCAGGCAATACCTCCACCTCTAGTCCAGGTACCAACCCCTCCTCCACAGCAGGCTCCACTGGCACTGCCCCGCCACCCACACAGACGCCCAACATACTGAGTGAGTCCACCTGCGTATAACTACTCACATTCAGTCGCTCTTTATTAGAGATATTGTGCATAACCATCACCCACCCGTCTATCCTCCCTCAGCTGGCTTCGGTGACCTGGCTGGTCTGGCGGGACTGGGCATGGGCTCGGCCAACTTCATGGAACTGCAGCAGCAGATGCAGAGGCAGCTCATGTCCAACCCAGAGATGCTCTCTCAGATCATGGAGAACCCGCTGGTGCAGAACATGATGTCCAACCCAGACCTGATGAGACAGATGATCATGGCCAACCCGCAGATGCAACAGCTGATGGAACGCAACCCCGAGATCTCCCACATGCTCAACAACCCCGAGCTTATGAGACAGGTAAAGGAACTGGATGAATGGCGCTTGGACATTTAGTGCCAGTGTGACTGCAGTGGGTTCCCACTGAATTTTGGTCTGTTGTGTCAGGATTATAATACTTCCATTTAAAATACACTCATCACCTTTTTTATCTCACCTCCCAGACCATGGAGCTGGCCAGGAACCCGGCCATGATGCAGGAAATGATGCGGAACCAGGACCGTGCTCTGAGCAACTTGGAGAGCATCCCAGGAGGTTACAATGCCTTGCGGCGAATGTATACAGACATCCAGGAACCCATGTTCAGCGCTGCCAGGGAACAGGTATCTGTCTATGCTTTCTGTATGCTCTTTAGAATTTGATCTTACACTTTCTATAAACTTTGTCATGGTTTTATTTTTCAGTGTTGCACGTCTGAACTACGTTTAGATTTAATGTGTTTTCGCTTTTCTTATTTTTCTCTCTGTAGTTTGGTAGCAACCCGTTCTCGGCTCTAGGTGGGAACTCTGAGTCTGGTGTCCAGCCGTCACGGACAGAGAACCGCGAGCCCCTGCCCAATCCATGGGGGCCACCAAATTCTTCTAACCCCACTGAGAGCGGAGGAGGCACCACAGGAAGCACTAGCACCACTGGGGGCACCAACCCCAGCGTGTCCAACCCTCTGGGTGTCAATCCTGGCAGCCTGGGCAATGGTAAAACAGCAGGATATGATTGTCAGTACATCTGCATGCCTGTGTGCACCTATCCAGAAAATAATCTCCTTTCGTTTCCTTGCGCTGCAGGGATGTTCAACAGCCCAGGCATGCAGAGTCTACTGCAGCAGATCTCGGAAAACCCTCAGCTGATGCAGAACATGCTCTCTGCTCCCTACATGCGCAGTATGATGCAGTCACTGTCTCAAAACCCAGAGTTGGCCTCCCAGGTATGAAACAGAAAAACTTTTGAAAGAAAGAATAACGCATGTACATACATACCCACCACACATAACTCCCAGTGATATAGCAAACCCTGGTTATTTGGACTCAAAGATAACTTTAGATCTACCTTTTTATGTTCAGATTGTGTACCACATATGGAATGGATTGATTATATTTAGCTCTACAGATTGAAATGAATTGTAAATAGTGGGATCTAGCAAGGCCTGTTGTGCATTAGGCCAATAAGCCAAGCTATTTAGTGCACATTCAACAAAGGGGATTGTCTCCTAAGCTTGCTTGCATTTGCAGCAAATTGCAAGAAAGAATAAATAACACAGCTCTGGCTTATTTAATTCTGATAAACAGTGCTGACTGTGCGGCAAACCAGAACAACCTTACAGTGGGGTGCTGTGCAAACAGACTCAACAGCTTTTATCTCTGTTTTTCAGTATTTGTTTGTAATCTGTGGTAGGATGCTAAAGTGTATACAATTTTATGTGTGTGTGTGTGTGTGTGTGTAGCAGCATGGCAGTATGTGGAATTAAATGTCTTTCTCTTTTCTTTCTTTCTTTTTCGGTACCAGGTTTTGATGAATAATCCCTTGTTTGCTGGAAACCCACAGCTGCAGGAACAGTTCAGATCTCAGTTGCCCATCTTTCTGCAGCAGGTACCTCACACATTTCAGTTTGATATGTCAGTCCTGTGTTTTTAATTTTTCTTTCCTGACAAGACACACATACACTTCTTGTGGAATAACAAAGGAACATACTGATTGGCCCATAGGGGGCAATATATGGTAACAAGACTTGAGCAGGTATTGTGAAATTTGGCAGAGATATTCATCTGCACATGCTGAACATTTTTACTCCCAGATTATTAAGGATCTGATATACATTTTTCACTGCCAGGTTAGATTTTTTTGACAATGATTTAGTCATTTTCTCAGAACTCTCTTAGTTAATTAACAGGCAGCTTTGTGGTTGACTGTTTGGTCAGTTCATTGCATCACTGTCTCTTTCGCCGCAGATGCAGAACCCAGAGGCTCTGTCGGTGATGACCAATCCCCGGGCAATGCAAGCTCTGATGCAGATCCAACAGGGTCTACAGACACTGCAGACAGAAGCACCTGGCCTCATGCCCAGGTATGCTCTCATAGACAGATACACACACGTTTGCATTTTTTTTTCTAGATGTTACTTCTTCAACTCCTCTGTTCTTTTCCTAGTTTGATGTCAGGCGGAGTCCCTGGCATACCCACGGGTGGCGTCCCCGGCATACCCACGGGTGGAGTACCCGGCATACCCACAGGAGGGGGCATGCCCACAGAGAACCCGGCTTCCTCACCCAGCAGTGCGGGAACGAATGCCGCCCAGCAGCAGCTGATGCAACAGATGCTCCAGATGTTTGCTGGAGGAGGAGGAGGGGGAGGAAGTGCAACGGTACGCACATGACACACGTGGTTTGATTTCACATCCCTCACACCTGTAAATTTTTTTAGTAGTTGTATTAATTTCCTCCTCATAGACCCAGACCCCAGAGGTTCGGTTCCAATCTCAGCTGGACCAGCTGAGCGCCATGGGTTTCATCAACCGCGAGGCCAACCTGCAGGCCCTCATCGCTACTGGAGGAGACATCAACGCCGCTATTGAGAGACTGCTGGGCTCACAGCCCTCGTAAAGACATACAGTACACACTGACACACAGACACAAGCATACATTACATACCTGACTCATACAACACACCCAGCATCTACAGAGAACCAAGAGAAATTTAAGTGTATTGTCCCAAACTTTACAGAAGAAACTTGGGTAGGATCTGTAAGACCCTCATTCATCTGCTCTCAGATCATTCCCTAATCCCCATACTTTCTCTTTTTGGCGTCACCCATCCAGATCTCTGTCTCAGAGTGCTGCTGTAGAGCCGGACTGAACCACTCTCACCTCGAGGGGTGTTCTTGTGCAGAGAAAAGGAGTGAAAATCACTCCTGAAAAGGGATTCCCAACCATTTCTTCATTCATTGTTTTCTTCACATAAAACTGGAGTCGAATGTTGCAGATAAATTATTATTTGCATAATACAGATTAAACCCCTGTGCTGTGATTGGCTGTCGGCTCTGTTTCATACAAGGCCATGTAAGGCAGTTTGTTACCATAAAACTAGCGAATAAGTAATTTAAAATTTCCTGGTAAAAAGACAGTAATCATGAGCAAAAAGCAGGAAGGTATCTTGTCCAACCAGACACCCAACCTCAGTCCTCCCTCTCTCTCTGTTCTCGACATTTTACATAAATAGCTGTTTTTACCCAACAACTTTCACTATTTATTGCAAGCGCTTAACAAAACGACGCCCTCCACACTTCCCAAAACTTGTAATTTGTCATTCCAGATAACAGTGCCCACTCACGGGTGCACAGTGTCTTCTCTCTCTGAGGCACCGCTGCTGTGCCTTCTGTCCTTCCCTGCCCTATAACAGCATCATCAGCAAAATGACACCCTCAACCCACCCCACACCCTTGGTCAGTGGGTAAATTAGAACCCCCCCCCCAGTAAATATCACACAGTATCACCCAGAACTGAAACCATCATCAAATATCACATTGTAGCAGCTCCAAAGCAGAGGACGCTGTCGAGATGAATATGAATGAAACAAACAAGCTTTCCTTTCATTTTAATCTGATTCTTTTTATTTTAATTTTTTTTTCTTTATTTAAGGTGCAGTTAGTACCTAGAGATAATTATGATTTGTCTCACAGAAAATAAACGTGGAAATCAAGTGAGTGAAAAAGAAAAGAATAATGGAAAGGCTTTGAAAACAATTCTGATATGGTGGCACCATACATTACTGAAATCAAGTTCTAGGTTGTCGTCATTTTTTTTTTTTTCCTTTTTTGAAAATCTCAGCATTGTAGTTGTGGTAACCTTGGCAACTGCTTCTATAGCTTTGCTTTGTCTGTTGACCTCAGCTGAAAAAAAACCATCTCCCAATTGAACATGTTGGAACTAACTTTTAACAGTACTGTACTAAAAAAAATAAAACATGGTCAAAAACAGTCTACGCCCTGTGTCAGTTGTTTACAGACTTATGACGGTGCAGATGGGAGTGTGCAACACGTCTGTAACCTCCAAGAAAACATCCTGGCCTGGGAGTTCATATCAAGTAATTAAATTTATGTACCGCCTGTGTTTTAATATGCAATGGTTGCATGTTGAAATGCAAGATTAAAGTATCTGTTTTTGGGGAACAAAAGTTCATGCTGAAGTTGTGTTCGGAGCGTGAGGTGCAATTATGAGTGACACCTGATCGTGCAGATACATATTTCCCAAAAATTCAATTCAATACGTTTTCTGGAAAGGTTGTAAATTGATTGAAAATGATTAGGTTATTATGTATGGAACTGTAAAATAACATGTTATCCAATTAATCATAAACAATATTGTCACAGGATGAATAAATAAATATAACTACAACCTACAATATTTAATATTATGCCCCCCCCTGCCCCCACCCCAACTCTGTATATGCCTGTTACAGCTGTAGTGTATGCAAATACGTTTTTTCCCCCATGATTGAGAAAGCAGAAAAAGCATTACATGTCATGTATAATGTATGTAAAAACACAGGAACATGAGAATGGGCCAAATCACGGTGGCGTCAAAATGGCGTCACGATCTGCTGGACAGATCCACCTGTTAGGTGAGGTCTGTTGTCACACAAATGAGCCGAGTCGCTGAGTGAAAGGAGAGCGTAGGAGAGGGTGGAGTCTGTTCCCGATGACTACCTGCCAGTCGTTCTACCTGTTCCACCTGCTCTCCTCCCCCCACCAGCCCTCCCTCGGGTGTCAGCTGATGAGGGATCGGCAGGCCACAGGACTCCTGCCCTGCCTGCCTGCCTGCCCTCAATCAGGAGTTACCCCTATCCACAGATAAAGAAGGAAGTGGGTGGGTGCAGCTGGACCAGTTCTCTCTCTCTTCTCCATTTTCACCTTACTCCCTCTCTCTCCAGTGTGGAGAGAGAGACAGAGGAGTGAGGAAGCTTTTTGTTTTTCTTTGAATAATTTGTTTTTTTTTTACTCTTCCCTGTTTTGGATACTAACATTTAAAGTGGCTTCAGGATATTTACCAAGTGTAAGAGGAACCCCTCTCCACTGACTGCAGCATGGGGTCTGACGTACAGTGCGAGTCGTACAATTTTGTCTTCAAAGGTGAGTCATGTTTACTTGAGCTGTGATTGTGTAAGAAGAGGTTAAATATATCTGGTGTATGTTGCTTCTCAAGGCGTTGAAGCTGTACGGTGCAACTGCTTGCACCAGTTTTTCAGCAAGAGATGGAGGAAAGGAAAGCAGGAAGTGACAGCCTCCTGTCCGTTTGGCTGTAAAGCGTTTGACCTTTGACCTGTTGAAGAAACATACAGCATGATCTTACATTCCCTGCTTCACTAAGAGGCAGCTATATGGCTTGTTTGCTTAGTTCCCCCTCTTTGAAATACAGCAAAGATTGAAGCCTATGATTTTCCATTCCATTCATTCCAAAGTTAAGTCAGCGACGGGGCAGATGTGCCACGTTTGTGTGATGTCTCTGTGTCTGGTGTCTCGTGAGGGTGACAGAAAGTCTGCACGTGCTAGGGGAGATAAAGGATATCAGATTCAGCCCACAAAGTTACAGTTTTGACCAGCGTACACTCCTATTTGGGGATTTAAAACTGCCATTAAAAAGCATGAATGTGGTAACCAGATATTTATAATGAATACATTTTGGCTTCTCCTGTTTCAGTGGTTTTGATAGGGGAGTCCGGCGTGGGAAAGAGCAACCTCCTGTCCCGCTTCACCAAGAACGAGTTCAATCATGACAGTCGCACCACCATCGGCGTGGAGTTCAGCACGCGGACCGTTCAGCTGGACAACTACACCATCAAAGCCCAGATCTGGGACACAGCCGGTCTGGAGCGCTACAGGGCCATCACCTCAGCGTGGGTACACAGGCAGACTGATTTCAACACATGCAATTAGCACGCCTCCTTCACACACATTGCAACATTAACAGCTTGCAGTCTGAATACTTGATCCAACCCACTCTCATCTGGTGGACTCAGGTATTACAGGGGAGCAGTTGGAGCGCTGTTAGTCTACGACATAAGCAAGCACCTGACCTATGAGAGCGCAGAACGGTGGCTGAAGGAACTGTACGACCACGCGGACCCTCACATCGTGGTCATGCTGGTGGGGAACAAGAGAGACCTGGAGAGCCTCAAGACGGTGCCCACAGAGGAGGCCAGGGACTTCGCTGGTAGGTTAACTTTACAGAGATGTGCTCATAAAAAGTGTATCTAATACTCATTATTGTACATGTTGAATGTTGTCTTCCTTAATCTCCAAAACAGAGAAGAGAGGTCTCATGTTTATGGAGACATCAGCGCTGGACTCCACCAACGTCGAAGCCGCTTTCAATGAAGTCCTCACAGGTAGGAGAGCTCATCCAAACAAGCACACCCAGCTTCAGCTTAGTCCTTTTGACTTACCTGCCTGACACGTCTTCCTTACCCCCAAACCACCCCCCAACCCTAGCGATCCATAAGAAGGTGGCCAGCAGAGAGGTGACCCGCGGCTCCATCAGTGCTGTCACCCTGTCCAGCCCCATCGGACCCACCAGTGAGGCACAGGAGGAGCGCCGAAGCTGCTGCAAGAGCTCCTAACAGACTGCCGACGCTGAGCTCTGTCCACACTGAAGCTTTAACATGGCATCATTGGCACTCAGTTTGAAGAGCGAGGTACCTGCTTGACACTTCAGGAGTCAATGAGCAAACCTCTTTAAAATGAAAAAAGCTGTATATAACTCTGAAACAATACGTTAAGATAATATTGAGAAAAATCTATATTTCTTGTGGTGGGTTAATGGGCGATTTCTACTATACAAAGTCGTTTTTTCTTTATCTTCTTTTAATGTTTTAAAGTGGAGTTGTATTGTTTAAAAAACAGAATGCACTGGGAGTAGCTTGGAATAAATTATTTATGTTACTCTGTCTGCATACATTTACTTCACAAATATATATATTCATTATGTGCATTAGACACATGAATCTCAACTAGAGGTGGGAATGGGAGAGAGGGATGTAAACTACTACGGAGAACTACGCTGTGTTACCAGTAAAAGTCCTGAAATTTTTATTTAAGTAAACGTGCAGAAGTTTGTATGCATGTCAAATTCTAAGTTCTAAATTCTAAGGCTCCGGAGCCGCAGGTTGCCGACCCCTGTACTAGATGAACAAATTAGCAGCTTATAATGGTGGAGCTGATCAAGATGAGGCAACACTGAGCTGAGATGCTACTATGTTGTTTGACCTATACAAATGCATAATATTTTCTTTGTTAATGATATGTTTGAGATGCTGAACAAATTTAGTGGGGAAAAAAGTGAACTTGAGTATGAGTATAAATAAGTATAATGAAATATCTTTAAGGTAAAGTAGCTCGGCGTTGTGGTCAAGTACAGTATTAGAATAAATTCCTCCATTAAAAAAAGGTTTTACATATTTTATTATGCCATATAGAGTCAGAGGGTATACAGCACCCACAAGGGTGACTGATGTATAAAATAAGAAAATAGTTATATGCTGTTTTCGTTTTTTTTTTTTTATGAACTACAGCATGGCCTTACCTCTTCGGAAAAAACAGATCTTTGATCAAACTTACGAGTTAGCAGACATTACTTCATAGTCAGGGCCCAGAAGCAGCTGGGAACCCTGCTTCACTAAAATGTGTTGAAGGTGCTCTTCCCCTTTGTGGCCTGTAGATGGCAGTGCTGATGCTGGAAGTTGAACTTAAATTGGCCATACTGTTTAGTGCATTGCATTTCGTCCCTCTCTCGCTTTTTTATTAACTCCAATACGGCGCCTACTATCATCTCATCCCACCGTTCATTCCATTAATGATCGTGATATTAAGCTCAAGTGGTGCTGCTGCATTGTCGCCATGGCAGCAACCTCTGATGGCCTCTTGACAAGCTAATCAGGGTGCCCGTGAAGTAGGGAATTAATTTACACTTTTACCAGAAAGACTAAGTGAAATGACAGATGTCTGTGTGTGTGTGTGTGTGTGTGTGTGTGTGTGTGTGTGTGTGTGTGTGTGTGTGTGTGTGTGTGTGTGTGTGTATGCAGATGATCTCCAGACTATGGATGTAATTGGACAGGCTCATATGGTACGGCTGAGAGAATATAAATCTACAGCAGTGGTAGTTAATGACATTCTGGTCAGATATCTCTGGCTCACAGATGTGTATAGGGAGCCTTTACTGTGGTGTGTGTGAATGAGTGTGTGTTTGTGCACGTGTGCATGTGGTGTCCCCAAGCAAGATTTCTCTGCCAGAGATCATTTTGCTACAGTGCAAATGCTTTTATTAAGTTTCTCTTATGAAAATATGATAGCAAAGACTCTGCACCGGGCAGTAAATGTTTAATTATTTCCTGTGAATGAGGATATTTTTATGGACTGAGTAAAAGCATCTGGTGTAATAATCCACACAGGCTGAGCAGGCTGCGCAGGTTGAAAGCTTGGTCATGATATCTGTAAATCTCCCTCTGTCCTGAGTCTAGAGGTGAGGGTTATGTTTGCAAAAATCATGAAATTATATTTAAAAAAAATTACAATCTCTCTTCCCTGTTAAAATGAGGACACTTCACAGTTTCTTGCAAATTCCTCTTGGATGTGCACTCAGACCACTCTCTGACCTCGCCTCAAAGGTAAAGCGTCACGCTGTGCTTGGAAAAACTTGAATTTAGCACATAACATGTGGTGGCTATTACCTGCATGCTACTAGACATGTGTAGCCTGTAAAAAAAGTGTGTCTGAGAGCAGGACTCGTATACGCTCGAGCGATGAGCGGTGTGATACCTCTGACCCCAACATGGATCTGCTTATCTCCCATTTACGAGACCTTTTCCACCAGCGCTTTGTGAGCAATCTTATCGGCCAAGAATTTTGCCGTTGCACCATCACATCTGTGGGGGTATAATTGTGACCTTTGACCCCACGGATGATGGGTCTTTTCTAAAACCCGTACTTATGGAATCCATCATTTCTGTAGGCTTGTTTCTCCTCCTCCCACTCTGATTCCTCACATTTTCCAATTTCGCCTTTTACAGAGCGGTTCCGAGGTTTATTTCGTCTTCCTGTGTTTGTTTGCTTGTTTAAATGTTTGATTACCAGCGTCTGACATAAGACCCTGCAAACTTCCGTCCACGTACACACAAGAGCTCAAAACATCCGCGCTCCCCTGAGTTTTATTTAGCTGTTTCTTTCTGTGCGAATTTGACTTGACCCCTCAGGCCCAGACACAAACATTCACAATAAGGGGTCATTTGTGGCATCGTTGCATATTATTACACATCTGTCCTGTTAAAAACATCTATCTCTTGAATACTGTCTTTTCATGAGCTAATGAAAACAGCATTGTCTGAATCTTTGTGACAGGGACATTTTCAGATAATCCAATGGTTTTTGAGTGGTTTGTTTATATAAAGGGACATTTTCTCAACCCATAACGCCTACTGCCTTTGGAGATACACAGTATACATTGGACAGGAATCATATGTGGGGTGTATTATAAGATTAGGTTTGAATACAGAGGTCTCTGTCATTGACAGCCCCATTTGTTACCATTGTGTCAAATTGGGTGATGTGCCTTGTGTGTGGGTGTGTGCAATTGCGTATGTGTTTGTGTGTGTGCATGCATGCCTGTATCTGAGCCGTGCGTTCAGCCGTACAAATGCAAAGCCAAAGTCCAAACACAGGAGTGTGCGGCAGCCCGCGTCCCTCCGCCACCCTGCGCCTGTCAGCCCGTGTCAGCGGCGCACACCAAATTTGAGATTTCCACGTCAGCTGACATCAACACAGAAATAGAATCAAAGTCAATGCACGCTGATTACCATGGTGATGTTGTTATGGCGACCAATCAAAGGGAGAGGTGAGCTGATGAGTGGCTGTGTGTTCAGACTCCCCCAAAAATGCGCAGTGGAGGGAGAGCTGAGGAGGAGCTGAGAGAGGTGGATTATCGCCAGGAGATGATTGCAGAGAAAATGCTCAGGGTGCGCTTCAAGACTTGAGCTGTTTAGTCTCAGCTCGGCTTGTTATGAGATTAAAACACACTGAAATAAAAAAAAAAAACTGTATCCATCACAGTGTGTGTATGTCTGTGTGCTGCCCTGTATTTAGCTGCAATACCTCCCCATATGCTCGAGACAATTAACTTCCTTAAAAGCCTCTAATTTCACAACCCAGCCTGTTGTGCTTGGCCGTCCGTGTTCGAGGCCCAGCCGGGGTCACGAGATTCCTTTCCGGCGTCGCAATTGAACAGGTTGCCAGCGTCGAACGGAGCCGAGGGAGCCTCAGCATCGGTTCACTAACCATAATATTACATACTTCAGTTGCCATGACAGCCGCGGTGTTTGTCAGCGAGTCCTGCGATGCCAAACGGCTGCAGGTGTAAAGCGATGCAGCGAGCTATTATTTGGGAAACCCGAGAGGGAGAAAGGGTGTAAAATAAGATTGTCATTAACATATTATCTCCAGTGTGACAGGTGAGCTTTCTGCTGAGTTATGCTTAAGTGACAACATGTGGGGAGCAGGAGGAGCCGGGTCGTGTTTCAGTCAGAGAATGGCAACTTTTCCAGTCGCATTAGCGTAATAAAGTCTTTTATCCACAGTCAGGACACGCGGCTCGGGCCTGGTTTCTACATGGACGCACTGACCACAAATCCACTGACCCAGAATTTTTTTTGACAGACGATCCAGCGTTTTACTAATCAGAACTTCAGTTTCAAGCCACTGCTTCAGTGGTGACTTCTCGCCTTGGCTCAGATCTTGAGCTCGGGGGAGAAGGAGACAAACTTTTCAGCTGCTCCTTCCAAGGGAGAGTGAGGGAAGAAGGGGGAATAAAAACGCAATAATACCACCCAGCCCGAGCAAGAGCTCTGCTCCTTCTCAGAGGAAAACAAAAAAATGTCTGGCAGTACAGTAAGCGACAAAAGGGGTGTTAAATTGAGATTATGAGTCGATATTTCCATGTGTGTTGTTCCATGTGGCTCGTGGATGGAGACTCAGTTCACCCCAGATGAAATGACTCGGCACAGGAGACCTTCCCCGAGCATGGAGATCTTTGAAGGCCTTTCTTTTAGGTGCATTTTGATTCTCGCCATCATGTCACTGTCTGGGCCCTCAGCGGGGCCTTTCTGCAGACCAGACATTTTGTGCTATTTCATTTCACTGTGTGGTTTTGTTGCCTGGGTCCTTGTTGCGAGGGCCACACTCTCTGATCGCAAATAAGTCCCCATTTTATGTGCACTACTAATTAAAATGCTGAGCCTGTGTGTGTGTGTGTGTGTGTGTGTGTGAGCCTTTACGGACAGCAGTTGCTGAACTGACGGCCTTCCTGAGCTTAATCTCCCCAGAGCTGTAGACTGTGGGAAAACACATGTTGTTGTCCACTTTCCTGACACAGGAGGAGGAGGAGGAGAGGTGGTGGGGGGGGGGGACATGCTTGGGCTTGAATACAAGAAAAGTTGAACCAAGGTCAGAGCCAAGAGATGCGGCACGTCTACGCTCCCTCCACGGACGCGTGTGAGTGTTTGTGCGAGACTGAGAGGCAGACACGAACACACGAGAGCTTCTCTTCGATGTGAGCGAGTGCATGCGCGCAAATCTGCAGAAATGTGTGACAGTCTGTGATGTTTTCGGCTCGACTGTGTTTTGCGTGTGTGTGTGTGTTTGCCGCGTGTATAGTTTCCTCTTTACGCAGCGAAAGCTCTGGGATGCATCTAAAAATACCTTGGGCCCGAGAGGAAAGTGAGGATGGGAAAGCATTTACAGAGGCATGTAAGAGGAACACAGCGGCCCCCCCTCGGAGGGAAACCTGCAGACAGGAGTGAGGCTGTGGCCTGGAGGCAAAGGATTTCCCCTCCATTCCCCCTCCTTATAAAAAAATGCATGAGAAGCTGAATAAGTAAGTTTGTTAAGGGGGAGATTCCCTCCTCTCTGGTACATGCCAAGCTGCACACCGTGTCTGTGCTCTGTGTGCTTTGGCTCTGAAGGTTGAACTGATTCAGGGTGGCACTGCGCAGCTCATTAGGGGTCATTTCCGCCTATTTACCGAATTAAAAGCAGATTCCTGGGAGATGAAGATACAGGGGCAGACTTGTGCACAAGTCGTGAGGAGACGAGGAGGAGGAAGAGGAGGAGGAGGAGGAGGGGGCGGGTAGATGGGAGGAGGAGGGAATCCAGATGGGAAGGAGCAGCATCGGCGCCGCAGGAGAGAGACAGAGAGAGAAGAGAGGAGAGGAGACGCAGAAAGCCTCGACTCCGCCCGGAGATGACAGATACTTTTGTCTGCGACTGAACAACCGGATACTGCTCGGTGCCGCCATGTATTTTGGTACGTAAGTGTTTCCTTGTGCTTTTAATCTCCAGAGAGTTTTTTTTCCCCTTCTTCTTCTTCGCTGCTGCCGGAGGAGTCACTTGTTGCTGTTGTTGAAGTGGATGCGCGCTCCGTCAAGTCAGTCACCTGCTCAGCGGAGGAGACAGAGGCAGCTCGGTGCATCCTGCACTGTTTAAATCATCCGGAT
>JBAJHX010000040.1:10334662-10372010 GCA_037176925.1 Amniataba percoides
TGTGTGTGTGTGTGTGACACAAACAGCAGCGCACACGGCGACGGATTCAAAGTCAGATATCATGCAAATATGAAACGTATAAAGAAAAAGAAGGTTTACATTGCTATGATTTATCATATGTACAGTACATGCATGCTTAGATTGTTTAAATGTCTTGCAGGTTCGTAAACTATAAAAATGCAAATGAGTGTGTTATTTTGCATTATACAACTATTACGCAATTTATGGAAAATATAATGTAATGACGACTAATCGCACTAAAATAAATCGTATTTTTTTAGGCTTCTTAAAGAGGTGTTGTAACATTTCAGATCGTGTGTGTGTGTCCCCTCTCCTGCACGTGGTCTTGTATCTCATAAATCCTTTAAAGTTATTTGCCACTGTGTGGGGGGGACGTGAGCACACCCTGTCGGCCACAGTGAAACACGGTGGGAACTGTGGCTCTGAGCTTTCCTTTTCACGGGGTCTCTGGTTAAAAGTCTTTTTTGGGGGGGCGCCTGCTCACAGATACGTCGGTCTGCGGTCATGCATGCTGAAAGATAAAAAAAACACTCACGCACGTTTGCTTCTGTTTCCTGTTGTGACTTTGTCCTCAGCCAAGAAGTTCAAGAGAAGAGTTGTTGCTGAATGTTAACTGACTCGAGAGAGAGAGAGTCTGCAGCTTGTGTCTGCATCTACCTGCACAACAGGGTTATGCAGAGTTTAGAGGTTTTTTTTTATCATACTAGTTGGCGTTTAATCCTTTAAGTCAAATGTTTTATACTTTTTTTTCACTTTGTTGACAGTGAACCTCGTTGCTCTGTTTTGGTGTCAGTGCACGGTGAGTAATGCAGCCAAAGGACGTCTCAGGGTGTGTGAGGAGAGGAGAAGAGAGGAGAGGAGAGGTTGAGGGTGTGTCGGTGGCATCCAGCGGTGCACCGCAGCCTTGGCGCGCAGTGTTTTCTTCTGCAGCCTGTCTGAGCAGGTCAAAGCGCACTCGTGTCGCGTGATATTTGGCCACTTTAGAAGGTGAAGTGAACCCCGTAAAGGTCCCTTCAAATCCACGTAAAGCTCTTTGTTTCTTTGCGCGCACTTGGTAGTCACAGTGCGCAAAGGCAGCGCACACTTGGACCTGCATCCTGATGAGTGCGTTAATATCAGGTGTGGGGAAAAAAGAGGGAAGATTATAGAGATTGTACAGCCCACAAAATAAATCTTTACCTTGCAGGTTTCTGTTCCACCTGCAGCCTCTGTTGCGCGCCGTGGAGCCACAATTACGCATAACAAGCTCGGTCCTTATGTGCACATCACATGTTTAATTACACCCCCCCACACCAGCTCTCTAATAGTCTGTCTTTAATGAGTCTAGCGCTCTTAATTAAAATACAGGTAGAGGTGTGACTGTGATGAGCAACATGGGACGTGATGGAGATGGTATGGATTGGATTATATTAGTAGTGTCCCAAGAAACAAACAAAGAAAGACTGCTCACTTAATAAATCCTAATTTAATTGTGATGTATTTCCAGGTTTGTGAGGATAAATAGTCCCCAGGTTGCCAGCAATCGTTCCAGCCTGCGGAAACACTCAAATCTAACTGAATGCAACTCAATAATTTCTACTTCAGTGTTGAATATGGCACCGTTGAGGCAGTTTCCTCCTTGTAGACATCATAAAGAGGATGACTGTGTGTGTGTGTGTGTGTGTGTGTGTCATGATGGTGAGGGAGAGTCTAAGAAGTTGAACGTGATTGGCCACGAATGTCACAGCCTCCACCTCAGAAATGGTTCATGTAAGATCAAATATTCTGGTCCCAGCCTGCATCCCAGTGCGCCAAAGCTGCCCCACGCTGTGGAAATGGAGCCCCCTGTGTCTTCTTCAGCTAACCCACTATTGATTTGTGGAGGTAAGGGCATTAAAAAAAAGGTCTAGGCAGGAAAAAGACAAACAGATGAGACAGACAGACAGACGGGGGGGCATCATAATCTGAAACTTGAGGCATCATTAACAGCGCGCTGAGTCAAAGATGTGTTGTTTCTCTTTGTGTTGTTTCTCCTTTCAGTTTTGTCCGAGTTGTGTATAGATCATTAAGTTTACCCTGCTGCAGAATTTCCTGTTTTTTAAACTGCTTCCGGGCATTTCTCTAGACTCAGTTCCCCTTTTTAAAAAACTCTTTATGTGGCTCCCTTTATCAGAAGAGCAGATAATCTTACATGCAAAATGCACCACTGCAATAAACAGACTTGGCACACATTTCAGGATCATCTCCTGAACCAGAACACTGCCAACACGTGTCACAGGAGTAATATTTTGATATAAAATAACACTACCACCTGGTGACATTACAATATGTCTCACTTGTGACTTTTAAATAGCTTCTGTTTTACTTTTGCATAAAATTAATAAGTCATTTATTAAAAAAAAAAAGAATAGCACCTCCTCTCACTGTGCCACAGTTTTGTATTTGTTCAAGAAGTGAATCAGAAATGCTGCCATATGCTTCAGCAGGCTTGACTAATTCAGGCAATGTGATATGAAACAAACTGTATATAGATTCACCATTAACAGCCACAGATATAGAGACGTACAGCAGCACTAGTCAACCATGTCTTCTGCATCTGGACACAAATTCTCCTCTGCGTCACACCGAATCTCTTCTTGTGCGAGGGAAAGAATCTTTCTGCATGTCCGAGCCGTCCCTGGCAGACTCCTGCAGATGTGTCCACACATCCAGCATTCGATGAGTCCAACAGGGGACGTCTGATGGCGTGAATGGCAGCCAGAAATGAGGAAAATGACTCCTCTGTGGGGCCGAGGACCCTCTGTGGAGTCTGGCTGGGTCCAGCAGAGACTCATTCCTGACATTTCCCCTGTTACAGTCTATACATGGCATGAAATTGAAAAACATAATCACCTGGGTATGTGCTCTGCTGAAATGAGAATCAGCTGTGGTTGGTCTATATATATTTTTTAGATGTAGATGTAGCAGCATGTAGCAGACTGCAGACTAATTTCAGGAACTTTGTGTTACGTTGAACAGTTTTTATGTATGTCGTATGTAAGCTTGGGTAAAATACAGCTTAAACACCAAGTGTCGGGTCTTGTAGAGTACAGGGTCAGTGAATGTGTTTTGTATGAAAGCAATGAAGCGTGATCCACAGTTTAGTTACACTGACTTCTGCTGTGCCTCCTGTGTGAAGAGTTTTGAAAAAGTAACCACCTGAAAAAAAAAAAACAACTCAAACACGTTTGTGTGCACACTCATGTATCAAACACCTCCACCCCTAAAATACAAAGCAAATACTCAGGTCGAACACACACAACACGACATGCGCACACACAAATGTACACATGACTTTAGCCTGTTAAAAGCAATCAGACTAATGGCAGAGCGGATGGGTGTGTTGCGATTTTGATTATGATGATTACACATGCGGGCTGGTCCTGAATCAAACTGTAATCAAGCTGAGAGAACATGCAAACTAGAAAACAAGCCTCCATAATCAGGACTCGGGAACACAAACAAGACACTTATCACACAGCACTTTTACTAATGGCCTGTTTCAACCAGAAATATGTGTGCCTGTGATTGTGGAATGATAACGTGTTTTGTGATATGGGTGACTGCCCATAAACGTATCTGTACTTCTTTTAGAGTATCTGATTAACCTTCAGCGCTCCTCCCCCCGGTGCTGTATATGTAAAAACATCTCACACTTGCTTCTAAGTCAGGTGTTAAAGGCCTTCTCATTACTCACTCAGTGCACATGATGTTGATGTGTTCACTCATGTTGACTTAGTGGATCGCAAGAAAATTAATCAGGCAACTAATTTGACTGAAGCACATTTTTGCGCCAATTCTTTTTTTACAGGTTCCAACTTCTCAAATGTGATTTTTTTGATGGATTTCTGAGACCTTTGCAACAGGGGGACATTGGGTTTTGTGACTAATCAAGACATTTAATGAAATCACCATGGAAACCAAGAATATTTTTCCACTTTTTTTGTATATTTTGACACTTTATACACAAAAATTATTAATCAATGATGGAAACGATCATTAGTTTAAGCCCCAGTGAATTCTAATTTCAGAAATTCGAGCAAGATGGTGGAAGAATAAATACACAGTGTGATTATACACACTGATGCAATTATCATCACTGGTGGAAGAAGCATACTTTATTTTGATAAATATACAGAATTATTATCTTCAAAACGTAATGATGTATGAAAAGTAAAGTGTCCTATTATTGTATTTATTATATTATCAGCATGCTTTGTCTGATTGATGTTTCCGTCATTTTACAAAATGATCATTAGTTTTGTATGAAAAATCCAAATCAACAACGAATGTTGTGTGAAGATGAGATGCAGTACACAATTAGGGCACAATGGAAACACTCGAGTATCTCAGAATTGTGTTTTTGTTCAGTATTGAGTAAATGTATGCACGTACCACCCACCTTTATTCATTATACGGGTCACATTTTACTTCACTGCCAGTATGGATGAGTGGGTGTTTCAAACTAACAGCGTGAACCTTTAACTTATTTCAGTCACTGCCAACATGACTCAGATCAAACATCTTTTTTTTTTCCAGTGAGGAGTTTTCCAACTGGCTACAGAATGTTTTTTCAATAAAAGACTACATCATTAGTCTACTTACAAGGATCAAATCACATTAATCGACACTGGCATTTAACAATAGGAGTGTATACAAGCCTGAGGAAGCTCTTGACACAACTAAAAACTGACAAATAGATAAAAAAGCATCCATATAATAATGATGAGAATGTTGCAATTCAAGTAAGAGAGGAAAAAAACCTGAAGGAGCTGACTCTCAGCACAATCTTAAGCACACATTACAATCAGGCAGGTTTTTGAGCACAAAGATGTTGAGCACATTCATCTGGTTCTCTCTGCTCTGTTAGCTTTCATCATCATGTTATTATTTCCAGCAGGAATCACCTCATCTCTATTGACTCATTCCTCCATATGTTCATCTGTCTACCTGTCTCCGCCCCGCTGTGCTGTCTCCTAGGTAATGTGTGCCACAGCGCTCTTCCGCCGCTGGCCCGGCCCACGCTGGGCAGGACGCAGCCCTCCCCAGACGCGAAGCCCCTCCTCCCCTTCCACCTGCTGCCTGGATTCACTGACGTGAGTACTGTCAGTCACTACGGTTGCCGCGGCAACCACACTTCCCAAATCACGTTCACCTTATCACGCTGCGTCTCTGCTGCAAGTGGAGGAGTTTATCTCATGGAATAGTCTGCCCGCGTGGAGTTATTTTTCAATACACAGATGCAGGAGCGAGCTGCCCACACCTTTCCAAATATACCTCCTCTGATGCGGAGAGCTGTGACATTTTTACACAACCTGGGGGGGTGGAGCTGCTTCCTTGGTATTCCACACACAGCATCTCTTAGAGCCGTCTGCCCCGGTGTTTGTGAGGGGTGAAGGTGGAGGAAGCTGGCAGAGTCCAAGCCCCCGAGGAGAGTGGATGTGTGAGGCAGGGCTTATGGCTGACGTCAGGTTTACACGGGACTCATGCTGTATGTCTTTATATAGTCCTGGCTGTATGTTGTATGAAATCATTTTTCCTGCCACATAGCATGAGTAATGTAGCCCGGCTGCAGGACTGAGATGTGTTCGCTGTCAGTACTGACAAACAGATGCTGACACCTCTGCACTAGAAGTGTCTCTTTTTGTGTATTTCTTTCAACGGCAAGAAAACATAATGTGTTCTGTTTGTCTTCGCACTTTCGCTGATACCAAAACCCATTACAAAAACCTAAACTTCAAATCAAGTAAGGGGCTGCAATCCACTCATGAGCCCTTCACTGAGTCTGGCCAAATACCCCCTCTGAAGCAAAATTGACAATTTTGCTTTTATTCCTCCCCGCTCTTTATTTTGTCTCATCCCTGAACTGTGATGTGCTGTTAGATGTGCAGCAGCGAGATGTGGAGAGACAAATTGAGTGTTTATCTGCATTTGCTGAACTTTTAGTGTGCAGTGAAGTAAATGTATTATTTGTGAGAGTGTGTGTGCGATTGTGTGTGTAACCTCTCCGTCTTTGTCAAAAAGCCATTCTGCCACCTGAGGAGAAATCAGGTCTTGCCCCCCCCCCCGCATTTCACCTCCTCTCCTCCTCTCCCCAGCCCTCTCATCCATCTCTTCCACTCTCCTGCGCTGCTCTTGCTCCATCACTCTCTTCACTTCAGCTCTCCTCTCTTACATTTTCCACTTTGTCTCCTGCTGTCATTTTCCCCATCCCTCACCCACTCATGCACTTTTTCCTGCTTTTCAACTCCTCATCTCTCCATCCCCCTCCTTTTTTTTCTTTTACTGTTCCTCTTCTCCAATCAAAAACAGTATGTTACCATTTTTGGTTAAATTTCTTAACTTTGATTTCTCTTGGCTTCCTTGTGCCAAATGACCTTCACCCTCACGTCAGAAATCTCTCTCACATATAATTTAGGTGAAAGGTTGAAAAAATGTCTTCAAATATCTCACATCACCCTCTCCGTGCTGAGTCACATCCCCCTTCACCTATTTATAACTCCCTGCTTTCTTTCATTTTATTTCATTTCCAACACTTCTCTCACTCTGCAGCTGCAGGGATATTGTCAGCTGCGTAAAAAGTCACTGACCTTTACAATTCCTGCCACTGGGCTGTGTGTGTAATTTATGGCTTTTAACTATTTTTCTATACAGTGAAGGAACATTGGCTACATCCCTGGAATAAAAATGCAAAATGCAAATTAAAAGCCCCTCCTGCCACCTCTGTAGACTTCTTTTGTTCTCATTTAATCTGGTGATTATTTCCCCAAATAATTAACTTAGTCTATAAAATTTCTATCATATATACGATGAGTTTTCCCAGAAGCCACCACAACTTATTCACTGTTTTGTTAAACATATCAACAGTCCAAAACCTTAAATATTTAGTTTACTGTAATACAGGACAAATAAGTGCTGGGGGGGTGTCAGAAAAACATGACATGGCATTTAAATGTGACTGCCCTTAATATGAAAAAAAAGAAAAAAACACACACAAACAATGATATTGAAGTTTTGGCTCATATATTTTGTCTGCAAACTGGACAGCTCACCAATGAGGGTGCAAAGGGAACCTTTTCTTTCTTGGATTTGAACCTGTGGGTGTTCACCAAGTGGACACACAGCTGAACCTTTTCTCTTTTCATGTGTGTGTTTATGTGTCTGGCGTTGTGTGTGTGTGCAAGCCTGCATTATCTCGTGAATGTGGATGCTGTGCATATTGGCCTCTGTAAAAAAAACGCTGCACTGGAGTTTGTTTGGTGCCCACATGTGGGTTGTCATGGCTACAGGGTTGCATGCATGTGTGCGGATGTTTGTCGTGAGCCAGCAAACTGGGACTTCACTGGCCAGTCTGGCTTGGAGTTTGACAGAACTGCTTTTTTTTTTTTTAATTAAATGGAAACCAAACAGTGCTTTTGTTTCCAAGCAAATAACAATTTAGATGACAAAAGATATCCAAAAACAGCCGCTCATTCATCATAACCCTCCCCCCAATTTTTTTAGGCGCTTGACGTCATGAGCTCGCACGTAGCTGTCACGCTCGTACACAATGTAAATCCAGGAACATTCATCATTATAAATGTTGAGGCTGTGAGGCTGTGCTCCAGGTAAAAGTCTGCTTTACTTCACTTGGCCATATGTTTCAGCCATAACTCACTCAATGGAGCTGAGCAAGTCTGACACGCCACCACCGTTGTGTGTGAGAGGGAAAGCTCTGATTAATACTGAAGCTATGTGTCGGCCGTGTCTTATCGCCCAGTCAGTTTACAGCTTTTATTGTTGCCGGTATCACATTAAGCAGCATAAGACGTAGCAGAGGAGACAGGTTTGATTCAGCAGGTGATGTATTGTGTGAGGAGACAGATAGAAGAGGCAGCGAGTAAGAAGGGCGAAATGACTTTGCCACAGGTGCTAGTCCACCCCGGTGTGCGGAGTGGGAGTGAAGGGTAAGAGAGTGAGTCCACCGGGAGTCAGGAAGGTGACTTTGATCAGACGGAGACGAAGGGAGAGGCTGTGAGTTCAGAGGGGAGCAGATGGAGGGGTGAAATGAGGAATGTGTGATGGAAGGTCAGATGGTGATGCTGGAGCCTCAGGGGGCCGAGGAGGGAGGGAGGAGGGGGGCAGACGGGCTTTTTACCGACATTAAAATGCTCACTCTGGTTCAGAGAAGCATAAAACTACGCTCACATTCTCATAAATGTTTAACACTGATGTTTCCAAGTCGTTATTGATGCGCCACATTATACACTTATCCCCTCACGGTATATTTAATGCAGACTTTTATTAATGATTCCTTCATTTTTATAATTGATTTGCATTCTGAATATGAGGCATGCCAGAACTATATTTGTTTTTATATACACAAACAGCTGCAGGGAAACATGGGAGAGATAAGAGACCTAGTGACTGCAGAGATGCATTCCAGGGCAGCCGCCTCGAGTGTTGATCAAAGAAAGTGAAGCACACACGCATGCACACACCCACATTTACAGATTCTGTTGCGTTCGTAACGTTAGGAAAGCAAATAATCCATCTTTGGCACAGAAAAAAAACAAGCAAAATCTCCAGTGCGCTGCTGTACATGTTCCCTGGACTCACAAGAGTTGTTGGCCGACCCCATAATAATGCATAAGTTTTACGTCACCTCCAGCCAGATTTTCATAAAGCCTCCCTGGTCGTGGCTGGTTATATGGCTCTCTACATTTCATCGCAGGTAATAGGTTTGTTTTGCTCCACAAAGCCCAGTTGGGTTTTATTGCTCTGGGTATATGTGCTCATTAAACATTCCAGTAGGTAATGTCCAGAGGTGCACAGTGCTGTGTGGTCAGATACCAGTATAGTTATTGTGCACGCAGAAGCACACATGCAAAGGCACAGGGAGGTTTACTGCCTGCTGCTTACACTCATAAAGAAGCCTATTCCTGGGGGGAGGGGGATGAATTGTCCATCATTTTCTCCACATTTGGTTGTTGTTTGTGTGTGCATGTTACAGGACAACGCAATGCATGATTTTGCACGCCTAATTGGTAAAATGCATTATCTTAAAAGTGAATGAAGCCTTGCAAGAAATGTTTCTAAACCCTTCATTTCTAATCGTCCATGTGGGAAGACAATCAGCGGGATCGTGTCTCGGAAAAGGGTTAGGCGAGGCTACTTTTTTCAGCATGGAGCGCTCCCCCCCACCACCCCATGCCCCATAGGTAGGTTCGAAAGGTGGCTGTAAAATGTTTATTGTTAGCTCTGTTGTGGTGAGGGGAGGCTGTGGTCAGATGGGATTCATGGTGGTCACACTGGATTCACATATTTATGTGTTCTTGTGTGGAAAATAAAATAATCAGAGCACTGGCTTTAGCGGCTTTTCAGTTGCTACTGCTGCTCTGTTGTGCTGCATTTTGTGAAGGAAGTACAGAATCAGGCGAGTCAATTAGTGAACCAGGACTCTGACTGATGGAACAGATGTGGGTGAATTTAGCCGTATCTTTTTCAAAAATACTGTATGTAATCGCATACTGATGGAGGAAGTGGATTATGCAGCAAAAGTGGTTTGGCAGGTTTATGTTAACATTTTGCTGTATCAGATAGATTAGAATGAATTGCTGTTCATCCCGCTGGCCCAGAGCATCTGTTCTGCCTTGGTTAGTCTAGTTTTAGCCTCTCTTGGGTGCAGGGCATGTCATTACACACTCTCTACGTAGTCCTGCTGTCTCGTGAATGATGTGTGAACATGTGTATGCGTCACACGTACGTGCTGTTGTTCATGCACGGCTGCGTGCCAGACAAACCGCTCCCCCGTTCGGCTCCTCTTTACGACCCCCACCTCTAACCTGAGATATTATAAATCTGTGTTTTTTTTTCTAAGAGGGCCATATGAGCTTGCAGACAGCATTTCATTTACACCTCAGGTGATGACTTTCACTACCTACTCCGTCTTGTCTGTCACAACAATAAACCGGTCGTGACCTTAACGACACGCCTCTCCTTTGTTGCAGATGGATCACGTCCATAAGGCTCTAGTTGGCCCAGGCTTCGGGCTAATCTCGCCGCTGAAGAGGAAGGCCAGTTCCTGCGGAGTCTGTCGACTAAGGTTCAACTCTGAGGTGGGCGTTGTCCTGTGGGAAACACGCACTTTTAATTGTTTTTCTTTCAGGGTGCTTTTATTTCTCACACACACCCTTACATGACAGTTGAGCTGCAGAGGAGACCTGCCCTTGTTATTTGGCTGTTATACTGGTTCTGACTGTTTTAATAATTGAGCGAAAATGTGCACACCTCCCAATGTTTAACCTTTGTAGAGTTTTTTTTTTACTGTGCTTATTGAAGAATGACTCATAAACAACCTGAATTGAACTGCAATGTGTAGTAGAATCATTATCAGAAAAATACTTGAAAAACAGCGTATCAGTGCAAAATAAAGGCAATTTAGTGCAGTCATTTCCATCAGGAACATTACAAACTATGATTAACTTGTCGTCTGATGTTCGTCTGTATGTATGCGTATTAAAACATCTGTCAATCAATATGGGATACTTAGTCTTCCCATTCAAGTCCTGTTTTGTGGCTTGGAAGAAAAGCTTTGTTGTGTTTACCTAAGTGAATAATTGTGTCCAGTTAGTTCATACTGTCTTGTTTGCCACTGTGTACGCAGGCTCAGGCTTCCTCCCATTACAGCGGCACCAAACATGCGAAAAGGCTGAAAGCTCTGGACACCCCAGATTCAAAGATCAGGACCTCTGAACCAGTCGCCAAGGAAACTACATCGCAAATCCTCCCATCACCCTGCTCACAGCCCTCCAGCTCTGACACATCAGGAGGTGTGTGTCTCTGCAGGCAGGCATACTTCCCCCATCTGCGTGTGTGTGTTTGCGCGCATTTGTGTGTGTGCGCAAACATCAAATGTACGACAGCGTCAGATATATGAATGTTCGGCTCAAACCCTCTTTTCCCAGTCACGACTTTAACTCTTTGATGTGATAAACCTCCTGCTGCGTCGTGTTTCGCAGCGAGGAGATTAAAGGTTGAGCATTATCCTCCTTCTTCATGTCTACATTTACTGACCTCCTCAGCGGCCTCCTAAGATCAAAAACACATCGAAAAATACTTTGGATGTGATCTGTAGAGTGTGTGAGTGTTTGTTCGAGCGCCCGCAGTACGTGTGTGCTTGAAAATACGTTAACATTAGTGTGGAGGTGTCAAAGCATCGGCTGCTCTCCGACACGTGTATATATATGCCAGTCCTGATGTGCATGCATGTGGGTGGCGAGGAACGAAAATAATACATTCTGCTGCAAGCTAAAGAGCAAACCGGCTGAAGAATTGCACTTGACATCGCCGATATGAGAGTTTGTTTGCAAGAGAGGAAGGAACGAGTGATCATTTCCAGTTTGGATTTAGTCGCGGCAAAGTAGATTAGACGGCAGGAGAGCTCTCTGAAGATTACGTCTGCAAACAGCCTCGTTGGCCTCTAAGAGTGGGGAATCAATGGTAACAAACAGACACCCACTCAGCTAGGCAGAGATAATCATTGTTATTAGCAAAGAGTGAATCCTTAAATCAGCACCCGCTCCTCCGGGGGAACCTCTTCAAGTCAGCCTCACAAAAGATAATGCAGCCAAATCATGTCTATACAAAACTGTTCGTTTAAGTGCTGCAAGGCGGATCCTTGGAGAAATCATTGATTATTAGCGCGATTAGAGAGGCTGATAAAGCTCATAATTACCTGTAGCCTGTTGAGTTTTTATCCCTGCCTCCGAGCGTGTCGTGAAATTGGTGCTTCTTGTTTTAAATAGTGAAAGTTCAGGAATGTCATAGAAGCGGAGAAATACTCCAGTTTGTCTCCTTATCCTCTGACTTTCTCTGTCACCATCTCTCTTGTTTTCTTTCTTACTATGCTGTAGCTTGTCATGTCTTATCAAGGTGCCGTCTTTCTACTTCCTCAGAAGCCTCAGCCCTGAACCCGACCTCAGAGGCGACGCCGTCGAGCAGCAGCACTTCTGAGGCCGTGAAAGCCCCCCCCGACCCCTCCCTGTCGCCCGGCCCGAGGACACAAGAGAAGGAGGCGCAAAGAGACGTGGAGGCAGCACCAGAGGGGGAGACAGAAGAAGAGAAAGCCATACGTCTCCTCTACTGCTCCCTCTGCAAGGTGGCCGTCAACTCGGCCTCCCAGCTGCAGGCCCACAACAGCGGTGAGAGCCCCCCCCCCCGAGGATGAGCATTCTTGTGTTATGTTTTCGATGTGACACTCTGTTGACGCCGCTTTTACATCTGCTCAGGCACAAAGCACAAGACCATGCTGGAGGCGAGGAGCGGCGATGGAGCCATCAAGTCCTTCCCGAGGACGGGCGTCAAGGCCAAGCTGGCCGCGCCGTCCGAGCCTTCGACCGGACTCCAGAACAAAACTTTCCACTGTGAGATCTGTGATGTGCACGTCAACTCCGAGACTCAGCTCAAACAGGTTCGTTTGGGTGAAAAGGTCTCAGGTCTTAACGCAGTCCGTCGCAGAGTTAAGTTTAGACAGGTTTTAGGCATCAGTGGAGACGGTGGTGGGAACATCCAAATGTCAGACATAAATTATAGATGATCCTGTTTTGGAACAGACTTGTGAATATGCGTGAACAGCGGCTCACTGCACAATCCTGAGATATTTTGCAGGGACATCGCTGAACTAAGTTCAAATCTCCGTCTTTGTGATATTCATTTATTTTTTTATTTTTCAAATCTCTGCAGAAATCATTCCTTATTTATAAGAAAACAGGTCTGTTTATGTTTGGCATAACCCACATTGCAAATGTGTTCTCATGAAAAGCAGCCACAGCACAGAGCCAAGCAAAACTGCACCAAGAGATCTGTGCATGAAGTGCACTGTTACACTCAGGTCCAATTACATGGATGTTTCATCGTCTCCCTGAAGAGGAAGGTTATTCAGTATTTCAATATATTCAATATTTGTTATTCTGTGTTTTAGTCAAACATTATTTGTGGTAGATTTTGCTTTTAGAGCTTAGGGTGGAAGATAAAATTCTTTATTTGCATTGTTACATAATTGCAACAGTATTTTTTCAGTGGTAGAAAATAGGACATTCTTTACCCTTTAAGAACCAAATGTACCAATGCAAGTTTAAAAATGTTTAAAAATACAAAAGCCCCACATTCAAAGTCCCTGTGTAGTAAAAGAAGTGTTATCAGCTAAATGTGCTTAAAATAAAATAAAAATGCAAAAACACTCATTCTTCTCCGTGTCAGGCCCCTCCAAAGGAAGATTAAGCTGAGGGACTGAGAAATGATTAATGGAGGTGGACAGAAGAAAAACAAAGTTCTGCAGCACAAATTCTTATTTATTCTTTGGACTTTCCTCGAATCTTTTCTTACTGGATAATATTACCTCTCCGGGCCTCGGACAGTAATTTAAATGAAACCATGTGAGAGGCTTAAAGGGGAGCTCGCTCTCTGCTGCAACTTCTAACAAACATGACAGGGGGCCCCAACCAGACATGTCTTTTTTTGTAAGAGGTTAAAAGCCAAAAAGAGGAGGATGAGCTTGTTAAAGGTTTTTAAACATAAAATCTTAATTTACACAGTACCTAATAACTACAGCTGTCAGATAAATACAGTACAAAATATAATACCTACCTCTGAAATATAGTGAAGTAGAAATTTATACCAGCATTAAATATGAGGCACATACATTTTCACCTCACTTTTTGTCAATGTGTATGTGCACGACAAAATAAGAAACACTTACTATGCACAATTGTAACCATTCGCGTGCAGATTGAACTGTTACTAGGTGGCACGATGAAACCGCCACACCACGCTTATTCCTGCTTAGTTCCTCTTGTTAATGTAAAGCTGGGAAAAGGTCAGCTGTCACGCAGATTTGCCACTTAAGCAGTTGAGCCGCTGGTCAAAAGGCGTCACCAGAGCTGTCGCCGCTCCATCCATCACTCAGCACAGAAAAAGCCAATTCAGGAGGACGCATATTTTATCCCAAATCACAGTGTGAACATCTCACACCTGTCGCCGCAGGTGAGTTAAAATCACAGATCCCTCAAGATAATGAGCACAAAGCTACTAAGCCTAATCTATTTCGCCGAGCATCTGAGCGCGATGTTAGCGGCTCTGTTCGTGACGTGAATGCACAGCGCCGGTCCTCGTGGCGGACTGTTAAAAAGTTAACTTTGGCCAGGTGCTCATGAATATTCAGCAGTTCACCACTGATTGTGTTGCCTCGCTGGCCGTAGCCATCTGTTTGTGCTTGTCAGTCAAACCGAGAAGACTTGCAAACCCGCCCCTCATGCATATTTTGAATCACAAAGTCGGAGCCTGCAAAATATCAACCTTGTTTCTGAATCGCCAAAAGAGGCTTGCTTTAATTTCCTCTCTCCTCGCTGATTATTCAGATTCTCGAGCAAAGGCCACTGACGCTTCTTCTCTTTGTCCTCTCTCCGTCTCTGCGCTGCTGCCTGGCTTTATTTGTTTTTTTTTGTTTGTTTATCAGACTGTCTTCTCTCCTTCAATGCAGCACATCAGCAGTAGGAGGCACAAGGACAGAGCAGCAGGTAAACCGGCCAAGCCCAAGTTCAGCCCTTACACTCCTAACCAGCGTCATCAGAGTTTCCAGGCAGTGAGTACTTTGCTGTTGCCTCATTTACTTTTCACCCCTCATCAGCGTGTTTGTCTACACGAGTTGATTCTCCTGGGCCTTCGCCAGGAAGCTCCACTCCCTGCTTCCACTGAGACAAATAGTTAGCGATACGGGTTGAAGAATCTTGTGTCTGAATTGTTTTTTATCCTCCTATATTGCGAGAGGGACAAAAAAAGCTGATTACATGAGAAAGCGGAGAAGATTTATGATAAGATTGTTTGGCGGCCAAGGAGCTGCTAAGACTGTATTTCCTCCGCAGCTTTGGTTTCCTCTTTAAAACTGCCCAATTTCCCTTTGAGAGACAGAAAAAAAACTCGATTGCCGTGTTTGTTTGTTTCCTCTTCAGGTTCGCCTGGCACTACGGAAGAACCAGGATCTGAGCAAACCTCTGGCCTCATGTCTCCTGCAGCGTCAGCTCTCCGTTGCTGCTGCCATGGCAACCCTGCCGTCCTTTCCTCTCCGCCCCGCCTCAAACTCCAGCCCCGCCCTGTTTCAGACTCAGCCCCTCCCTCAGGCGCTGCTGCATCCGGCCCCTGGACCCATCTGCTCAACACACCCGCCGGTTCTGTTTTCCCCCTACTGACCCTGTCGACGTCTCAATCGGCTCTGAACTAAAGTAGACCAGAGACCTGAACAAGATGTGATCTGAACTGTACTGTACTCCACATAACAACAGAGGTTGTGGGTATCATGGACAAGCACAGAAGACTATTTGGTTGGGCCAAAACCATGAGGCAGATTGGGTACAAGTACAAAGCAGCAAATGAGGGAAAAGTGTGCAAGAGTGTGTGTGTGTGTGTGTGTGTGTGTGTGTGTGTGTGTGTGTGCATAAGCAGGTATAGCCATCACAGAGGTACAGCTTTTTACAACATGTTTGCTGCACTGCTGCTTCCTTCCTCCAATCATTCCTCCAACACATTTTATAGGTGCAGATCATCTAAACGACAATCAAAAACGTCCCTCTGAAAATGGACAAGTTAAATCAGCATTGATGTAAGAAAGATGCGTCATGGCGAACTTCCATGATGACTATGAACTGTGTGCGTTTGTGTGCAGATATGCATTAAAGTATGAATGCCAATCAGAGCATGCTTGACTGGAGATTATTTTCCAATAAACAATAGCTGTGGATACTCATTACCTATCTGAGTATGAATCTTCCTCGGCTCATTGGTGAAAATGACTCCTAAGACAAATTCAATACCCTAAAGCGTAAAATAAATAAGGGCAATTTCCTTTCAATGTAACACGGTGTGTTCTCAGATACACTTTTTTCCAGCAGACATATTAAATAACAGGAGTGAGTTGTAACAAACATTTATGTCAGTCTCCTCAGCTCCTTGTGTACGTGTTCACCCAGAGGCTGCCAGACATGAAGACGGGCCGAGATGCAGTCAGGCATCGTCTCCTCCCGAACCCATAACTCTCTGCGTTCAGACACTGACCTAAGCCCATTTCATCCTCCTTCACTACTCACACGCACACAAAAACAAAATCTTTCCTAGGTCTGTGCTCCGGTATTTCCCTAAAAGACCAAATGAAAAGGACTCGTCCTTAGCCTTAACTTAGCTTCAGAAGACTTTTTTTCCATCTAACCTAAGACTACAAATAAACCTTTGCCCCCCTCCCCAATCCATGCATCCCCTCCAGCTTCATTCTTTGAGATAAATCACAGCAGGAATGTTCTTTCTGACTTTATTGTCTGTCTTGCTGATGAGGTTTACTACACTGCAGCCTCAAGCGACGTGCACCCTGTTTTGGTGAGATTCTGTTGTAAAGGAAGTTAATTTTGGAAGCCTTCAGGTATGAAGAGAGTTTGTGCTGCTGATTTACTGCTAGGATCTGTAGAAAGTTAGTGGTCTACTGTAGATACACCTCAAGCAGGCTTTAATATTTGTCTTATTTGTTTTTTTTTATGTTTCTTGTGTTTTTTACTGTAAACTATTCTGTGACTTAACCTGTGCCATCTCTGATGAGATGTGAGGCTGATGTTATGTGAACGTGGTTATTTTAACCTTCCTCAAGGGTCAGTATCTTAACTCTGTCAGGTCAGGGGCCGCGTGACTGCTGCTTTTCAACTTTCTATGAACTCTCAGACTATCTTCTTATTTTGGTCTTTCATCAGCCAGCTGACACCAAACTGGATTAATTAATTGGATATTTTTTGCCCCTGCTTCCCCCTGCCGCTCCAAAGCAAATAGTTCTACGGGCCAATTCTGAGAATTATCATCCAATCAATCACTGCCTCCCGATTCTCCCGGTTGTCACAGCAGTCATTATTATTATTAATTATCTGGGGTGATGATTGTGAACATCTGTGTGTGGGATGCTCAATTCTCTGCAGACCTTCGGAATCCAGGCCTCCTCTGGCCCCCTGACTCCCCGTCTCCCTCCCTCGCCCGCCTTCACTGTCTTCTCTCCCTCACTTTTTGTCATCTTTCTTTCGTTATCTCACAATACGTTCACGGCAGATCTCTCCACCGCCTTTCTGTCTCCCTCGCTCATGGCAGGCACGCGCGCACGCACACATAAACATATGTCAGCAACACAAAAAGCCTTACTTGGCATCCGGGGGATTTTTCATTCTCTGCTACCTGGAGAGAGTACAAAGGTACAAGGCAGAGCCGTGCATGCCATTTGAGGGCAGCTTTGCTTGATGTTCGTGCAGAAAGACTATAATAAGCTCTTGGCATGTGGATGCAGCATTTTGACTTCTGCACAATGCGCTTTAATTCAAATCATAAAACAAAGGTGGTCATGGATAACTGAAATGAGAATACGAGCAACAGAAATGAGGGAAGGGGAAAAAAGGATTTTATTAAACTCAACTCGAAGATAAAATTAAAAATACAACTGCAATCTGCATTTTCAACCCAGCACTTTCTTAGTGTACTTTTTAGTACTTTTCAAGGTCTGCATTCAAGTGTTGCATAAATGAAGAATATTAAGTCAAATGAAAAAAGGCTTACAATCTGAGAAATACGAAATTATATGACTAAAATGCTATTGTTGCTTTTTAAAAGGGAGAAAAGAGAGATGGTTAAAAAATACTTCAACAATACTTTCCACCACTCTCTCATCTGTATAATGACCTGAAGCCAGCAGCCAGTTACTTTAGCTTAGCATCAAGATGGGAAAAAAAGAGAAACACCTAGCCTTGCACTGCACAAAGGCCCACACAGTCCATGTAAAAATCACAATTTGAGGTGACAGTGACATCAATCTTCTGATCTAATGCTGAGCAAGAAAGCAACTAAGTATATTTCCCAATTCTCAAAGCCGTCTTTCAACAGGGAAGCCAGAGACTTTATTTACAGACATTTAATTATAGGGATCAGACTGAAAAATAAGCTACCGATTAAAAGTTCTGACTCTGTAGGCCATCAGCCCCAGTATGACTCACCCATCCAGACGCCTCATCACATGTAGACAGTAACCCCTGCATCTTAAACCTGGTCTGTTTTTTTTTACACATCTAAAGGTTGCTGCTGCTACACAACAAGACCTGTTAAAGCTGTCTCTGGGACCTGTGTTGCTCTGGCTCTAGTGGGTGGACCAAAGGTGAGTGGGCAGAGGGGAGCTGTGGCACAAGCACCATCTGTCTGGGTCAGCACTCTTCCATGGTTGCCCGGGGAGCAAAAGTTGAGAGTTCAGGCGCTGCCGTCAATTCCAGTTCTCTCCTAAATGGCTGCTCTTGCAGCGGCAGACAGGGTTTGTTTAGTCCCTGCGAGGCTTTCCGGTCCCGCCGAGGCAGTGCAGCGGTATGGCATGGAGCAACAGATCAGTAAACGGATGGGATGTTGGCTGTGAAGTAAATAGCTCAGCAGGGTGTTCAAGAGCAGGCTGTAAGGCATAATGACCAAGCTGCACCCCACGGAGAGCTGATTGTGTGTCTGGGGCTCGGTGCTGCTGTTGCCTGGTTTCTAAGGGATGTGATGGTAAAGGACTGCTCCTCCACTTTGGTTTGGAGCCAGACATTTGCCTTCCCCACACCCACGGAGGGGAAAATATGTCAAGATGCAACACTGAAATACATAATGGCCTGTTCCAGTTGTTCCCAGTTATCTCCTCTAAATAGGCAGTATTCAAATGACAGACTCTTAGATTTCGCACTTATTGTCTGATTGTTTGAAACAAATGTGGGTACGTGTTCTTTTAGTTTCTGTCGTGTCACACAATAAAATCAAATAGTAATATAATTGCTGCAATGTAAAATTCGGGAAATCTGAAGAGGCTCATCATTTGTGTTAAAACTATTTTTTCACATCATCTGTGAAAAAATAGTTATGCCATATCATGGCATTGGACTATCTTTGCATTAAAGATAATCTCTAATTAAAGATTATCTGTGACATTTTTCATAGAAACGTGTGCTTTGATGTTCCTCTTCTTGTAATGTCAGATAAACTAAACTAAACAAAGAAAGCATTATAAAGATGTAGATTGCAATCTGGTTATCTGTCCTACAGTTTCCCATCAATCTAAGATCTATAAAACAAGTTATAATCTGATATCCCGAGCTGTTTCTCTCTTAAAGGTTGTATTTGGGGCTTGATTACACAACCTGTGTTATGATTTCATTACCATAAATTGGGAGTATGGCACCATACGCACATTTTCCATATTAAAAAGCAGGGTTGTGTATTCTTGGCCCCAGCTGAGGCGGCTGCACAGATCAGAGCTAATACTTTTCATCTGGTAGAAAAGCAGAAGATCTTTTCATTGGCCAGTCAGACTGTCTGGACAGCGATGGGTGAGCTGGAAGTCGGACTGGACAGAGATCCATTTATGATCTCCATAATGTTACCAGTAGATAAATACACTTCTACTAGCTACTGTTGCGCTAAAAAAGGCAATGTGCTCATCCGTGTTGATGCTCATCGTCATCAGTGCCCTTATTTCTCCCTCCATCTTTATTTGAATCCATCCCTCTGATTCTGTCCTTTTCCTGTACATGTGATAATAAGCTCCTCTCTGGGCATCTGACACATTAATAGTCAGGGGTGGCATGAAATGACTGTGTGACAGATTTGTCCATTAAAGCAAGCTGAGCTCCTGGGTTAAAAACCTGTAGAGACCCTCTGGCTGTCTTTCTGTTTCACTCCCTCCTTCTCTCTCACTCCCTCTCTTTTTCTTCTTTCAGTAGAGGAGTGAGACGAAAAGAAAACCCTCTCTCACACATAAAATGCACCACTCACTATTTCCCCTACCTTGAGGCAAGGGCTGTAACATTTACTTGCTTTTAGCAAGAATAATACACCTTTTAGGTAAACAGAAGTGATCTTATTATTAAAACAGTGAGTCATTACAGGTCTGTATGGCTCACTTGGTGTGAGAGCACTAATACCTACAACACTCAATCAGATCCCTAACTCATACTAAAAGTTCATGCCAAGTTTAAGGGGGAATTTCAACTGTAATAAAATTAGATTTATTTTGTTTGTAATAAAGCTTAACAGCTACACATCCTTGCATACGCAATATGGAAATAATCCCACTGAGAACATACAGACAGCCAAAATATTTGTGAGAAAAGTCAGCTGAATCGGGAGCCGACAGTATGCTCAACTCAATGGTCTCACCCGAAAGCGCAGGCATGTTTCACAGCTGAGGCACCCCACTGAGGTCATTTGTTTTCAGTGGGTGACACTGACAACACCCCGAGCTTTACCAAACGCCTCCTGTAGCCTCAATATGCCATTCAGTTGGCTGTCAGGGGACGCTTTCTCAGATCCTCAGTGCGAGAGGGTCCAACTGGATGTAACACTGCAGCTGCAGCGCCATGCGGCAAAGGTGCAAGTTTCTCCCTCACACCCTGCCAAGTAAGACATGCCTGTGTGACTTTGAGTTGGGAAAGTAAATGAGATCATGACGAGGTATTCAGTGTAATCCAATATTTACAGAACATTTATGGAGCAAAACCTGTGAAGGCTTGAAAAGGGCACTTACGGCAGGCTGGCGTTATGGTAGTTGTGTGCATGCATGGAGGCATACACAGGCCTTATGTACAAAAAACAAGACAGGAGGCTGGAGAGTGGAGCATGTTCTCATCCTGGCTGAAATTAAAACATGCATTCATCTGGTAATTGTCTTGCTTTTTAAGGTGGAATCCAGTTTTGAAAGAGCCAAGAGGAGCTTCAGAAAAACCTCAAGGGATATAACTCAAACACTGCCTGTCAGTGGGCTTTTAGATTAACACAATTATCAGCTCCATCCACACGCGGCACCGCACTTTATAGAGCGCCGCACGAGCTCTTATCTCCAGCAGTCAATTATAAATACTCAATTAGTCATTTTGGAGAGTTTGAATGAGCCTGACCCTTGATGAGCATTCATCTAATTTCCATTTTCAAAGACGTGCACAACACCTGCATCGCCCAGTGGCACATGTTCTCCACTTTGCTTTGTTTGTTTCCCACAGACTAACAGGCCGACATGGGGGAAAGAAAGGTGGAAAGAGGTAATTAAAACGAATAAGAATTCTAATTATATATTTGCTTTGCTGTGCTGTGTGGTACTCGACTGTTTGGTCTCAAAGAATCAGAATATGCAACACGAATAATGAATACTGACTTAGTTAAATCTCCTCTGTGAGGAGGGGGGTTTGTTTTTCTGCTGTGCGTTAGTGCCATCTAGCGACCTGACACACGAAGGAAGTGACGTTGCCTCGGATTCCCACCAATCAGCAGCCGCGGCTCGACATTCGAACGTCAACACGCAGAGGGGCGTCGAAGAAGCAGCGACTAAAACATGGGAGATTTTTCTGCTTAATTTGAGTCCCTAACGCGTTTTGTCGAAGCGATATTTCACAGAAGAAACAGCTTGACCTTGTACACATGCTGGTGAGTTAAAATGTCTACTGCATCTGCTGAAAGTAGCCCGTTGGACTGGCTAACGTTAACAAACGGGCTAGGCTAAGTAGCACGTTAGCTTGTTTGATTAGTGTTTCTCAACGTTCACCATTAAGCCATGCTCTTGATAAGTTGAATAATGTAAGAAAATAAAACAACTGTGCAGATATTGTGAACCATGGTGAAAGAACGGATCCAGAAGAAGTCCTTCCAGCAGAGTCTGGAGGACATCAAGGAGAGGATGAAGGAGAAGAGGAACAAACGACTGGCCAGCGCCTCAGCTCCCAGAGGACGGTCCAGGATGATACACAAGAGCAGTGGTGAGGAGACGAAACAACAGTTTAAACTGTCACCACACACATTTATCCTGACTTGAATCAACTTACAAGTAAAATGTAGACTTGAGGGATGTATTTATAGTTACCAAAACATCACAATGAGGTTTATTGTCAGGTAGGTTCTCGCACTCACTGAACATATTGTGAAAAAATAGCATAATATAAGCATTTAATAACTATAAAATAGACAGTAGCATCAAAAATATAGAATAAAGATATGGTCAGAATGTTAAGTTTAAAGACGTTTTGCAGTGTCCAAAGATGTAATCCAAAAGATGTGTGGTAGTGTAACATTGTTTGTTTGAGTTTGACATTAATGGCATAGATGGACAGATGTGCATTTGATGTGACATGAAAATCGTCCTCCTCATGTTTTCCTCGCAGGGACTAACTCTACCCACACCATACTGAAGGGTGTCCAACAAAACAACAAGGCACTGGCCGTGGCCCTGCAGGCTGAGAAGGAAAAAACGAGGCAGGCCAATGCAGTGATCCTGCAGCTGAAGAGGGAGCAGCAGGCCCTCTTTCTTCACCTGCTCTTACTCAAGAAGAAGCTCAAAGAGCAGGAAGCTCTGGTGCTGAGTTCTTCACAGGTAGTTCTGTTACACCTGCCCTTTGTGTGTTGTTTAACTGAACCTGGCTATTGTGAACATTGTAGAGGAAAATTATTTCTTTTCTTTGGGTGTTGATTTAGACCAAACCGTCAAACGCCACTGTGGGACTCCGAAACCATGAAGATTCAGCAAGGTAACTTCTCAAAATCACCACATAAAATGTTTTTACATGCTTTACCTCAAGTGTTGTGACTTTAGGAATCAGTTATGTCTCAATTCACAGCAGAAAGCGGACTAGCCAGAACCTTGATGAGCCCACTGTACGCAAAGCCTTACCGATTTGTGCAGGTACACACACTAACACTAATATCTCAACTCAATATTATGAACATTGAGAGCAACTATCATCTGATTAGTTTCTTACTATTATATTGATTAATTTAACTTATTAATGAGTATTCTGTCAAGATAGTTTTAGACTAATCCTCAGAAAAAAATAGATCTGGCCTGCACTGTTACATGGCAGCTGTGGTGTGCTTGTTTCATGACAATGTTGGCTCTTTTTAACAGAACCCCAGCCCCCTGAAAAGAATGCCAAATCTGAGTGTGACAAGCAGGTTTCATTGCCATCAACAGTGGGTGTGAGACGACGCCACGCCGATAGAAAAAGCAGAAGGAGATCTGAGCGCGTCCGAGAAAGGGGGTCATTTGGTGAGGGGGAGCCTGTGACCTGTGGCCTGGGACCTTTACTAGCAAGTCCCATTTTGGATGACAGTGACAGAAATCCAGATCCACCACAGCAAGGAGCAGAACCAGATTTGGCAGATCCCATTGACGCTGAGGAGTTTCAGCATTCTACTCCTGAACCTGAGCGACCCAAAAGAGCCAACCAGCAGCGGCCCAGCAGGAAACCAGCCCAGCAGCAGCCCCGTACCAAAGCAGAACCGGCTGCACGGAAACCAGAGAGGGGCCGAAAAGCAGAGCGTACCCCATTAAAGAAACCATGGGAAAATCCAAAACCCAGAGCTCGCTCCAAGAGTCGGGACAGGTCAGCCACACGGACCAAAACAGCCCCGCCATCACAGGGGAACAAGCTCAACACCTCGCTGGGATTTAATGACACCTTTGACTTTGACTGTGAAGAGACGGTTCACATCACACCGTTCAGGGCCAAAGCAGAGGACAATCAGCCAGCCATCCCCATCAGCGAAGAGAAAAGCAGACAAGCTCAAAATGAAGCATCGCCTGTGGTTTCCAAACAGGCCGACTGCAGCTCGTCATCATCACCTTCTGAGTCAGAGGACAGCCTTTACGTCCCTCAGAAGACCAGGCGGCGACAAAATTCTCCTGAAAAGACCAAAGTGATCACTACTCGTAGAGGCCGGCCCACTAAAGATGCCAGGAGGAAAGAAAACATCCCTTCAAAACAGGAGATCTCTGGTGAGCTTTTAGTTCTTAACTTAACTACAGTGTTAAATTTCTTGTCATTCTCTTTAATAGAGTTGAAATGGTTATAATTAAACAATTTCCTTCATTGTTTTATAGTCTTTAGGGATAAGGAATCAAGTCCGAAGGCTGCCGGGCCTCAAAAGGAAGAAGCTCCTCTTCATCTCTCCCCTGACTTTAGCTTCCCTAACAGCCCTCACCCAGAGAGGCTGGGACAGGAAAATCACCAAGGTGAGTAAATGTTCAAGAACCGTGTGTCTCTTTTCAACAGTGTTGTAGTGCTCAGCTTCCAATATCACAGGGAGACTGGGGAAAAAACATGATGCTGATGACCATTCATACTGTGCCTGCATCATGTCTGAGTATTTAAGCAGCAGTAATAAACAACAGGCAACACATTTTTTTTTATTCACTTGGTGAACAAAAGTCAAAACTGTATAAAGAAAATATTAATACTTACCATTCTTAAAACCACAAAACGTAAACAAACCTTTGCCTTTGCCTTTGAGTCCTGTTGCATGGTTGGAATTGGGTCTTCATCAACAAACTGCATCTTTTGAAATTAAATATGTGGGTCATAATTAAAACTAAAAGATTTCATGTTATGTTTTCAACTTCATTGAGCTGCTCCTGCAACCACAAAAACTGGCTTTGGTATTATTTTCTAATGTCACAATAACCTTATCATATTTTCTCTAACCTGTATTAAAGATTTCACTGTTAATTCTTTAAGATAATTTTGGGGTGTTTTCTGTAAAGGTAAATGATGATTCAAAGATGGTAATGTGTTTTGTTTGTCCTGGTTTTTCAGAGTCTGGCGGAGGAGCTATTGAGAAGCATTGTTTGCCTGTTGTCAGCCCTCTGGTAGAAGCTGAGATGATGAGAATAGACAACGTCTTGTCCAATTTTGGAGATTCCTCCTCTGAAGCACCTCCTCATTTGCCCCACCAAACACCCCACAGGGTCAAGACATGCAAGAAACGTAGGTTTATTTGTGACTCCCAAAACTGCTTGTTAAAATAAAATCTCACAGTTTGCTAAAATACAAGACTTTTGACACAACATCAGTGAGCACCTGGGAGGCTTTGATCACGTTTTCTTTGTATTGTCACTTCTCTCTGTCGGCTTCATTGCACTCAGCGTTTTAGAATGATGACACACAACTTCTGTTTCTCTCTTTCTTGCTTTTGGATCACATCTTTTTTCACATTTCTACAGGCGGGCTTGGTGTAAGGACAGCGGGGCGGGGCTTGAGTCTGTGTGATGTGACCAATATGTCCCCTGCAGCCTATCGCAAATTCTCCTGTGGTGGCTCGCGCCCTTCTGACGCCCGATGCTCCACCCCTGTTCCTGCTCGCAAGCGGCGCTGCACCATGGCAGTGGACTACAAAGAGCCAACGCTAAATGCGTAAGTTCACAACGCTCCTGTTGTTCTAAATTATTTAACATATGTACTTTTTTTTATTACTGTCTAAATGCTCAACAATCACATTCCCATCTTGACAGGAAACTTCGGCGTGGAGACAAGTTCACAGATTTGGAGTTCCTCCGCTCTCCTATTTTTAAGCAGAAGGCCAACAGGAAGTCTGTGCAGAAATCAAGGAATTCAATAAGCAGCCAGCAGCCATTTGAGAAATACAATGAGTCATTTGTTGGATGTCGCTGAAGGCAACTACCTTGTTTGTCCTCTTTGAACTCTTTTGGTTGCCGTTGTCAGTTTTAATGTGATTTTTTTGATTCCTTGACAGGTGATCATTTTGTTTCCAAGGTTTTATTTTCTTTATCTGATGAGGAACAGCTGTGATCAGTTTTAGATGTTATTTTTTGTAACTTTGTTTGCTGTTTATTTTGCAGAGATTTAGTCTTTCTCCCCCTCTCTTCCATTTCTCCTCATAATCTATGTAAATGTAGTAGATGTTTTGTAGATCTTTTTAAAAGATGGCTCAATTTTCATATTCTGTATCTTTTTTTTTTTTATTTAAGTGTTTTTATTGAAAGATCCTAAAGTACATTTTATTCTAATCTAATAAATTCCAGGTTGTATCTTCTACCGTTCGATGTGACAATAAATGTTATTTTATCATTTCCTTTAATGCTTCTTATGTGGTTATAGTAACAGTTGTGGAAGAAGGACAGCTTCGATAAGTGAACGTCTGAACACAAGGTGGAGATGGAACTCAGTTTGCATCGTGGCCTTCCTGTAAGTCTTTCATAGTTCATTAAACATATTTTGAAAATGAAGTAATGCAGACAAAAGACTGAAAAGAAAGAAGAAGGTGAACCCTAAAAACATCTCTGATGTTCTTGGGTTGGAAAAAACTACAGACACTAAATTAGCCTCACTTTGTTTTATTCAGTCTATAAAATAGGCTAATGCTATGTCATTAAAACCACTTGTACAAAGAGCATGAAATAATTTTTCTAGACATATTACAAAATGTTTTTTTTTCCTAAAGTTTGAAAAGTACAAACACCTTTTTTACAAAACAGCAAAACTACATAGTATTGCACAATCTTTTCGTTTATCTCCAAAGTATAAAGTTATCAATCTCCATCTGCAGGACAAAAATAAGAAAGAATAAATTAAGACCTTGTCTTTAGCATAATTCTTTTAAATTACAGCACATAAATAAGAATAAACTCTAGGTAATTGAATTAGTCCTTAGTCAACAGCGGTAATTAATATGTAAAACGAAAAAAGACGCTCTTATTTATGTTAACTAATACTTGGAAAAATAAAAGTGCATTTCGATAGTCAAACTGCCCTATGCGGAAAAAAAGATTTTTTTTTAGTTCTGAAACAGAAAATATATGTTATGTACACATTTAAAATATACAGTGGGTATAAGTGCTTTAAAATTATTCAAATCTGTACAAATTTAAAGTAGGTATTCCTCTTTTGGCAGGATGAACTCATCACAGACAAACTTTGACCTCATTAACGCCGTGCACGCTCAGAGAACAGGGAACACTCTCAGTCACGGTTAACACTCGAGTAGTGACTTAATACGCTGCAAGACGTGGTTACTGCTCATGACAGCTCCACCTGAGTCAACCGAGAGGGCGAGGCAGACTCTTCGAAAAAGGCAGGGGATGAAAGCAGATGAGAAGAGAGGGGGAGAGAGAGAGAGGAGACGGAGAGGGAGACAAAGTAAGGTGTACGGTGAATCTCCAATCAGCTGTCGTTCTGCGCTGCCTTTCAACGTCTAACACAAAAATAACAATGGAAGCTTTCTGCCGTGTTTAATATGCATTACTGTGACACCTTCCGCCGTCCTGTTTTTCCACGGGACTCTTGGGATGCGTGATGAAATGTGAAGACACACTTCTTTTGTCTGATGTCAGCAACAGCCTCTCAGGCCTTCGACTGAGGCCTTCCCCCCCGCGGCCTATCTTTCAGTGTGAATGTCAGTTTAAGCTACTGATTCGGGATCTGGCCCAGCATGCATCAGACATTAAAAGAGTGCTGATCTGACGGCCGGTTCGCACCTTTTACATCAAGATATGTGTTTCTGAAATCGAACCGCTGCAGAATCAGTAGTCCTACTCTAAACTTCTAGCTGTGTCTCGCATCACCCATAACACAATCCTTAACTACCTAAGGTTTGGAGGCTGTCTCATCCTTTGTTGAGGAGAGGATAAACTTCTTCTTCCCCCTCTTGGCTACTTCTCGATGAGACCTGCTTCTTTGATCTTGGTGTAGAAGAACTTCTCCAGTAAGTTGGCGCACTTGTAGTACTCGCTCTCTGGGGGGTTGTATTCGCGACAGTTGGTGAAGATGCGCTGCATGTCGGCCATGAACAGCTTGCGTGTCGTGTAGTAGCGGCTCTTCAGACGCTCACTCATTGTCTTCAGGTCTGCAAGTGGGAGAACAATGTGAACTCTAACATTTTCATACAGCTTCTGAACTTGTGGACACTGTCAGTGGTTGAATATGTATACGATCAAACCCGGAGCTCTTCTCTTCAGGCACAAAGAACGCACTTCTTTCTTAATGGATACCGCTTGGATTGTAGTTATGAATAAAAGCAATGTAATGTGCTAAATGAGCTGTTTGGAGTGTTTACTCCAAAAGCTCTGCACTCTAACTGCTCAATTAAAAAAAAATCAAAATGAAAGATTTCTTTTGAAAGAACTGCAGCCTGGTACATAGATGATGTGCATCTTCACTGCTGATGTGTCCTTGGAAGTAATTAAGTCTGTTTATTGGAAAGTGTGATTCATTTTTAATTGCTCCCCTGTCAGATAACCAGCGTCCTGTACACTGTTTACATACCCATGGGGAAGCGGATGACTTGGTAGTACCCGGGTGCCTCTGTTTTCTTCACAGGCTCCATGAAAGGCCAGGCGTTCTGGTGACTCTAAGACACGAAGACCGGTTGGGTAAGAATAAAGTGTGTCTGTGTGTGTGTGTGTGTGTTAAAAGTACTCTGCCTGTGTCTGTGTGTCTGTCTCTCACCTTCACGTGTTGGAGGATGGTCTTCAGGGTGCTGTACAGCTGATCAGGGTCCTTCAGCTCCTTCCTAAAGTTCAGTAATAAACGGAAAACACGGCAGGTGTGAGGGACATATGCACGAGGTGAGATGACACTGCAGATATTATATTAAATTGTTTACTACACTGATTTCCCTTTCCTGTCACTCCCATTTTATCAAGTTTGTATCAACACTGACATGTGTAGAGATGCATGTCTTTGTTTTGAGCAAGAAATCCTGCATCCTCCCATCATGGGGACGTGGTTATGTAAGTCAGATAAACAGGAGAAATTTGGGTAAATGAAAACTGAAAAGCTTGTGCAGTAAAGTCTCACTTACCCTTTACCCACAGGCTTCCAGCCAGTTTCACCTGTTGATACACAGAAACTAAAATGAATCTCGGATATCATGCAAATAATTAATGTCATCAATTTAAATGCGAGGCACTGTAAGAGAGAGGCTGCATTCTGTTGAGTCAACAGAGTAACGTACGTATGCCAGGAATGCTCTCAATGGGAATCTGCCGAACACCTTCCTTAAAACAGGAAAGCCCTGGATAGACTTTTCGGATCTGAGCCTGCTTCCTCTCTATCAGCTTCTTGATGATCTGAGGGGGAGAAAAATCAGCATGGATTAAAGTGAGTGGATGGTGAGATATACACAGTTAGGGAGGCAATCAAATGCAAATAATGAACTGCTTTAAATGCAATAAATACACACGCGCACCTCTTTCTGCTTCTTGATGATGACAGAAAACTCAGTGTAGGGAATGCTGGGATTGAGCTCACAGCCCATGAGCGTGGCACCCTCGTAGTCCTTGATGTAGCCCACATATTTGGCCTTGGGAACCTTGATGTCCTTTGAGAAACCCTGGGTTGGGGGAGATTTCTGATTTCTTGCAGCTATATTTACAAGGCCACGCAAAACACACATCTCAACTAAGTTGTTTTCATTATGACACTTTAAAGACGAGGTAAAGGGAAGTAAAAGTAAAAAGACCAGTTCAAATTACCTTCATCTGAAATAAGTGAAATCATCTTAATTCAAATGATTTTTATCGAAGTTTTGTTTCTGCAGGCCAGCCAAAGGTTTTTATATAAACACGGTGAAGATGTTCAGGAGAGAAGGTGGAGAAAGAATACCGCTCCATGATGTCTCTACAACTAATGGGCAGTCCATGTTACCTGTTTCTTGAAGTAGCCGATGGCGTACTCGTCGGCGTAGGTGAGGAAGTTGAGGATTTCATGCTTTATGTGATACTCCTTCAGGTGGTTCATTAAATGGGTCCCGTAACCCTGCAACCACACAGGCGAGCAAAGGCAAACGGTCAGAGCTGACCAATCAGGCTGTGTGAACACGCCACGCCCACAGACAGAAGTGCTCTCACCTTGACCTGCTCGTTGGAGGTGACGGCGCAAAAGACGATCTCCGTGAAGCCCTGTGACGGAAACATCCGAAAGCAGATCCCTCCGATCACGCGGCCGTCTTTGATCAGCGACAGTGTTTTGTGTTTCCTGTTTAAAAAAAAAAAGTTAAATTCCAGTCAGACTGTACTTCCACTTTACCCCCAAATGCTTCGAGTGATGATGCAGTATGGTGCTGCTCACGGATCAAACACCAGCCGTGTGATGTACTCCTTGGGCATGCGGGGCAGCTGGTGAGAGAACACGTTCTGGAGGCCGACGAGCCACATCAAGATCCTCTTGTTGGGCTTCTGGTTCAGGGAGTTACCGATGACGTGGAACTCAATCACCCCCCTGCGCTCCTCCAGACGGGCTGCCTCATCACGCGCTGAATGAGCGGACAGCAGGCTGGTCTGCACAGGAAGGAAGGTAATAAAAAAAAATTATGATCACTTCTGTACCTGTCAACACTATCACTATTGGAAAAAATAGCTTTACAGTGGAGTGGACTGTTAATATTTTGTCTTCCATTTACTACATTTCTTGTCAAATGATTAAAATGATTTATTTTTTCATAAACTTTAAATGACTTTCTCAAACAGTGACAAAGAATTAAGGAAACAATAATAATCATATTAAAATCATTAGAAGCACTACATTTAAATAAAAAACTGTCTGAGGTAAAAAAAAAATCTATAATGTCTCTCATGTCTCAATGTCTCTCACTGTAAATCAGTGCAACAAAGCTTATTGTATTTATTGTAAATTAAACAAATGACACTGGTTACCTCGGGAATGGCGGCTGGGTCGGTGATCGTCGCCATGACTTCGTTGATGAGGTCCATGGGGATGTCACCCACCACCCTGGGTCTCTTGTTTTCCTCGTGGGGGAGGGGCTCTGAGGGTTTGCGCTTTTCTCCAACTATGATGAACGCACACAGAGGAAGACACACACATTGTCATTTTACACCTCGTCACCAGTTCAGCAGTGGATCTAAATCCAAACAAGAAGCCACCCAGCACTCAAGGTCAGCTTACTGATGGCTTTGTCTCCAATTATGAGCTGTGCATGCTGGCAAAACATAGGAAGGAACACTTCAGAGGTGTATTTCACTTCTGTTTCTTGAAAGGGCGCTATGGCCAAAATATGTTTTTGAGGAAATGGAAAATGGAGATTAGTTGCAACTTTTCAATTTCAAAACAAGCTCCCCATAAAAAACAAGACGTCTCTGTGCAGACAGGTTGACTTAAAGCAGCCAGATGCAGCTGATGAATCATTGTTAGTCACTCATCACCAGCTGCGAATGCCACAGTAAGACGCGAACATGCTTCAAATGTGAGACACAACGCTGACTTTACCCCTGTGCTGGGTGCTCGCTGTCTTGATGTGAGAAGTTACGTAATACCGTGGCATCACTGTAACCTGATGAGTAATTACAGGTTTGACTTTAATACCTGGGTTTGGCTCCAGTGCAGACGCTGTTTTCCTGGCAGGGCTGACACTGCCGCAGGTGGCCGGGTCCACTGACACGGGACTGGTGCTGTAGTACAACGGTCTGGCAACGGGAGGCGCACTGATAACTACAGAGCGACAGAGGGGACATTAATTCTGTGGCGCCGTGGTTTTATTTCATCATAAATCACGGGTGATATTTCTTACAGTATCTAAAAACCGCAGCAAACTCAGGAGTCAGCTGGGAGGGTGTGTCCGCGAGGGTGTGTGTCTCTGTTAAGCCCGTGAAGGTGTGTGTTACCTGTGTGAATAGGAATCTGCCCTCCCGACGCTCCTGCCAAGAAGTCTTGGCTCCAGATGGGAGAGCTATGGCTGTACACCTCCTCCTCCAGCATAGACAAGAACCTGAGCCAAATAACACAACAACCACAACTTTACCATTCCAAAAACAAACACTATCAAGGACGCACACGTGGCTCCTGTGCGATACTGAGGCAGTGCATGTGTAGTGTGTGATGAGCGTCGATTGTGTGTCAGTGAATATTTTATGTGTTCCTTTTTCATACTTGGGAAAGTGTGTGAGGATTAGTGTGCGTTTCTCAGGCGGCAGCTTGTCCTTTTCCTGTCTGGCCTGCTCCAGCAGTTGTTTCCTCATCACAGTGAACACCGAGCGCAGCAGCGTCCGGCCGAAGATCTGAGTGGTCTCGTACCGGGGCAGACTGTCGCAGAACTGAGGCACGTTGCAGTAGCAGAGCCACCTGCAGCACAGGAACAAGTGTGAGTTTAAACACTGTGACTGCAGACAGGTGTGACGCACGTCAGCAGAATATCTGGCGGGACATCTGGCGGCATTGTTACCTGGTGTAGTTGGCTTTGTATCCAGCTGCATCATCATTGGGAACCCTCTGGCGCCTCTGGGAGGGCGTCTCCAGCTGCCAGTAGTTGATCTGGTTGAGAAACATCTTGGCCAGCTCCATGATGGTCTGACGTTCCTTAGATGGCAGGTGGCTGAATTTGTACTGCACAAAATTGTTCACCCCCTGTTTGGGAGAAAGAGAAAACAAATAAAAGGGGCTGTCTACACTACAATACTCATGTTTGTGTTTCTTTTCTGCAGACCTGCTCGATGCTGGGTTTTTCAAACGGGGGACTCTCCTGCGCTTCCAACATCGGTTTCCCCATTTGTAAGATGGACTTCCTCAGCAGCTGGAAAATAAGCAGAGCACGGGGTGTGTTCGCTTGTGCACAATTCAAGGTATGTAAATCCCTCCGTATGTACACGTTGGACATAAAAGCAGATGCTCACTTTGAAGAGGGAGAAGTAGACCTGTTTCGTGTCAGCATCCTCCTCTTTGTGGACACACGTATAGAGATACTCCACGTCCAGGACGATGCCTAGAAGCCTGTTCATCTCCTCCTCGGACACGTTCTCCAAATGGGTCACGTGATCGCCTGAAAAGACGAGAACGTTTGTGACACAGGGGGCAGATCTTCCGTCCGTTATCGCGTTGTACTTTCATTCATCAACGCGCTTAGCGTCGTTACCAGCTTCGCCAAGACCTACTGACGTACCCAAGGTGTGCGAGCAGCTCCGGCAGGGCTCCTGCAGGTTGACGGCGTTGGACTGCTGGTCTGTTCGCGGCGGTGTGGGAGGGGGGTTCTGACTTTTCCAGCCGTTACACTTGCAGGCTCCCTCAGCCTAGAACAAAAAAAACACAGAGCGAATGAGCGGCAGCAGGGGTAAAGACGAAGGTTAATCTGTTGTCAGAGACCGCTGCACCCTTGCTTTTTCTTTTACTTGCAAGATTCACACTTGATCATCACAGAGACTCGTGGGCTGCACAGATCCTTAAAGGAAAAACGAGGCAGGATGGCGGACAGGCGGAGCAGCCGTTATCAGCCGCTCGCACGCCATTCCTGCTATCTGATCACATCGCTGCCTGGAAAGCAAACAGTACACCACAGGCACTGACATCTGACCAGTCGTATATTACTGCACAGCCTAAAGAGAGGGAGGTGGGGGCCTGTCACCGTCAGCTGGAGGCGCCGCACTGCGCATGCGCACGGAAACAACAACAAACTCCGCCCCCGCCAGCAGCTGTCACCCTGTCAAAACAAAGACCCCGTCCCTCTCTGCGGATTCACTGCATAAACCCGATAAAAGCCCCTCTGCATGGAGCACGGCGCGATGACAGACGGCGAGGAGACACGTTTCCTCACACACACACAGACACGCACACGCAGGGATGCAGCCCCTCTGCACACACAGCCAGATACTCCCAAGCCAATGTTTACGTTGACCAACCCCCCACCTCCAAGACGAGAGAGAGTAACGCTGCTCAAACAGCCTGCAGCTGGAAAAAAAAGGCCCCCCGATCATCAGCCCTGCAGTCACAAAAACGCCTCACCGAGCACATCACTCACATCGTGTTTTCAATAACTGCTTCGTGCATGCACAAAAAAAAAGAAAAAGAGAAAAAAAAGAGAGAAAAAAAATGAAGTGCGGCAATGGCTTCCTTTGCTGCGCTTGCATTTTGTAAACTATTGCAGCCGCGCTCAGGAAAAGCGCGTCAATCAGCGATCGGCGCTGCTGCCTGAAGCCAGCTGCGTTTCATTTTGCGTACTTTGCAGGACGAATACACCCCGAGCTTCTCCAGCTTCTTGGGCCGAGGCGAGGAGCGGAGCTGCGCCTTCTTCGCGGCGATTCGTGCGGATCCTCCAGCGGCGCCGGAGCCCTCCGTCCCTCCGGCCCCGGGAGCGGCCGGCACCAGGCCCGCCGCGCCGATGGCAGGCGAGCCCTGCTGAATCCCCGCGCTGTCGGCCATGATTCACAGCACCGAAGCCCGACGGGACCCCCCCGGCCCCGCGAAATACGCGCTGTGCCGTCCTCTCTATTCCACAAGCGGAGGATCAGACATGGCGCTCATCCTTATTTTCAATTTCTCACTGTAGGCCCATTTTCCTCCGCTAGGGGACTCGGCTGGGATAGGCCGACTCCACTCCGATTCAGACTGGAGGTCACAAAATGCGACCATTTGTGGCAAAATTTCAAGGTCAAATGTAAGAGAGAGAGAGAGAGAGCGAGAACGAGAGAGAGCGCACACAGTGTCTGCTGAGACATGATCAATTCATGCAACATAAGTGAAACACAGGAATTAATATTTATAACCAATATTAGTGATGACTATACCAAAATAAATGTCACATAACATAAAAAAAGATTTTTTGTCTCATTAGATAGCAATTTGTTATAACCATATAAAAACATGCAGCCACTCCAATTTAGAGATGATACAAGAATGTTCAGGTTAAAGGTCAGATGCCCAAAAAAATATCTTTTCATTAATTCAATGACACAAATAACGGTGGAGGAGTAAACTATAAGCACCAAAACCTTCATCTATGCTAGACAGAGGCCATAAAGTCCACACACACACTCACACACGTACACACAGCCTGATTACAATAATAAATGATCAAATTTATTTCAGTATTTATTTGGTCATTACATAACAGTACTGTAAAATGCTTGCATTTAAATGTTTTTCAGCTGCAATTAAGTGTTCACAGCAAAAAAAAAAAAAGGAAAAAGAACCCAAAACAACGAAAAAAACCCAAAACATACAATTTACATCCTTATTATATGTTAATCCATTTATTCATGAATCATCATCGTGCCAGCTGATAGTTGTTACACTGTTCCTACAATATCTTCACAAGGTTAACTGTTAGGTGTTAGGAGGGGCAGACTGTTGGTTAATCAGACCGTTTTTTTTTATTGTGTCAGACTCCTCCTGGAGATTTTACAACCAGCATCTCTGGAAGTCCAGGTCTACTTACAGGGAGGAGAACTGGACAAGGCATCGCAGCCTGATAACGCTAAAAACAGAATTAGTGAAATGCAAGAAAGAGATAATGTTAAAAAAAAAAACCCAAAATGTTTGGATATTATTTTTTTCTTTTGAGTAGAAGATACAAGACAGACAACTAAATAAATGCAATTTCTTTTTTTTGTTAATAACACTACATACATTTATAAAGACCACCATTGATTATAATTTAACCATTTGTGTGAAAAAAAAGGAACAGCAACAAAACTCCAAACCCAGATTGTAGCTGTTGTTTTCTAACTGTACAGTTCTTTTGATGATTATCTAGACAATCCCTAGCAAGCATTAGTCCTGTAAATCAAAATAAAGGTAGACTACACTGCAACACCCTATTTACAGTATATTATTTATATATTTATATTTTTATATATATATATATATATATTTATATCTATATCACACTGGCTGTAATTATGACAAGATATATTCATGAGCATCATTAGTGCAAGGCATGAGTAAGACAGACCTGTAAAAAGTTAATGACCAGATGTGCTGGATGTATATGTATATGTGTGTGTGTGTGTGTAACAATGTATGGCAGGGCATGGTGTGTGTGCTCGACATTAGTCAGAGAGAGGAGTAACAGTCTGTGTATGTGTGATGTGCTAATGTACGACGATGTTTAGGTATAACAGGGTTCAGATGGAAGAAGTCGCTGTGATGGTGTTCAAACACACGCGCACACACACAAATAAATGGGCACGCGTGAGTGAGTCTACGGATGAAATCTGTCATCAGCCAGCCAGCCCAGGCCCAGTTTGTACACGCTGACACGAGACTGTGTCTAAAGCACTTCCTTAATCGAGAGAGGGTGACAAGTAATTATGATTCAAAGGTGGTTATGAAGCAGCCTTACATATTGCAACTCCCAACTTGCTACCATCACCTTTCACTTACCAGGTACACACCTGGCAGCGATCCAGCAACACTAACACAATGACAAAAAGATAACCTGCATAAACCAAATAATCCAAAGACAGAAACCAAGAGACCCATCAAAGAGATTTATGAAAGGACACTGCATTAAGAGGGAGGGTGGGTGACACTGATGTGCACTGCCCCTGCGCCTTGGTGAGGAGAAAGCTGGGTGGATTTTTTTTTTTTGGGGGGGGGGTTGCTGTGCTGCATTGGTCCTTTCAGACACTCAAGTCACAGAGTAAATACTGTGAAACATTGCACAATGCCACTAGGGACAGCTAGAAGCAGGCATGGCCCCAGAGTGGAGCCTGAGGGTGGAAGAATGTACACTAGTGCTACTTAGTTTAGTGCGAGAGAGGACGTGGATCGCATGGTCAGAATGAGGGACATAGAGAGAGAGAGAGAGAGAGAGAGAGAGACAGACAGAGAGAGAGAAAGAGTGAATCTAAAAGGACTACAGTTCACAAATGTTTTTAATCTTTCAGATTAAAGGGTCCCAATGAAAAGAGAGGTGTGTGGAGCTCAGAGTTCCTCTCTTGCTCTCTCTCCCTCTGCCCCTCCACCTTTCCTGTTTCTCAGATTCAAAAGCCAACACTCCTCTTCTCTAATAAGACATGTTTTTCTGTGCTACTACAGACAAGAGGTGAAACACAGTTATTTTGTTTTTCTATCTTAGGCCATGTGAGTATACACGTGTGTGCATCCATTATTTTTTTACTAATCAGAGCGAACAGAATTTTACAAAATTATCAAAAAATGAACAAAAACAAGACTGGTATTAGAAATGCAGTAGTAAAGTCTTAAGCTGTCCCACAAAAGGGAAGTGACCACTTCCTCTAAATGAAACTCATATCTACATTTTGGAACGAAGATGACAGAAGGCAGGGTGCACTAATGTCTCTAATGTCTGCTATCATTAATATATCAGGATGAGCTGATAGATGTAACAAACTGGATGGCAGAGAGTAGGAAAGGATGGTTAGGAGGCTTAACCGAGTAGCAGCAGAACCATGGTGGAGGAAAAGAGGCGGAGCCACGTGGCAAGATCAGTGTAATGGCATTGACTTTGTTACTGCGAGAAGTGTGAAGGGGGTGCATCTTTCCTTGTTTTTGCAAATCAGAGTTGGAGATAAGAGTACAACACATTGCATTAGTAACTGTGGTGGCATTTCGGGCATCGGCCACATTAGTTACTGCTATACAGGTTTGTTGGGGGGGGGGGGGGGGGGGGGTTTTTTTCCTTTTGTTTCGTTCAACACCGAGCCTTTTTTGGTTGGGAAGCTTTCTTCAGTTCCCCCCCCCGTTTCCCCCCAAAGATCGGAAAAACACCATTCTAAACC
>JBAJHX010000040.1:10372110-10444610 GCA_037176925.1 Amniataba percoides
CCCCCCCCCCCCCCCCCCCCCCCCCCCCCCCCCCCCCCCCCCCCCCCCCCCCCCCCCCCCCCCCCCCCCTCCCCTTCATGTTAGTTACTGCAGCACGGAGCCTTGGCTGGCTGGGCAGCTTCCGTCAGGTCCACTCCCCGGTTCCGCCCGGTGTTGGCCCCTGCAGCTGGAGCCTCACTCTTCGGCAATCTCTTTGCTGAAGGGGAAAAGCAAACCAAACTCAACAAAAATAAAAGATGCTGCAACTTTCCACTTGCAGCACGCAGAAGTTACAAATTAAATAATTAACCTCCAGTAAAGCAGGACAAATTCTTATAATTACGTACACAAATGTCAATAAGGTTTATCAGCTTGGCTCTGATTACCCATTTACAAATGCACTAGCAAAATGTAACAATAAAGTGTAAAAAATTACCCACCAATAGCCATAAATATCTCATTCACATTCATAGATGTCTTGGCGGACGTCTCCATGAAAAGTAAGCTGTTGTCGTCTGCGTAGGACTGAGCGTCCTGCCAACACAAAATAAACACCATAACATTTCAGTAAAGTTCTCACACGTGCCTACATTCAGGAAGGAAAAAAAAAGACAACTAGATGTGGCTGCAGTCATGTGTAATGTATGATTTAGATATAATCAGACAAAACAATAGCGATGTCTGTTAAAATAAAATAAAAAAAAGAAGTCACAACACAGTTTGTTTGCTCTGACCTGGAAGTCGACAGCTCTCTTGTTGGCTAGGTCAGCCTTGTTGCCTGACAGAGCGATGACTATATTGGGACTAGCTTGTCTTTGAAGCTCCTTCACCCAGTTCTTTGCCCGTGCGAAGGACTCCTGCAAATAGATAAAATAATAGTACCATGTGTCAGGATTTCTCTGAGTTACCAGCTGTATTGCTTAACTTACTGTACACTGCTGATGTAATGTGACTGCATGTGAGGACGTGAAAGTATCATCAATTGTATGAATAACTTTTGTTTTCAGCTGAACGTGCCTCATTTGTGATGTCGTAGACCACGATAGCGGCCTGTGCTCCTCTGTAATACATGGGTGCCAAACTGTGGTATCGCTCCTGACCTGCAGTGTCCCAGATCTCAAACTTCACTGTTGTGTCATCTAGACACACTGTCTGGGTGAGAAAGGCCGCTGAAAGGAAAGGATAAGGTCAGAGGTGAGTCAGCGTTAGCTAATCAATATCTGCACCAAAACAATCAACCACAACTTTTTTTTTTTAATTCTGTGAAATTAACTGTAGCTCACATTGTAGAATTACCCCTCAGCAAAAATGAAAAAGATAGTAAAGTTTATCAGTTTCTAACTCAATTCCAGTTCAATGTTACATGTGAAAATAAAACTCACTGCAAAAAAAATTCTGCAAAATACTTTTCAATTTTATTAACCTGACACGAGAAACTGTTAATATGAAGCTCACCTCCTATTGTGCTCTCCTGGAATTCGTGGAACTGACCCTTGACGAAGCGGAGCACTAAGCTGGACTTCCCGACGGCCGACTCGCCCAACAGCACCAGCTTGAACTGACAGATCTTGTTCCCTGCATTGGGTCCGTTGGGTCTCGTAGCTCCTCCCCGACTGGCCATGACCTACTCAGATCCCCCGGTGTCCTGTGTGCCAAACCTCACTATCAGGACTTCTGCTGCAACAGGTAAGACGAGACATTAAGTTTTACTGACTGCGAAAGAGTGCTGAATGTGCTTCACAACGAAAAACATCTTCTATTATGAGTGAAAAATGCTCCAACATTTTATGTAAGCACTGTATTGTTATCACTGCCAAAGTTCAAGTGTGATATCAAAATACTGACATTAACAGTGTCTGTGGCTGGTTTTGTTTTAGATTTGTCAAGAGTTCCTCAAATAAAGTGCTTTTTTTTCTTTGTTTTGATGTGATCGGGGACTTTACATGGCTCAAAATAGAACAAAATGTTTGGTTTCCGATGAAACTCTTATGAGAGAGTATAACTATGTGCGTGAAGTGGAAAAACAAAACCTGCTGACGGTAATCATTTTATATGAACAGTTTTAGGAGATGTTAAAACAAAGTAAATAGATATAGGAGATGGTCTGCACAAATCTTAGATGTATACAGCCACTGAGGTGGACCACCTGAGGTCCCCTGTTTTGTCATCCAGGGAGAGGAAATGAGGAAAGTGGACTCATACAAGTACCTTGCCATCCAAATAAATTAATATGTCACATAATATGGATATTATGTCTCTGTGAAATTGGCCTTTAGAGTAAAAAATGTTATCACTTAATCATTTTATCCTCTTGGTAATTTGTATAACATTTTGTAATACTTTGTGTAAGTAGTTCTTCTTCTCCCTGAGTTATGGCCAAAAGTATGTTTTGTAAGCTCACAGGACAGTGTAACCACCAAATTTATCAGTAAGTTGTACCAGATTTTTCCTCAAGGCGTTCTTGAGAATGGGAAGAACGGACAACCCAAAAACATAATGCCACTGGTATCGCCAGCAGGGAGGCAATAAAGTTAAAAGTAGCAACACTTGATCTATTTCTGTGTAAGTGATCAGGGTACAGACTAAGTTATTTTAACTGTGTAAGCTTTTACCTTTTTACTGGCTTAATAAGTATGTCATATTGGGTTTAAATTATGAAGAAAAACCAGAGAGCAGAATGCAAGCTACAAAAATGGAGCTCTATTTTATTCCCCTTATTATTATAAATCAGCTCAGCATTTATCAATTAAAGTCTTTTATTTAGATTTTCTATTTTATGTATTTATCTAAATAACTTAAGACATTACAGAGAACCTTAACTGTTGATTGACACACTGTATTCTGTTGTTAATACCTTTTGATAGTCTTGTCAGGCCTCACCTGTCCTCACTGGCATTGCTCCACTCAAACCAGAGTCACTGTACAGAAAGTAATGCATTTCACACCCATTCTTTCACAAGTCAAGTTCAAGCGTCATCCCAGTAGTGTCACACTTCTTAACATCATGCACTTGACAGGTTTTGCAGAGACTATTTGAAATAAATGACAGGCTTTTACAGGACTTACACAACAACAACATGGCAGTTTAACACTCCTTCAATTAGCTTTTACCATAGCAAAAGGAACAACGTGTGTTCACTTATGAAATACACCTTTGACAACAATGCATTTGTTTACATTCATATTATGCATTAAATCGATATCAAGTAATTTCAATGCAGCCTCTGAACCCCATGTTGAAAGCATTAAAAGATAGTTGTGTAATCAAACAAAAGTAGGCACATCTTGCCAACAGTGTCTTTATGAATTACATTGTGAAAGAGGCTGAGAAAGCCCACCACAAACATACTGTGACAGCAACCAAAGGAAGCCTTGTCAGTTTCACCCACCCACACACCTACTCGAGCATGTTACGACTGCAAGAACCTCTGCATGGATACATGCCATGCATTCATGCATTTCTGAGTAACTTATTTAGGACTGGACTGCTGACTAATTTGTTTACAACAGATAACTGTTGTCAGGAGATAGTCACAGCCTGTGTCCGATTTTGCAGGCAGAATTTGTCCTGAGCATGATTCGGGGAATTTTATCCGTGACCTCAAAAATGACTGTTATGACGTTCACTGTGTACCCCCCGCCAACTTCTTTAACAAGGAGACAAATATTATGCCTACTGACAAAAATACAGACATCTCATCATACCAACATGTTCTCTCTTATGCAGTAAAGTACAGCAGTGCTGCAAAAAAAAATCCTTCCTTTGTAAAATACATTAGTCACATTTTTACTGACACTATTCTCTGGGAGGTGATGATGGACTCTAAAGTAGACTTTAAGCCCCCAGTCTATGCTGTCATTGTCTCTTTTTCTCAAGGCTGCAATTGTATTAAATGTGCATGTGTTATAGTTAGTTAAATGTCACATAGGCTAGTCACCTATGTACGGTATTAATGCAAAGACAGGTCGAGGCACCTGTGGTGTTGTGTCAGTCTGGCCAGTGCTGTTTTCATGACTGTCAAAACATTAATGGGTTATGTATAATCTTTTGATTGCAACTTAAGAGAACAATCTGTATCGTCACAGATTGAAAGGACGTTGAAAAACTGCTGCACGTTTCTGCAATACATTCACATACTGTTCACACTCTGAATTAATAACAAAATAAGAGAGGGTTTTACCTTCCAAATTTTCTCCTGAACACCTGCCAAATGAATCTGATGATACAAAACGTATACAGACTTTTGAGACAAAAAAGCTTTGAGACTAAAACAAAGCAGAAGCTAGTGAAGGTGTCAGACTGGTAGTTGTAGTTGTGTGGTTGGTTTGTACTTTATACTGAACCAAGAAACTTTAACAAGAAATCTTTTAAACGCGGGCAAGCAAGGGACAGGAGAGCCAGCCAGGAGAGAAACTAAACAGTAACTGCGTTTCCTCCTGACAGGCACTGTGAACAGACTGGGACACTCTTGTGTACATGCCCTGAACCGGCATGTCTTTCGTTGACTGTAAACACACTCGCTCATGTAAGCTTCTGCTATGTATCTGTTTTGATTTTTTTAGAGGGGGACGCCATTTTCATAATTGTTTTTGTTGTCTGGCTAGTTAGCTGACTCCAGGTTAGCCAGTCTTAGCTTTCCAAATGGTCAGCAACGTTAGCATCAAGAAACGCATAAAACAACCCGCTGCATTAAATAAAAGAGAAGTAAGGAAGGTGAATACGCCCACAGTCATGCCCCTACATTACTGTTCTCAAAGTGTGCTGTTGTGCAGGTTTGGTGGTGTTATTTAATGGGGAGTAGCCCTCAGTTAACAACGTTAGCTTGTTAGCAGTGTTAGCTCTACACCCACCCATCGCTGCTGCTTGCTCCCACAAAGTCAACCGTGAGCCCGTCACACAGCTCCCTGTGCCGGACACCGGGCTAACGACACCACGCCGACACAGAAAGCACACGACCGGACCCGAGAAGGAGTGACAAGGGCCTGTTTTCCCTCCATCTCCTCTGCTATCAAACATCTCCGACGTTAGCTAGCCGCTAACGATAGATGACAGCTGGAAAACACAACTTGTCGATTCACGTTCGCTACCTGAGAGCCGGACGACGTTTTCAGCTGTGGACGCCGCCGCTGGAGAGCGAAACGAAGGGGAGCCGGGGCACTGTGTCGAGGCGGTGTTGTGGGGGGGAATGGAGGGGGGGGACCGAGAAGATAATTTCAACAATCCCGTCACGTCTCCTCCTTTCTTTCTTCTCGCAACTTCCCCTCAGAACCAAAACACAAACAAGCTCTTCCGCCCCCCGTGCCACGTCACACAGCACGTCTGCCCCATAGCCGGAGGACAGGCTGCTTAAAAAGATGCATAAAGTCATTAGCTGTGATAAGAAAATAGACCAAAAATATATAATGTCAAAGGTCTGCATCATAGACTGTATATAAGGATATACTGCATATAATGAGATATAAAGTCATTGGTGTGCCCATTCATAAATCAGTCTCTCATCCACATCGGCTGGGAATGTCCACATATTTATATATATCTAAGCTGGATGGCTTTAACATCTTTCTTGTTTTTAACTGTATTTTTGTCCAATTTCAAGTACGTTTGCTTTTCATTACCAGACTTCCTTGTTATGGTCTCTTAGCTACAAACACAAATTTTCCCCTCATAACTACTTTATGTGGGAAAACTAAACTAAAATGATACACAGAGAAACATGTACTTATATCTGATCATTATTATTATTATCATTTGGCCAAATTCCATATTCATAATCATCATCACAGAAGAGAACAACATATTTTATTGATTTAAACAAAAAGTAGCAAACCTTTAAACATTTTTTGTTCAGCACTCTTAAGAACAAAAGGAAATAAAACAGTATGTATAGTATAGTATAACAGTATGTACAATATTAAAAGTGTTTATGTCGTGTATATATATTATATATGTAAAATGTTTTTATTATGGACTTGCTTTGTATATATACATAACCATTTGTCTAACTGAATTTAATTGAATTGCCATATGTAACATTTATAAATATAGTGTTTTTACAAGAATTTATGTCATTCAAAAAGGAACGAAACTGTAGCAGTTAAGAGACAAGGGAACACTGTGTGATGTGTCCATAATCTAAGATCAATATTTTTGTTTAGGTTAAACAAGTTTTGTAACTGCTTTTAAAAATGACCATTCACCTGAGTTTTAGGCAACCTTTCTGGTTTGTGACACATTCTGTTTTTGAGTGTAAATTTATTGTGGACAAGAGTTGCAGATGATCAACAACTTATTTTTCCCCTTTTGAGACTGTTTCATTTGATCAGTTTTTAAAGGTTTGAAGGTATACATCATTGCACAATATTTTTCATGTCATCAATATATTGATGTCAGAAAGTAAAGAAGGTAGGGAGGGAGGGAAGTAGAGTGTTTCCAACCTTAAATATTTGTCACATTTAAACAAGATCTTTCAGAAGCTCAGTTTATTATCCTTCATAGAAAACCCCAACTCTTTGACTGATCATGAGATTTATTGGGGTGATCAGAACCAAATAGGAACCAATATGAATGAAGAACACTGGAGGAGGAGTGATGTCATGTTTGCATAAATGTTTGTACAAAGAGCAGGCGAAGTTAAACACTTTGTAACAGGTGTTTACATAAACGTTTTGTAAATTGTTCTGTGTAAACTGGGAGAAACTTGAAGTCCTTGTGTGTTTGTCCACTAAGTTGGTCAATGAATGTGATTCTGGGCTGTAGTACTAAAATTGGCCGGGAGGTGGCAGTATACGGCAATGACTGCGGGAATTAAAAGAGCCGAAGAAGAACAAAGCTCCGCCCCGCTCTCCCGTCTCTTCCGGATAAGGCCATATCAGCACATTTTATTTATTGTGGAGCATTTATTTATATCTCTTGTCAATATTAGGCCATATTTTATAACAGAGACACTACTTTGCGTTGCCCATCTCACGGCTGTCAGACTCCCATTGAACAAACGTCCGGTCATGGAGGAGGAGACAGTGGAGACACCAGAGGAGCAGCTGGCAAAGCAGCACCGCAAGGAAAAGAAAGACATGCAGGGTACCTGACTATAGGTGTTCTGAACTCCTTCTTGTTAGTTAGTTGAACCTTTTCTGGCATTTTTTAAAGCATCCTTCGTGTTTTTTTTAGTTATTGTAAATCAGCTCTGTCTAGCAAACCACGAAGTGTCATTTTCACAGGAGTCAGTTCTCAGCAAAATGTAGTTTAACTTGAGCAATAATGTTACAGTTTATTCCAGTCCGTGTGTGCATTGTGTTTTTTTCACTATTAGATTGCAGGATTGCAGTTTTAGTCGTGAAATTCATACAGAAAATTACTCTCTGTTCAGGTCTCTCTGTTTTGAAACTTGCAAGCTTCTTATTTTTATAGTCATGATATGATCCCTGATATTAAGATATGTTTTTATTCACTGTTAAAGACAAAATGTATGGCAGATTGGGGTTCTCAGTTACATACGACTCATTCAAGTTTGTTTAACTAAAATGAATGTGAAATAACTCAATCTGCACATACATTCCTCCTCATATTTGTCACCATGGTCATGATTTATTTTTTATCACCTTTCCTAATCAGCATCTCAGAGCTGTGTTCTTTATACAGTTTGTGTGTGCTTGCAGGCTTTATTAAAGTATTGTTTTGTCACACAGACTATTCTTGTGCTTCATTTCCAGCTAAAATCCAGAGCATGAAAAATGCCGTCCCCAAAAATGACAAGAAAAAGAGGAAACAGCTGACGGAGGAGATTGCCAAGCTAGAGGCGGATCTCAGCCAGAAACATGAGGAGGAAATCAGGCAGCTGAAATCTACACTTAACACAAAGGTGAAAATCATAGCTGTGCATTAGGATTTGACACTTGACAATACATGGCTGCATTAAAAAATTTCCCCTTTTCAACACAATCAGTGCATCGTGCCATTGTTAACACATGTATCATTTCTACTTAGACACAAGGATGTATTGAATATGTGTAGAGTTATTTGATTAGTTGGCATAAATTGAAAAAGAATCAAAACTGTGCTGAGCAAAATGTTCACATAATACCTTTACATTTAAATCTCATTATTCACACTCACATAGTTATTGAATAAATGCCCATTTGTAACATAACTTGAGCTCCCCTCATTTAATCTTACAAGGTGGAGGAGGTGATAAATGGAGTGGAGACCATGAAGATGGAGGGTGGAGAACAAACGGAGGTCAAACAGCAACGTGTAACCAAGGCCCAGAAGAGAAGGGTGAGATACAAGCTTAACCTTAAATTTGAAATGCTGTTTGTTATTCCCCTCAGCAATATATCGACATAGTCAGTGAATAATGGAAGAAGCTCACCTCAGGCTAATAATCTATCATTCTGCAATCTATGATTATTGCTTATTCCCTGACATGTCATTTGCAGTTGAAACCTTAATCAACCATCTTTGATTGTTTTCCTTTTTGTTTCAGTCATGGTACTAATTAAATACATTTTATTTGAAATGAATCTGTCCAGGACAAGAAAGCTGCCCAGGAGAAGGAGAGGGAGACCAGGATAGCAGAGGCTGAGGTGGAAAACCTGCAGGGTGTGAGGCACCAGGAGGGCTTGATGCTGGCTCAGAAGCTCGCTCAGCAGCAGCTTCAGATCAAGGAGATTTCCTCTGATGGCCACTGCATGTACCGTGCTGTTGAAGATCAGCTGGCACAGCGATCAAAGGTACGTATTGTTGTAGTTTGAATACCACAGAGCTGCTACAAGACTGTTCGTAGGTTGTTGCTGAAGTTCATGCACAGAGAATTCATATTTTATTCTGTTCTGTTTTATTCCAGCCTGGGTCAGTCATGAGTGTTAAAGAACTGCGTTCCCGAACTGCTGAGCACATGAGAGGCCATGCTGATGACTTCCTGCCTTTCCTCACCAACCCAGACACTGGTGACATGTACACATCAGGTGACACTTTGATTCTTCATTTGTATCAGTATATCAAAGGCCAAACATGGTAGCCACACATATTCATATAACATATTACATTTCCAGAAAGTCATTGTGTTTGTGTATGTGATTCTAGATGAGTTTGAGAAATACTGCAGTGAGGTGGAGCACACTGCGGCTTGGGGTGGACAACTTGAGGTGAGTTGTTTAAGTTTGTCTTTTTTTTCACACTGTGCTGCTGCTCCTTGAACTTTTTAAGTAATTATTTTCTTCTTCATGTGTTTTCCTAAACAGTTGCGAGCTTTGACCCAAGTTCTTCAATTGCCAATAGAGGTGATCCAGGCCAGTTCCTCAACTATTAAGATTGGGGAGGAGTTTGACAGTGAACCCATCACACTTGTGTAAGTATAATTGTTATAATATATATTCTTACATCAATAGAAAAATAAAATATAATATATAAAGCAAAAATATTAAATTTAAGACATTAGAATTGTATTTACAGCAGTACTAGTAGAGGGAAACCATTTATTGCAGTGCAGCCTTCTGCTTTAGTTTAAGTTTAAATATAATCTGTAATTATGTAAAACAAGCATTTATAGGAGTCTCAACAATGGCCTGCTCTCATAGAACATGATGTTACTCTCAGCAGTTAAGACCAGTGTCAACTTAAGCAATGGATATTCAAAACACATACTGTATTTGTTCATGAGGCAAATAATTTGCCAAGTTTGGATCCTCATGTAAATATATGTAAATATTATTGATTTTAACAACATGGCTATCACACAGCACAGTAAAACAGCAGTAGACAGACAAACTCTTATCTGTACATAAACCTTACTAAAGGGGAAGTTCTGTGAAGTCCTAAACACATTTTCTTTTTGTTTGCAGCTACATGCGTCATGCTTATGGACTAGGAGAGCACTATAATTCTGTGGAGCGGCTAAAGGACCCAGCCAATGCAGAGGACAGCTGAGAGGCAGCTCAGTCTTGGTGTGACATAAACCTGTGTGTGTAATGCAGAGTGTGTTCGAGCCACTCACACCAAGGGCCTCCGAATACAAACGTATTTGGAGGGAGACTCCCCTCCCCCTCTCATTGAAGACATTGTTAATCTGAGGTTAACAGAGAATGTTGCTGTTTTCAGAATAGGTTAAACACCATATTGACCTTTTCTGTTTCGAAAAGCAAAAAGATATCAGCGGGGAGAGTGAAGTCTATCCATTACTTCTGAAAACAGTATCATTGTGCTAATGGAAAATAGCATAGAAAGGAAAACGTTAATGATTTTACACTGGGCTCTCTCAGTCTATCCCAGTGACTCCCCGAGTTCCCTGCAGCCCATTTTGCGAAGCAATGGCATAACGCATGCTTTTTTAAAAATCCAAACATGTGCAGGAGAGGATATACATAAGAGCTGTTGATCATGCATGTCTTTCAACCAAATGTCAACAGGTTGTCGAACTTGTTCTTGAAATGAATTGATGACCTTGTAAATCATATCAGTGTTACATAAACACATATAATACTAATAAGGTACGTCACTGCCTTGTTTTTTTAATTATTTCTGATGAGGGAAACAGGATTCATTGACTTGAAATGAGGACTGTTTTCAGCATGAGACTGTGAAAAATGGTCATTGTATTTCTTTAACTTCAACATCCATTCATTCTTTGCAGGTGTTCAAAACGTTATCTGTAAAGAAAGATGAAGAAATACCTGCAAACTTATATGTCAGATTTTAATTCAGCACAGTCATAATATTTCTCTAGATGTGACCCTTCTAAATGCCAGAGGGGAATACTGTACTTTGTACTTAGTTACATTTATTTGACAACTATAGTTATTCGTTATGTTCCATGCTATATGTTAGGATAGGAAAACACATTTCATTATAATGGATATCACTGATACACTACACTATATACAGGCAAAAAAATGTCTATTACGCATACTAAAGTTTTTGTGTTTTTCAGTTGGGTTGGCAAAGCAAACATAGAGCAAAGATTTGACGGCATCTTTTCTGGCTAAAAAAACAAAAAACAAAACAAAAAATACACTGATGCTTGCAGGTGCATGCTGTCCTTAACCTGCATATCTATAGAAACCTGAACTTCCTGCAAAACAAAATACATCACATACAGTTGAACTGTGTTAAAAAAAAACCCAACAAAAACCACATAAATATTAAATCATAGCTACATCAAAACACTTGTTGTATGCTAATGCCTCAATAATAATAAAAATACACACTCTTAAAATAGCCTTTTGCTAATTTTGTCTATAACAAGTACGTTTAAACGCTAAGACTTGTAGTTTTATAAAGAGCTACTTTGATTAAACGATACCAGCATTGCGCAGAGGCGCTGCTGCTGTTCTCCGCTGTCACCAGCAGAGGGCGCCGCCGCCTCAAAGCGCCTCCGTGCCGGCGAGCGTCCCGTCGCCGTGGAAACGTGAGTGCTGAGATGGACGCGGCGGTCAGAGTGCTGTGCGGCGGCGGCGCCTCTTTAAACCTCAGCTCCAAGAAGCTGCGCGCGGTGCCCGAGTGCGTGTGCGAGCTGACGCGGCTCGCGGCGCTGCAGCTCAACAACAACAACATCAGCCGCGTGCCCGCCGCGCTGCTGCGCATGCGTCACGTGAGTCCCCCGCTTTTTTCTGTTTTTTTTTATTTTATGTACGCAGCACGCGGGGTTGTGATTAAGTGTTTCTCCTTTGCGCCCGCAAGCTGTCTGAGCTGAATCTGGGGAATAACGCGCTGGAGGAGCTCCCCGCGGCGCTCGGACAGCTGGAGGCCCTGAAGAAACTTTACCTGTACGGAAACCAGATTGCGGAGCTGCCACCTGAGGCCATAGGTGCGTCCTCCTCTTCTTCCTCCTCATCCTCCTCCTCGCGAGTTTAATGGAGGAGCACAAAAGGTGAAATGAAGCGTGTTTGTGTTTCGCAGGTGGCTTAGTCAACCTCGTGGTGCTCAACCTGAACCGCAACCGGATCCGGAGACTCCCATCTGAGATTAAAAGGTACAAAGATTTAAAGATTTAATATGTGTACATCAAAGAGGGAGTTAACTCCACTTCTCACTGTGACAGTCGATTTCTGTGGTCTAATCTAATGCACACTGTTGCCCATAAAGTTGGAGTAAAATATTTTTAAAGGTGCCACTGGGAGATATTTGGAAGAGATTGATCAATAAAGTTTTGAGAAGAGAAACCTATCAAGAAGAACTCTCATGATCATTTTATTCCAAACTTTACGTACCCTGATGTATCCCTGATGTTTTTTTTCCTCTCCGTCAGCTTGAGGAAGCTTCGTCATCTCAGCCTGCTGGAGAATAATCTTGAGGAGCTCCCCGCAGAGATGGGCCTTCTCACCAGCTTGTCCGAGCTCAACGTGGCCTCCAACAGCTTGTCTTGGCTGCCTCGGGAGCTGTGCCGCTGCGAGGAGCTGACCAAGCTGCACGCGGCCAGGAACGAGCTGACCGGCCTGCCTGAGGTGGGTGTCCGCTCGTGCGATCCGTAGGCCCGTTCGACAGCAGCACGGCCCTCACACTGCTTGTGTGTCACCTGCAGGGGATCAAGGCGCTGACGAAGCTCCAGGTTCTGGACGTGGCCGGGAACAAGCTGTCCATGTTCCCCGTGGAGGTATGTTATGGCTCCGCAGCTCAGATTTAAGTGCCGCTGTGTCGTGACCTCACGGGATGTTGCTCTGTGCAGTTTCACCTGCTGTCGCGCCTGAAGGAGCTCCACTGCGAGGGCAACAGGTTCGTCCAATGCGAGCCGATGCCATCGGTGCAGGACGCCGAGGTGTTCTCCTTAAAGGTGATTATAGTGTAAGTGTAAGATCTCACAGTGCGGCTTTGCCCTCATTCGGCGGCGTGTCTGCCCCCTCGCTGTTCACTTGTCTCAGGAACTGGCTGCCAGGTTGGTCTTGTGGGAGAACAGGGACATGTTCTCTTTGGTCCACAAGGCGCTCCCTCACTACCCGTTCCTGACTTCCCTGCTGGCCAATGGCAGCAGCTGTGCGCTCTGCCGGGGCCCCTTCCTCACCACCTGGCTGGAGTGTGTGCACTTCATCAGTCTGAAGAAGGTGTGAAAAGATTTTCCAAATATTGTGACTTAAACGGTATGATCGATGTGCAGTTCAGTGCATTCAATGATGCTTCACTCTGATAGGTCGGACATGTGGTGGCTCGTTAAATTTGTGAAACATGTTTATGTGTGTTACAGGACATGAAAATGAGGAGTTCACTGACTATTCCAGTGCGAGCCCTTCTTTGCTCCTACAAGTGTTTTAATACAGATGGACACTCCTTTTATGGTGTTGCTACAAAATAGATACAGGTCCATTAAAAAGTACTATTGATTATTTCATTCACTGATGATATATTCAACAATAGACGTCATGAAAAAAATTTCCTGGCAGCATTTTGATGTAAGTCTATATTTCCATTTAATGTTACTTATACCATACTATATTTTAGAGATAAATATTGTACTTTTTAATCAACTACATTTATTGACAGATGTAGTTACTAGTTACTTTACAGATTAAGAGTTGACATAAAACACATATAATGATAAATAATAAATAAAAAACAATTTAACAGATTAAGCCAGTGACTTGTAGCCTTACTATACAACAGTGTGTAGTTCAGGTCCACCAAGAATGTACTGTTTTCATGCATTAGTGTTAACAGTCTAATATGGCCTGCAGTATAATATAGTATAGTATAATCGGTCACACAGGCGAAATAAGTACTTTTACTCCGATACTTTAGGTACATTATGTTTTTCTGTATTTTCACGCTTCTGTATTTGTACAGTTATATTGAATACTTCTCCCCTAAATGATATGTTGCTGTGATTTCCAGTATTTGAGGCTTTTGTCGCTCAAACTTTACGCTCATGCAATTTGACTCTGTGGTCACTAGGTGGCATTAAAGGAACATAGAAAACAGGCCATCTAGTTGGAGCCTGTCATAATATTTGATAACACTGAGCTGATAGCATGTATTTGTGCTGTGTGCTAACCAAAACTTTTGGAAATCAAAATATATAAAATATATATGTTAATATATGATAAAACCTGGATTAACTGTAGCTGTTTTTCCACTGGTTGTCAGTGCAGGTATGTGATTTACGACAACCTTGTAGTTACTGTCACCATGTTTTTTTTCTTTTAACATAAAGCCAGAATTAAGACCCAACCACCGTAGTTTAATCTGATATAAAAATATTTTTATTTTTAATTACATTATGCTACTATAATCTACTATATGTTTCTGTTTTTTGTCCACTTCACGTATGTCACCCGGGAATGGTTAAATAATGGAAACGCCTTTCTGTTTAATGCAACACAGTTAAACAACACCACAAAGACTTCTTAAACCACCTTTGCAGCAATGTTAACAAAAACTAAACATCACAACCTTCAAGCATTGAATTTAAAGCAGGGCTGTTGTGTCAGACTGCATTAGGTGTACCCAACTGAGTGTATAATCCCAGTGACATCAACATTCAAGTAATGGCTGAATGAAAAAATAAGCTATATCTCCTACGCATATTTTGGCTGTGTAAATCTAGTGAGATCCTGTTCCTCTGTCAGTGCCGCTCAGCTGTACTAAGACTCCATAGCTGCCCCATCTCTGTCTCCATCTCTAGCCAGTGGCATCTGTTCCAACCTGCCAGACAAGAGAGAGATAGAGAGGGGGAGTGAGGGGAGGGGAGGGGGGAGAGAGAGAGAGAGAACTTCATTTCTAGCAAATTAATTTCCCATCCACGCCTCCAGAGCTTGCTAGCTCGTTCACTAGCTGCTGCGGCCGCTGCTGCGTGTGTCTACTGAGTCGGAGCCTCATGCATAAGGCATCAGGTTTAATTGCAAACCCAGAAACTAATGACTTTGGACTGGTTAACAGCAGGGGAGCCATACATCTCGAGCAAACTGAATGAAAAATCAGCTCAGAGGAGAGAAAAAAAGGAGCCTAGCCCCTAATTGATGAATAATTGAAGCGGCGAGCTACAGGGCATAATTGTGACATTTTGTTTCAATCAATTTCCAAGTGGTGTGGGCGAAAGTGCACTTAAAGGGAAAAGGCAATGACAAAGAATGAGAAAGGGAGAGAGAGATAGAGAGAGTGGTTGGTGATGGAAATGGACATCGGGTCTTCAGTCACTGCAGTGACATTTGCTGGGGCAAAAGACCAGACTCATTCAAACACAAAATGACTTTTCTCTCTATCTTCATATCGCTTTGTCGGTTTTCTGTCAAACTCCTGTTCTGCCACTGTGAGGTCACTCTTCACTCCCAGTCAATTGATCCATATCCTTTTTTTTTAAACAAATTATTTCTTTTGTTCTTTTTCACTTCCTTTATTCATTTAAAAAAAAGTCGATTTCAAAGCTGCTGTCCATTTACAGCACGGAAAAACTAAAGTGAGGCTGCCATCTGTTTAAGTGGATGTGTTTGTGTTTTCGGCAAAGCCTGAGTTCCTTTTCCCAGCCTGCTTGGTTTGTTTTCTGTCTGTTAGAGTATGAAGGCGATGGGCCAAGTCAGTCAGTGTGGTGGAACTAAACACCACACCAGTCTGTCTTGGTCTCGTTGGCGTGGAGTGGACAAAGCCTGAGGGTCAGGCAGACAAAGAGAAGCAGTCGGGACCACTGGGGCGCAGCACCATCTGAGCTGATGAATTTGCCCTACTTAGTGTGGGCTTTGGTTCAATTGTCAATAAAGATTCAAGAAATAAATCACTATACTACAATTTACAGTACTTTTGCATACAGAGCACTCAAAAGCACAAATCATGTCATGTCATTTACACTGTTTCTAGCATATAGTCATAGTATCAACGCTTTCATCTGATGATACTTAATGGGATAGTTAGACATTTTGGGCATTACCCTCCTTTACTTTATTAAGCTGCATGAGAAGAATGACACTCTGATGTCTTAGTACAAAGACTGAAAATTGGAGCAAAACAGGTGAAAACAGCCAGCTTTAGTGGTGCAACCAGCACTCTAATTGGATTTAGGAAATATGTTAATCTCTGAGATGTGGACAAAGTAGATCTTGTTACCTCCAACAAAGCTGGGCTAGTCTTTAACCGGCTGCTGGCGGTAGCTTCATATTTATTGTGCAGACATGACTGCGGTCGATCCTCTCACCTACCTCTTAGAAAAAAAGCGAATGAGCATGTTTCCCAAAATGTCAAACTTTTCCTTTAATGAAACTTTACACCCACATGCTTTCCAATTTGTACAAACATTCTGCAACCTCAAAATGTTATGCAATCAGAGATAAACACAATCTATATCATTAAGCTCCCTGATAAGTCCAACTATGCTTTAATATAAATACCCGGCACTTCACGGGAAAATTTCACTCTGGTTACAGACTTTGCTCTCCTGCCTCAAGCACTGGAAGAGAGCTGTATGTTCACACATTTACATTCAAACTTTTTAAAGACTTAATTACCATAACTAAGATTACACAGGAACCATTTTGTTCTAGGGTGAGTTTAGTGATAAATGATTTATAACTTCACTGAATGTTCAGCAGATTTATATAATGACCTAATAATGGAAGGACTTTAAGATTGTGTATATGAACATGGCTAATAAATAGGTCATTCCATTCTGCTGGCTCCATGCTAATGGGTGAGAGGCCAACAGTACGTGCCTCCTTGAAAGCAGCAGATGTTGGCTCCTGAAGCAGTGGAGCAGCAGCAGCAGTGCCACTAGCTCAGTGGCCTCGGGACTTGTCTGTTAGTCAGTCTGGTGTCTGGTGTTAAGCTTTATGCATGTACTCGCACAAACACACGCCTCTTTAACACACCGCAGAAAAGCAAATACAATCACTCCACCCACTCTGCATTGATGACACACCATCAAGATAATTTTGCCCCCATCGCTTTGTTTTCATCATGTCGCTGCACAAAACACATAGTCGCGCCCCCACATGTGTGCAGACACACTTTTTCCATATCACTGAGCTGTCCCTTATGATTGCCATATTCAGAGAGCCCTGTGTTTTTTGTTTTGTTTTTTTTTTCTGCACAGGATAATTCTTAAAACCATGCACAGTTTGATTGACGTCTATGGAAATGAGGTGGTTGCATCCTCAAAGGAGACACCATACGGATGGGAGCAGCACACTGACGAGAGGCATCTACAAAAGGCGCTTGTAAATTCCTGACATGCCTAGCATATGTTAATGAGCCATTCTCTTGCTCTGATATAATTACAGCGAGGGGATATTGCCTTTGGTGGAAATATCTGTCTCACATGGCATGGCTACCTCATGGGGGTGAAAAAAAAGTAAAGAATGATAAAGTAGCGGGCGCATAAATTCTCATTTACCATGCTTGGAGGTAAAGAGAGTGATGTTGGCAAATTCACTCAGGATGATATATTGGGGAGAAGGCACCTGGGGTTCATTACATACCTCCTTTGTTAAAGCGCCTTTTGCAGTCTTGTATCGTTTGTTAGGGGGTATTTAGTCTGTCTTGTCATTTGGAGCACTTACTTAGGATGTCTTTAGACATTGGCTGCTTGAGCTCACGTTGCATCTTGGGTTGAGGAAGGAAAGCGATATGCAAGCTAAAAACAGAATAAAGGATGCTGAATGCAAGCTTTTATTGTAATGGATATGATGAAAATGTGCACATTTCCTACTGAAGGTCATAGTCTTGTCTAGTCTTTGACTTTGGTTTCTTTCATTTTCTGCCCTTTGTGTCATTGAGTCTCAGTATCACATGTTAAGGCTCAGTGTATCATCGAATGGTTCTCTGGTTGCACGTGAATCTTTAAAGTTTTATAGTATTTCTTAAACAAGTATGTGCAACAGCTACTAGTGACAAACAGAGTCCAGAATGATATCCCCCCCACTACAACACTGCACTGTAGCATGTTTAGTCATTCTCGGGGACCCATCAAAGCCGTGATTGCGGTCTTCACCTCAGGAAAATGATTTGACACTGGCTCACCCTGATTTCTCCCCTTCTCTCCTCGGGGCAACAGCAGAGGTGCTATTAAAATGAGTAGCATTGATTGCTGAATTAGGGGGCTTGTGACTGGGGAGTGGGAGAGAGAGAGAAACAGCCATTCGATAGTGAGCGGTAGACCAGTGTCATAGCCAGGAGTGTGCACCACTCCAATCAGTAGAATCTATTGTCGTGCATCGCTGCCCATGACAGATCTTGGTATCGAGCCACTGGCAGAGTACCAGGGTATTGTCTGCTTGACGGCTGCACAATCAATTCTGTTTTGTTACTAATGACTGCGGGCACCAGGGGGCAGTATGATTCTCCGCTGGCTCCGGGGCGGGCGAGGAAAGAGATGCACTGATGCACAGCAGACAGGGATGTGCCCGATGAATTGAAGAGATAGAGCAGCTAATAAAAAAAAAAAAAACAAGAACAAGGGGCTGTTATTGGAATTCAAAGCTTAATTGAAATCTAAGCGTCAGATCAGAGCATCGCAACTCGTGTGCGACCATTAAATCGATCAAGTGCAACCAAACACGAGATAGCGTGGAAGTTTGCTTGCACTCGTCGATGCACATCAGCAGAAGAAAGGATGGCAAAGGCGGCAGATGTACAACACAATAACCCTACTATCCCTTCATCGAGATCAACACAATTCAACAAAAGAGCAGCCTTGATATAGATTAGAAGGTGGGGAGAATAATCTAGAACAACTACATTTGAAGTGCATTACACTATGAAAAGATGCTACAAAACAAAGCCACCCAGATGTACCAGTCTAATAACTCAGGTTCCCCCCCACCCCCCCTTTTCTCACATCACAATATAATATATAAATAACAGTAGGAGTACAAGCCAGTAAAAACTCCCTGTCCTTTGAGGTTACAAGGAAGTGGTGCCATTACTGAGCCGTTCCTCATTAGGAGGAGTTTTGAGAGCAAGAGCCTGGCCGTCAGGACCGCAACCTCTCTCTGGCAGTTCTGGGTCAGCCTCAACCACGGTGCGAGAAGTATAAAAAAAAGAAAAGAAAAGAAAAAAAACAGCACCATTACCACGCCGCATTTGTCGACAAAATAAGAGAAAAACACTGCTGGAGCTTCAAAAGAACAAATAAATCTTTAATCTTGAGTGTCTTTGAATCTCTTCGAAAGTTTCCGCGGGTTTGGTAATGACAGGGACTGCGGAGAGGGACGAAGAATCTGTTTGTTTGGGAGAGAGTGACTGATTTGGGGAGCTAAACTAAGAGGGGGGATCAGTCTGAAAGAGATGCTGCATTAGGTCTTTTGATGTAAGTTCTGATAGTTCACTCAGTGGGATGCCATGTGGTGTGTTATGCTGTAAGTTTTGATGCTTTTCATTTTCTGCAAATAATTCTTTATTGTGCAATATTAATCTCTCTCATGCTAAGGTGCTGCCATTACTCCTTGCACTGTAAGTTTGAAAGTGCGTATGCTCAGACTAACACACGTGTGGGTATTACACTTTCTTATACCTACCTTATTTGATTCATTATTCAAAACAATCTGGCACATTCAGCCTGTCAGATACACAGTGGTGAACCTGCTGAGTCGACCCTACGAAGGCTTTCAGCTCCAGCTCCACTCTGTCATCAGCGTGATTGACGGCGCGCAATCTCAAAGTCCGGTTCGAGGTCATGTGATGGCCACTGGAGCATGCCCAGTATAGCGGAGCGGCAGGCTGGTGGGACACCAGGTAGCGGCATCTGGTCTCCGGGTTTTTCTAGAACACACACTGCCTGTGGCGCTGCAGGCTTGGCTGGCCGAACATCTGTCTGCGATGTGCAGGCCGGCTGGATGAGCAGACCTGCAACCCAACCAACCAGCCAAATGAACGTCCTGCACAAGTGAACGTCCTTCAGGGAAATGTGTGTTAATATCTCTGTTATCCGACTCCGCTCATCCCTCCCTATGATTTTTTTCCCCCTCGAAGCTGCTGTCATTGTTCATTCTTTGTTCTGTATTGATACCTCGTGATGAAGACCACATTTTTCTAAAACTCCACGTTTATTAATGTGATTCTTATGAAGCAAACGCTTTCTTCCAGCTTAAAGTGTTTGTTGCCTTTAGTGACAAAACTGAAGCTAAAATGATATGTCGCGCATATCTCAACCAAATGTGTCTCCGTTGTTAAACTAAGATGCGGTGTATATTCCTAAATTGTAGCGTTCAGTCATTTTACACAATGCTGACAATGAAAAGGTGATTTTGTTGCTCAGATGCATTCTCTAACCCTCTAGCCAATATGTTTGCTATTTCAAGCACACATGGTTTTGTAAACAGAGACTTGACAAGAATGAATTTTCTCAGCACAGCGAATGTGGGCACAGACGCTCTGCTTGCATAAATACTTGAGAATGTATATTCAAACTTTCTTTTGTATGTACAATTGGAAGAAAGTCTGCAGCCACAGTGGCGGCTTTGTGAGGACGTACATGGGCACAGCAGTGCCGACATGCTCACAATGACACCATGCTGATGTTATCGTTACAGCAGGTATAACGTTCACCATCTATGCTCTGTATGTAAGCATGTTACCATTTGCAGAGGCGATGAGAATGTCCTGAGTTTTGCTAGAGCTGGACAGATAAAAAGGGTTGAGGATGGAGCTACGTGCGAGTGAGGTGATCACCGTGGGTTTTACAGTTCTTCCTCAGGGGTACATGGGTGTGTATCCTAAATTTCATGGCAATCTGTCCAACAGTTGTGGGGACATTTCACAAAATAGCGAAAATGTCAACGTCATGGTGCCGCTAGAGGAAAGGTCAGCAACTCACTAAAGTGATAGGGATTCCTCCTCTAGAGACCATGAATGGCTGTGCAGGTTTTCATGGCAGTTTGTCCAATCTCCGTTGAGACATTTCAGTCTGGACCCAAACGCTGGACTGGTCGAGAGGCTGACAAAATCAACGTGAAAGCTGCCCTTGGCTCACTCCACATGCTTTAAATACCACAATCATTTATAATGGCTCTAACTCCCCGTCCATCTTTCGTATACAATCTCACCTTACAAGACTTAAATTCATAGGTTACGGCAGCGTACGTAGAGAAAACAGTTTAGCATTTCTGTGTTCAGAATGACAAGGACATGCTGTGAATCAAGAGGCAGCAATCGTAACCTTGCCAGGATAATTGAAGAAACTTTGCAGTCACTGTCATGTCAATCAAGCATTCATGTGCTGTCTCCCCGTGAAGAGGGGTAAACATTTCCAAGATAATTAGGAGAGAGTTCAGTCTGACAAAAGGCAACCATTTGCATGTGGTTTTAATGAATCCAAAACATTCTGTATGGGACATTGCTTTTGTGTAATTAGCACATGTTGAATTTCTTGAAAAAAAAAAGGTGTTAGTGCCCTCAAGAGAAGCTACAATTACTTTTAACACTGTAGCACCAACTACGCAGTCTCATTTGTAGCGTATTAAATGCAGAATTGAGTTTACATTTTTCCCGTGGCTGTTTTTTATATTTCAGCTGAGTAACGGCTATAGGAGCAGAAGAACAAAAACACCTTAACAACACAACACTTCACACTGCTCAGACCAACAGAAAAGAGCAGCATGATGCATCGTGCCCGCTTGCCCCCTTCCAATCCAGCCTTGCCGACAACAGATGGCCGTCTCTCCCACAATGCCGCGCGGTCGCAGATGCCAACAGAAGAGGTGACAAACACTCTGCAGGTGTCTGTCCCTCTGCGTCCGCGCCGCGTTCGCTCGCTTGTGTGTGTGTGTGTGTGTGTGTGCGTGCGACGGGGGACAAAGAGCATCCTTTCTGCAGGGCGAGGAGAGTGTAATTGATAGCAGAGGACAACCTGCAGGAAGGAAGTGCCATCATATGCTAAATGGATGGCTTGGCACAGACCGGCACAAACTGTTGGGACAGATGCAGTCGAAGTCAGCGTTACTCATTATGGAATCTTATATGAGTATTCTGAGAGTCTCGTTTCGTAACAAATGATGAGCGGAGGACGGTTTCCAAAAGCACTGAGAGAGCCGTCTGGCGACTGGTATTTGACAGCGTTTTGTTTCAGTAACGTCATTTCCATTTCATTTCAGTGCCTTGAAAGTATCACGTTCACATTTTACATGTGGTGCTTTGGATGCGTCCATAACACGACACAGCAAGCAGCAAATATATCTTGTATCACTGCATTATTTCATGCTGCAGTGTAGGGCTGCTTTTGGCTGCACTCTGCAATCTGTTCCCTGTGTGCCGGCCAGGCCAGGTGTGGTGGTTGGCAGGGGCCAGCAGAGCCAGGTGAGCAAGCTGCTGGCCAGGTGCCCTCCAGAGGCTCGCTAGACTGACCAGATACCAGATGGCTGTAGAGCACCAGCAGGCAGGCAAGTACGCCAGCGCACACACAAGAACACACATGCACATAGTTACTCATGCAAGTAGACTTTCTCGCACATGCCTCATGCACACGTGCACGCACGCAAACACTCTGCTGTGTGCCATAAAAAGAGCATTAGGAAACATTGCAGCCCTCCAGTGAGTTTCGAAGTGAAATGCTTAATGTGTTTTTACTGTACTTCTCTCCCAGCGGCCGAAGTAGAACTCATGCACGACACAACGATATACAACCCGCTCCACCTCCAAACACACATAAATGTCACTCATAAAGTCCAAAGCTGGACCAAATCAGATGAATTTTTTAAGAGTTTATGGGACTCCGGTTTGGTGCGTAAATAACCACTTTGGCATGTGAGGGAAGCTACCAATGGAAACTTTTCCCTTCAGTTTGAGGAGACATCACAGGGAGAGACGATATTTTTTTCAGTCTATGGGTCTGCTAACAATCTAGATGTCACTGTATAACTGTGCTATACTGTGTGAAACATGATCTAATTTGGACTGAAGTTTTCTTCAGTTTTGATTCCCTTTAGATTTCTATGCATAGCAAGTCTCTCTAAGCAGTTTCAACATTATTTTTAGTGTATGTTCACTCACTGAGCAAAAGTGGCCAAAGAACTATGAGTTTAGCCACCCACTAAACACACATCACATTTTTCCTCATCATGCGAGTCCTCCAAGCATACTGCATGTAAAAGCATAGCATTTGCATACCAGTAGTTCATCGTAACTAGCTCGCAGCTCCTCCATTTCCACACAGCCGCCCACGCCGGTAATAGACTGCTTTGGATCCAGGGGTTGTTAATCTAGAGCTTTGAATCTCAGCCCAAACACGATTAGCCTGACTCTTTGGGTTTGGCTTGATTCAGGATCTAATTCCCTCTGGCTCGAATTAGGTCAGGTTTAATTTTATTCATCATTTCCCCCTAAATTGGAGCACCATTTATTTCTTTGCATTAATTTTGGATTAACATAAGTATGTTTTGAATATAACAGCATTCTTCACCTGATGTTGCTGTTAGTATCTGACTCTTGTCTTTAATCAGCCTATTGAGGAGCAGTCTGGAAGTTCACAAATGTAATAAAGTTCACATCAGGTGAAACTGAATCCACACGAGGTCGAATTAGGTCATTTCAGGTGAGCGTTTTAAAAGTTTAATATATTCCATTTACTCTTCTACCCTTGCCGGTATCCACCACATCTGACTAGAAGACCTCACAGCTTTTGAAGCTAAAACCACAGCAATAGTTTTACAGGTTAATACAGCCTCAGGAACCTTTTTTAAACTCCACCCGGCCTCCTGCTTGCATTAATGGAGCAGACCTCAAACGGCGTATAGAAATATGCATGCGATACATACATGCAGCGTATAATATCCACCTCCACAAAGAAACAATGACAGACGTTTCTTCCGCATTAACTGACGGTTCATAAATCACACTTGTGGGTCTGGCCGGGAGAAGACGGATCGGCCATCTGTAAATATTTATTCAGCATCTCTATAATTAAACAGAGCCAATGCATCATGTCAGGCATACATGTCTGATGACGCCGGCACACACACACACACACACACACAGTGCTGAATAATACAGTGTGGAACAGCTTGGTCAAACATTTGTTGTAGATCTGAGAGACAGAGACAGCGCGGCAGAGACACACTCAGAGAGAGTATTGAAATGCGGGAGGATAGACGGGTCCAGCATGTTAGAATTGTAAAGGATGGACTTATAAATGCAAGATGTCACTTGAGAAAGAGCGATAGCAGGGAGGGAATCAACAGATGAAATGATAAATGCAAGATGTTGCAGGAGAGAGGAGAACGGGCGAGAAAGACAAGCAGCGAGGACAGATGAGTCCAAGATGTCAGAGGACAGAAAAAGAGCGAGACAGAGAGAGAAAAAGGTCTGACGGAGGTAATAGTTTCATGCTGGTCTGTCAGTTCTTGACCTAATATGGCCCAGAACTGATGAAGGGAGATGAGCTGGAACAGGATTCACTGGATTCACACATCTAATCTACCTCATTCTCCAGATGTTACCCTTTGGAGGAAAGTTAAAGTTGTACACTGATGTAGTAATGTACTTAAATGATGATTAAATCATGAGAGCGGGATATTGTGTGGGTGTGTGAGTGGGAGACAGAAGGGCAAAAGATAAAAAAAAGTTTGACTCGACAGGGATACTTTGGAAGGCAGATTAAAAGGAACTTCAAATGCGGAGAAACAAAGTTATACGATTTTTGGCTGGCTGAGCAGTGCAAAGAGTGACGGAACGGCTGGAATTAGACAGATAAATTAGATTTGTATTAATATGTGGTTGTAAATAAGAGAAAGGTTCCTGTAATCCCTAATTCTTGCCTTGTTCTTTTCCTCTGTGTAACACAACAGCACACATAAAAAAAGAATTATCTTATCTAAACAAATTGGCAGACTGAAGATGACCTTTTAATGTTTTGATATCACACATTTGGTAAATACACTGCAGAGTGAGAGCTGGTTTGACGTGCTGATGGTAACAATGTGGTTGACTATCTGAGTTTAAAACTGTATTAAGGGCTTCAAAACTGATTCAGCAACAAGCCTTGATGTATTACCTAGATGGAGACATTAACCGATCCATTAATTTATGAGTCTCCACAGAATAATGTGTCTCATACCTTCAAGATTGTCGAGTTTTTATTCTACTGCATAGCACAAACAGCCCATATGCCCCTATAGAAATCAGCTAATGTTCAGCACGACGTATAGAAACACTTACTACATTAAGTTGCACGCACATGACAAAACATTACTTACACATCGAGCAGAAACAGAGTGACACAGGAGCAGCCATTTCTTGGTTGGCAATCAATCAGTGCTCTATGTCAGATGCAAGTCCATTACTGATGCCTGGTTTGGCTCCCGGCCTCCTGAGGGAAACATCCAAGTCTTTTTGGCTCAGTAGATTGTGTGTGTGTGTTTTTTTTAATGGCAACCCAACCAGACTGGCAGACCTTTATAGTTACTTTTAGCAGTATAAGTTTCAAAACGTAAAGGCAGAGTGTCATTTCCACATTTAAGCTTTGTCTATGACAGCTCATAATCTTTGTTTTTTTGTTTTTCAGCCTGTAAAAGCCCATATTGGTCAATTAAGCATGAACTGGATGACTCAGATTTACTGCAAATTTAAAGCTTATTGTTTTATCTGTTTTTATCTCTGCAGTATTTAAGTATCAGCCTCCTTTAGATTTACCCCAAGTATGTTTCTGCAAGTGTAAATGTGTGTGTTGCAGCTGTACACACATCTATGTCTCCGCCTGTGTGCAGTTTGTGTATTAGTATGCGGCTTGTGTCTGGATTTGAATCCACGTGGGGGCTGCCATTTCCGATCTGAGACATTTCACGCAGATATAGAACAACGTTGCAACCTCCCCATGTCTCCTGACAACCAACCCCAGACAATCTTCATCCATCTTCCTTCCCCCTCACACCGATCAAATTTGGGTGCCATGGGAGAGCAAAAGAAGTCCCATGTATACTCCAGCAAAATATCTCAGCTCAATCTGCATTGCAAAAACCGTAAATGTGACATTTAGAATGAAAAATTGATTTCACAAACAAACCATTCACCAATAAATAGCTTTTAATCAAGATGATGGCTTGATGTGCCTGCGGTGCTTCTATCGCATTTTAAGGTTTTTATTAATACATAGCACTGCAATTAATTCATTTTATGTTGTCCACGGGGACGGCCTAGTGAAGTTCTCAACTATAAATATTCCATCAGCTCTGTCAGGCTTTCTTCCACTTTCGTCAACTCATTAATATAAAAACTTATTTTTTTCTGGTAATCAGGACAAACATAACAAGTAAAACAGCTCACTGGAGGAATATTAAGAACTTTGAGATGTAGGCACTGTTAATGCATTTCTCTTCAGGACAGCAGGGAACTAATAAGGTAAAATTGCAGGTACTCTTTGTACTGAATTTGTTTTAGTTTAGTTTGAATATAATTTTTCTGTAATTTACGTGCAGCACATCTGACATTTTATTGTTACACCAGAGCAATTTCCGCTGTGTCATCTTATTACATAAAAATACGTGCTACCAGTCTAAATAAATCAAACTGAAAGCTGAAAACACATCCCACTAATATAAAGCTACACAGATGAATGAACTACATTTCAAGGACAAATTTTAACTTTAAAAGGGAAGGATATGGCCTGATAATTAGACTGAAATGCCATTTCATTTCACTTCATTCTTTAAAGTGCTGGAGAAATGGGAAATGTGTGCAGCGATGCAGAGCTGTGAACAGACTGGGAGGGATGATGTATGTTAGTTTGTGTTCTGGTAGTTAAATTCCCTCTCTCGACCATCTCGTGGATTTTTGGTTCAGTCATCCCTGGAGGTGAACACTGACTTCTTTGCATGCATTAGCATACTCTAAGTTCACCCTCCATGACTTCCTCAAGTTATGACATTTATTTAAAATTAAAAACCCCCATTAAATTCAGGGCCAGTGTAGCAGCAACCAACTCAAAGCTATTGCATTTAGTTTTATCCACAGCCCGACTCCCTCCACATCCCTTTGCTTCCTGAAAGCGCCAGCAACCCCCAACTGCTCTCTCTTGCACATACACACATACACACACACGCATACCTCACATGCCCCCTCAGAGAGATGGATGGCATGTATTCCCATCCCTCTCCCAGGCCAGCATCCAGGTGCACAACAGCTGGGGAAGCCAGGGGGAAGGTGCTGGGTGAGGAGGGACGGGGGAGACAGAAGGCCACGGATGGGCGGATGGAAGTGGGGCCAGAGGGTGTAAAGGATGCTCAGGAATAAGCTATAAATTTCCTCAGGAACGCTCTGGGTGCTTATGGCGTCTCCTTGTCTGTCCGGACAGCAGTACTAATCTATGACATCGCTGTGCTGGTGAGCCCAGTTTCATCAGGCACACTCGGTCACAGTTACTTTTTACTTCTTCTTTTTTTTCACATAAGCTCTTGTCTGGGCTCTCTACTGTCCCTTGACAAAAAGGAGGAGATGTCTCCAACTGTGCAAGTAGGAAGCATTGTGGCGGCTTTAAACAGGAAAGAGAAAGAAAAAGAAGAGAGAGACTGAGAGAGGAGTGATGAACAAAATATGTGCAACTGATTTACAATGATTGTGAGAGATAAATCATGGGCACTTGATAGTCCCATATTCTCTTAATGTTCAATGTGGCCAACAGTCAGTCACTTTCACTCACTGATCACTCACATGCATGATTTAGCCCAGAGTATGAAACTAATGCTTGATAGTGAGCTCCGCATGCCTGAGAATGAGTTATTAGAGGCACAACCATTCTTTGTGTATCATGTTAACGCAAAGCTTTATTTATCACCATGCAGAATGCAGAGAGAGAGAGATTAAAATGCTGAATTATGTCAAGAGTGAAAGAAAATGCTGATTCAAGTTACAAGATTTCATTATATAAAACTGACTGTTTTCACTACACTACCGATGTTATCCATTTATATTTAAGGCACAGACATTTTAACAAATGTCCTCTGTTTTTTGTTATCTCTTGAGAATAAATGACTCTCATGTATCATTTATCTTCTTTTTGTATACATTTAGAGTATGCAGGTTTTTTGTGTGCATTTTGTGTATATTGTATTTTGTCTTACAGTATATAAATTTCTATTTAAAAACCTGCTGCTTTTCTCTGTTGTCACCATTGTCAGGGGCATGTCCAGGGTGTCTTTTTGTTTGTGTTTTAGTGCTGCATTGCAGATTTGAAGTTCTGCACAATTTTGTACGTATCCTACTTTTGGGGGTACAATATCATTTTGCTTTACATTTGCATAATGCCAAAGCTGAAAAAAATCATTGTGTTTTGGACTGATAGTTGCACAAAGTAGGACATAGTAGGATGCCACCTTGGACTAGGACAACTATCTGACTATTTTCTGTGATAGATTAAACCATTTACTGAATAATCAAGAAAACAATGATGAAAATAATCATTTGTCGCAGCCCTAATCACCTGTATGTTTAAAGTCGTATATATATTTTCTCACATGCACAAACATCACAGTCAAGGTTAGGCTCTAGTGTACGGCCCAATATATCACTGATCAAACTAACCTGGAAGATAAAGCATGATTTCCAAAGCATCCATATGTTGCAGGGTTTATACGAGGCTTCACGCCGTGTCTATAGGACGAGTCTTTGTGGTATTTGAAAGGTATGGGATGGATCCACCGAGCAGGAAACAGTGGGGTTCGAGATGACTGATGGTGTGTGATGTCCTGCTGGGTGCCATGGTAAACTGTTTTTGGATGTGATTTGGCTCAGTGGGTCTAGAGTGGAACAGAACGGCGTATGAGAGAGGAAATGCAACATGAAGAGCGTGGCAATAAATGGAAATCAGCTAATGTCAGCAGTGCTAGCCGCTAAATGAAGGACACTCACTGACACGCGTAAAAACCAATCCTAAAAACACTAAAACTGAAAGTAAACTTTCCCATACGGATATCACGTCTGCACTTTCATACCGACAGCACACGCTAGCTCATCCACACACACATTGATCGGTATCCCATGCATGTGTGGGTACTGTATCTCAGCATGCCATCCATCATGTGCTAAAGCCACAGTAGGCAGTATACAGTGAGTTTGGCCTCCGTCCTCATTCAGCCCTCATTAGCCATCAATCACCCCTCTCTACTGGCTGCCTGCATGGGAAGAGACCTCCTGACTTCACGTCCCACCAAGATGTTCACTTTGGCACTTAAACACCCACCCACACACCCCCACACGCACACACACACGTTCGCTTGCAGGAATGAAAACATATACTCGCTCGCACCGTGGAGTCAATGTCAAATACGGAGGTTGAGAGAAATGCTCATTTCATGAAGGGTTAGGTGCCGTGGGAAGGCAGTGCTGGTTATTTGTGATTTGATGTTCTGCCAGTTCTTGAAGTTAAATAGCTTGTTTATCCTGTACAGTTTGATGTGAATTTGAAAATGTCAAAGGAAGTCATTAGTCACTGCTATCAACACTGCAAAAGGGTAGCATTTTCCGTTTTAAAATAATTTCCGAGCTATTTTAATGATGAAGTCTATATATCGCCACCTTACTTCGTACTAGTGCATCATTTCCTCAGTTTTTTGCCTTTTACTGGAGGTACTCTGATACTAATATTTCCCACAGTCACCAGTTCAAAATGTGAGGATAAAACGGCTCTTTTGTGCAAGAGCGGACGCACTCGTGTGGCCGTTTTGAATGTATTCTTGATTTCCAGGTTTTGTCTCCACACGGAACAGACATGCGTGTCTGCGTATTTCCATTTGGGTGAAACAACTGTGGCTCTTTCGACGAGCACAACTGCACGGTGGATTACAGGATGCTGTCACGGCAAAGGGTGAGATTGGGAGCAGGTGGGAAGGAGGGAGTGTAAAGAAAAGGAGAAAGGTCTTCCCTTTTTTTCCCCCCCCGTTGAATCTTTCTCGGTGAGTTTTCACCATCCCCCAGGGGCAGAAGAAAGCGTAGTGTGTTTTTTTCTCCTCTCACCTGCTGGGCAGTGTATGGAGGCCATTACTTGACATTGATAGCTGCACGGATTTGTGTCCTTGGCCTGTATATTCCACCGCTGAATACGTCGTAATACAATGCAATGCTGAGGAGACGTAAGGTCAGGGCGCTCCTCCCATGGCAAGCTGCAACGATTTGTGTTGTAACTGCAAGATCTGGTGTGAATGTGCCATTATTGCATTACATCCCATCATCTAGTCTATTGGACTAACTAATTACTCCTAATGCAACTCTGATGCAGGCCTTCCTCAGATCAAGGCGGAATAAAAGCGGTTTAGTGGGTCACAATTCCCCACAATCCCCCCACATCCATGTGTTTTGTCAAATGCTTTCACAGAGTCATAAATCATTTTGAACTTTGATATTTGTGGGGCATTTATAACAAATGCCACCGATAAAAAGAAAGTGATTCAGCCTCATATCCTTTACCCCTGACTTCTCCGCCCCTCTCCTCATTCTCCCTGTCTCTCTCTCTCTCTCAGTCTCGCTCCTCCGCTCCTATCTCTTCCTCAAGCTCTCTTCATCCATCTCTGCCCCCCTGTCTTTTCTGCTATTCCTCCCTATACTGTTCCTAGAGTGTGCCTGAGAGAGAGAGAGAGAGAGAGAGACAGATAGAGAGACAGACAGAGAGAGGTCTGACACATGGGCCCAGTTCCTTAATAATGTCATTCGGTGTGAACGCTATTAGCAGATTACCCTTGGCCCAGGGCAGCCTAGCCATGTGCAGGAACTAGATAACCTTGTGTTCGGTAATTTAATATCAACACTTCCCCTCTTTTCTTACCACGCTTTACAACACACAAATACCCTGCTTGTCCCCTCCGGTCCTATTTCTTGAAGAGAGAGAGAGAGGGAGAGAGAGAGAGAGAGGATTACAAGATAGTGACTTCTTGAAGATTCCTTTCCTCTGCTGAGAAGTGTGGCAAATCGCCCCTTGTCCGTGGATGTGAGAAAATACATAAACAGGCTTATAGTGAAAATTCCATCAGATTTAATGCAGTGAATTTAGCTCAGCGCAACATCAAAGGAGCTGCCCATCTTCTAAAAAGCCCTAGATGGGGTAATGTCACCTCCCCCCTCCTCCTAGTTTCTTTCTCCTCCTATCATAGGCCTAGCATTTACCACATATCAGGCCGATGTGAAAAGCACAGAGGAAATTTCCTGTCACACAGTTTGATTTTGTAAGAGGGGGCGAGAGAGGCAGGCCCAGACTGGGAGAGAGAGAGAGAAAGAGAAAGATCTACCACTTAAAGGAGCAAGCCGTTTTGGAATCAAATCCCACGCTCTATCCCCCACGAGCTGAATCACAATCCTGCATTAGCTGCTATATCACACTGCGACCTGCTGCTGCTCTTTTTTCCGCGTCGCCCGTGAGCCAAGCGGGAGCGCGAGGGCCAGACGACGCGGCCCTATCACTCACCGGCACTCCCTCACACCAGCATTACCACGCCCTTATCTCATCTCCTGCAGCCCGGCACGGCCGGCCGCCTCTCGGTCCTCCAGGCTACTTTACTAATAACCTATTCCTTATCAGTCACCATGCACCTCTGCCTGTGATCAAAGAGCCAATTAATGGAGCGGGGAAAGGTGAAGCATTCAAATAATGGAGACAGCTGTTTTTCTCTGTTTGAGAAAATCCATTTTGTATTGTTAGCGGCTCCAAGCAGCTCCCCCCCGACCAGCGCTTAATTCAAGTCGCTGTCTGCTTCTGCCCGGCTTGATAAGAGAGAGTGAGAAAAGACAGGGAACGGGAGAGAGGGAGATGGAGGGGTGTGGGGGGCAGCGGCCCCAGCCGCAATGAACTTTATGTAGAAAAATGTGGCAGGAATATCACGGCAGTCCAACTCATCCCTGAGCTTTATCAACTCCAAAGTGGTTCAACACAGAGATAATGGGGGGCGGGTCATAAAAAGGCAGACGAGCTGCTTTATAGCTTCACTGTCATTCGTTTTGAAAGGGAGCAGCTGATCCCGGCTCTTTGAGGTCCAACACAATGTTGTCAGGCAAAAACCTGAGGTTAGTTACGAGGTTAATTGTACTGGTGACAGAGCAGCATATAAATAGCTCCGCCAAAGGCTCATATCTTAACAGCTTTCATGTAATTTATATCACGCTCCTCAATCTTAACAGTCACTGTGGCACTGTCACTATGCGTGGTAACATTTTGAGGTGGAGGATAAGGTCATTGAATTGGACGTCTCATTTAATTCTTATGTTAGTAAGCAATTTGTCATACATCTCAAGAAAACATATGATGGGAAGAAAACAGCTACTTAAAAGGTCGGACAGGGGCTCTAGCTGGTTTTTATCATTTCAAAAAACATGAAACTACTGTACATCCCCAAAATCAGCTATTTAGTTTTTTCAGCTTCCTGCACTCATCACATGACATTTAATACATATGACTTGAAATAGTTTACTGCCAGTCAGGCAGGGTCATGAAATTCAAAGACATCCTCACATGTGTTACTGTCTCGCTGTGCAATTCAGTTTCCAACCAGTTTGTGCCAACCTCAGAGTCAGCTGGGAAAATCGATTTTTTCTGACAGCTCCAATAAATCTAACTTGTCATTTAAAGAGCATTCTAATATTCTGCTGTTGCTGGAAACAAATGCAAACAAATGTTCTGCCTCTTATCAGACGGTGTCCGTCTTTATAAATATAAAAATAAATATCATATATATGTTTCTCAGTGCACAATTTTACAGCAATCTCAAATTGTTTGATGACTTAAACCCTTAAATGCTGGAAACATGGAAATCCTTTTCCATTGTTACTATCCGTCCTACATGATATAAAGAAAACAACACAACTGGATGATGAATCTTTTAAAATGGAAAAAGAGAAAAAATACAGTCATTTCATTAATCTAATGGGATATTTTTACATCTTTTTGTCAGAATTACTCACATCTTCCAAACTAGACCATGTCCTGTAGATACAATACAGATATTATAGATGATGTCTTTGTGGGTATCTGCTGCTACACATGCTGTGAGCAATATGAGAAGATGAGAGAAACACAGCATTAAGAAATCATGGCCAAGAGAGACAGAGAAGAGGCACATTTCAAATGCAGTTATTCTGTCACAGTATCACTGATTACTGTCAAAGCTTCTCAGAGAGGTCCAGATATCTTTTTATGTATGATAGTTTTGAGATTGAAATTAAGAGATTTTATCACATCCTCTCCTGTAAATAAAAAAACACAACTCATTCATACAGCTTTTGCTATGTGTTATTTAAAATATTAAAATGTCACTTTAGGTTTGTGTTGTTTACAATCATAATTCTAACCTTTCAAAATAAAAGCACGAAGAATGGCCGAGCCATCAGAAAACACAAAGAAGACAGTGAGGTCTGGAAAAGGGAAAAAAATAGCCAGCATTGTGGAAAAATGAAGAAGCTGTGCATGTACTTAGCTGCCATACTTTGGGTTTCAGCTATGCAACTTTCATGGCCATCAACAGATTTTCCACTTCTTACTGCCTGGATGTTCACTCTACAGTACACTCACAGCTGAAAACATTCAAACTACAACAAGACAATCCCATTTTAAACTAAAATATGTTACTTAAAATGACTAACTGTATGAAGTCATGAGTCCGATACAGGAGTCATGCTTGGACGTGTTCATACACTAAAGAGCCTGAAATTAAAAGTCATAAAACAGACAGTAAGAAAATGCTAAACACCTGGTATATGTGTGTGCAATATTACAGAAACCGATAAGATACCGTATGTGTTGACAGATTCTCCCTAAACCTCTTGCCTATATTTTTACAGTATGGTCACACAGATGGTATTAAACTCTGGTGGAAGAAATTTTGCAGCCCCGTCACTCAAATAAAAGTAACAAAGCATCATGAAAGAACACAAGCCCAAGTCGCCAATGCAGGTATTAACATATTTATTACACCGTTAAGAGAACAACAATACCAGAATTATACTGCAAAGTTTCACAGACTGACAGACCATAGTTTACAGCCCAAAAAAAAAAAAGAATTTTTAAAAAAGGAGAAAAAAGAAAAAAAAATCAACAAGAAACCACAGTTCTGACATAGTAGACTGGAAAGCTCTCTAGAGGACACTGACCCTTGGCGATGAAAAGACCGCCCAGAGTCAGCCTACCACTAACCTGTGGTTTTCATGTCTCAATTAAGTATTGCACAACAACTTCAAATCATTTGAGCTCTTTTTTTTTCACAATAAATTTTCTCAAGAGAACGCAAAAAACCCTCAAACAAATAAAAAAAAAAAAAAACCCTCCCACCCCTGAAGTTCAAACTCACTCCCCCAGATTAATGCTACGGCCTCTGCTGTTCACTGTCGGCCCCACACATTTCCCCAATGTTTCTTTTTAAGTAGGAAATTTAAATAACATACCCCCCCATTGGTGAAAAACAGGCATGCTTAAATTCATAGCCTTCAGTTTTTTTTTATTTTAGATTTTACAAGCTTTGCCTTTTAGTTTTCCCCCCTTTTAAATTTGCCCCTGCTGACAAGTCGACAAGCGCTTTAGCATGTCTTCACAACAGAGAAGAGAAGAGGAGAGAAAGGTGGAGGGGAGACAGGAGAGAAAAAAGAGCGAGAGAGAAACATTTCATATCTGTGACCTTAGCGCGTGCCATCGAAATAGGAATCGACAACACTTTTCTTTAAAATTAGCACAATTTTTAAAATCTGTTCAAACAATTCAAACTCTTGATGTACTCTAGAAATGCCACAGGCATAAAGGAACATAACAAAAGTTTTTTTCAGGTTTTTTTTTCTCATTTCTATTCATTTATGTTTCATTTATTTATGAGGTCTGCATTGTTACCAAGTAGTGATATGGTTTTGCAGCTGTATGAGCTTTGACTTTGGGTTTTTTATTTTTCCTGTTCTCTTGTGCCCATTTGGTTTAGACTAGACCAGTATCAGCGCCGCGACTGATGCTCTTATCGTGCTGTAAGAGGTAGAGTGAGACTTGTTTGCCACCGAGGAATTTGTGGCAAAACACACATAGAGGAGGGAAGAAAGAAAAAATAGAGCTTCTCAAAGAATCATCGAGCGATAATGTTTGTTTTCGTTTTTTTCCTTTTTTTTAAACCCAGGTTTTGCCCTGATAATGATGAACACACATGTTATTTGTTGTATACTTTCAAATACACTAGTGTTAAAACAGCTTTGCTGTTCCTTCACAGCTTCTGAGGAGTCGCGAGTAGGGTGTCAGACACCTTTTTGGATTGTTTAACCCTTTAGAGTCAAGAACGCAGGTGTGTTTTTTATTTCGACAAGAAGGGAGAGATGAGGAAGTACAGAGGGAGCAAACAGCCCAGAACCTTTTCGGGCCTCCACTTGTTCCTTGAGGTCAGAATTTGTAACGCGCTTCTGTGTAGCACCAAGGTGTTTGGGGTGAAGAGCCTTTGTGTGCGTCAGGGTAAGTGCTCTCTTACTGCAAATGAGAGGTTTGTTTGATTTACATTGAAGGTTTACAACAAAGCTGCGACTGATTATCCATCCCGACAGCAAATATGACATACTCTGATATAAATAAATATAAAACAACTTCAAATGGCGTTGCCGTGAAAGCCCAGTCTCACATTCACCTCTTTGAGAATACAGAACTTAACTGCTTAAAGCTGAAATGCACTTAATCTGACATTTGTGTAATGAGAAAATGTACAAACAGGATCGAAAAATATCTCACAAATTGTCTTCAAAAATGGTTACAGAAGTCCTCAGTGTTCATCAGTTATTATTGCTCCAGTACAAGTGTAACACTGCTGTGAAATGTTCATTATGTTTAATTCACACCTTCTCATTTCACAATGTGAGATGAGTGCTGTTGGGGTGGCACTTTGATGACACTGAAGTCGGGTTTTGTTCCATGAACGTGTGAACAAAAACCAGCAGAAATAAATAACCAAATATCTGTGTGAACAAACCTCTTTTGAAAATTGTTTAAATCAGGATTTTGGTCCTTGGTGTCAGTCTTTGGCTGTTTTTGGTGTTTGTTTTTTTTTTTGTTTATCTCTTGTGTTAATACTGTGTGTTACCTGGTGCTTTGCAGTGTTAAAGCTGTCAATCGGAGTCTACACCTCTGCATTTGGAAAGTTAGTTTGTTAGAATATTTTTTGTACATTTTTTTTTCGTTTTGTTTTTTTTTGGTTGTTTTTCAGTTTTTCTAAAAAATAACAAATATCTAACAAACCTTCAGTAATGTGCATGCACTGTCTGTAACTATTAAAAAAAATGCTATGGCCGCTTTTGTTAGCACGAAGAAGAAGAAAGAAAAAGTGGGTTTGGTGATTTTACATTTTTTTCAACTCCCCCCCACCCCTCCCCCATAAAAACAGATAATGTCATCACTACATACAAAATGGCTGATGAGTTATGGCTCTATACCAACAACACAAGTATGCAGAAAAGAAGCATGCCGAAATAACCTCTGTGACAGTGCAAATACATTTATGTATGTCCCTTGTACAAAACATTTACGTTAGCATTCCGCGCAACATGCTAGTTCTCAGAAAAGATCTGGGTCGGACTCGAGTAGCAGCTCTGAGATATAGCTTGTGTCTTTTCTTGAGGACGGGGGGAAGTAAAACTTAGAGAACTACCGGGGGGGGGGGGGTCTACCACTTACACACAGAATAGAAAAGCAGCTTGGGGAAAAAAGATAACACATCTTTTTTTGTTTTTTTGTTGTTTTTTTTTTACATATCTCTTTTTGCACCAGCTAGCGAGATAGAGATAGACAGAGAGAGAGAGAGAGAGAGAGAGCGAGAGAGAGCGTTATGAGGGACTTAAGAGTTGTGACTGGTTGAAGTACTATGCATTGTCACAATTGTCCAACACATATACAATAAATAACCATTGGTGACACCACAGGACAGAAGTCTTAAACACCATGACATCTACAGAAAAAGAATAAGAACGTGAAGAAAGATGAAAATGTTTGTCAGAGTTGAGACAGGAGGGGGGAGGGAGGGGCGCAGAATGAGCTTCCCACTGAGTTCGGTAGGTTTCCAGCTCCGGGCGGCGCAGCGGCCGATTTGGCAGTCTCGCCCTTGTGGGGGTGATGACTTCACTTCCTGTTCTGAGAGCTTCCGCGACCTACCGAGCATGCACGTGATGAGGCGTCGCAGTCGGCGCATCCTCCACATGTGCAGTGGGCAAAGTTTTGTATCTTGTCCAAGAATCCTTCCTTTTACATCCTTCAGGGAGATGGATTTGTATTTCCCAGCCCACTGACCTGGATATTATTACAAGTGAGAGGGAAATAACATTGGTTGAACAGCTGGCTCCGCTTGCAATCTGCTGCACATCTGCCCATTTTCACGGCGGTCTGTGGGCCAGAGATTCAGTCCATCCCTCTCCTCTCTCCAGGCAGCGAACTTGTTTATGTATCCGTCCAACGGCGCATCTTTAAGGGTATTTAAATCTAATATCTTTCTTTACAAAGAGTATCGATGACTTCAGTTGCTCTGCTAGCTAGATATGTTCCCTTGGTATGTTTGGTAAGATGAGGTTGACTAGTCTCATGTCCCAGGTACAGGGAGGAAATAAGCATTAATTTAAGAATGGAAAATAAAAACATTTAAAGAAAAAAATAAAGGGGGAGGTCAGATATACTTGTCTCACGGCTATCTCTGCTCAGTCTCTTAATATTTACAGGGAAAAAAAATAAAATAAAGATAAGCTACATGACAACGACATTAACAACAACAGCCACGACGACAAACGGGACAAGAATAGCAAGTGTAACGATAAAAGGATGTCAATATTTAAATTCATTCATTCAAAACAAAGAATATCTTTGCGTTTCTTTAAAGTCATGGCAAGTCAATATGACCTGATTATGGACCTCCTCCTCCTCCTGCTAATGACTACGCTGCAAGATAGACAGAAGCGCTGCCGTCTCTCTCTGTGTGTGTGTTAGCCACGTTAGCTTAGCTTCTTTGCAAGGCAATGTAGACAGTCATGCTGTTTGCGGGGTCGAGGGCTGGCTCGCTGAGGCCCCCCCGGAGGTGTTCGCCTCCGCGCCCTCTGTGTGAGTCTCTTAGCGCGGTGTGCCGTCCAGGGCGGAGGAGGACGGGGTGCTGGGCGTGGAGGAGCGGGGGGTAGCAGCGGGCGGGGTAGCAGCCGGACTCCCAGTGCCGCTGCTGGGGGTGCAGGCGGAGGAGCTGATGGGAGCAGGGGTCTCTGAGCCGGGGACGCTTCCCTGCTGCTGGCCGGCCTGCTGCTGCTGGGCCTGGAGGGTCTGACCGCAGACGTGGTGGTGCTTCTCCCAGTCCTTGTGCTGGCAGAAGGAGCCGCAGTAACGCGCCGTGTTGCAGCCGCTGCATGTCTCACTGGCTTTGCGGCCGCAGTTCCAGCAGCTCTGACAGACACATAGAGACAAAGTTAACTCACACAAAATTTTTAAAAGGGGGATTTATAGTCCGACAGATGACTGGCCAGTTCAGCTGATCGTTGCTAAAACCTTCTTTAGGACCCCTTGTTTGTTTTATTTCATGCCGCTGTTCAGATTAGCAACAGATATCAGCGCACCAGCCTGCACATTAACAGAACAAGCGTCTGCTATTGCAACACTTAAGCTTAAAACAAACCACAGACGGATCAAAAACCCATCTCTGATTACACTTAGGGCCTCTTATATATCTTGGAAACCGCAGGGAGAGCATGTCGGTGCGGCTGCATATCCACAGGAAAGCGGAGAACAAGGTTACAAACAGCTTCTGAAAGTTCTCCTCTGGGGCGCTTCGCTCTCATAAACATCACTCCTGCAATTAATGACAGATGTGAGCCATATTTACCTCTCACTTAACTGATTAAACGTCAAGGTCTCCAGTGGTGATTAGCAAATGAAAGCTACTTCCCTTATTTCCTCTCGGCTGAATTGGTAACACCTTTCTAAACATACTAGCTGCTCTGTCGAAAAAATAAAGAGAACGGAGGGAAGGGAGAGGAATAGAGGCTCGATTGACCTTGTTCTGCTTTGTTCTGCTCTCCCTCCTACTGTCTCCTGACTACACAGTGACTTCTTTTTTCCAGGAACACTTTTAAAGCTGCAAATACTCAGCAACCTCTTTGATATTTGCAAGATAATGCAAATTTGCTTTTACAAACCCAATGATAAAAAGCAAAAGGAAACTTCCTTGTAAGGGAGGATCTTATTATCTGTGTCATCTGGGAGATACTAGAACAGCTGGCGACAAAACGTATGGTCAAAGTGACAACAAGACGCAATACCATAACTGACAAACGAGAGGACAGCAATGACAGATCCGCGATGTGTTTGAAGGATTCTGGGTACACCTTTTGATGTTTTGAAGTGTCTGTGCGTGTTCCTACCTCGCTGGAGTCCTCCTGCTGGTTGATTATGGAGAGCGCGTCCTCGGCCGCCTGCCGCTTGGCCTCAGCCACTGTTCGCTCCATCTTGGCCCGCTCGCTGCTGATCATCTCGTGAGCCTTACGCTCGGCCTCCGACACGGCCTTCTGAAGCTCTGACATGGCCTGACGCTTCACCTCATTCACGGCCTCTTCTGGAAAGAGTGTGGACACAGAGGAAGTCAAGCCTCCCGTACCTGCAACATAGTGTGTATTATATCATCCTGTCGTCTGAGGATTACTTTCAGTGAGAAGGAATTCACGGATGTCGTCTCTCGTAAATTCTAAACACATTTTTATGAAAAGAGCCTAAAAAGTATCATTCCAGAGCAGTGGTATCTGCAAGTGTTCATTCCAAAAGATTAATGGTAAAAGCTGTTTCATCTGTATCGCATCAGTGAGACAGAAATCAAAACCATAAAACCAGTTTCACTAATTTTTTTATGTGAGGACAAAACCTGTTCTGGACATGATGAGAATTTATTCAAATGGTCGATGAAACTTCAGCTGCATATACTATCAGTTTTAATTGGACTTCGATTTTAAATGCGTGCATATCAATTGCTTTCATTAACTTATGAAGATACATTAAGGACATAATATTTACCAGCCAATTACCTTTGTGTACCCATTTCTGATAACTACATTCTTATGAGGTTGACTGTGGTTTAATCAGTTACAGTAGATCCTTTAAACGAATGATGCTTTGATTCAAGAAGCTTACCATACATGAAGATGAGCAAGCAATATTTAGCTTTTTATTTGAATTTGAAAAAATATCCTCAAGACAATTAATCAGTCAGAAAACCTGCTTTTGAGCTGGAGCAACGTGTTATTTTGTACTTTTTGTGGCGTGAATAACCGTGCCGCGCGGGTGTTAAGCGGTGGAATTCCAACTGAACGTCAAAGCAAAAGGAGGGCTTTTTGTTTGCTCCCATCAAGCCTGTAACTTGACTAATTGTGTATGCAAATCAGGCAATTTATATTTAAATTATGCATTTCCATTGTGATCCCAGGGGCCCATGTGGTGAAGGGAAGTGGGAAACCGGTAGGACACCGTGCAAGGTGCTTGAATATTTATCACCAACTGTAAACATTTTGCCCATTTCAAACAGATGTATTCACCACCGCACTCCATTGTGTTAAAATCCTATTTTGCAATCCTCCCTGGGTCACATTTAGATCAGCCTCTCCTCAGCCAGAATATATGCGACTGAAGGGAAAAGGATGCCTGAAATACTGAGGCGAATGCAGAGAGAGTGAAAATAGAGGGCACCATTTATCCTACAGACAAAAGATAAATACAGCTTTATGTCTGACAAATATGCTTTGCTTCACTTCATTTCCTTTGTACACATTATGCCTGTATTACAAATGTAAAACCTACTTTCAATATCTGAATGTGTGCTTATATAAAGATATTTTCTCACTATTGTGATTGAGCTACATTTTTAAACCAGGGTGGTTTTGTCTTTAACCTACTGTGCTGCCTGAAGTCATGGAAATTGCCCTGGTGCCGTGTGATATATGCCTTGTGCATGGAATTGTGATTACACACCAAATGCCTTAGATGGAGGATCGATCAAAGCTGGTGAGGAGAGGAGAGTGCTGGAGAGCAGGCAGAGTCCCGATGGTGATACTCAATTCAATTTAAATGCATATTACTTGTTCTGAGTATCTCACACATCATGCTTGGTCAAGCAAGGGGACAATTTCTTTTCTCCAAGGGGTTTAAAGAGCAGATATACTGTATCACTGATGGTGAATACAAAGTGGATTCCTTGAGCATTGAAACCTTGGCAGAAAATTCTTCCAGTTTTTCAGGACAGCAATAATGATAATTGTAGCTGCGCTCACGAGTTTAAGCAATGCTATTTGTATAGACTAAAAATTTAATGGCAACTGCTGAAAACTGTCAAAGGAACAAATTAGTTCCAATACTTGATCCTAACTGGCTCTACAGATTTTTCTCTACCGTTTCACACTTTCACTAAATAGAATAGCTGTAGTATCCGTCGTTAAGGGAATTACAAAAGTGCCAAAAGCAAAAAGATACTGAGTTTTGCTACTGTACTTTTAACAGCCGAACCACTCGACCAGCTGTAAAAGCTGCCGTGTCCCTTCTTTGACTGGCACAATAAAATGGTTTTATGACCTGACGTCATATTTGGAGTGTGCAGCGCGTGGTGGTGAAACTCTTTTCTTTAAACTTATACTGAATCAAATATAAGTTTCTAAGAACAGCCTGACACATTTAGTCTAACAGGGGAGGAGAATGCAAACAGCAGACTACATATGGATGAGGGGGGGGGTGGTGTTTAAAGGATGGGTAGAAAGGACTTGTGATTTTTATTCAGTGTAATGTCTTAAAAAGTATAGAGAGATAAAAAGTATGAGAGGGAGATGTTACTCACCAGCTTTCTTCCAGATCTCTTCGGGGACGTAGCCAGACACAGGTCGGTGCAGAAGCTCCCTGTGAATTTCTGACGCAAACACACAACAATGGCAATCAGAGATCAACCAGTCTAATGCATGACATACCACATAAGATTGCTAGGTTTAAAAAATAAAGCAATTTTAGTCATGGATGCAGTAAACTAGCAAGATGGTAAATGATTTATGTCTTTAGGGGACAGGAATATGTATAACCAAGTGTCATTGGTATAATTATGATTACACAGATGTTAGCCTCGTGGCAGCATGTACAAACTGTACAAACAGTAGAGGACCAATAATTGATCCCTGTGGAACTCCACATATACTTTCACCCTTTCTATATATAAAACCATGAGAAAAAGATAAAAGATAAATGCATAATATTATGTAGTAACACTGGAAGATTTTAATCAATTAATGTAGTTGTCAGAACTGAGTTTCATTAATACCAGGAGAGTACTAATTTAAACAAACTAAAAAAAAAAACTAATAGCGAAGAGACAGTTCAGATTAGTTACACCTTAAAAATGTGAGGAACTCATAAACTTACTTCAATATGGCAGGATGCACCCGTATACTAATTGCTTTGCCAGTTTGTCCTATGATACCTCCAATACATGTAAAGTAATCTCCTACCTGATGTTGGATTTTCCTGTGCTGCTGGGCTCTGCTGCCTTGACTGCCCACTGGTGGTGCCCTTCTTCAGCTCCTCAGCGTCGCTGTATCGTCGGATCCAGTAGTTGAGTTCCTCGCGGTCGGCCTCCTGGCATCGTCGCAGCACTGTCAGTGAACGCCTCGTCTTCTCCACCATGTCCATGATACAGTTCAGCAGCTGGGGGTGACAAGGAGTGGGCAAGGCGCTGAGTTTACACATAAACATGGATGGACTGATTTAAAGTCAGAAAGAGTGGAATGGAAGAGGGCGGGGTTCTAAATTAAAGGCAACATCTGTTACATTTTTTCAGCTTGTGTATCACTGTTATGTATGTCAATGGTGTGGAGTTCCTTAGTGATAAAAGTGTATATTCTGTAGACACACTTTCACACTTGATCAGGTTTTCACACCTCTCTGGTAGACGTAATCACATTAGGTGTTGTAAATTGTTTGATTACATTTTCACTGCATACCAACAAAAGGGAGGTGAAGCAGCATCACAAATGACAGCTTTAAAGGGAGTGCATGAACAACACAGAAGGTGAACATGCAAACATTTTATACATTTACATTGGGCACTATGTTTGTTGCTCTACAGGGAAACATATTTACTGCCCATGCAAGTGTACACACACAGATACACATCTCCATTCTCTATAGAAAATGTACTATTAGTCTTGAAGTGCATGCAATGTCAAACAAGGTTGATCTCACACAACTATTTCTAAGTACATTAAATATGGAGATTTTTGTTAGTGTATAGCAACAAAGACACATTTTCTCTCAGTAGTGTAACATAAATCTACAGCTCAGTGTGGTATAAAACAATTTAATATGACTGGAACGATTATTTGTCTATACTCTGTTACTTACAGAGACAGAACTATAAGGTGTAGTAATAAAAAAATTGTATTACTTTTCTTACATGGTCAAGGTGCTTCCACTCCTCAGCCCACTCTCTGTCTGTCAGCCTGTGGTCGATCACTTCCTCCTGCCTGGTCCCTGCATGCATACCTGTGAGAAAGAAAGGCCAATGGATAGACAGATGGAAAGACAGACAGAAAAATAAATAAAGGGAAAGTCAGTATGACACATAAAATCAATGTAAAAATACTCCATCATTCCCTTACTCGCCCTTTCATCTATCCTTCATTTGGTCCCTGGTTGAAACTCTCTCACCATCCATTTCTTTCACTTCCTCCCTCAGTCCCTCTTTCCTTTCCCGTCTCCATATCTCCCTCCCACCCCGAGGGCAGGACTCAAATGACTGAGCTTCTAGTCCAATAAACATCCATCACACGGCGAGACATGGTAAATGTCTCTCCTATTTTTAGAACTGAGCCAAAGTCGTCATTACAGCTTCATCAAGGCTCAGTCTATGCAGAAAAATGCCTCTTATATGAGGACAATGTGTCTAAATGTGTCTATGTTGTGCGCCAATACATCTCACAGTGCATTACTTTCGTCAGCCATCAGGTTGCAGTCGCCTCAGCTTTGGTTTGTGCTCTCTCTCAGGCTGCTGTACCAACTAGCATCTGCCACACTGAAGTGGACACTGACTGATTATTGTTACAAAAATTTTGGATATCAGTGGGATGGGAAGACTGAGAAATGATGTAGAAATGATGTAACTGTTGTAACTCCTGTATATGAAATTTTAAAATCCCCTTTATGCTTCCTTTGTTGTTACAGCAGAGGCTTTGACTCTACGCCATATAGTGGTATTAGTTAATATGGCCACGCAGGAATGCACACACACACACACACACACACACACTTGTATACACTCTCCATCCTCCCCTGTTTCCTCACCAATTGGCCTGGCTCTCTCCCTGATCTCCCGGTGATTGGAGGCGGGGTGTCTGTAGGTGTCACGGTAGTGATGGGCGATGGCCATGTCATCCAGCCTGTAGTGCTGTGGAGGCAGCGGGCCTGGGTGCGGCAGGCCATTGGGTTGATAGGAGAGCCCATTGGATGGGCTGAAGCGCTGGGCGGGGCTTATGGTGCAGGGACGCTTGCTGGGGTGGACATCTGGGTGCAGGGCACCATCTCGCTCGAAGCCATTCTCTTTGGTTCTGGGAAGAAAAAAGAGGAAATACAAATTTTGAGTTTGTCTAATAGTGCATGAGACGTTTTTTGTTTTTATAGGCCCTTTTGGAAGAATCCTGAAACTGCATTAGAAGCATCCAGAATTACTACACGCTACTAGCAAAAACGTTCATCTGTTCCAAGCATAATAAGATTAATATGAAACCAACTATTTCTGAAATTCTTACTGTGAAAGCCTGGCAAACAATAAAAGAGCTCAGTAGAAAAAGGAAAGGAAAATAAAAGATGGAGAGGGGAGAAAACACAGGCAAAAATGATGAGTGATGCTGGCTTCAAACCTATTTTGTAAAAATGTCTGATTCAAAATTTATTTGTTACAAAAGACAAACCTGAAACACATTATTGTATCATAACAACATTGTGCTGTAGTAAAGGCTTGAGTTGACCCGCTAACAGACAAAAGGCTGGTTTTCCAATGATCATCCTGGAATTCTTTCACTGAAAACATGTCCATTCATACATGCACGCACACACACACACACACACACACACAATGTGAATGTGTGTGTGTGCGTGTGCGCACAAATTACAGACACACATACGTGCTAGGTAGCATCCAGGGGATCAGGTGGATTTTTGTTAGCCTGCTTCCAAAGATTAATGTGGCCAGGTGTGTTTGTGTGTGCGCATGCTCGCACATGTGTGTCTGTGTGTGTGTTCTCAGCTTTGTCAGTTCACAGTTAAATCTTGCCAACCTCCCCCCTCTATCTGCAATCCTCCACTTCCCTCTCTCTCTCCTCTTCCTCCCCATCTCTCTCTCCGATGAACAGATTGAACTTCTTAATGAGCTGTTTTTATGGGCTCCTAATGCTCATCCACAGCTCTCCATATGCTCTTTCCCTCCATCCGTCCGTCTCTTGCTGCCTCCCTCGACTCATCCATCCATTCTTCAACCCCCCCAACCACACTCTTATCTCCCCAGCCTTCCTGCTGCAACAATGTTTATATCTACAGGCACACAAGTACACACATGCACACACTTTCACAGTCACCTATGTAATGCACTCATATTTGTACACAGAACTTACCTGCTGTAGGTACCCATGCCAATGCCAATATTTTACCTTCACCTTCTATCTTACGGTAATGTGACTAAACAGCCTTTCATAATGAGCAACATACAAATGACATACAAATACTGGGAATTCTCAAATAGTAAATCTTTTTTTTTTTTTTACCTCAGTTAAAGAAAGGCCCATTCCTTTTTTGACACTGAAAGTTATTAGAGAAAGGCCTTTTATTTCTACATTCCTGTAAATTTGATTTTAGTAAAAAAATAAATAAATAAAAAAATAAAAAAAATGCTTCTCTGTATTTTTATATCTGCTGTTCTCTGTTGTTATTCACATACAACAGTTCTCCTATTCCACATTAAAAAACATTCAGTTTTTCAGTGGGCATACTTTCTTCACTTCCTGGAAGACTTTTATTGTAAAATGTGCATTAATGTGTTGACTCACATTAACGAAAGCAGAATGGAATTAATCAATTAGTGAGTGAGAACAGTGTTTCTTTTAGAAAGACAAACTCACGGAAGCAGACTGTTGAGTATGATTCAATTATGTTGCATACTGCTGATGGAATTCATGCTGTGAAAATATGCTGAATTATACTGCATTTACCATGCAAGCCATTACGGTTCAGGCACCAGTAATTTTGCACTCCCAGCTATTATTCAAATATCTGCTTTTGTTACAGAATTTACAGTATACACCACATGTATGTTGTTTTCTTTCCCTCTCATATGCATATTTCACTGGAATATTCCTGGTCTGGTCCTTGTAGTGCATGGTATTAATCAGGACACACTGATAGTGCATTGTTGTCTGTAATTAAGGATTCCCATTCAAATCCGATTCAATATTCCGACACAGGGCTCCAATAAGCAGGGATGCAGAGCAGAGGTAAGCAGAAACCAGAGGTGCTTAGCCAGCCGTATTGGTGCTGGAGCCTCATCTGTATGTGTTATCAGCCCATCTCCCTAGGCAGGCACGCACACACACACACACACACACACACACACACACACACACACACACACACACACACACACACACACACACACACATCCACACCTTAACACGTACAGGAGCCATACTCACGCTTTCACACAGGATAGAAAATCATGCGCACACATTCACACAAACAGACCACATTTTTTCACTGAATACAGATGCCTACTTACTTTTTCTCTCTCCATATATTCTCTCTCTCTCCCTCATACACACATTTACGCACACACCTCTTCCCCTAAGCTCACTCCCCTATGCACCAGACGGCCTGCAAATATGCAGGTATTACAGAAAAAGTCTGCCTATCCAACTGTTGTGGGAAAAGAGAGGTGAGAATTATTATTATCGCGTTTGGCATTTTTGTCCCTCAGCAAATATAAAAAGTACATTTTCCTCTCCCCTGCCTGTATTAAAAAATTCAGACCTTGGGGAATTCCTCTTTATTTCAAAAGACCATGCACAAACTCACAACAAAGCACAAACACAAATGTTCACAAACTTCTGTCCAAGAAGTTAAAAAGTGCTTAATAATGTTTAATAAAAGAATGTTTGGGTCTGTGCAAATCTACTTGCACTTATTAGAGATTTTTTTAGTCTAAGTCATTAATCTGATTAGTAAAATTACTTTACCTTTACAAAAATACATACAGATGTACGTGAAAATTTTGATGTTGTTTTCTAAAGATACTGAAACTCCAGCGAATGCTGTTTATTTTATTGGGCCATGAATGAGTCAGTCTTAATCATGTGCATACACTGTCGGTCCGGACAGGCTTGTTTCCGCTTTTGCTGCTTCGGGGGATGACTGCTGGAGAAAAGACTATAGGTTTTTACAGTGCTGTGTGTTCCTGGACGTCACGTCTCAGTGCTTGTCCATTAGAGCAGGGAACATTGAGTCATTACCAAAGTCTGTGACAACAAATGGATGTAATGATTTGGCTTGGAGTGGGTGGCTGAACTGATGCAGAGAGAGTGACACACACACACACACACACTCACACACAAGCACACACCGTGTACTTACACCTCCAATCAAGCATGGAAGTGAATGATAGCACAGATATCAGAAACATACACAGAATACATATTCATACGCATTCATTGAGACATTCACACTTTTCATTAAGTCACAGCTGTCTTCCTTCTATTCTTGTGTGTGTGTGTGTAGTCAAGTCTACTCTCTTCCCATCTCTTCCTCTCCTCAGTTCTGGCCCATTAAGAGCAGGAGCCGGGAGCTGAGATGTCCAACGGAGCACGTCATGAGGCCCGATGGCGCACTGACAGACACTTCCCATACATACATTAACACATCACACTGTTGCCTTGTATTGGCTCAGCTTGCGTCTGTGGACTAATGCACGGGTTCATGGCGATGCAGGCAGACTCAAAGGGATTTATGCATGAGATCAAATAAAAGAGGAGTAAAAAGCCTCAGTGTTTGGAGGTGGAACCTTCATAAACTCTTCTTCTTGATCGGCGTGAATCTATGTCATGCACGCAACTAGTCTAATTAGTCTATTTATGAATAAACAATGTTCTGACTTTGCCCACCTGTCTGGTGTCCTTCTCTTGCCGTTCTCGTTGACGTCCAGCAGGAGTTCGGAGGAGTCCACTGGGGAGGTGGTGCTGGTGTCCAGGAGCAGCTGCTCGTGCTGGGCCAAGTACTGAGCCGGGTTCTGCTTGGCCAGCCTGGCACAGTGCAGCAGCTCCCTCTGAAGGAGCGGCAGGTTGGCCTATAGAAGGAAAAAGCACTGTTTTTACCAGAAGAAAATTGAACAACTCTACAGTAGACATCCTTGACAACCATTTCCAGCAGAGAGGTGAGAATATAAATATCACAGCAGCCTTTTTGCCTTTCAACAAATGCAAAAAAAAAAAAAGAAAAAAAAATCTCTCGCTCTTTTTGATCTGAAACAAAATGCAAAGCTCTTCAATATGTACTAAGGTTGTTTTGGAGAAATACAACACGTAGAAATATTATCTTGCAGGAAGCTTATAACATACTGTCATAATAAAAGCTTTCTGCCAGTGTTTTCACTCCAAAAACACCAATTTGAGGTAACAACAGATCCATTTCTTCCATGTCTTCTAACCTGTGTTTGCTCATTACCACCGAACCACCACCACTTCCTGTGACCCAGAGTGCATTAACACCCAAAGAGTTTCTCCAAGGGATTTACATTTCTTTTTAAAGAAACAGCAGCTATTTTCAATCTCTTTGACATGACAAGGGGGGCCTGCTTTCTTGTGTGGAGTTACAGGGTCATGCAGGTATGTGCGCATTGACTTCAAAGACATCTGATGGGGTGCATTTTGAAGCAAGAAGATGAAAGTGTTGCGTCAGGCAGGTTCAGAATGAGAGAGGGGGCTATTTTGGCGGCGTACATCACAGGAGCCTTTGGAGGGGCCATCTCAGTTTTAGGTTTGTTAATCTCTGTTTTGTCCCCCTCAATAACATAATCTCCCCCTAAGTCTCTTGCTTTGTTTTTTTCCTTTTCCTTATTTTTTCCAGTTTCATATATTTATAGGCTTCTATTCACCCTGTTTCCTCCTGCCCTGCACTAGCTGATGAATTTGCTTCGCCCATTCAGTCTTGTCCTTGCAAACTGCAAACAGGAATACTACCTGCAAAACAAAACCCTGATTTGTTTGGTGGTATTTATGTTTCATAATCATATGAAAATCCCTCTTCAGTAATTGGCTGTAGTAAAAGAAATGCCAAGCGCTGGCCCTCACTTTACCTGCCCGAGTTAATGGTCCGTTAATAGTTTATGATCGTAATTACCCTCGGAAAAAAAGAGCATAAAATAGATTGCTTTGACCCCGGTGAACTCATCTTTCATTAATTAGAGGTCATCCTAATTGCCAGAGATGTGGGATGCATTAACAAAAAGACTGAGTCAAGAAATGCAGACCACTGAGGAGACTAGATCATTTTTCATGTGATAAAGTGTGGCCATTTGCTTCTGCGCAGTTACGCTAACCAACATCTGCACTTGCATAAAGGGAAAATTTCGAGTCGTGCTCAGCAGCCGCAGCTAAAATCCGCACAGGATGATTTATTGTGAAAATACTGGATCTGTCATTTTGTCAAACGGTGCCAAAAAACAATTCAGAATGTGCCACATTCGGGATATGCTGCACTTCATCAACTTTCTCTTTCTGTGTAATTTGCAGTTGGAGGAGAATCTAGGTGACTTCGTCTTTGCACGTCTATATTGTCCTATTTCAATTATTTCCTATCACGGCTCGCTCCCTCTCAAGCTTAATGTGTTTATTCCTTTATTCCTCACAGTATTCCTCGCACTTCAGCGCGACACAAGAAAAACAAAACACTTGACAGCCACGATGAGAAAAAAAAAAAAACGTAAAAAAAAAAAAAGCACAACTTTTACTTGGAAACAGAGAAACATTGTTACTTTGTAAGCCAGTTGTCTCGTGTGGCAGGCGACCCGCCAACTCATCACGTCACTGGCGCTGTGTGGTTTATGATTGCCTCCTTCCAGTAAAGACTCACAACCAATTTGCGGTTTAGTATTAAGAGAAGGGGAAAGGAGTTGAGTGGGTTTGGATGGGGGCTGGAGGAGGGGGAGATGGAGGGGTCGGCCCGGCCTAACATTAGCGTAATGAAAAACTCTGAGCCCTGACGCGCATTGTTGCCGCTGTGCTTCGACGCACCTATAAAAGCTCCCCTACACCTCCAACTGCTCTCTGCTACCATATGGTAGCTGGCATTAAAGGCCCCGCAGTGGGAAGACACTAAAATTAGACTGGGGAGAGAGAGAGAGGCAGAGAAGGAGCGTTGGAGGAAAAAAAAAAAAGAGTTGCATCTTTGATTCCGCAGCCATCCCAGTGATACGCTAACCATCTGGCGAGGAGAGGAGAAGGGAAGGAGGGACTGGAGGATGGATAGATGGGGAACAGTAAACAGAGAAGACAGGAAAGCGGTAAAGACAGAGAGATATGGAATGAGAACAAATGAGAAGAAAAGAGATGAAGACAGCTTAAGAATAAGAGGCCGACGCAAGGAAGGAGACAGGGAGGACGCAGAGTCCCTCTTTGCGCCGTTAACAGGCAGCAACAAGGATTCCAGAGGGACCGAGTCCTGCTGCCCCCATCCACACAGGACCGCAGTGGATAATTTAAGCCCGTGAATGTCGACTCACACACGCACGCATCTGCAAATGCACGCGCGCACACAGGCGGCGTAAAGCGAGACGACGCTGTGCACGGGGAGAACCAACTGTCTTGTTTTCATAAATAACATTTACCTCATGCCTGTCAGTCGGACACAAACCGATAGAGCAGGGGAGGGGAGGGAGGGAGGGATAGATAAGGGAGAGAGAATAGATGAAGAGAAAGACAGAGGAATCAAGAGGAGGACTGAGAAGAAACAGAGAAAGAAGGAAAGTGAGAAGGCAAAACAGAGGCTTTGCAGAGGTGTGTAATAGAAACAAATGATCTCTGTGTTAAATGTTACGCCCGCCGCTGCTCTCCATCTCTCAGTACCCCGCTGATATTGATCTCAGCTTCACCTACACCCCATAACATGATCTGAACTGCCGCGGCACAGTACATTCTTCAATATAAATCCCAGCCCCATTTGTCATCTTTGACTACCAAAACAAATCATACCACCACGGCTGGAGTCGCACCTCCACACTGCTTCATAATACGCATCTAACTCAAACTGCTCAAATTCACACAAATGGCCACTATTTCAACCACATACAAATAGGATGGAAAAAAACAGCATCCCTTTTCAATTTCCTCCATGACTGAAGTACGCTGTTGCGACCTTCCATGAACGGGCAGAAGCGAGGGGGAGACTGCATCCTTAAAAGACTTTTCCTGTTCCTCTGGTAATATAACAAGCTAATGGCTGAAAATGGGAAATACTTGCTGAAAATGAGGCTCAGTGGGATAAAGAACTGATGACAAAACAAGCCTGAGAGAGAAGAGGTGGAGGAGGCAGGAAAGAAGCACATGAAGGGGGGCCAAGCTTGTTGTGCTCTGTCCAAGTGTGTAGTGTGGATGTAAAAGCGTGAGACTGACCTTCTTTCTTTTTTAAATGACTTAGGCACTGTTTAATGTGGAGGAGAGAAAAGGCAGCGAGAGAAAGAATGAAAAAAAATGACACGAGAGACTGATTGAGAGCAACAGTATCTTGTGAAACTGCAGAGGAACCGAGCGAGAGGGAAGGAAGAGACGGGTTGGGGATAGATATGAGAAAGAGAAAGAGACAGACAAAGATGCAAAGAGGAGAGAGAGAGAAACAAGAGAGAAATTTCATGAAGTTGAGTATGCACATCTGGATCCGGGCTGGCTAAATGTTTTCCAGATTCGGTCGATCAAGCAGACAGGCAGGCAAACCTTCTGTGGTAATTGCATATTTAAATATCTACCTTCAGAAAGGGGATGACAAAAGGTCGCAGGGGGAAGTTGGTGGCTTCTTGGAGCTTGGAGTGAAATTCTTCGATGGTTAGCGTGGAATTCTGGAGGGAGAGAGAGAGAGAGAGAGAGAAAACACATGAATCCATGTGGAAGGCATTAAGTGATAATATTACTTATTGGAGGCTAAGCTATATCCTGGCCCGGAGTGAATGTTTCGGGTTTTGTAATAGGAAGCACATGGGGCAAGCCGCAGTGAAAAAGAGCCACAGAAAACAAAGACACACATCTCCTTCAATTAACAAAACAAATACACACGCAGGAGTCACATCATCAAAAAATATGCTGCAGCAAGGAGAAACGGCTTCGATTGTTTCTATCAAATCTGCTTCGGGCTTGAATGCGAGTGCTGGAGGACTTTTGATTGTTCACGTACGTATTTATTCAAACATTTGGTGCTGTTTAATTGTTCGAAGATTCATTGACTATTTTCACATCTGCCCCACTTACTTGCTTGTTTTTTTAAATTCTTTTTTTAAACTATGAACAGAAGCTGAGAAACCATGTACACATGTATACTTTGAAGACATCAGTGACGCGAATGAACATGCGCTCACTTTTGGAGAGCACACCATAATTCATGTCCAGTGAGGTAATAGTTTGGAAACGGAGCTGCTTCGATTGCAACACAGCCTCCTTAATTGCTTTTTCTTTGTTCCCATCAACTGGACAGTCATGTGGATGTTCGCACGCTCGCTTTCGCTCGCACACATGTACATGCTCAGCACCCGCAGCTCTTATCAACACAGTACATGAGCCTTTCACACTTGTGCCATAACGCTCCGTGGCTGTGTTACCACTCTCCGTCAGTGCCAGCCGAATAACTGTCTGTCTCTTTTCACAGACCAGATAAGACCAAGGTGACCAAAATACATGAGCGTGGACCAAATGCGCAGCAGACGGGAAGGGGGAGGTATATTTAGAGTGAGAGCACATTTGTGCATTTTCTGTATGGTTGCAAACAGGATTGGGGGGATTAAAAGTGGTTTATGCATCTCAGTTTGCGAGCCATCCACACCCGAACAAAGTCCAGCTTCTGTCTCTCCCCCTTTGGTTGCCCGTAACTCACATTAACGGCCGACAAAGCAGCGTTGACACTATTTTTAATTTTCAACATGAACTGTTCCCAAGATGCAGAGCAAAGAGAGAGAGAGAGAGAAAGAGAGAGAGAAAGAGGTGAGGGTGCACATGGGAGAAGAATCTGCTCCATAACAAGCAAAAAATACAAACAAGGAATAAAAAAAAAAAAAAAATCAAGCGAGACGGAGAACATAAAAAATAAAAAAAAGGCAGCAGATATTATTTTTCCTCCCCACACTCTCGGCGTTATTTCCCAGACCTGAATTTTGTTACATTCAGCCTTACATCTGTTCGCCCAGATTGCGTAGGGGCTGTTCTTGACAGCTAGTGAAACCTCCTGAGTCTCCCTCTCTCCCTTTCCCCAGCACACAACTAGCTAATTAACGGTGTCACTCTTTTCAATAAGGCAGGGGGAGGGACAGAGAGACAGTGAGCGAGAGAGGAAGAGGGGAAGACAGAGAGAGAGAGAGAAAGAGAGAGTTGGGGGGGAAGGGGGGTAGGCAAGCCAAAACGACACAGGAGAGGCATGTGCATATGCAGACGGTGAGAAAAATAAACATAGTGAAGCCAAAAGGAGGCTATGCTCTGTGTGGCTAATTAAAAAAATTCCTCCCTGCCTCTCCTCCGCCTCCTCCTTTCTGCATAACGTTCAATCACTATTTCTGTATTCCCCTGCTCGTTCTGCTCAAATGTGCTCAGATCACATAGACGTGCGGTAACTCTTCAGATCTGCACATGTATTTTATATAGCCTCCATACAAACAAATGCCAGCTAAGATGCAGAAACACATCTGTCTCATCAAATCTCTGTTGGATACATTTATCATCAAACATTTTGATGTGTATTTGTATTTTGCTTTGTTATCAATGTGGAAATCTCTGGTGAAGACAAGGTTAGGTGGAGGAAACATATTGTTTCATTTTTGTTATTCTTTGCATACATGTTGTTTATATACTGTATTATTAATACATTCAAATGAATCCTAAATCAGGTTTTGAAAATCCCACACGGTTTTTATTTACTTTATGCTCTGGATCTTAATCTGGGCCAGAAGTGTGATTATCGGTAATTTGTTAATGTGTCCATCTTTAAAACTAAAGCTACAATCACTATTGTTAGCCACTCATAAATAAATTAATGAGCTTTTAATATTACAAAAGTCTGGATTGCCATGTTGTCATATGTTGTATTTGGATCTAAGTACATGAAATGAATTGAAATCCAAAGTGGATCAGCGGCATAAAGACTGCATTCTCCTGGTTTGGCATTACTTGTCTCAGAGGACAACAAACTTCCATTGTTTGGTGTTACACTGAATAATGGGCTGCAAAGTACTTATGGATGTCAATCCTGGAGGCAGAGATCTGCAAATCTCTCTAAGTGTTTATTTTACACTTTAGCCTGAGGGACCAGATGGGTGAAGCTTCTGACATAAGAAAATAAAAGAGGCTGAAAGAAATACCCCTGAGGTTTTCATAATCAGCGATAAGTAGTTCACAGTATTTGAAGCACTCGTCTGCGTGACTGAAAACTAACCTGATACTATTTAAACTTTTTGATTGAGTAAATCTGTTCTATCTGGTACTCTAGGCTGAACAAATGCTAAAATGCTTCTCAAATAACCAACTTATGGATTCACTTATTCCTGCAAACTCAAGGTCTGGAGTCAACTTTCACTCTGTGAGCCCTTTGAACCGAAGCTCACACACACAGCAGCTACTCACCACCAGTCCTAGCACTAATGTGCGGACCCGCTCGCCGATTTCAGGTGAGATGTCGTTGCCAAACTGCTGTAGAGTTGTGAGGAAGCGCTTGAGCTTGCTCAGCTGCCGAGCGCCACAGGCCGGCGGCAGCTGCTGGTTGGCCAGCGAGGATGAGGAGGAGGAGCTGGGACCGTTGCTGTAGCCGTTTGGAGGAGATGGAGCGCCATTGAGCGCTGTAGGAGAGTGGCTGCTGCCATTGGTTACTGTGTGAGACAAGGATACAGAAGGGGGAGAGCAAAATTAGAATAATAAATGAAATAATAAATAAAAATACATAAAAAAGACCCCATTATGAATATAATACCCACTGTTGAAAAAGTAACACTGTTTTCGCTCTTGCTATATGCAAATCACCAAAAGTAACCTATAATCCCTGACTGTGCCTTTAACAAACACCAACAAAAGAAACATCAGCTTCATTGAGACCTAACCACTGATTTGAAATGATTTACATTCCCCTGAAAACATTCACAATCCTCAACATTTGTTTCCAATCATCGCAGCTCCTTTGATCCTTTGCAGCATCCTCCCATAAAAAGCATATTTCTGCACTTGGAGACATGTTGCCTCCCTGCACCTCCTTCTCCATTTCCCTCCATCCTCACAGTCTAAACAAGCAGGGACAGTGTGACCCCCCCACCCCCCTTTCATTCCAGAGCACGGGAGCAGTGCGCGCGTGTGTGTGTGTGTGTATGTGTCAATGTGTGTGCTGGGGGAGTTGGTGTACAAAGAGATACAAGGCGGCATAAAGCTTTCTCTCTAATGAGATTAGGTTTTGACTAGCGATCCACTCACTCCCCCTCTGGCCGCCGTCCAAAGCCGCCACTGTAAAGAGAGGAGAGAGACGAGATACTCAAACTGCATCTGGTAACAATTACGTCGGGTGGAAATCAAAGCATACTGCTTTGTTAAAACCTTCGGCATGCGTAATGAGAGAGCTGGGCCTTTCCTCCCTCATCGCACGGAAGCCCCAATGTTAATTGTGGAGTGTGAGCATTTGCAACAGAGAGAGAGAGAGAGAGAGAGAGAGAAAAGGAGAGAGACACACACAAAGAGAGATAAAGTAAATACCAACGATGAAGAAAGGGAGAGAAAGTGAAAGAGGGAGAATAAAATAATGCCCCTGTTGCAGAGAACCAGCACCACTAATGCAGCCTTGAGTGCTCTGAGCATTCTGAACCACAGGGCCTTCGATTCTTTGATTCTAGTGCTCTTCATGCAAGTGGTTAAGTATGCACTTCTAAGTGAATACTAGGGTGTAATTTGCTTGTCACAGGCTACGTGCACGTCATGGCAAAGCTCCGACGGTTTGTAAGCGTGGGCGTTAATGAACTTGTTGGGCGAGTTGTTTGGAATGACTGCAATTTGGAAAGACTCAGTGCAACTTGTTAAGGAGGAATTCTGATGCCGTTTTCAATTTCTCAAGTTTTTGGAGGTGTTGCCCATGCACATTGCAATCGTCCTCTGTTTTGGAGCTTTGCTGTGTTTCATTTTCACGGGTGGCTTGAGGTGGAATTACACTTCTGTGGTTTGATGTGCAGCCACTGAACTGATTTAAAGGTCAGCATCACGGCGCACCTGTTAATACAATCACCATCGCGTTACTACGTTTGCATTGCTATATGTAGGGATGTGCCAACCCAACGTTTCCTTTCCTGTTGAATTTTATGATGACTTTTACAAAGAAGCTATTGCTAAAAGTGGATAACTCACACCGCCCACCAATACAGGATCTGCTTAACGACGTCAGTATCGACAGCGAAATTGTGCATCCTTAATTATATGGGTGTGTAGCACAATATCAGCCCATATTATCCTTTAATTACATAGCACACGTTAATTGCATTTATATTCTGTTAGTCACTTTGTGCTGTTAAAGCACTGAAGGGAAGGTGTTCTGCCTTCCTTCCAACTCAATAGGAGACTGGTGCAGTGCGATTATTAATAGAGGAAGTAATCATATTTCCACTCTTTCCTTCGCTCTGTAACAGAGAATGATGACTGTGGTGTGTTGCAGCACTCAGCAGCACATGTGTGCTACTGAAAAGGAGAAGCCTTGTCTTTCATCATCAACAATCAAACATGTCTGTTGTTAAGTCTTACAAAGGCGCTGTGGTTGATATGCACCTCAGCTGCTACGCCAGAACTAGAAACCTGGCTTCACTCACATGTGGTGGGGGTGTAGGAGCTGTTACGGGGTGCTCCTTGCGTGCTGGGCGGGGGCGGCATGGTAGGGGGGGTCAACCTGGACTGTGTCTTGACGTCCGCAGGTGAGTCGGGCATGGTGGAGTGCTTCCCAGTGCGATCTGCGGGGAGACAAAGCAGACAGGCGAAAGATTATAATGACATACTAAAAATAACACGCTGATAGCTGAACGCAGGAAATAAACAACAGCTCAGGGCAACGCATTCCACATCTGCGCGCCTAGAAAGGAACTATATCATAATTTGCACATAAACAGCAGCAGGGTTTAATTTGATAACAAAGCGCCTGTGAGGTGCACCAGACAGACTAGTTCTGGAAATAGATGGCTCACCACATCATACGTCTGCGTGCCTTGCCACAGTGACACTGATGCATATGCTCAGACAGTCAGATGAGAAATGAGAGAGAGAGAGAGAGAGAGGGGAGGAAAGAGGGACTCGCAGACAGACACCCGTGAGAGGAGCGTAAATCTGCAGCGAGCACGGGTCTCATTCCACCACCATCTGTGCCATCCTGCATGCCCGCTGTACAGAACGACGACACAGCAACCCCCCTCCACTGCTAACGACTGCAGTGCTCATTACACACACACGCACACACATCGTCCTAATGCTTGTATCTCTGGATACCATATTCACATCTGTTCAGGACTGGAACATGACAGAAAACCAACTAGTTAGTGAAGTAATTTAAGAAAAAAAACCCATAAAAAATCCAACTGTTCTTCACTTGTCTGTCACTCTTTGTATTCTGCGATAATCGTGACAACACAAGAGAACACAAAACATTTTCTTGACATGCCTTTTTTTCCCACCTAATTCAGTTACTTTGTGCTCCGCTGATAAGTGACCATATCAAACGTATGAGAACAACAACAAGACATTATCAGAGTCGTGCATTGGCGTGAGGGCTGAGCCCACATTGTTGCAGGATAAGATACACACAACTTCCCTCAGCAATAGCAGCAACAAGCTTATCACAGAGTTAACAGACTGTTATCAACCGTCTCTGTGGCGCATTGTGAAGTGGCGATTATTAAAAAAAGCAGTGGTCGGAGAGAGAATGGAGGGTGGAGGGGGAGAAGAAGAGAGAGGTGGGAAGGGAGGAGCTGCAAAAGAAACAAAAGTACTATCAGTGACAGTGGGAACATACAGCTGCAATCATGGAGTGGACGTGCTGTGACTCAAAGACACTCGCATGCATGGTAAAGGCACACACACACACACACACACACACTGTATAATGGATCCAAAGGATGACAATAAGGCATGTTCCTGAAAAAGGGTGGTTACTGTTATGTGTTTTCTTACATGTGGAATAACACGTCATTATGTAATTTCATATTGTATATGAAGCTGTGTTTGCATATTTTGCATATTCAAGTGGATGCACCACAAATGTTAGTGCTCCTCCGTGCTGACTGTTTGGATCCACAGCGTTAAGTTCAGGTGCAATGAAAGAGAAATACTGACGTGAGAGAGACAGGGTAGCCTAAGCCTGTTAGCTAGGCCCGAGCCTCAGTAGCACTTTGGCTCGCTGCTGCCGAGGTGCACTGTGACAAAGTATTTTAGTCACGCTAGCTCGGCTTTAGGAGGCAGGCAAAAGAGGGATGGAGATGTCACCGAAATTCTAAATAGAGACAGCTCCAAAGCTCCATTTCCGGACTGAATGTTTTGGTCAGTTTTGTTTATTCTACATGTTGACCCAATGAGAAACAAGCAGAGGCTGAAATATAAAAGAGATTTTACGCCTGACCGGCAACATCTTTAGGAAAAGTGATGATTAGCCTTTTTACGTTTTTTAAAAGAACTGTGACTTAAGGATTAATTTCTTTACACAAAAAACAAGCAAGAGTCTCAAAAACACACTTGCTCATACCACACTGCAATGATCTGAAGTGATGCATTCACTGACACTGCGGCTGTTAGAGCTTCTCTGATACACTGACATTACACAGGCAGCGATGTGCTATTCCAGCTTCCACAGATCCTCAAGACAAACAGCTCTCAACTCATTTAGACACTGTCAGATGACAGAAAATGATTAAACAATGATCACATCTCCTGCCCTGACAGAGGTCACACATCTCCTGACTAACCACAGATGACTGCCCTTCACTAAGTCTGCACTCTGTGGAGCCATCCGAGGAGGAGTCAACTGAAAAATCAGTGGGAAGGTTGGTGTTATCAGGCTCCCAGCACACTGACACAAAGACTGGATGACTTTTAGGGTGAACTGGTAGTTTCAGACTAAGACTGAGAGCCAGGACACAGCAGACCTTAAGCCTAAAGCCTTTTAGGATTACTGATATAGGTCCAGTTTGGGCTTAATCTCTCAAACGCTATGGTTTGACTTGGGTCTGATGCAAACATTATTCAATTATGCTCTTAAAATGAAACGATTAATGTGAGTCACACTATTTGCACGTACCATAAGAGAAGGTTTAGCCAGGCGAATACAGAGAGAAAAGGCACGAATTGCAGCGAGCAGTTTGAATGGATACAGAGCAGAGATTAATGGAAAAAAAACTGAGTGATTAGGAAAGCAGAGAATAGAGGAATGGAGGTGAAAGAAGAGTCAGTGCGAAGAGAAGACCGTCCAAACCCTTCACTGTCTATTCTGTCTGTCTCTCTCAAACTTTCTCTCTCTCTCTCTCTCTCTCTCTCTCTCTCTCTCTCTCTCTCTCTCTCTCTCTCTCACACACACACACACACACACACACAAACACACAACCTTTCTCTCCATCCTCCCAACCTGGCCAGACTAAGAAAGGTTTACTGCTCTAATTTCACCACAGTAAAGAAAAAAAAAAGCCTGGACCTGACTATTTATTTTATAAACTCAGGATATAGCAGAATAGCTGGTGGAAACATATAGTCTTACCTCTGGCTGCCAGCTATCATATCCTGTATGCCTGCCTAAAATATGATCTATGAAAATACAAGGTCATTAAAAAAGACGGCCGGGTGACAGGACCCAAGGCAATTCATCATTTTCCAGTCAAACACAAAGACCCTACATGTATATGCTTAACAAGCCCAAGTTAAATAGAGAGAAGTTGCCGTATCACACATGGTTCTACTTATGCTGTTTGACTGGATCTTTGAGCTCACACTTTCCATAGTTCTGTATATTGGCTTTTCTAATTGGGTGGTCACTTTTGGCCTCAACCTACCGTCAGATATCAGGGTAATCATCTCATAATTACCTTAATCTTTGTGACAAAAATGGGGGGAATGGGTAATGTAAGTGACTGATGTCGGCAGTTAGAAATCAGATACTCGGCTCCGACGTCGCCAGAATACAGAGCACACAATATGTTGCTTTAAAAAAAGCAAAAAAAACAAAACAATTTACAGCCAATGGGGTGTTTTAAAAGAAGAGTGGTGCATTACTTCTTGGGATGTTGCTCATTTAAGAGGAACACAAAAATGCTTTTCCTAAAACTCAGCATTTGTTCACAAAAAAAACATTGAGAAGCCAATTGAATGCTGAATGTAAAATGCATAAAAGGGGGGAAAAGGCAGGAAAGTGCAGACTTGAGAATCGCCTAAACCCCTGCATGGTGCCGTGGGCCCTACGGCAGTATGAAAAGATGAGTTTGGTTACAGGCTTGTAATTGGGGATTAACACCTGGGTCAGTGTTATGATTGGATGGCAGTTGTCGGGTGGGGATGAGAGAAACGTAAACCCTGGAAGCGTTTGAAACTCCGCAGTCCCTCAGGAGGAGAAGATGAAGGATAAAGAATGAATCAGTGTGAAATCCGTGTGCGCAGCAAATACATGCACATGCAGCCAGGCGATAACGTGTTGTCTCTCTCTCTCTCTCTCTCTCTCTCTCTCTCTCTCTCTCTCTCTCTCTTTCTCTAACACACAAACCCACAAACACACACTTTTGTGATTCATAAACAGCATCTTCTCTGTTTCTGATTTGATTGAGAGCACTGCAAAACATATACGCAGAATGAAATCAATGGCTTCATACTAACCAACAAGGGCTGCACCCAACCATTCACTCGGCAGTTACTGTGCCACTTTAATCAATAGCAATTCTCCATCCGCAAGGTAATTTACCCAGTACTTGAGAAAAATAGAGATGGAAAATAAAATCTTACAACTGAAGCACAGTGAAAACAGCTCAGGGCATACATATGTGCGATCCATTTTCTGAACGAATATGGCATTTATACTTTAAAATAAAAAATATACAGTATATGCCGACGACAGTCAGACATGCCCTCATTTCACTAAGCAATAGAGCGGGACTGAACGATAGCAAGTGCTCGCTGCCTCATGCATAATTCACTTCAAAAAGCACCACCTGAACAAGCAACCTTAAACAACCTTGAAAACAAAGTTGGGCGTCTCCTCCAGTGTAATACATCTGTTAAAAGTTAATGGCTGAACTTAATGCACATCTATTGTCCATTTATTAGCCCTGTTACTGCCCCGCCAGCTACATGTTGTGGGCAAAGCAGCGGATCTGTGGCCGGCGGACGGGTGGTAATCCAGGACTGGACAGGTATTGATGTGCAGAGCTTTAATGGAAAGGGGTGATGAGTGCTTTGACTTTGCCCAACTCACTTTACGACTTCTCAGAAGTGCTGTTGTCCAGGAATTAATGGATTGAAGAGGATGAGGACGGCTGTTGAAGAGGCAGCAATTAGCTATAAAAGAACAGGAGAGGCTCTCAAACGCGTGTTGATCCACTCGTGCACTCCACGCAGACAGAGGTGCCGGGCCTATTGACGATCATGCCTATGGCTGACAGTGATTAATGTCTCACAACAGCCACTTGCTGTGTGGTTTTATCTAAAGCATCATAAAGAAGCTCTTAGCGCAAATATTTGTAGTTTGAGTGGCCGGAACGAGACTCAAACCCACTGAGGATATCTGGGCTGCAGTGATGCCTCATTAAATGTATTTGGTATATTGTTACCCAGCTATCATATTGTATGAGTCAAAGGTAATTACACTGATATCTGACTGAATTATGAGCTCCCAGGAGGGGTGGGGTTGTTTTTGCTTTGTCTACATAAAGTCTGGATTACACAAACAGCAGCAGTGGTGTGTGGAAAGAAATCTTTTATTATGAGCTGCTGCATTTTTGGCTTGCGACAGTTTTGACCAACAGTTTTAAATTTGGGTAAAAGTTCTCCGTGTGTCACAAGAAAAAGGGAAAGATCTGAAAAAAGAGACACAAAACAACCAACATCAGTCTATCAGTTCATTTATCTTTTGACTCTACCACGTGAACCGCTTGTACTGTTTGGACCAGCATGTCTCAGGCTTCACTTCATGTTGCCATTTGAGAATTAGATACGAGAATTTGAATACACGAACTCCTCTCAGCTCCCCAAACACTTCCTGTTAGAACAACAAAGCAAAAGTTGATCTGCTCTTGTTTGTTACTTCTTTAATCTATCCACAGTCTTTCCCTCTGACTCACAGGCCGATCCTCGAAATGAGGCAGAACCCTGGACAAATACCTGCCACTCAAAAGGATGTCTTCACACTTACATCACCCGTATGCATCGTCCATGATTACGTGATCCTCAATGTTTGCAAAATCTTGCTTTCTCTCTTTCTTTCTTTCCTCGCCTCACCCCCTCCCTTCGCTCGCACTCTCTTTCAGCCAAGCTCAAAGAAAGGAGATTTTTATCCCCCCGCTGACTTGTGATACACGCCTTTTCTAAGGTTACATGCAAGTTACATCACTCGCCTAAAACAAGGTTGTTGCAATGAACGATATCTAGAAGGAACGTGGTCCCTGAGAAACAGTTCAATATGCTATAGAGAGGACTTTGCTCACCCACAACTCAAGGCAAAAATACAATGTGATATCAAAACCATATACATTTCATCATCGGGCGCGGAGCTATGAGGTCATTTTGTATTCAAATCACCTTGCGAAACGGGGACAACACCGCCTAACCTTGATATTTCAGATTATTCATGGAGGCTACAATGACTTCAAAGTCTATCATCAGGAGATAGAGTCAAACAATCTCAATTACACACTTCATGAGCTAGAATTGCCGCCGTGTGTACGTGTGTTTGCGTGAGTGTATGCGTGCGCTGTGATTGTACAGTTGGAGACCCAGAAAATGATGTGATAACAGTGGCAGTAATATGCCACTCGAGAGTACTTCACACAGGCAAATCCCATTCTTCAAAACGACAATGGATTTCAATCACGCTGGGTGAATTTTTTCGAGAGTTGGCGGCTGTGACATAAACAATTTACGGAGCGCTGGCGCCCGTGTGAGCTACAAGATTGTATTAGTCAGACATAAGATATCATCATCATGGAGTTAAATGGAAAAATGGCTATAGACTGACCCACTTATGGCCTGCACACACACAGGCAAACATATAATCTAGACGTGCATAATATCGTCGGCGCGTGCATAGATATGTAGGTGTTGAAGTGAAAACTGTGACGCGCTGAAGCCGCGGGAAGCCTGTGAATTGAGCACTAATGTCCGCAACATGCCAATGTCTGTGCAAAATGGTGCCTCTGGGTGTGTTATACCCACACACACACACACACACAAACACACACACAGGCAGTACACAATAATGTGTGAAGAGAGGGAGCGGGACAGATAGGTAATGGAATAGATGAAGCGATACAGAGATGGTGTGATAGTGGCTTGTGGTGATTGCTCTGTGTGCCGGGTACAGATGTGGAGAGGGGGAGCCGGGGACAGGCACAAGAGAGATAAAAATGGAGAGAACGAGAGGACGGGTGTGTTAAAGAACGCAGCTGAGGGACAGGTGGGACGATTGAGATTCAGACCGAGTACACGGAGAGACAAGAGAAATCTATCGGTATGCAAGTGTAGTAACCCCTCTTCTCTTCCCATCATCCCTTTCCTCTAGACCACGCACACACACACACACACAGTCATCGGCAGCCAGATGGAGCAGTATGCAGAGCATGTCCCATCAAACTCCACCCGCTTGTCAAGAAGATGTATGGATGCAACGCCCCACCACAACCCCACAAACACACAAATACATAAACACACACACAGCAGCAGCAAGGGCGCATGCACAAATTGCCAAGTAAACAGCACAACTCTCTCTTTCTCTCTCTCCCTCACACACACACACACACACACACACAGATCTGATTTCCATCATCTTATTTATTTCCCTCCCCAGCAGATGCAGGATGCAGAGGAGAGCAGCACCACCACCACAGAGTCCCTTTGGACTTCTTTCTTTTTTTTCCCTCCACCTCTCTCACTTCCCTTTTCTCCTTCTGTCTTTGTCTATCTCTCTAATTTTCTCCATGTCTGCGCCGGACTGCTTTTCCTCCCCCTGTCTTCACCCTTTCCCACTGTGAATACTCACTGATGAACACACAGTCCTCCCGAATGCTTCCTGTTGACTGGTGGCTGCTGCTTCTTCTCATCTAAACGATGCAGGGACTTTGGGCCCAGTGTGATACAGTTTTTGTAATTCAAGAAATTAGAATATTACTTACTATTCATGGTACATCCACATGTTAATATCATTCCTTTACACATCACTCCATTAGTTCAGTATTTTTCTCATTACCTGGTAAATTTAGTCTCAGTTACTCCTCAAACACTGGCGCTTTCTTACCTTTTAAGCCTTTCAACTCTTAAATCAAAGTGATTGGAAAAAAAACCTTCAACAATAAAGAGATTTTTCAAACTAATCAGGAAGCCTTGAAGAAATATGCTATATTTGCCAACTGGGACATCTGAAGAATTACTAGCTTTGGTTGGAGCTTCTCCTCAAGACCATCTAATACCGCAGGAATGCTGTTTTTTAAGCTCACTATATGAGGAGGAATCTTCGTATCATGATAAGAAAGGACCTTAAGTGTGTTGTTATTGTTATATATTAGCTTAAACATAACAATTAACGGTATAAGAATACAAGTCCCAGGGATGCAAGAATATATTCACAGGAAATGCAGTCAGAATAAGTTTTATTACTTTGTCGTTAGGCTTAATCATTTTAGTTTCAAGATGTCTCCATTTCAACTAAATGTGACACTATTTTGCCCTGATGTCATAGATGTATATATTTAGTGGTTAGAGGTAAAGAGTGATGGTGCAATACAACACTAAAGCACTGCAAACAGATCTGCAGTGTTGACAGTCCTTTGCATCTCCCACCATATCTGTATTTTTCTCTCACTGTAACATCGTGTGTTTACACTTTGTCAAGCCAGCAAAGACATAAGGAGATTTCTCAGTCGCACACAAAAGGTCTGAACACCATCTGTTCCATCACACAAACATTAACACGCGCACGCATGCACATATGCACACACGCACAAAAAATACATAGACTAAACACACAAATCTTGCAAAACACCTCAGACTGCACATACACTGGACAATAAAACATATGTGGTATATAACATTAGACGTCCTTCACTCTTCTTCGAAAAATAGATTTATAGTAATGTCTGTTTTACCCATCTGTTGAAATAAAGTCTCTGTTGCTGGGAGAGAAAGGAGGGGAAGCAAGTGTTAAGGAACAATAAAAATGATTCACAGTGCCCGTTACGTGTCCTCTCAAATCGAACCGATTCCTGTCACATCGTGTTGTCAGGCAAAACAGAACCACAGGGTCTTGGAAAATAAAGACAGGGTATGATAAAGGGTGGCCGAAAAAAATACTGAAAGTGGGCGGAGGAGCGAAAGAAGAGGGTCAGGGAGAGGTAAAGGTAAAGAAAACAGGATGATGTGTACAGTGTGACAAAGAACAAGACAGACAAGACAAGACAAGAGGCAGGGCTTACCATTATCATAGAAACATATTGCTATCAAACATTTTTCCACAGCAGGGCCAAGTGGGACGTCAGCATATTTAGAAAACTCTATCAGAGGCACTGCTTATTTAAATAAAGCTAGTCCGTCAGTGCCATTAACAACATGATGTCAAAATAATGATATGAATGTTGCTTTTTGGGAAATAAATGGAGCGGTATAAATCAGACATAAGCCTTGGTGAGCTCTGCTCGGCCGTCTGATGGAAGCCGGCCTATTTGAAATTGCTTTCTGTATACAATTTGGTTCACTTCTGATGCCGCGCTGACACAGAGCCAAGTGAACCCAAATGGATCTGGGTGTTTTCCCAGGCAAAGACTCCACGCCAGCGGAGAAGGACTCGCACAAAACACTCAGCACACATCCTCATGCTGACGACACATGGCTTTATTCTCCTAAGCTTCGCACACAGCCAGTGGGTTACCTCTCTTGCCATTGTGATATGGTAAATATGGCTGTTGTGTGGCTGAGGATTAATATTGTTGTCGGATGAGATAACGCTGTATATACCAAGTGTATATAACAACAGCCTCACTATGGGAATCTCATTGCAGGCTGTGTATTTCTGCTGTCAGCGCTGAGGAAACGCAAACACAAAACCTCCGTGAACTGCCAGAACCTTGAAGCACAGGCACAATTTAAAACCACCCATGCATCCACTCCATCTCTAAACACAAACGCATCGATACACACTGATACACACACATGCCCAAGTGGCAATTTGTGTCTTAAGCCTGATGGGACCCTCTCTCGCAGCCAATTTGTGCCTGTGTGTCAGTGCTTAAAGGAATCATATACCTGTCTTCGGGAGCGAAATCAATTTTCAGCAGACAGTAAAAGCCCTCGTGTTTTACATGACAGTTATCTTTTACTATGTGGAGAGGGACAGAGGCAGAGAGGGAGAGGAAGGATGGATGAAAGGGATGGGTGGGTGGATGGAGTGATATACAATGCAGCCTAAGTGTGCAGTCACCGTTAGCGATGGGTAGGAAAACAGACTGGGATGAAAGGGTGAAACAGATGTAGAAAACAGAGATGCAGAGAGAAGGGAGGGACGAGGTGAGGACGCCGAAGAAAGGGACTGAAAGGGAGAGATAGCATTAGGCGCCCGTGAGAGACAGATGGGGAAATCAAACGCGAGAGGCAGAGGACGAGCGCAGAAAAAATGAGGGCAGAGGCTAACAGTAAGGGAGGGAGGGTTCCTGGGGAGGGAGACGGTGGGGGAGGGAACCAGCCCGTCTGCCTGGTGTTTTCAAAATATCACATGACGGCTGCCATGTGTTGGAAATTACTGCCGGTTAACTATCTTCCCCAAAAACCGCTCCGAAAAAATATGTCTGCAATTTCTGAAATGTGTTCCAGGGCTCTGCTAAGTAGAACCAGATTTGCAAAACAGAAAAAAAAACCCTTTTACCCCTCACCGCCCCTTCACTGAAAACTGCTACTCTCTTTTCTTTTTTTACGCTCCCTCTGCCTCCCCCCTCCACCCCTCCTCCCCCTTTACCCTGCAGGAGAAGATGTTTAAAAACGGGGTCTTAGTCACATCTGGCGAGCAGGGAGCCAGAGAGTGGTGGTGTGGTGGCTGGTGTGACCTCGCATGAGGGCATTTCCAGACGTGCACTGTGTGTGTGTGTGCGCGTACCTGTGTGTTTGTGTGTCATATGGTGACCATGGCTTGCTAATGGCTCTGAGTAGCTGAGAGTAGAGTATGGCTGGAGGCGAAGGCAGGCAGAGGGACGGCCTCTGCACACACACACACACACACCCACACACACACGCTGTGCCACCACGACAACCATTCCAGGTCAGCGATGTGTCTTTGTCTGCTTTCATCTAACCATTGCACACTTTCTCCTCTCCTACACATCGTTTCACCTTTCACTGTCTCGCCTCCCTGCCAGCCCATCTGAGTCCACTGACAAACAAGAAGAGAGGATTTTAAAAATGGGCAAGAATACCAGTTCACAACAAAGCTTTGACACACACTGACCTGTGAAATATCAGTGACAGACACTTGTTGACGGTGGAGTTGCCGCCTGGACTGAAATGCTCTGCAATTTAAAGTGTATTTGATGCGTACTGTACTGAGACTCATTATTTGGATGTTTTAAATAAAAAAAGACTCGTGAATGTCAGATGAAAAGAAGAATAACACAAAAAAGAGGATGAAAATCAGGTTTTAGAAATAGCACTTGCTGATCAGATGGTGAAGTTTATTGCATCTGTCTAATGCTTTGAGGTGTTTGCAATCAGCAGCTCATTCACAATTTTTCTTCATTTTTTTCCCAAGCACTTTTTGAACCATCCTCACTAAAACAGGACCCCTATTGCTGTATGCATTGCAATGAACAGCATCTCATCACAAACCCAATACTGGAACATAAAATCAATCATTTAAATCCCACCAAAAACAGATATGTTCCTATTAAAAACACAAAAATAGAAATTATCCTTATATTTACAGCACGATACATACTGTATATCTCAAATGTAAATGTAATATGATCTCATATTTATCTCTGTCTGAAAAGTGTGGGTGGTATCAACTCTTTTTCCTGCCTGCTGTTACTCCTAAGTAGCCAGAATCCTCAGCGAAGAACAGTAAAACTTTGCTCAGACTTCATGAAAGTTAACTCCACGCTGTGGGACACATGTTGCAGTCTTTGTTCTGCAGGAGGCACTTCAGATCACTGTCCTTCCCACATCCACCTCCCACTGCCCATCAAACAACAGCAGCTTTTTAAACAGCACAGCTCTGAACTCTATCCCCACACCCACCACCAATACTACTAATAGCATCATCACGACAATCCCATTGTTTTGTTTTTCAGCAGCATAAACACAAATACACACACACACACACACACACACACACACACACACAGACTCAGACACACAGCCTAACCGCTCTCCAGTGCTACAGATGGATGCCACCACTCTCTCTGGAGCGATGCCAGCGCCAGCTAGTGAACAGCTTGCCTGGCACAGAGCTCTGCGTGTGTGTGACTGTGTGTGTGTGCGCCTGCAGAAACAGTAGCGAAATAGCCTAGCGCAGATGGGTGGCCAAAATATACCCCCCCTCCCCCCACACCCACCCACTACCCCACCCCTCCCTGCATACACACAAACACAAGCACATACGCACACATATGCTCCAGAATGGAGACACACATGCAGACACACACAAACACACACGAACACACAGTGTCTCGGTTCTACTTAAGTGTTCCCGACCTGGCACACGCTGCCGCTCGCACAGCTGCTTCCTCAGAGGCACACACATTTATAGATCTCACACACACACAGAGCAGAGAACTGCAGTTACACAGACACACACAGACACACACACACACATCTGTGCTTAGTTTACACTTCCTGTTTAAGGCATGGGAAGTATAAAGTCCACGCTCCTCGCCCACACGTGCACACACACACACACACACACACACACACACACACACACACACACAGCCACCACTCCCACACCACTGACGCCCACACACAGACAGACATGCAATCCTGTGCATCTGATGCACACACAAATCCACACGCAAAAGCACACACCAATGAGGTGCTCCTTGGTAACTATTCAACCTTGTATGAATCTGCTTGTTCCTCAACACACAGAGAGAAAACATCAAGGCGTTCAGTTGGAAAGCCTCCAGTGCTGGCAGACTGCCAGCAGAGGCCTATAGATCAGCATGATCATAGGAGTGTGTTAAGACACATCGCTGTTTAATGATTTGACAATGAAATTAAGACATGAAAGCTCTTGCTGGAACAATAGAATCAACACGATGTAATTAGAATGCAGCTGTGAACGGCTGAAACTGTTTTAATGCTCAAAGTGTGACGTGAATCCTTGTGACAGGCGATCTGATGTGGCGTCATGCTTTGACTGTGTTGTTTTTTCTTTCACTGGGTGCAGCTGTAGGTGTGAGCTGCTGCTTCTTCAATCCATGATTGCTTGAAAACAGGCGGTTTCATATTCACTTAGGGTGAGAGGGCACCGTCTGAGGATCAAACAGAGACAGAGAAACTTTAACAACTCAGTAAGTCGCTTGGTAGACAGACTGCCAGTCAGTCAATGAGCTCAGGCGGCTGGCAGCAGGTACCCTCGCCCCGGTACATAGGGGAGAGCATGGTGGCTGGCAGTGCCAACTGTGCACTGGGTAGTCGTGCCAACTCTGCCATCCTTGCAGTGTCTGTTTGCCAGAGCCATCTGGGAGGAACAGCTCTGCGCACATACAGTACGTCTCCTCAGCTCAGAGGGCACGGACACACACACACACACGCATGGGTGCACACAAGAAAGTAAGGGCAGACGTGCACTCCACATACATGCAGAACGCACAAATATGCATGGTATGAACGGCACACACACTGAAAGGCGCACACACACACACACACGCACGCACAGCCGGCCGCTGACAGCTCACCATCTGTGCGCTGCCTCCGACTTCTCCCTCTGCTTCGTTCTCTGCCCTTGTTTTTGCTTTCATAAACTCTCAGTCCCTCTCCTCCCTCCCTCACATTCTCTCCACGTGTCTCATCTTATCGGCATTATTTTCCAAGCCACGGATTTCAGTGTTATGTCATGACCACCTGTGTATTGACACTTTACATGTATTTTTTATATTTTGGCATATAAGATTAAGATGTGTCATTACTTGACAGGTCTTTTTCAGGTTACCTGGAATTGAACAAGACAGACAGAGTCCACGGAGGCTCTCTTCTGAACCTCTTTTTCTCTTTTTTTGCTCTGTCTCTTCCTATCAGCTGTACAGATGAGAGACCAAAACAGGTGTCCTTAAGTGGATTACTCATACTGAAACATGTGTCTGCAGTTAATATAGGCTCAGGCTTGCACACATAAAAAAATCACACAAAACTCCATGAAAACCAGACAGAAAGATGAAAAACAAAACAAAAAAGAGTGAACATGAGGCAGCAGGAAGAGAAGGAGAAAATATCCCCCCATCTCAGTCGCATCACACGGCGTTCCTCTTCAGAGAGGGGTGAGCGGTAATGAGAACAAAAGAGCGAGAAGCCTGATGTGGAGAGAGAAAAAAAGGGTGACAACAGCCGTGAATAAGAGCAAAGAGGAGAGGAGAGAGGAAAATTTAAAAAAAGAGGAGGAGAAGAGAGGTGGGAAGGTAATATGAGTTCAGAAGCGTGGAATTCACATCAAAGAAACGCTAAAACAGGTCACTGTCTTTACCAGAGTCTCGCCTTGGGTGAAGCTCTCCGTCATATGTTTCTCATTTAAACCCTCTGAACCACTGTTTGAAAATGAAGGCCAGGGAGAGACACGAGTATTATACACGTAGCCCGTGTCCCTTTTTTTCTTTTTTTTTTCGGTCAGCTGGAGTGTGTTTGCGTGTAATTTAGCTCGTTTAGTGAACATGGCACTAAAAAAAAATGTTACTTTTCCAGATGCCGCACCATTTATCTTAATATTTGCATCCCTACATCACAGTTTAACAGCTTGAGTGTTGGAATACCACCAAGCTATTACTTCCCCCCTCTGCAACGCAACAGCTGTAATATTTTCAATCACAAATCTCCCCTCTCTTCCTATTCCTCGCCCCATTTATTTCTTTCCCTCTCGCTGGCCACCGCTACCTGCAATAACTGATTGTTTCTCCCACCATCTATCCTCTCCCCCCCCTTCCTCCCTTCCTCCCGTCCTCCCCATCCTCCCTCCACCCCCCCACCCACCTCCCTCTGGCAACACCATCAGAAAGATCTACGATTGAACGCTGCTCCTTTCCTCTCCTCCTGCTCTCTCTTTACCACTTCCACTCATTTTCCCCACTCATCCTCCTCTGTCTCTGCACGCCTCTCCATTCTTCTCTCCATCCAACCCCCCGAAAACACCACATGCTCTGGCAGCGGCAGAAGAAGTAGCCTCATTACAAACAAGGAAAATCCATTTGGAGCAGCCGTCTGCTACTTCTCTGCCCCCCTCTGAACTCTCCAGAGAAGAAATGCCCCACATCTCTCCTCCATCCAGCTCTTGCCTTCTCTTCTCTCCCTCTTGGATTTTTCTTTCTTTCTAATTATTTCTCTCTACTTCTCTTTTTTAATCTGTTTTATCTGCTTCATAAGGCACTTACTCTCTTGTCTTTGTGCTACCTTTAGATGTGTGTGCTCTGCATTGAAACGCAGTTATAAATGTATCTTTTGATATGGAAACTATGTCATTTTATTATATACAATTAGATGATAAAGAAAGAAATATACTGTAGATTTCACTGAAATGAAATGTGTCCCAGTATTATGCTTTGCACTGAACATAGACTCCTCGCACACATTACACAGATTTAATCTTGGCTTTGAATTATATTACAGGATTTAGCACAATATGGACAATAACATAGTGATCCAAACAGTTTACACTGAAAGCGGATAAATATAAAACCACGTTATGTTTTTTTGGCCACTTGGGGGCAGCACAAACAAGCTATAAAACCATCAGTGATATATTCTCACCTCATGAGGTGACAGGCACTGACCAAACATTCGCTTATTCACACATCCATCCGCTACAGAGCTACATTAGCATTTGTTAAGAGTAGAGTTTATGTCCACCTGATGAATGCAAGTCCAATATTTACCCCGCTTTTGGCTGTGTTTTGCACTCCACTAACTCCTGAGGGAAATATCTGTCTGTTTAGGAGCTAAACGGCTCGCTATGTTCACCATCTAGCTGCTAACTTTGTCTGACGCGTGAGGCTGGGCTGAA
>JBAJHX010000040.1:10449610-10456418 GCA_037176925.1 Amniataba percoides
AGGAGAGAGGGAGAAGAAAGGAGACGTTTGGGAGGAACAGATACAAGTTGCTGAGGATGTGGAACAAAGAGGAAGCGTAAAGAAAAATGTGCGGCAATACAGAATGAATGACGTACAGTTTGTCAAAATCAACTCCCCTTCACGTCTTCCTTAGGCAGGAGTTGCTATTCTCTTCCCTCTGCATCACTGGGTGGCGCTAACGATACATCTGTACACCTGCCAACTCTCTCTCCTTCCCATCTCCCCCTCTCTCTCTCTCTCTCTTTCCATAGTGAATCACTGTGACAGCCTGGCTTGGCAGTCATAATTAACCAAGTGCACTAGCTGGTGTAGTGTGGCACTCCATACAACACAACACAATCGTCTGAAAGGGACAAACTCACAGGGCACAGAGTGGACGGAGCACACACTCAGAGCTGCCACATGGCATGATGGTTGTGGCTGCAAGAGTGTGAGACATTGTGGTGTTAAACCCAGAGGTTTAAAGCAGATGTATGTACAAAAATGTGCTTTGTTTTTCAATTTTCAACTTGATGACTAAATTAACGAGGGGTAAGTGTGCTCTTTTGTCTAGTTATTCTTAAGGGTGGGGAAAAGAAAATGATTTTAGGAGGTGACTCATTTGTGTATCATTGTCTTCTGTCACTGAGGATGGCTGTTGCTGCTTGGCTGCAGCTTGATAAAGTCAGCGTTGGGCTATAAGGCACCAAATGATCCAAAAAATACTGCTGTCCATATTTGTCAGTGTTCAATGAAGAGGGATATTTTTCAAGACTTTTTAAAGTTGTTCAAAAGGATGATGGATGATTCTGTGCTCACCACTGCCAAAACGTTTTTCGAGTGTCAGTATAATTGACTGTTTTTGCTAGATTTGTATGTAAATCTACCTTTCTGTCAGTATGCTGTCAGTATTTGCCGTCTGTCTCTCTCCAAACATATCCTGATCCAGAGAAAATCAGTCATTTTTGGGCTGCATTTCTGACATATGAAACACAGACTTGTCCTGCAACAGTTGTGGAACAAATTGTGTTATTAACTTATTTTGACACCCAAGGCATCCAATCAAAGTACAATTAAAGCACCCGTTTCTACTCAAAGCCACAGTTCTCCAAAAACGAAAGAAACAACTTACATGGATGCAACTGTTTACACAAAAATCAGTTTCACAGCAGTTATGGGGGACTAATGGAAACGGTGCCACAGTTCCTTTAACTAGTACAGCAACAGGAACCAGGCCATTCCTGGCTCCCCTCCCGGCCCCGGGGGCCCAGGGCCCAGCCCAACTCACCACACAATGGACCGGCAGAATGAGAGGAACAGCCGGCCATCCAGAGATAGCCCCGCTGGTCAGGAACCAGAAAGGGAACCAGAAGGAATCTGGGAGGGGGGAGAGGACGGGAGCCCAGAGGATGGGAACCCAGGCAGCAAGGGAGAGGAGAAGGGTGGGGATGGTTGGCTGGTCAGGGTCAGGATGTGTGTGAGGGGGACAGTGTGTGTGTGTGTGTGTGTGTGTGTGTGTGTGTGTGTGTGTGTTTGTGACAGACAGTGTTGCGTGGTTCAGATAAATGTCTTGTTCCCATGCAAAAACACGCTCCAACCTGCACACACAGCGGTGCACACACACACACATACTGCCAGGATGTTTTTGCTTGTTTTCAGGTAATTAAAGTTGGAACAGCAACTGCGGGATGGAAGGCGGATGGAGGACAGTTGATGGAGGAGGGAAGGGGGGGTGGGAAGGTGGTGGTGGGACTGATGGCCCTGGGTCTGACCCCGCTGTCCTGCCTGCTTCCCTGGATAAGCAGACTGTCCTATCTGGCTTCTTCACACACACGGCCCGGGGCATCAAACAGTGAGTCACTCCAGAGTAGCGGCAGCCTCTGAACTATTACCTGAGACAAACATTAAAAAGTGAATTAAGCGAGAAGCGAGAGAGGTCTGAATGTGGCATTGGTCCGCCTGACCAGACCTGCTCCCTGCTCTATTTTGGGGGGTCTCCACTGAAACACACATACACACGCACGGTGCCCACTGTTTCCATGACAACAAGTGGAGCAGATATGCTCTCCCAACTGTCAAAGGACACATGCACACACATAGGCGCACATGCATGCACATGCAAATACGCAAACACGGTGCAAAGATAGCTAAGTGCTAAAGTGCTGTTTTTTAGTGCATTTTAGGCTGCTGTCAGACCAAAAGAGGAGAGACAATGGTAGGTAGGAAAAAAGGAAAGAGAGGAAAAAGGCCAAGGAAGTAGCTGAATTTAGTCATGTACTTTTGCAAAGAACAAGCACTTTCTACATTATTTCTTATAGCGTAATTGTACTGGATAGGGACTGCTTTAATAATTACAGTGACTCTTATCACCCGTGTGAGTGCGGCATTAAGACAGACTTGTATATCATCTCTTCTCTCAGCGGTAAAGTGGAAGACTGTGTCCTTGCCTTTTTGCTCTGGAACAAGTGCACCCTTACTGCTGCTCTGAGACACAAGAGAGGGATACAGAGAAAGACTCTACGACCTTTCTTAAATCAAAAGCACTCAGCAATATCAGCAATGATGGTTTTCACAGGGTGGAGGGATGTCAGAGTGTGTATGTGCATGTGGCGGAGGCATTACTTTGAGCATCACATAGAGAGATGTGAAATAGTCACTTCTGAAGAGCTATAGTAAGATTCAGTTCTTTGTTGCAAATACATCAGAGCCAGGCACATGTGTAAATAACCACATTTCCTTCTGTAAATGAATTATTTTTAGACCTGTGAATTCATGAATTAAATGTTCTTACGATGTTGCATTAATATCCCAGAATGTGATTTAATTTGTGAAGAAAAAAACTGCTATACAATTCAAATGAGAGGAGGCCATACATTCTTCTTAAATCTCAAATTCCCTTCAAGGTGCATATGCAGAAGCTATTTTGTCTTTGCTCACACACACACACACACACACACACACACACAGAAACAACAACAGCAAGCCTCTCTATACATCTTTGTAAAATAAAGGTGAAATAAGGCAGCCGCAAACTGGAAATCATGTGAAAGGCAGTAAGTTCTTTTACAAGCTTTCTTCCACATACTATGAATACAACATTTTTCCCAACCTCAGTCCCCAATTGCACTATAATTTTCTATTACAGTAGAGCAGTTATATATAGTGCATACTGTGGCTTGCATGTAGCTGTGGTTAAGACTTTTTGTGTGAACTCCTTGACATGGACTAGTTAAATATAGGTTGACTGATTTCGTATGTTATTTCTCCCCAAATGCCGAAATGCTTTCAGCGCAGAGGCAGTTAAGCATTAGAGGCTGTCTAAAAGGGAGAGAGAGAGAATCTCAAAAACACATTAAAGGTCTGAAAGCCGAAGCTTGTATCCGAGCCCGGCAATTTGGAAACTCATGAATGTTGTTTAACATCTTGTACGGGGTATTTCTCTCTCGCGCGCTTTCTGTTGTCTGTCACTACCTCCGTCTCCCTCTGTTGCATGACTGTGGCTTCTGGCATCGGTCTCCAGCGGTTCAGAGGCACTCACAAATGTATCCCGCTTGCTTTGCTCTCTGTTTCCCACTTTCTTCATTTTCAGGGTCTTGTTCTCCAACTGGCGCAGGCAACCAGGCTTACATCAGAGCCACAAACACACAGACCTCGCTCGCCCTGCCTAATAACCTGGCTTTCAGTCTAAAACACAAGAATCCCATTTTGGATTGTTCCCACTGGAATAACTGAGCGCCAGTGAAGTTGGACAGTCTGTGCCCACAGCAATATTTAGTCCATGAGAATTATATGAAATCAATAGCAGACCCAAACTATGTATTACGAAAATAATTTCTTGATTAGTACTTGGAAATCTTTGGTCAATATTTGCAGATGTTTGTATCTCAGTTTCATTCCAAGAGTGACTTTGGCAGTATCCGCATCCACTGTGAGACGGATATCTAACTTTCCTTTCTCATCTCCCCATTTCACCTTGCTACGTCGCTCACCTCGTCACATTTCTCCCTCCCAAGTCTTTCAGGCTTTCTGTTCCCCCACCCCCTTGTGCAATCACAATCTAATCCTTTGCAATCAATTGCCCCTGAAGAAACCGGCCGCCCCCAACAAACACACATACTCAGACACGCGTTTGACCCAGTGAGTAAACACAAGCCCATCGAGACACAAAGGCAGCCAACGAAAGTCTCATTTTTCACAAAAAGATGTTTTTTTGGTAACATCATGCTTGCATACTGGCATACACAGACAGAGCATGCAAATTCATGCACCAAAGCCTCTTAAATTAATGACAGACATTTTGTGTTGAAATAGAGGAGAGTTCTCTGAAAACAGGTTAGGGAGTTGTACTGAATTATTAAAACCAAAAGCATTTGGCTACAAGTGTAATCCCTTTTATATGGAAATGATAAACAAACATGGGATCAGGATAAACACACACATGTGCTTGAGTGTGTCTGTATGTGTGCGTCCTCCACCCTTGATCAGCTGGTGACTTGGTCTTATTATTGTCCTACCAGGCAAAAGCCTGGGGCGGTGCACGACTAATGCATTAGTGTCTTTGGCAGTTAGGGGCATCTGTCGTGTGTGGGTACATGGTTTTATGTGATTGCGTCTGGTAGCCTTGGGCACAACCAAAGACTTGTTATATCCAAACACAGAGTCTGTGTATGTGTGTGTGGTATAACTCAAGAATTTATGCAGATTTGATGACCCATACCATTTTTTTTGCTGCTTAACCTCAATGAAAATGTCATTTTAACATTAACCAGGTTTTTTCAGTTCCACAGTTTTTTGTTTAGTTGTCCCACTGGTATTTTGGTGCACAGATAAAGTTCATATTTAGGGGAACCTTTCAATCTGAGGGCCTGGTAAAAAAAAAAACGGTCCATGCTGTGGTCTCAAAAAGCATTTGAAGCAGCATTTTACTGTTAAAGTTAATTTCATGAAATTTTTACGAGACTGTGTTGTGTTACAGTAACAACACTGATTTAATAGAACATAATTGGCAGTAACAATGAGCTCAGCATGCTTTTGTTAAGCGGCTAAATGACAAAAAAGTAGGACATGGGTATGCAGCGGAATAGGAGTGTGTGTGTATGTTTCGTTTGTGCGTACAAGAAACAGAAGTGAAAATGAGTCTTTTGGATCCTGTGTGTGCGTGCATGTCTCAAAACACAAACCAGAAGCATCGTATAGCGCTATACACAAAAAGCATGCCGTCATTTTAGACTGACAGCTCAGCCATATGTTGCTGAGCTGCGTGTCTTTGTCTGTGCCTTCGACTTTTTACTGTCTGTGAGCATGCGAGAGAGCAATTTGGTGAGTCCATACCTGTGTGTGTGTGTGTGTGTGTGTGTGTATGTATATGGGTGTATGCATGCGATGCGCAATTCAGCTCTGTGTGTGAAATGGTTAAATTCGCAAACACAGAGTTGCAGCTGCACCACAATACGTGATCCCTGCGCAGCTGTGAATTATTATGTGGACAATTTAATATTGCCAAAGAGGAAATAGCAAATTAAGATCTTAGTTTTGCTGTACTGCTGAAGTGTGCAGCAAAATGTTTGTGTGCATCCGTTCCCAAATAAGCATGTGTTCTTCCTGCAAGTGAATTGATGCAATGTGTCTCTGATTCTGTCACCCCTAGTAGCAGCTTTATGCTCTTCACTCCTAAATGGGTAGTAGAGGTGCAAACAGACACCCAAGGGTCCTACTCAAACGCTTAAGAGGAAGGGGCTTTCCTCTCTCTAAAGCATCCTCAAACTAACAACTAGGCAGTAATTTGTCCTCTCACAGGGGAGGCATAAAAACCAGAACCCCAAATTCTTCGCAGTTATGGAAAAAGTGAAGAGAGAACAAAAAAGCCAAAATACTTTATCTCCCCCTCTAACTGAAAGTTATTACATTTTCTGAATGGTATGACTTTCTAATGGTTAGCATATGTGAATATGTGTGCACAGAGAGAGCGCAGTAGTTGAGGCTAAGTTAATAGCACAAGCAGAGGGGGAACTGGGAACCCTTGGCTTATAAAGGATACTTGTTTCCCTGCCGCACCGAAAACCAGATGTTGATAAAGAGACATAGGGGGAGGAGAGAAGACAGATGGGCAAGAAATTACCATCACTTGGGCCAAACATCTTGAAACATCTGCAAAAAAATTTCGGACCTTACAAGGGGAGATGGATTTATGCTCTCTCCTGGACTTTTATTGCTCCGTGAGAGCCCTTCTCCCTCCTTTGCTCCGCGCCTACTCTCAGTGTTACCAGGACTAAAGAGTTTCGCCGCAATCTGGAGCTGTTTAAAATCCTGGGAAAAAAAAGTCCGCTTCTTCCACAAATGGCTTTATCGTGGAGAGAAGACAAACACGTCTGTGCACCGTAGGAGCCATAAAGCTTCAGAGAGCGCCGCGGTATCAAGTCCGCCATCGCAACTACTAACTCGATATGAAACACATAAATGTCAAGGTACATTGCAATACAGACACCAGTGTGTGTAGACATCCTTGCACATGTGGGGCCAAAAACATAATTCATATCACATTTCTAAAAGGGGAGTTTGGTTACCATGGAGACACATCATCTACGCTACTATGAAACGCGCAGCTGAGGATGACATGTCCATATGGTGAGAGTACGACAGAGGGGAAGAACAGATGCTTTGATGAAAGGGCTGTCAATCCCAAATCCATAAGAGCAGCTGGGGTCATGAATGTATATCACATGACGCTACAGACACACATAGATAGATAGATAGATAGATAGATAGATAGATAGATAGATAGATAGATAGATAGATAGATAGATAGATA
>JBAJHX010000040.1:10466200-10495459 GCA_037176925.1 Amniataba percoides
ACACACACACACACACACACACACACACACACACACACACACACACACACACACACACACACATACACACACACTGTATCTCTATCTTTCCCTCAGCTGAAAAAGGCACAGGCAGACTGGCCTGCAGTAACCTAAGGCAAACACTTTCCCCGGACCATCTGGAAGTCATCTCGCCCGCAGAGCCAGTGAAAGCACAGAGCAGAAGCTACGTTTACAACTCGGTGATAACAACCGGTCCTCTTGAACTGAATGGTTGAACAAGGCATGCACCATAGCTCGTTCATAACATCTCATAAATTAAAAATTTCTATTCTATTCTGCAGCGCTCATACACATGTACGCCTCCGGGTTAAAACAAATAAACATTGGCAGTTTCAGCAACAATGAAACTTCACAGATTCGCATGACATGCCTTTTATGAATTTCCGACTATAAATTCAGTTCACTCTTATCTGATGTCAGACTCTGATTCAACAACAATGCCATCAACTGCAAGTTACATGGTCTGTTATTTCCACAAAAAACAAAGGATCTTCCAGAAAAGCAAGCAATTCAGTGTTTTTTTCCTGGCAAAAAATGATCATTTTTACCTAAATCTTAACTTGCTAAAGTAACATCCCCCTGCTTTTGTCTGTCATGTATGTAAAACGTTTGGTGGGTTCTTAGCCTACCATCAGCAAGGAGCTCATTGCTCCTCCAATGCAATCTCTGTGGGGAAAAGATGATGCCATTAATGGCAATTGTTTGCAGCAGTGCCATTGTGCACTTCTCTCTTTCGCTTCATCTTTCCCTCTCATTTCTCCCTTGTCTCTCTCTATCTGCAATGCTTCAGCGGTGGGTCGCAGAGGGAATATGGATAGATATGGTCTCTGGCAACCTCACAAGCACAGAGCAAGGACTCTGCTCTACTTCCATTTTCCAGTGTGGGGTTCTTTTGTTGGTCTCTGACAAAGCCAGTGGGCAACACAGGATGTGTGAATAGATATAGGAGGAGCAGGTGAGGAGTAGAAAGGCAGGCAGGGAATATTCAGTGAGTGGGAAAGAAAATGGGACTCATGATGAAAAAGAGGAGGAAGGGAAGTTTGCAGTGCATGTCTGAGGAAAAAGTGGCCTCTGACATGAATAAGGTCAAGATTAGGTGCAGAGGTAATGTGCCCACTCAAACTGAGCAACCCAGCGCGGTCAGAAAAAGAAAAAAAAAAACAGCGGGCCCGTAAGGATGCCGTCACTCCTCGCCTGTTTGTGTCCTCTGGTTTGTTCCCGGAGAGAGCAAGTTCTCTCATGACAATCACAGCGAAACATCTTGACGGCCGGAGGCACAAGGATAGGCGTTGAGGAAACCTGCAAGGGAAAAGAGAATAGGGCAATGATCTGTGTGTGTGTGTGTGATTGTGATTGTGTGTGTGTCCTGTGATAACGGTGCGTGAGAGCAGGAAACACACAGGGCCTGTTTTTGCTGCAGGGGTTCCTGGAAGTCAGCCGCCCAGTGTGATCGGCGACATACATAGACATAGACACACACGCACACGCGCACGTGACAACACACACACACACATACACACACACACACACACACACACACACACACACACAGGATACCTCGCCTCTGAAAGGGAAAAACATGCTGCGTCTGATACATGTGGACACAGACAAGCAGACTTCCTGCATTTTCCCACCTACTGGGCGGCCACCTGTAACACAGTCACACACACACACACACACACACACACATATTTTACATTCAAGGGGACAAAGCCAGAATGAAACAAATATAAGTTTGGAGTTGACAGTAAACAAGTGCCATTCGAGCCCCCGTAATTATCTGGCATTGGATCAGCATTGCCTGAGGCCAAGCAGCCATCAACTGTCAACATCATCATTACAAAAGCATCGCGACAAAAAGAAGCAGCTTGCTTAGCGCTGTGTTTTCTGATCTGTAAGACACACATCAGGTGAAGACAGCAGTGAGGTAATGCAGTTGAAGCCAGAAAGGTGTGCGCGAATAAGATGGTGAATCCCACTTCAGTCCATTTAGATCTCGATGCTTCTCCCCTCGACGATCTCCTCTCTCCCCTCGATATGTACTCACTCTCTTGACATTTCACATCCTGCCACGTCCTTCCCTGCCATTAGTACTGCCTTCCTGCCCTTTCCCATCACCTGACCTTTCTCGCCCACCTCCCCCCTTGCACACCTGTTCCCACTTCCCACAATTAGCATTACAGTATGTAAACGTGACCACTTCCATTCATTCTGTCTGAGATATTTCAGTGTGCTTTCGATTTTGCATTCCAGCCATCACCGCTGCCTGCCTGATCCCTGTCTGTGTGAACCCCTGCCTGTGTTTTGGACTTTGCCTGAACCTTAACTCGATAAGTTTTGCCTTGTCTTTCTTGCCTGCCCTGTAGTAAAATTAAACTTTAAACCTGCCAAGTCTTATGTTCTCAGGTCCAAGCCGTGTAATACTGCACAGTCACAATCTTACTTTTGGGTCATCAGTGTGCACAGAACTTTTTTTTGTCACTGTCGCACTTTGGTCTCCACATGGGGAGTTTGTCTATCTATGTATGTAATATATTAACAATTAGAAAATAGAAACAAAGGAGGCAGTATCAAAGTGCCAAACTGCACATAGTTAGAAATAAATATAAAATAGTTCAAAGTAGATTTGAACCATTTTTACCAACTGCACTCGTAAAATACACATTAATGTATCTGCGATAATATTTCAATAATACAATATGGAAAAGCAGAGCACTCACAGGAATAATTTTTAGTTACTTTCATTACTTTAAGTATAGTTTTATATTGTCTAATACTGACATTTTTATTTGTCAATGAGAGTGGCATAGAAATACATTTGTTTGAGTGTGTAGCATTTTATGTTAATGTCTTTTGAATAGAGTACATTCAGTTCTAAATGGCAACAAGTCATGAACAAATCTGTAAAAAGAGAAAATATGGGTGCAGCAGTGAGTAAATCCATTCATTTAGAGGATTATAACCAAGGTAACAGTAACTTTTGGAGTTGCCCTCAAGTACTTCGGCGAATACTTAATGGTTCTGCTGTAGAAATGATAAAAACTTGAAAATGAAAGTAACATTGATGGAGACTGGGAGTGCCAGTCTGTCAAGGAAAAAACCTGCTTTTTGTTGAATGCCCTTGCAAGGTTGACTGGATAGAATCTGCATCGAATGAGTCAAGGATTTTGTGTTAACTGCCTCAAATTTAATATCTGAAATATTTTTAATATTTTTCTGTTTAACTCAAGATATTTCTGCCACATCGCATAACCCCCTGATTCTATAATCATCATGTTATTATAGAATCCTGTCCAAGTTTTTATTCTTCACAAAACAATCAAAAATTTAAATATGAGATCTGCGGTACATTACTCTACATCTCCTGAAGCAATGTGCAACAATTCAAACAAAATCACTAACCCTCTGCTGATGGAGATGGAGAGGGATTGTGGGAGGGTGGAATAGAGACTGCATGAGCTGCATGATGCGATTGCATCTGCACTGCAGCATCTTATGCAGGTAGAGTGTCTGGAGAGGGATCTTACTCACACACTTGGGTATTATGGAATTCAACCCACCGTCTGGCTCGTAGTAAAGGAGAAGAACTAAGTGGGCGAAAACTGACAGCCTCGCCGGCTTCCATGAAAATGTAAATGAGTGTCTCCAACTTCTAGAGAGGACTGGCTAAATATCCTGACAGCATGCAAACACGTGAGACAATATGTTTCAAATCACACTCTTGATAACGACGTCTTATTATGTCATAGTGTATTACAGAGACTAAAATCCGTGTCTAATGGGCAAACAGTCAGACTGTCATCTTCACGACTACATTACATTTAAATGTGATGCAGGAGATGTTTTCTTTGAAAATAGTGAAATAAGACATAATTAGGGACATCCCCATGGTATTGTCTTTGTGTAAATCAGTCCCCAAATTGGCAGATATATACGTCTGTCATTGCCTCTCTACTGTGGCCTGAAGGGTATCCCACAATCCTTTGAGATGCGGTTTTCCATGTGCATTTGAAGTGAACACGTGAAAAACACATCTCCCAGTTGCCTGCCACCGCGCCGCCTCCCCATCCCTCTCCTCCCCTTCTCGACACCTCGGCGTTCCCTCTGGTCGCGAAACGAAAAAAGGAAAAGTTGACAGACGAGAGGGAGAGAAAGACAAGACGCAAGAAATGTTCTGGTGCTTTCCTAGTCAGTTTCAGTAAGTTTTTTTTTCTTCTTCTTCTTGAAGCGAGCAGAACCTCCGAAAGTTGAGTCCTGATTTTACACCAGGGATGATGGAGTGAATTAATTTGCCAAGACGGGACCGTGTTTTAACAACTGGAAGTGTACTCAGTCAATGAGACCTTTACAACAGATCTTGGGAGGGTTTTCCATTTGCGGGGGAAAATGACGAATCCAGGTATACTTGATATATCCTTGGGATGCACAAAAAAACACACAAAGCCATGTAAAATTAACTGCTCGTAGACATACTGCACAATTTATGCCCATGTATCTCCTAACAGGCATAGTTTTCATCCAGTAAGAAATATTTCATTAAGGAAACTGCAATACAGGCACTTCCTTTTCTGTGAAGGTTTTATACTTTGTAATTCCTACCCTCGCAACTTCCTTTCGACAGCTGTGCTAATCCCTTTGTTATAATGTCACACGGCTGATGAATCATCTCCTGAGCCTCTTGATGCTGGCGAAACAAATGTACAGTGGAATTCAATTGATGAAACTACTCGTCAGCTCAGAAAGTAATTAACCACCTAACGTTACTCCTTTGTCTTTGCACACAACAGCGCGTTCTTGACTCACTCTCTTCACACTCTTTCACAGCTTATTCTTGTCACACAAGGACACATTTAATGATGAGCAACGTGACAGAAAACATAGCTTTCATTAACATTTCACAAGATTGTCACAACAATGGTGGCAAAATAATGTTTTCTTTTATTCGATTCAATTTCCATATTTTTGTTTGGTGATGCTGACTGCATTATACTATAGCTTCTAACGGCATTAACATACTGCCATAAATTCAAAGGTATGTGGAAATTAAATTGTAGTACATGAGGCTGTACAGAAGTACATTCAAGTTTAAGTGGCAGCATCTCACTTTCTTGAGCTAAAAGTGTCTTCTCTATCAGCAAATGAATAAAAAGTCAGCGTGTCCTCATTGGTAAGCCTTCATTGTGAAGTCTCTAAGACTTGTTCAGAGGGAGCCTGTAACATTCCCCAAACTTCATATAAAAGTACCGAGGGAATGCTCTCACCTCAAGTATTGAATTTACAATGATGCTACCACATGTTAGAATGATTTTTTTTTTTACTTGGATTCACCACAGCAAATGTACTGTACAGACAGGAGAGGGAAGAAAATATAATGGGAAAGATAAAGGATAGAAAAAGTGAGAAGGCTTATTGTGAGGAGAAAAGAGAGAAGGTGATGGTAGTGATATTGTTGTGCACATGTGAAATAGTCATACCACAGCTAGTGTCTAACCATACCTGTGTACTTATGGGGCTGGGAAACAGTTCCTGCACACATGCATGTATAATAGCTGCCAAAGGTTGCCATGATTGGCGGTGCTGCTCCTGGCCCCATCCATCATCATCACCCACCTTGCTATACCTCGCTTGCGGACCCGACTTCCCAACTTCCCTCAAATCATTGGCCAGATGGCCCTCGCCAACGCTTGCCCGCTTTACACACCTGATATGAAGCTATCCGTCATCTGATAACGACCGAGCCTTGGCGGTCCCCCAGCTGGGGCCTCTGCTGCAGCACTGGGCACTGGCGGGTATCGGGGATGGGTGGCGGCGGGGTGGTGCACAGCCTGACTGCCCCTCTGATGGATTAGTGCCAGGTAGTGTGGCTGGGGAGGGGCTGGGGGTGCTGAGGGGTGTTCTCTAATAGGATTCACAGTCATCCAATGGACCATGGAACAGGTGGAAGCAAAGAGAGGGACAGCGGGGAGAAAGAGAGCGTGTGGTATGGATACAGAACAAAGAGACAACTGTAAATGAGGGGAGTGGCAATGTAAAGGGGGAAAAAAAGTGTAATCTTAATACATGTGGTTATTATTACAACCATGAAGGTAAACTGTCATTTTAAGTCAAACCACAATTTCCTCCTGACAGTCAATGCTGGTGTCTCTTAACCATGACAGCAAGTGTTCCCTGATTGTACCTTTGGAAGACACTCACGCAAATGTTGCAGTCCTGCTAATTGGAGCATCAGATCAGAAGATGCTTGTTTGAGATTGTGTGTTTTCAATGACGTGTCAGCCTGGAGGGCATCATGTTGTATTTTACCATTTAATTTGGAGAACCTGTTAGACAAAAGGTGACCTTGTATATGTTTGCATGACTGAAACAAAATGATTAAATGCGAATGCAGACACAATTGGAGGACAGAGAAGAGGAGAGTGGTGGTTTGGGAGAAGGGAGATCACTTTTTTTTAATGATGGAAACCATGCTAAAGCTGGCACAATAAAATATTCTACTTTCAGCGGAAATGAGGAAAGAATTACCTTTCATTCACTAAAATGATTGTATAGCATATTGCATGGAATATATTCACATGTAAATAATGACCAACATCATGATTTAATACTTTACATGTTAACAACATCTCTGTGTTAGGGTGATTGACAGGACAAAAATGCTTTAATGGCTTATGCTGAGCCTAATGTAGCAGTGTTTCCGACTTTACACATACCAATGCGCAGAGAGGAAGGCTGGCAGCACAAATACAATACACAGATGTGCACATACACTCTCTTGCACAATCACAGACAAACTGTCTCTTGCACACACAAACACGCGCGCACACACACACACTCTCAAAAAACGGCAGTTCTCATTAGCGAAGTCAGTGTGCTCTAGGCAGGCAGGGCCCCTGCAGCAGTCTTCGGGAGTCAGAGGAGCCATTTGTCAGTGGAAAACAATTAGCGGGGAATGATCCGTTCCATTGGTTTTAATGAGTACAGCCGGGTCACTCTGCTCACAGCGGCAACACGCAAAGGTCATCAAAGGCTGAGAGCGACGCACAACCAAGTCACATTCATAAGCAGGGGTAGAAATAACCACGGCCCACACACACACACCCCTTTTCATTTTCACCTCTTTTTGCTGCTTCCAATGTACGGTGCACATGCAGTGAAGGATATGCGAGTGCCCACACACTGATGCAATCATACACTGACAAATGGACACACCCTGCCATCTCACTCACATCTATTCCTCATCCCTTTCACGCAATCCATCTCCCTCCACGTCATTGCAGACTCTGAAAAGTCATCACAGTAGGTGAAGTCTTGTAAGGGGGGTATTGTGTATATAATGTGACCTTGGACAGTGACTGTGGCATAATAATGTAATTCATACACCATGTTAGTGTGGAAAGCTAGCTACGATATGGTAGCTATAGAAACATGAGGGAGTCAAACTGTGCACTTTTATTTTCCATTTCAAAGGAGAATATATAATAGCGTATGGCAAAAGCATGTCAGTAATGGTAATAAATGGATGTCCATTATACAACTGATGATGACATAAGATACCCGACATGAATAAAGGTTATCTGTGTATCTAACTGCTTTGTTTTTCCTTTAAAAATATTGTCCTTCTATTTGACACACATTACAGAAGCAGTAAGGTCGATGGGACAGAGAAGATGTTGGGAATTTATTTCAAATGAATTTAATTGAACAATTTAATGGCTCTAAAGAAATCTGTGTATCCTCAGGTCAAGAATGATTGATGAAAATACCCAGGACTGGCTCCATATTTAGGTTAATTATAGATGACCAGAGGCACATTAACCAAAACTGACAGATGATCGCTTCATTTCACTTGAACGCTGCGTGGACGTTTAGTATAGGAAAATACCAGTCCTCATGCTCTACAGTCCCATGCATGTATTGCCTAGAGCCACAGCTGAAATAACCAGTAATAGAATAGATCGATATTATACTATTAGCCTATTAACCCATATGTTTTTGCTAGCTCAGAGGTTGTAACTACAATGGCTGGCAGGAATAATTCTACCAGCATTTAAAGCAAATTTTAATTAGAGTATCAATTCATGCAACATAAGCTTTTCAATTTTTTTAGCATGATTAAAAGATTTAAATACTGAATGCTTTATGTTTTGATAAAATCATAAATTGCACGCACATGTACACACTATATAAAGTTTGCAAAGCTAATAGCGTAGCCTGTATCTTCTTTCACTGAGGAGAAGGTGAAGGTGTTTTGATCATCTAGATGCTGAAATAGATCCACAAAGCTCCATGCAGACACAGGTTTGGTCGTATTAATGTATTCATTTTGACGCATCACTTAGTATTTATTTACATATCAAATCAAGGTTCTAATTGCTGAGAGGCACTGACCTTCAGTTCTGCCCACACAAAACGTAAAAAGGCCTTTCTTTCGATCGGCTGATTTTTCTGCTCTTGATTTCTCGCTCAATACAAACACTAAAACCCATTAAAGCATTTTCATACTGCCTGCTTCCTTTAACAAACAAATACATACCTGCGTGTGTGTGTGTGGCTACACCCACTGTATGTAGTATACTCTAGATTAAAATAGCAACTACAAGTGTTTCAGATATTTTTTTTTAATTTAATAGATGATCTTCAATGTCTCCATCTCTTCTGCCCGCCCCTCACCCCCCATTCTGATATATAAACCAACCACATTCTCCTCTATAATTGCACTTCAGACGCACTGGGGAAATGCAAAATGTTGAAGAGTTATGAGCCACATAACAGGACTCTCCCTGTCAGTGTGTAATAGCTTTGGTTTGAAGAGGGAGAGGGACATACATACAGAAAGAGCAGCGGAGTTTGAGAAATGGAGACCACCAGTGGAAACGCACCGAGCTTCATACAGTGTTCACACAGGAAAAGGTTGCCCAAATATGTCGCCACTTCACTGCCTTTAATGGAAACATTAAGTGAGCAATGGCCATTTAGCAAAGAGCCCACCTGGTGCAACCACAGCCCCCGAGCCCCCCCTCCATCTGAAACCAGAGGAGAGACCCCATAATGGCTTGTGAACACTGTGACAAGTAAATGGGTGGTGGTGAGAGTTTGGGTGTGTAAAATGGAAAAGCCCCATACAACAAATCCATGTAGTTATTTGTATTGTCCGTTGAATCTTAGTTTTATTTTATTCATTTGAATTCTAGTGTTTTTTTTTTCTTTTAAATCAACATATTCTTTTTTTTGTCTGTTTCTTTTGCATTAGTGGCTGCTGGACAATAAAGCACAGTGGTAATTTAATTGTCACTTACAACACAAATTATGATGAATTAATAAAGTTGAAATAAACACTTCCACCAGAAGTATGTAGCATGTATGACGGGGTACTTCTACAGCCTGTGGGGTGTCAGGGTAGCACTGGAAAGACTGTCACATAACTGTGCTAATTTTAAAAAGGATAGACTTGATGATGTGGTTTTAAAAGAATCCACCTAACACACAAATATGCTTACAAATTGGTGTAAATTTGAGGATTGGTCATCACAGTGACCACTAAAATCACCAGCTATGATAAGCTGATTGCACAGGACACACACATCCCTCCCACTAATGTGAGTCAGCTGTAACACCTGAGCACCACAGCTAAAAATACTGAGAAAGTAAAAGTAAGCAGTTAAAACCCAAGTGGTAGGAGTACAAACACAACTTAACCAAACGTGACCTATTTCCTTTATATAAAAACACTCAATTGCCACAAGCTAATTAATACTAATGCAGTCTGATACAACAGCTCTGCAATAATTCTGACAGTCACGAAGATGATAATGATCAGTTTGTGTGGAAAATGTTTTGGAGGCTTCACAGGTTTTGAAGACAGCAGCTGGTGATGCTGTTGAAATGTGCTGTGTTATACTGACAAGTGTTACTATTATTTTGTCCATCCCATTTGAATAAATAAAGACCTGGAAATTGAGAGGTTGTGTAAATGTAGTATTAAACATGAACATGAACAAAATCCAGACAGCAATGTGGTTATAGTGTAATTAGTCACTGAGTCACAAATTCACTGTCAAAAACTAACTATCAATTCACATACTGATACTCTAATTATTTTTTGTGGATACTGGGTTTTATTGTGTCATTGTTTGAGTGTTTCAGTCGTTGGATGTATTAGATTGGTGTTGGATGTATTTCTGAGACATTAGCAACACTACAGGCAGTCTCACATTGAACCTCTAATAATCCCCTGCCTCACCTGTCAATTTCTACTCTACTGTAGAATGAAGCAGGGATGCCAGAAATCATCTAAAATGGGAAAACACTGGTCTGGTAATTTGATATAGAAAAGATTAATTGCTACAGCTAACAAGAATAAGTTCAGAATCAGTTCTGCCATGAAATCACCTTCAGATTCGGTATGATTTTTTTTTTAATTTTTCTAACAATGGTTAAAAAATGAATAGTTGTCTTGTAACAAAAGTATCTTCATGTCTCACCCTGCACATTCACCTGCTTTGTGTGTTCAGCTCAAATAATTCAGATAAATACTCTTTATGTTGCTGCAACTGTCAGGGCTACGAAACACAAGTGCTCAGTGAGCGTGGACATGAGTTCGAGCATTTATTTAATGAAGACACGTTTCTTGCATTCCCTGATGCTCTCTCTCTCTCTCTCTCTCTCTCCTTTCTGGCTCACACACACATTTGCTTGCAAAGTGCATCAGCGAATGAAAGGATGTGTCACGGCAATCGGAACAATGTAATTAGAAGTGTGAGAGAGGTGGAAAGTGCTTTATGGTGATAATGTGGCACAGTAATTAAGGGGAAATATCATGACCCTAGTGCCCACGGCATTTTTAAAAAGAGTCATTTAAGCCCGAGATTACGCAGTGATTGTCAAATCAATGGAGGAGAGGGAGGGGGAGGGAATGTGGAGGGTGAACCTGTCTTGATGGGGTGCATTGGCGATGAAAGAGACAGACTCAGTATGTATGTGCACGTCTGCATGCGTGTGACCGTGACAGTAAATGGACTGCAGGTGAGTGTGTGTTTGTGCGTGTGTGTGCGTAGGTACATGGATTTATGTTCTTGTTTTTCCTACAGTTTATTAATCAATTCAGTAATCATCCACCATCAGATTTTCTGCATGAGGGGCTTACACTTGTTTAGCGCATCACCTAATATATAAATACAAAGTGCAGTATACTGTATCTGTATTATATTATTCACTAACTAATGTTTTGACACTGTCAAGCTGCAGTTGCAGAACAACCACAAGCGGAGGAGTAAGACAAAAGGGAGAGGGGGAAAGAGTAAGACAAAGGGAACAAGGGAAAATAGAAAGGGAGAGATCTCGGTAATGACAAGCACTTCACAGTCAGATCCGACCTCCCTCCACCCACGCACCCCGATGAGATAATTCCTTCTCCAAATTGCAATCAAAGCTCAGAAAAACACTTGAGGAGCAGGAGCCCTTTCAGCCATTAACTCGCCAGGTCCTGGGGTGCTGCTTTTTAAATATTACATTTCTTTGAATGTGTTTTCTGCATATTGTTTTTTTCCCTCTCACTTAATCATTATTCCCATTTCTCTTTGTCTTCAACTCACCATTAGTAACGTTTGGGAATTATTAATATTCAACCTGAGCAACTGCATTGACAAAAGAATATTAAAAAGTTTATGCACTAAATTGCGGCCCCCCTCACTCCCCACCCGACTCGACCCCTTTGTATATGCTTGCATGACCTTGCTAATATTAAACAAAAGACCGCATTCACCAGAAAGATGCTAGTTTGGCCATTTTCTTCAGGTTCCTTTGTCATGCTGAGAGGGACATTGTGAACAACAACAACAAAAGATGCATGCTTATTAGACTGTAAGAAATACAAGTGGGACCAAATAAAACCAGCACAATCTGTCAATGTTTTTAAAAGCACACCTTAAAAGAGTCCCTGCTGTTATATACAACAAGTGAGAAATACTATCCAATTAAAGAAAATTTAAACATTAAAAATTTAATGCCGTCCGACACTAAGCTGCCATCCATTGTGTTGTAGACGTCAATCAGACCTTCAGTTTAGCAGCAACATCGTACAACCATTAACCAGTGTGGTCACCCATTTCTCGGTGCACATGTGGGTGTCCTCAAGAGGAACATCATGAAACAGAACAAGCACAATCCGTTCAGAGGATCGAAATAGAAAGTGGGTGTTTGTGTGAAAATGCTGCACGTAGGTGGACGACATGGCTGACGTAATGTTTTCATGTATGGTTCGGCAATATGTGAGCAACGGGTCAATGTCCTCATATCCCTCTAGGAATAAACAGTATCCCTTCAGGATAATGTGGCGACCCATTTCAGCATTACTGTGACCCGTCCCCACGCAGCCTTGAAAGACCCTGAATGGCAGCGAAAAGAAAGCCCAGTCCTCTGCTGTAGATTCTGTGTCAAGTGGCTCTATTTGTCATAATTATGTGGTTGTAAAGGGAAAGTCTAGAAAAGGTCTAATCAATCTGATTTAATTAAGTGCAGTCAGTCATTTGAAATGAGCAGAATAGAATTAATAAGCACATTGTAAATTTGCATTTAAACCCATGTAATTATGCCAATTCAGTGGCCTCACAAGCACACTCACTTTTTCAAAAGAGCAGAAAAGAGACTGAAATAATTTCTCTTTTTTCTTTATTTGATTCTGAATCGATATGCGGTGAAGGGAAGTGGTTTAAATAATACAAATACCACACGGATTACATTGTTTGAAAAATATGAACATGTCGGTTGTTGCTCTGCTTCTAGTGGGAAGGATAGGTGTTAAAACAATGAGTTTTCCTATTGAATAGGGATGCTTTGTTCCTTAAGTAATAATAATCATGCATCTAAATACTGTCTGTCAGTGTCAGAATAAATAATGACAAATCACTGAGTCTGACTTAAGTCATTATTTTGGTCAATTTTATCATTCCTTTGATCATTCCTGCATAAAATCGAGTATGTAGTATGGAGAAAAAACATCAGTGACATTAAATCAAGACACAACTGATTTAATCTAGAAAACTAAAAAAACACTATATAAAAATTTCTAGAGTTGTAGTGAGGAGAGAGAGAGACGATCTTAACCTGCCCCTTTACCGTGCATTAGTAAGTGGAGGGGAGACTGTATGAGTGCGTGTTGGGAGAATAGTGTGTGGGTTAGTAGGAACGAGAACGACCAGCGATTGGTTCGCTGCATAACAGGGTGACTTGGAGGCAGGTTGAATGGTGGACTGGCTTACTGACTGACCGGCTGACTGACTGACAAGGTGACTGGCAAGGTGACTGTTTATGTGTTGGGTCTCGCATGAATGATTCTCTGAGACACACTGAAGCATTTCCTCCAGAGAGAGACAAAGAAAACTTCCTTGACTTCCCTTTTGACCTGCTTTCATTGGCGTACGCTTTGTAAGAAAATATTCAAAAAGACAACCAGCCTGTTGTCTGGAGCCACAAAATAATCAAACAACTTTACATCTCAACCATATTCTTCTTCTTCTTCAACAGGCCTGGTGTAAAAATCTAACAGCGCTGTAATTTTCACACAGCGAAACGTTGCTTTTATTGCTGTTGCTTAAAAAAAACTTTCTTAAGCATATTTCTGAACTGTGGAAAAGCATGTCAAACATGATTTGACATGCTGTGTGGAGAAATAAAGGCAGACAAAGAAACATCACTGCCTTGCCGACAGAGCTTACCTGCTATGGAAACAGCTGAAATTAACCACCTCCCACAATCCTTTGTTCTATTTACGTTTCAAATTCCGCTTGATCAACTCCACCTCTCCCACTGAAAACCATATGGGCATGATGCAGGCCTGTGCTCTAAACAGATATTACACTTTCCATCACAAGCAGCGCTGCACATCTCTTTTTTAACTGGGAACAGCTGAAAAGGGTAGTGTTTTGTTTTCTTTTTTTGTTTTTTTACAAAAATGTGTCTTTGTGCATATGTGTGTGTGTGTGTGTGTGTCTGTGTGTGCATGTTGAGGGAGATAAAGAGATTCGTTATTGAAAGAGAGAGGAGTGACTCTGTCGATGAAAAGATGCCTACGAGGGTTTACTGTATCTTAGACATCTGTTTTTTTTTTTTTTTGCCTTTCTCGTGATATCAGAACGCTGCCTCGCGCTCTCAAGATTTCCCAAGCGGCGTTGAGTCATTTCCAAGCGGCTTCCTCCATCTTGCCGCTAATCAACAAAGTTAATTTGTTTCCCCATTTATTTTTATGAATCCTCAAGCTACCACACTTGGGTTTCCGCCGCTCCACAATATATTTCTCCAGCTAACTGGCAAAAGCTCTCTTCATTTATCAGATCCACACAGCCGGCTTATTACAAGAGTCCTCTTATCTGTCATATTTTCTTCCAGTAGCGCCGCAGTGGTTACAAATGGGACTTAGTCTATCTGGCTTGGAGCTGATGAGGGGGGAAATGAAATTATTACGATTAGATCTGACCCATATGCTGGAGTGCTTGGAGTGTGTATTGGTGGTGTGTGTGTGTGTGTGTGTGTAGCGTTGGCAGAGGTAGTGCTTCTTTATTGTGTTTATGTGTCTCACACTGTGGTGGGTGGCAATGGCTAGCAGCTAGATTAAGGCATTAGGCAGTGCCTGCACCAGTAAAGGTGGGTGATAATAAGAAGCAGATCTCTTTCAATTGGTAATATTAGGTGATGCTCAGCATTTGAATTACCCTCTTTCATCTTTCTTTATTTCTCTTTCCCTGGCTTTCCCATTCATCTTTTTTTCCCTCCCTCTCTCAGACATACGCTGACACACACTCACACTCCCCCTCTCTTTCTTTCTCTTTCTTGCTCTTTTTGTGAATAATTGAACAGCTAACCCGGGCCAAGGTTTAGTGCTATCATCTAGCATGCCGTCTGACTGCCAATCAGTTGACTCATCTACTCTTGTGGAGAAAACAAACAGGAGGGCACTGATGCAAGCCAACAGGCAGCACTCCAAATCCTGAACCAACAGAATGAGTAGTGGGCTGTTATCTGTAGCAATCCAGCCACAATGGGAGAAACAAATGGATTCGATAGATGTAATAAATAGATTCAGCTTTTTCTTACACATAAACAATTCGATGGAGATCTGAGTCAGGTTTTCAAGCAGCTGTGACTACGTTAAAAAAAAAAGAGATTCTCAGAGGGAAATAAGAAACGGCTTTAGGTATTAAACCCCTCCTTGTTTCAGGTTAAGTTATGATTCAAGGTCTCCCAGTAACTGTGCATCTAGAGTAAATTTTCCTGCAAACTGTTGTGCAACATCTGAAGCATTGCAACATGATAAAACCTTTTCATAAAGTGTTGTATAGTAAACATACCTGTGTGACCCTCACACAGTGACCTGCACAGTTAACCGAGATGAATCAGGAGCTGCACGTCCCCTTTGGTAAGGCAAGACGAGAACTCTTTGGCCACGTTTTAGTTATTAGCTATAAGTAGATGCATGACCCTGCTTTAAATCAAAAGATGGGTTATTGAGCTTGAGAGGTTGGCTGGTTTCAAAGGGCCCCAGCTTGTTACATTGTGGTGAAAGAAAGCAGACGAGGACTGGTAACTGCTACCACGACTCCTGCTAATAACGATGATTGCAAAAACAAAGGACAATTCAAGATAATACATGTAATTATATCAATTAATATGCAAATAACAATGTTGTGCCTAAATGAATCCAGACATGTGGCAAACAACAAATGAAAAAAACATGTAAGAAGGAAGCTCCATCAGGAAACTGAGCGGTTGTTCAGTTATTCAGAATGTGTAAAACCAGCACCTTTTAAAGGATGGGTTGCATGTTGCAGGTCCACCATCCTGCAATGGCTTTTGGTTAAAGAGTCTACGATACATTGAATTGTATGAGAAACACTTTTTGTAGTTCTGGTCTCCATAAACAACTTTCATAAGGCATATTAGGCTGTAAGGGCTGAATAATTGCACCAACAAATAAAACTACAAATGAAGATTTGCTTTGGCCGTAGCAGAGCTCAGGGCTCACCCATCGGCTGATGTGCTGCCAGTCACATTTGATGAGAATAGTTAGGTACCGTATTGTTCGGACCATAAGGCGCATAAGGCGCACCGTCAATGCGATGTCAATGAACGGTCTATTTTCATGCATAAGGTGCACTGGATTATAAGGCGCATTACACACAGTGCGTATCACTCCGCGAGGCTCCTGACTACGGTGGCCGTAATGCTCCAACAATCCATCAAGCAGCGCAGCTTTGTAGCTTACCAAAGTCGTACTAAAACATTTTGACCGTTTTTTTAAGCGCCGTGTACCACATAAAATCTGTTCTAGGTCAGTAAGCACAGTCAGAATTCATACATAAGACGCACCTGATTATAAGGCACACTGTCGATTTTTGAGAAAATTTAAGGATTTTAAGTGCGCCTTATAGTCTGAAAAATACGGTACCTTTCTATCATTACCAGCTGTCATTCCTTCATTATACTGTTGCTGCTGGTAGTACTCGCTACGTGCTGTTATCACTTTATTAGCTTGTCAATTGATTTCTCCTCTCTTTCTGGTGACCCTGGCTCTTCCAGTCCTAGTTCTGTATTAATATACGTGGCAGTGGTGCCTCTCCCCATGTGCATTTTGCTATATCCACCGCAGATGTCAGGGTTTGTTGGCCTGATCTGAGCTCATCAGTATTGAGTATGTGTTGATCTGATACTTATTTATGTATCTCACATGCTGAGATAACAGCCACAGCAACTCAATTAGGTCCAAAAAGTGGTGGTCCTTGTTAAATACACTGAGTTGATAATGAATTAATGACATGACATGATCAGGTAGAGAGGAGAGAGATTGGAACTGCTACTCATGAGATTTCTAAGCTCTACGTGTGTGTGTGTGTGTGTGTGTGTGTGTGAGGACTCTGCTCCTTATAACTGTGGGTTATACTTTATATTTGTGAGCTTCTCCTGGAGTGTCTTTGACCAAAGGAGTGTATAATGTATGTAAAATCTGTGTCCTCTGATGTGTCGCTCACACACACACACACACACACGCACACATAAAGCAATTCAACTCTAGTTAGGAGACTCTCTAACACTTGCACTTTAAGTTCTCCCCACGCAGAAACACTTCTTTGCACCTCAAACCCCCAGACATCCTCCTCCGTGTTCACACACAGCTTTGCACCAGAACATATCCCTTCCTTCATCTCTCCGCCTCCCCTGTTTCCCGTCAGAAAAGATCAAGGTGCTGCAGCACGAGTCAAGCTGTCACCATAAGGTGCCCTCTCCATACTTAACATGGCCTGATCAATAATCATTGGTTGGGAGGACACAAGGACGAATGATGAGCAACAGGCCCAGGGGACTCACTCACACACATACATACACACACACACACGCGCGCACACACACACTCACACACACACACACACACACACACACACACACATACATCCATGTTTATCAGTTTTTTTCTCCCTCATGTTGATGTGTTGTTCTCTACTGAATATTTCAAAGCCACTCTACAGCTCCACCTATTCACCTCTGCATACACACCGCTGTGTAGCTGTGCACTCATGACCCTCAACACACACACACACACACACATAGAGACAGAGCTTCTTTGGCTCACACACAATGAACTGTACGCTTAATATACCGTACATGACAGCACAACCAGGCATGGAATGATCAGTGCAGCTTCACAGAAACAAAAACAAACAAACAAAAACAGGCAAAATACTGCAAAAAGGTGACACAAGAAACTAATGGATAAGAAATGTTTCTGAAATTTACATTTTTTTCTATCTTAACAGGCATATAGAAACATAAAAGAGTCTTGCTCGATGAGTATTATCTTAAAAATAGTGCTGTTTTACTTATGGCTGAAATTATTAGTCCGTTAATCAATTATCATACTGACTGGAAGTTAATCATTGACAATTATGTAATTTAGTCATTTGTAATTTATCAGTGAAAACTACCAAATTTAGATTATTTGATTAAATGTACAAATACAAGACATTCATTGATAATGAATAAATATGTCTTCTGTTCAGTGTTCAGCATTTAATTAATTAAAAGCAACATGAGGTATATGAAGGGGTTCATATCTCATTTAAAGTCTTTTTACAGTTTTAAATATATAAATGTGCTGTCCATGTTCAAACCGTCAACTTCACTAAAAATAGGTTGTTTGCTACAATGACAAAGATTTACAGAACGTAAGTGGGACATGGATTCTTGTGCCTGGTTGTTCTTACATGTTATGTCTCTGTAATGGCCTTAATGCAAGTGGTTCAATGCTGCCATGTCCCACTCATTTCATTAGCATCAGGTCCTTGGACAAGGCTAGCCGAGGTCTCTCGAACGCAGCTTGTTTCTACAATAATGGGCTACGAGGCATGTAAGTGGTGAACAGAGGAAACATTAATATTTGAAACCATTTTGAAAACCATTAGGCTTGTTGTGTGTGTGTGTGTGGGTATGTGTGTGCGCATGAGTGTGTTTTATTCTAGCCAGTAAGTAGTCAGAGGTTAGTGACTGTTAAGTAAATAAAACGCAGCAGAGAGTTCTTGTACCAAAAATCCTTGATGCATGGGTAAAGCAGTCTCTGTAGGCCCGTGTGTTTCTATGTGACTCTGCTTCTGGAGCTTTAGGTAGAGCTGACACGTTTTATTCTTTGTGTTTCTTCACATTCACAAACAGCCCTGTCCCTCTGTGAGTGTGATTGTGATTTTCTCTCTGAAAATACGGACTTATGTAAATGTGTGCACTCACTTTCACGCCTCTGTGTGCGTATGTGCACGGCGAGGCATATTAGTGTTTCTTGGCCTCTAAGTGAGCACATCTGCAGCGAAAGCTCGACATCTGGATCTCACATTTTCTCCCACCACCACTGCTCCCACTGAAAACGGGAGAAAATAAGAGGGAGAATGAAGTGCTACTCAAGCAAAGAGATAACAAGTACTCCTTCAGAAACACCACTTTCTCCTCTTAAACCCAGATATTCTCTCCCTCTTCTTTCTTATTTCACTTAGGTGTGTTAGCTCTCATCCAAGTCTTTATGTTATCATATAACCAGGTGAGCAATACGTATGCTTATATGTTTCTTTTAACATGACCTCAAAATGTGCATGTGAATAAATAGTATTAGAAGTGTTAGAAGATGCAATATAGATTGTTCACAACACAATCTCGCCTGAAGATCCATTTAGTTGCTTCTATGGAGCTTAAATTTCTCACGATCTTCATCAGGAAAATGACATTTGCCCAGATGTCATGAAATTAATTATTCTTTTTTCTGAGCACTTTCTTGAAATTGTATGCTGGAATAAAAAAAAAATAAAAAAAACGTTTTAACATTCATCCATTTGAACTTCCATATAGTAGACACTGTAGAGCTTTTGATCATATCACATGATCTGCTGATATTATATGGTTTATGATATTCAACAACATAAACCATAACCATAACATCCCTCTCTCACTCCAACCCAAACCACCAGTGTTAATTCTCACAGGGACAAGATTTTGTTCCCCGCGTGGACGGTTAGTCACTCACTGATGATGATGTGAACAGTTTTTTTGTCTTCACAACATGATAAATACATAAAATGCACACACACATACACACACACACACACACACACACACACACACACATAAAGACTCCAGCTAGGATGGCAGCTTTTCAGCTGGGCTGATTTAGCGGTCACAGAGTCAAGCTCTCTGCGCTCTGGGACAGACAGTTGGTCATTGAGCTCGTCCAAGACCCATTTAGCCCTCTCACCCAAAACAGATGTCAGAACACAGGCCACACACACACATGCACACACACATATATGCACACACAAACTGGGGGGATATTTCAGTTTTAGCATAAAGTATATTTACACTTGAAATAACGTACACTAGTTACTTTAACATAAAATCTGTCAAGGCACTGCACAAGCCATTTATATTCTCATATTTACAATTTAAAATTTACAAAAACATGACTTTTGGAAAAAAGTTAAGTGTTTAGTGAAGTTTGACTTAACTTTGACTGGCTGGAAAAAAGTCTGAAGGGCATAAGGCTTCTCTGTCTTCTTCCTTCTCCTCTTTCTCTCTGCCTTTCTTTGATCATGATACAAGTATATTCACTTCAAAAACTCCCCAGGCCCTCTCTCCCCTTCCCTTCTCCCTCTCCTTCACCCCACTCCCCCCCTCCTCTATTTCTCTCTTGCCACCATCTATTAGATGACAAGGGACCAGTTCAGAGTCCGTATCAAAGCCCATCTGGGTTTGAAGTCTGTCTTTCTCTGCCTTCCAGTCATCCTCTGGAGTCCGTGTACAGCCGCCCATGACCGCCCCAGCTCGTGCTGCTTCCAGTCCCCTTGACTTAGGAGGGTTTCTGGGGCTGCGACAGCCTTGAGGTGGGTGGTTAGATAGAGCATGACCTGGCTCCATGCTGGTCAATATTTTATATTATGAGGCTGCTAAAGGCAAAAAAAAAAAACTAGGCAGCAAATTGGAAGGAAATTCCTTCTTTCCTAACCAACTTTTCCTCCAGTGAGCTGTAATAATATAATAATATATCAACATGCAGTACCTGATTATTGCTGTAATGATCACCATCTCCCTTATAATATGCATGGTGGTTATGTAAAAGCAAACAGTACATGTCCAATCAGAGTCACAGGCACTGTGATGGCATTTCTAGAGAGGATTTAACATATACAACTAAGTCTGATTATTTTCATCTGCGAGGACAGGTGTGCACATTTGTAGTGTCAGCTGCACTCTCATTCACATGGACAGTGAGTCAACATTAAAATGGATTTTATTGTATTGGATCTGTTTTGACAAATCTCCTCAAATGGGAGAAAGCAGCTGTGAGTCTATGAGGCAGAAAAAGCCCAGAATGGCAATGTTTTCCACGTGGAAACACACACACACACGCACTCACACACTTACACACACTCAGGCATGCTCTCGCTATACACACATATCCCACAGCCTCCACACTTCATTCATTCTTGTCATCCTCCTCATATCCAGACATCAGTCACCATCAGGAACATTTAAAGAATCAAAAAAACATGTTTTTTTTTTACAATTCAAAAACAAAAGGATGAAGCTGTAATCAAATGAAAAGAAAAAAAAGGATTTTGTTTTTGTTTTCAATGTTCATACATTCACACAATGTAAACTTTCGCTCAGAAATGTCAAATCTTGTCTTGCAATTCCTCTATGAGCTTGTTTCACAGCAGCACATACAAGATAGAAATTATGGGATGGAGTCACAGTAAGTCTTCCTCCATGCACTCACTGACACTTCCTCTCATAACTGCCAACCACATTTTACTGTCCAGAGTGACACCATCACGATACCTCTTGTCTTCCCCCCAAGCTCACACACACATCATACACTTAATGAAATATTTACTAGATGCGTCTATTAGCGCTGGCAGCCCCGCTGAAATACAGCTGATGGATTTACAGTTTCACAAAACCGCTTCAGTGAAAGGACCCACGACGCCCCCGCCTTTCTTTGGTGCTTTTTTTCACAGTAGCCCCTCCGCGACCCTCCTCCAGCTGTTTAAAGCACAGCTCCGTCTGAGGGAAGAGAGAGGAGGAGGGGGCCAATTCCCCTGCCACACACATTCACATAATCCCCCTCCACTGAGCCAAATGTCTTCACCTGAAGCCACGGCCAGTATGCTAATAGCTAACAAGGAGCTCAGCACTGAAACAGGCCCAGGTAGTTAAATGATGGATTCATTTTACAGTTTTTCTTAACATCTTCAACATCTCCTCCTTGCATTTCTTAAATGGAGTCATGTGTTCTTTCTGAGGTGAAATGAATGGGCTACTATGCAGTGTCTGTTTGACTTTTATTTATTTATTTATTTATTTATTTATTGACTTCTGTGGGCTCTTATTTCATGCTTCTGTTGTTATTTCTATGAGCTCTTTGCCTTTCCTGTTGCATTCATATCATTCTGTTGCGTTTGACAGAATCACTGTTACGCTCAAGCTTACACAACACAAACTCATGACCTCTGTCAGCATGGGGAGGGATGCCAAAGGAAGACAGATGTCTGCTTTTGTGGAAATGACACAGAACAGCTACTTTCGCCTCATACCTATTCCCTTTTAAGGCTCTGGTGGCTGCAAGCAGCTCAGCTACATATAAATTCAGTCGGCTCCACCTCCATTCTTGCTCCGGTTCTCAACCCGTGGTTCCTGGCAACACGCTTATTGATGACAAGACCATTCCTTGTTGGCTTGCAAACAGTGGATGGAGTGTAATTGATCATAGGCATCTGCAACAAGAATAGGTTAGTGTGCCAGAGACACGGTAAAGAAGCAGAAAACTGCGAGGGGAGACTCGCCTAAACATAAATCCTAATCCTCACTCTAAGTGAGTCTAAATCAGCTTCACCACTGGATCGAAGCGCTGTTTAAAAGAGATGCCGTTCTTTCAGCCCCGATGTGATGGATAGTTTAGGCAGCCTCAGCGTGAACTCCTAGTAGAAACAACAGCAGCTACTTCAAGTTGAGAATTCACAGAGGAGCGATACGTGAATTTAATCACACATTACTTCATTCAAACACCTCGCACGTGCTGGAGATCATAGATAAGCTTGCCGCCAGTTCTGCAGCACAGTGTCTTGGCGCCATGGTGAAAAACAAACTGAGACCTTTGAGTTGCCTGAGTGATCACAGTGACTCCAAGATGTGGGAGTTACTTGTCAAATCAGACAGGTAGATAGGATGCTGACAGGCAGCAAGGTAAAGATGCAGGGGAGCGTAGACCAGCAATTAGTGCAGATTGATTTAGGTTGAGGAGCCACCCACGTCCGTCTTGGCAGGAGCAAAGTCGGGGCCAGCAGCTGTGAGAAGCACCAGGTTAATTAGCGGTGTGTAGATCTGTTCAAGTGTGTGCGCTGTGTGCTAATATAACTCTCCTCTCCCTTGTGGAGTGTATATGACCATATGTGTGCTAAATCATACACATTACTAATGCCATCCCCCCGCAGACTCAGTCCCCCCCCAGTGGGTTCACATACATGAAAACACACACAGCGAAAGTGGCATCATTGGAAAACAGCTGGCTCTACTGTGCTCTACCATTGGTTGATTAGAATAACTCCACCCCAGTGTCAGGAATGGCCTGTACATGCAGAGACAGAGATGACACGCAAACACCCTCCAACCCTGTAATCACAGATGCGTGCTAAAGTACGCGTGTGCGCGTTCATCATCCTGACTCGCTCGCTGTTTTCTGCAATGCCTGACTTCTCATCCTTGGCAATTAAAAGGTACCAATTGTGGTTGTCATTAATCAGCACGTCTGCTTGGCAGTCTCCAATTCATATCTGTCAAATGCAATGGGCAGAAAGTAATAGGTCACCAATTATACACAGGGAGCCTTGTAAGGCTTTGGAGACAGTGGGTTTAAACAGAGCACACACTGAGTCACATGGAGACGCGTGCACGCACACAGTGCACTCAGACACGTATGCACGCACGGAAACACTCGTGCATACACAAATGCAGAAACACACGCCTCGCCGTGGAGCTGCACACCTTCCATTTCTCCCCCGGTGAGAGGTTTGACAGGACCTGAGGTGAGGAGAAGGGGAGAGAGAGGGGAGGAGGCGGGAGGAGGGTGAGCGAGCGGCGAGAAGATGAGAGAGCGAGTGTTCTAAGTCCTTTAACAACAGAGTGGCTAAAATGAAACAAGATGTTTTCCCTCGACGGCCGAGCTCTGTTTTAGTGAGGGCGGGAAGCAGCTGTTGAACTGGAGCCCCAAAAGAAAAGAAGCCACAAAAGAAACCATCGCTATTCCTCTGAAACCCACGGCTCATTCAGTCCACTGATAAAAGCTAATGGAAAAATTCTTGACCCAGACGAGAACACAAACTGACATTCTCAGTCAAATGAATGTCAAGGGTCACACACTCATCTGTCAGTGACAGCAACATATAAAATATTATGTTTTGGCTTTTAAGTAAAAAAAAAAAACAAAAAAAAACAGGACTTCTTTGAACTGACAACATTTTTTGTTTTTGGATCACAAGGAAAAACATGTTGTAAGATATGTACAACACACACACAGACACACTCACACACACGCCCACACACATACAGTGCAACACACACTCTGATGTGATGCAACTCCCACATATGAGTTGAATTCAGCATGTGGGATGGAGAGCTGAATGATATAATTGCCACCAGATGTAACGGCCTGTCGAGCAGCAAGTTCTGGTTTCTAAATAAACAGGCTTTTATGACTCATAGCCTCATAGTGGTGACAGAGCTCCGGTTTCCCCTGTTGAAACACAAATAAATAATCAAACGCACCCCCTCAACGTTCCGCCATTACCATTTTGTTCTTGGCATGTCGTGGCAGAGGAGTGTATGGTTCCTATTAGCCCGAAAGGAAAGAGTGAAGTGTTCATCCTTCTTTCACTATGGATCGGTATATTGTTTTATTTTCTGGCATGGTCTCGCAGACATGCAAACACAGTGAACGCACTCAACCATATAAGGTTTCAGCTGTATTCTGGTTTTTCCGACATTTTTTTCTGTCACATGTACTCATGCAACTTCTGTCAGTCATTGCTCTGCAAAAAAACATGAGAGATCATTTGGGAAATTCCTATGCTGTATAAGTTGTTGAGTAATACTATACCTCGTGTTTAGTATATGGAACACAAATAAAATGATATAAAAATACAAACAAAAAAAATAAATGAATACGCGCACGAAAGTACAATAAGAAATATGAATTTAAGTATTTACATACACATCGTTCGCAAAATCACAGAAAGTTAAAGGTATGATGAGGAAGATTTGTCGGTCGCTGACTGTACAACAAGTTGGCCCTTCCTCAATAGAACAAACCTCACTTCGGGTGGTCCTAAGTGCTTAAGATTTGGTTACCACGCTTTTACTACACTTCACACCCTGCATGCTGGTATTGGCTGGAGACACCACTGCTTAAAGATTGATACCCAGAAACATCCAGAACATGACAGATTAAGAAAATACAGGCAGAGGAAGGCTCTCTCCTTACCGACACCGACACACACTCTGAGTGGGTCATAAATGGGGATTGAGTTATTTTAGCCTGTGCATCGTGATTAGAAACAATCCTATTGCTTTGCCTTTAAAAGACCTCTCTCATGTCTTTGTGTCTTTGTTCAAATATCACAGCTCCATCACTGTTATGCACATATGCACATGAAATCACTGTCTGTCGTCATTTACAGTAACACAACTGGTGGCCAATTTATTATAACATCCGTACTGTTAAGCAAACGCCAGCCCTTCCTTTTCACCCACCCCTCTCATCGCATATACAATTATCCACTCAGTGTGCTGGGCCCAGTGTCAAACCTACAGTACCCTGGCCGTCACGCTCACATTAGCCCGTGTGTGTTAGCAATCAGTCCTTTTGGGGTCCAGAGCGAGTGTCGGGGTCCTTTTCTCTTGCTACGTGCCAGCAGGTAGAATTTTAATAATTGACGGCCAAATTACAGAGATTCTGCAGAAAGCAGACAGGTTAATAGCCCATGCAGAAGACTGAAGAACGTGTGTGTGCGTGTGTGAAAAGCATATGCTCACACAAATCTATGCGAATGAAAAGGAGGAGAGACGACCTACATGCATGCAAAAGACTGTAAATGCTTTACTTTTTTTAAATGCAAAAACTCTACTCATTCTTTCCATTTAAAGTGAGCTGCATCCCCTGACCTTGCTAATTGTGAGAGGTTAGCCATGTATTAAACTGATGAGCTGTGTGGGGGGCCAATTTATCATTAGCGCCTCCATGCATCTTAATGAGGAGACAAGTTCTAATAAAGCGTTGACAAATACACAAAATCTAGACGTGAAGATGCATTTTGTCTACACAAATGTGCAAAAGAACAAAGCGAGAAATGCATTTATGGATCCGTGTTTGCGTACAGTACAATAACATGAGTGCATACCACATATGTGAAAAATATCACATTGTGCCTATGTGTGTTTTTGTAGTTTGACTCATCAACCACACTGATTGTTCAAACAACCTTTTCAAACCTTCACTTTATCTATGGATGATGGATTGAGCTCACACACTCTTTTTCAACAACACACACAGGTTACACACACTCTCATCTGCTTTCATCCATCCTCTCCTTGGCACAAACGTTCTCTAGTTGACGGCTCAACAACTCCGCAGCCCAATATCCATCTATTTGCCTCGCCCATGTCGAAGGGTGTTTAAAAAGTACAATTTTGTTCCTTGCATTAGAATGGGTTAAAAAAACAAATATCTCCTTCATCCGTGGAGTCGTATTGTTCTTTGAATGTGACTGAAAACACACTACACAAAAAGATGACAAATATTTGTCTGCCAGAGACTGGGAGAAAATCCAAACAAAATGAACAAACACACCTTTTCTCTGAGTACAAAAGACTGGCATCATTATCGGTATTGACAGATTCCAAAACATACTTGAAAAAAAAAAAAAATAACGCTGGTTTGTCTACTTTCTATGCATTGGGTGCAATCCACTACATTGTGGCAGCATTTTCTATGCATGGGTAACAGCCAGGAAGCAATCTTTACTGGTATTGTCGATGCAGGGTACTCAAAAGGGAGAAAATCGTTCAGAGTGAGTTGAGATCAGAAAAAAAAAGGTTCGGGCTGGATGTTGAAAATAAGTCTGAAGTCCAAGAAACTTCAGGAGATGGAGACATCAATAGTTTGACTCAAGCAACAGACGTTACATCGTTTGTATTGATTGATTTGTTGGAGTGACCTAGTTAAAAATGTGACGCACATAAAAACTTTGAAATAGTTGAAGATACTTCTGTACAATATATATTTCACTACTTTTTTTGTGCTTTGAAGGAAGATGCTTCCTCTGCACTGGCCACACTGTTTTTTTTCCCATCAAGCCTAAGCTGCTTCTAAATTGCTTCATTTTAGCCTTTTGACTGTAAAATGAAACATCTCAAATGAATTGCCTCTTCATGGGAAAAGGCTCGGTTTTGATTCTGACACATGCAATCACATTAAGAGCACACTGCTTTCCACCTGTTCAGACCCCATTCAAACGTGTCAATTTGGCAAATTTCAAAAGCCTGTTGATTTCATCATAAGCAACGTTTTCCACCTAAAACTGCCACTTAAATATCAAGCAAACTTAGAGAGTGGTAAAAAAAAAAAAGAAAATAGAAAAAAACAGAAAATACACAAAGATTCACATTCACACACAGATCATTGCTTGAATAAAAGAACCAGCCACAATTGATAAAAAAAAAAACTAGCAAGGACATAATGTCAAAAGTGCAGCAGTGATGGAACTCAAATATATCAAGGCAATCTTTTCAATTTGTCTTGTCTTGTGTGCTTTGTCGAGCAAAAAAAAAATGTTTTTCAGAGTTTATTGTAAATGATGAAAGAAAGAATGACGTGAGATTGTGAAGGAGAAATCTTTTTTTTGATGAAAAAATGGCAAATAACAAAACAGGGGAAAAAAAAGAAATGGTTTGTTTTGTAAATATTAATTTGTTTGTCACCACAGGAAAACACTGTTACAATTTAGAGCCCGCGAGCGGATTCATCAAGGACACGCAGCCTTCAACACAAACAGATTCTCATTATTAATTCCAGTTCGTGAATAACCTACAGAATAGAAACAAACATGTTTGTATTATATCCAGTCAAGTTATTGTAAGCTGTATTTATTTTTGTCAAATTACAACATAATTACAGCTACATCTCTTTTTGTTCTTTTTTTCTTTTTGTCATAAATGATTACAGTTAATGAAAATGCTTCTGGATTTATGTTCACAAATATCTGTGTGGAGTTTGTATGTAAGTTGTTAACATGCCAAATGCATGCTGGGAAAGGCCCCCAGGACAGAAGTGACTATAGGTGAAGGGTGAATGTTTCCATCATTGATTTAATCACTGAAGTTTCCTCCTGAATATTTTAAAGCATACAAAAGTGCAAATAAGTGTGAATTTGAAGGAGTGGGATCAGGCTGAAGGCACACACAGTTCAGAAATGTAAGATGGAGTGTGTTTAAATTGAGAGCAGGAGGAAAGAGTGGGTGCACATACCTGAGAAACACAGTTCATCCAACAGTCAGCGCAATACTTCTTACTCATAACTCAACCTGTGGATCCACTGCATCCTCACTCCTGCCTTTTGCTGCTTATTACTTTCACCTTCCTCTCCCCTCATCCCTCTCTACTTCCCCACCTTCAGAAGCTCCCTACCTTCCCGTCCTCCCTGCCTCCCCGCCTGTCCTCTCCCATATACACAAACAGTACAACAGCTGGAAGTGGATCGCTTCATCCAGGCTTGGCGAGCCACCAACTTTCTCTCCCTGCTATTTTAAGCCTCCTACCTCTTTTTCTCTCTGTTTCTCTCTCAATTTAGTAGAAAGCATAACAGACACTGACAGATGTTGAATCCCCGCTCTACTCCTTACCCCTCTCTGTCTGTTTGACTCTCTCCTTTCCCCTTGCTCTCTGTTTTATTGGTGAAAATGTGTGCAACAGCCATTGACACAGATGTTGAATGTTGTTCGCAGGACCCAATTCTCTCCCCTCCTTTCACTCTCTCTCTCCCCCTCTCTCTCTCCCTCTCTCTCTCTCTCTCTCTCAGTCTGCACCTGTGCAGAGTCGGTGCCAAGCTCCTGTTGAGTCTAAATGGGAGGTCCAAACATTCCCGGAGCTTAGCTCATGAAAGCAAATCTCCCATTATTATACACTGTATTATGGGCTGTCGCTGGGGCGGCCCTGTTTGGAGAGCCACCAATAACTAAATGATGCGAGAGGTCATATGCATGCAAAAGCATGTAAATACCCACAAGTGCTTTTGTACGTGTACATACAGCCACAGATGTACAGGCACTGTAGACTGTATATCTCTGACCTGTAATTATGTTTGACAGACATCTATTTGTATGCACAAAGCTTCCTATTCTCCACCCATACACACACACACACACACTGATCTAATCGAGGCTGTTGCTCATCACACAGACGGATGCTGTTCTTGTGACTGAAGGCGTGTGATTGTCCGAAGTTTGATAAAAATGTTATCTGAATTTATTGGTGACATCCATGTGTCAGACCACGGGGTATTCCACGAAACTCGATTAACGGAAAGCCTGGCTTATTTCGGTAAGTCTGGCTCATTTTAGACAGAGTTCCGTTCCATCAACGTGGCT
>JBAJHX010000040.1:10500943-10519105 GCA_037176925.1 Amniataba percoides
AAACAGACTTACATATCATTCACACACTCTATGAGGGTCCAACAGGCACAATCAGTCACCCGTCTGAAACTGGGAAGTGGACGTATTTTTTTATATATATCTTATATTTCTGATGTGTCTTTACCGTAAAATGTATTTGACATTATTTTGAGCTGTGTCTTTGAAATCAGAGGTCATGCAATCCACATCAGCTTTAACCATCAAGGCAAAATAAACACACACAATCAGTTTGCTTAAAAGACTACTAAAAGAATGTTTACATCTTCACTGAGTAATTAATTACAACATCCACCACCCACCGGTGTCCTTGGAGATGTTATTGGACAACCAAACTTTAGTCGTTTATGTGGAGGGGCCTTTAAGCGTGCACGAGAAACACTGATGTGCACTCTGACGCATTTGAATCACACAAAAATCAAGGTCATCATTAAAATTTCAAAGACTTCAAAGCAATGCAGTCCTAAGTACCGCTTAAATTGACCATTAAGAGAAAAAAATTTAGTTAGGCATCTTAAAAATTCTCTTTCATCCCTTGAATCGTTTTCATGTGATAAAAGTTGTGCGGGTAAAAGCTGCCAAGCAAACACAAGCAGAGTGCTCTGGGAAGCAGAAATACATCAGGAGAGTAAGTTTTTGTTCACTGATGTGTTTTCAAAGCGAACGAACCATCACTCTTTTTTTTCAGTTTTCATCAGTAAGATTTTTTATATACGTAGTGTATCTGTATAAAACTTAACTGTGTATTTATGGACATTTAAATTAAGTATTTGCTGCTTCAAAACAAACAACTTAAAGCTGTGTGATTGCTGTGGGTCCGGGTGTGTTCATGTGCAGTGCGCTCATTTTGTCTGGTTGGGTATTTGTGTTTATGATTAGGTCCCAGGCCCTCTCCCAGGATCCTCCTGGAGCTTCCCCAGATGGCCTGCAGAACTCCTACCCATCTCTGAGCTGGCATCGTTGCCAGGCCCGCGCTCGCTTGCAGGGCACACAAGACTGGGGACTTGGCACATCACACTCTCTCAGGACAAAGGAGCAACTTTTGGAGGTCAACTCAGTGTTCTTGGACCAGCTGTACTTTCACCAAACTGGGGCTTTACATTTCTCCTCTTCAGAAGAAGTCTGGCATGATGTGATGAATAATTGATATTTACTCATATTTTAAGCATTTGGCTGCTTACATTGTGCAATTTAAGGATGCTGCACTTCTTCATTAAATATTACAAGCAAAGGCAAACATGGCTTTAAACTCAAGGATGCGACTGCAGAGTCAGACTTACTGCAGGCTTATCCTGCTCTTGCTTGTGCTAAACAGACAAGCAAAATAGTTTTTTACCTGATGCTGAATTTTAATTCTACGTGCATTATAAAAAGAAACAGCTTTCATTTTTTAAGCAATAATTTTACTGCAAATCATGGAGCTTAAGTTTAAGATTTTATTCAGCGAACATGAACAATTAGACGTTGCAGTAAACGGCAGCAGTAAAACATTTTTCTAATACCAAGGTCACATTTAGCAGTCACCTGTTTTGACTCCTGAATTTGCATTAACCCATCACACAGTTACAAGCCCTTCCAGTGTGTGTCTTTGGCAACTTTTTCATTCCAGTTCTTTTTTTTTTTTTTAAGAAATCTGAACTCCAAATGTGGTGTCAGGAGAAAACGGGGGGAGTGGGGAGAGATGAAGATAGGGAGGAGAATTAAATGATACGGAAATTAGAGTAGGCGTAAATGACTCGGCGAGGGTGAAGGACGGAATAAATTGGATTGGACTGATTCTGGAGCCAGCAGATAAAATCCAGCAGGGATAAAAGAGGACCATCTACTTCGTCATACGGAAAGTGTGTGTGTGTGTGTGTGTGTGTGTGTGTGTGTGTGTGTGTGTGTGTGTGTGTGTGTGTCTGCATGTGTACATGCTTGCATGTGTACATAATTGTGCACACACACACAACCAAAATTATATTCATTTTTTCATTATTAATAGATTCTACCCCACTTGCTGCCTCTTTCTCTCTCTGTCTTTATCTCACTTTTACACACACACACACACACACACACACACACACACACACACACACACACACGGGCATAGAAGAATGCCTTAACATCTTGGCATGTTTGCTGTCCTGAACTCTTGTGAAGAAGACTCGGGGGTGGGAGGTTTGGAAGCTGTGCATGCATTGATGTGCATGTGCGTGTGTGTGTGTGTGCCTGTGTGCTTCTAGTTTTGGTGGTTGTGGGGTTAAGTGGGGATGTTGCAGGATGTGTTGCTGTGATGAAAGACATTCCCGCATGGTGCCATCTCTGGAAGCCTGGCTGTCCTACCATTTCCTCCAGCTGGAGCGGTTGGTGTCTCAAGTCAGACCTTTTCCAGTCGCACCTGTCAGAGCCTCAATCCACATTTTGCCTTTCCTGCATGTGTGTGTGTGTGTGTGTCCTTCTCTGGAAGCACTGCTTACCCCCAGTGCAAACATGCCAAAAAAGAGGGTTAAGACAAAAAAAAGAGAATGGTAGGTTTAAAGAGAATATGATAAGAGTAACCAAAAGGAGAAAAAAAAAGAGAGCGAATGAGAGAGAGCCACAGATGGGTCCAGATCAAGAAGGCAACTGGAAGAGCATCCAGGGACACACTCAAAGGCGAGCCCTGAGGGGCGTAGAGAGAAGAGGAAGACAGGGAGCATGTGAGAGGGTTGAATAATCCTTTTCCCCCAGAGAACTTATAGAGCTCCTGACCACAGACAAAGAGAATGACTTCCACACGTGCAACCAAAATGGCTGGACGATCAACTGTTGATAGGACAGAGAAAAGAAAAAAAAAGGGAGGGAGTGTGTTCTGCGCCTCATGCATGGACCACATGTGGGGTTGCATTTTCAAGACACCGAGGCAGCATGGTAAGGAAGATTTGAGCTGGTTTGTGAAAGCAGATTAGCTATCAGCCATGATCACGTGGCGTGTCAGAGTCATCACAGCAGAGGACAAAATGTTTTGTAAAGGCGAGACAGCGAGTGTGACCTGTGAAAGAGTCTCAATGCTTCTCTTTTTGATCACTCATCAATTGGTGGCACATCAGGCTGCGGGCTGTGTCGGTTTATCTCTTTCTGTTGAAATCTCTTAGACTCCACTCATTTTACACTGAGTTTTAATTACCCTCTGGTCTTTTCAGTTGGGGTCTGTCCTCCTTTTAGACTCTCTCATTTAGAAAATATAAGTCACGTCTAGGTGGTTTTTCCACTCATCCTTTTTGAATTGTGTCCAAAATTCTGGACCCGTGAAGAACTAAAGGCAATAGATGCATTCAAACAGCAACTCTTACCTCTCATTCAAGCTATTCCTCAGTCACTATGCTAAATCCTCTTCATATAGTGTATGCATGCAACATTATTTATAGGTTAGAACATGTACAAAAAAAAAGTGTCATGTGACGCACACTGGTGAAGCTTGGTGAAAGTTGGAACGAAGTCAAAGTCAGATGACCTCTGTGCCTCCTGTTAAAAGCTACAAGTTCTTTAACTTACCCTAAGGTACTGAGACCTCCAGAGCGAAGCCAGAACGGTGCCTGGTGAGTTGCTTTAATTACTTTTCTCCCTCCCTCGCTGCTAATACCTTTATTTTATTAGGCCTGATCTGATTCATATGCATAGTGCAGACATAATTTTGATTTGAAATTCTTTCTTATCTGCGGTGGCTGGGACTACCCCTGCATGACTGCATCCAAAATCAATTACCTTGCTTGGTCCCCTGGCGAGCATTTGGCGAGGAACAGAGTGGCACAGTGTGCAGACACTATCACACACTTTTAACCTTAAAGACAATGTTGTTTTTCACTTTGAAGGACATCTCTGATACTGGAGTGATGTAGTGTTTTATGGATGAGGAGATTGCTCTATCACTTCAAAACATTCCCTCATTCAAATCACTCACTGTGAAAGCTGGTTAGAAGGAGCGATTTTGTCATGTCAGTCAGGTTGGAACGGAGACAACAAGTGAATGTAAAACTTGACTTTTAAAGCCTCTGGTTGTCATTCCTCCTTACTGACTCCACATGCAGACAGAAAAGCTGCTTCCTCTCTACAAAAAAAAAAAAAAATACCAACCTCTCTCTGGCAACTCACCTTGTCATATGGCATCTCACCATCACATTTACAGAAGGGTAACACCTGTGTTAAACAAACATCCCCAAAGATGTTTGGCTATTCATTTGCAGCAACTTCTCGTTATGGATCCATTATGGAAAGCGCCCAATGCACCAGGGTGTAATGACACAGGCAATGCTTGCTGTAAAACAGTGGCATATGGCTAAACTACACAACATTAAACATTTTGGAGACTGTGCCTCCCTGGTGCCTAAATAGCACAGCGCTTTGGCAAATAAACCATTACGCAGTGTGAATGACTTATGGACTCGTGTGCCAAGCTGAGCTTCTTAACCATGTTTTGCTCAGGGAAACAAAGCAGCGCACAAAAAGAGCGAAATCTGCATTATGAAGTTATGCAAAAAATGCACACATATGTGAGTACATTTAACATAAAATGTATCAAAACAATATATAATTACAGCATATACACATGTTCACACATACATACACCATCCATCTACCCAGCTAATCAACCGTCTATTTCACAGTGGTAAAAGAGCAGAGAAGTCCTCCAGCTTCTCTTTGTGGATCCCGAGGACTCTCCAGTCCAGCAGGGATGTCTGTAATCTGTCCAGCAGGTCGTGGTTACTGGAGTCACTCCGCAGGGAAGAAATGTCAAAATCAGATCCTAAGGAACAAGTTGCTCGTTGTGATGTACCACTTCTCCTCCAAGATCCTGCTTGAAATCTAAACCCCTACTTTGTCCCAGAGGATGAGCACTGACCTCTGCCCAGCAAACTTTTTCGATCACTACCCAAAGCTTGTGACCACTTTTGGGGAGTGCGCACGGACTGCAAAATGGGAAGTTACATGCTCAGCCTCAGCATCTTTTTCACCATGACAGCCACATGACCCTTGCTCCATCTTACACATCTTCCTAACAACATCCCAAGATGTGCTACCTGTGCACACTGGAGTCATTTTCAGTCCACTGGGGACTATTTGCCTTTGACTTCAAGAGCATGATCAAGGTTTAAGATATCAGTTTGATTCAAACCACCCCAGTGCATGTTGAGGCCCACAGCCCAAAAAAAGTAGGACCGTCATCTATAATTCCCAAATGACCATGTTGTCCGTTAAAGATTAAATCAAGCTCATTCTCAGTGTTTACTGGACACCCACAGCATAAAACGCTCCTGTGAACCTTCAAGATAGACTTTCACCAGTAGCCTAAACATATGTAACCTAAGCTTTCCTAACATATACAAAGACATGCACGAGTGTGATCACACACAGACGCTCCGTCTGCAGGCAATCATCAGCCAGCATCACAACTGTGCATTTTGCTGTAAGCTTAAGTGGCCTCGCAGTCTGCCTCTGCATCTGCATCTACTTCTCTGTGCCAGGCATGTAAACCCCCTCAGTCATGCAGTTCCAACCATTTCTGTGTGATTGATGTGAGTGCTTAGCTGGGCGACAGAGGTCACAGTGCCTGGGAGATTGTTTTAGCCCTACCTGCTCCTCTCTTCCACTTCCATCTCTTCTCTCTTTCTCTGCCTCCCCTCTCTTTCTCTGTCTCTTTCTCTCTCTCTCTCCCCACCTGGAGTGTCGTGAACCCTCTCCACACTCCACCACCTAATTATATCCTGGACGTGTAAATGTATTCATATTCATGAAGGCACAGATGCTAAATTAACTGTGGCAGGGACACGTTGCACTGTGCCGACTGCACAATCTGCTTCCTCCACTTACAGAGAGGAGGGAGGGAGGGAGGAAAGGGGCGTCGTAGCTGGAGGAGAGAACACCGAGGGGAGAGAGAGAGTTAAACAAAGGAGGGAAGAAGAAGAGGAAGACAAGAGACAGAGATAAAAACAAAACAGGGAAGAGAGGAGGAAGCGAAGGTATTAGAGAGGAGGTGCAGAGAATAACAAAGGAGGAAGAGAAAGAAAGAAAGGCAACCGTACAGCAGTTGGTTCGGCGTTGTCAGGAGGTTGACGGCCGTGGTTACGGCTGGAAAAAGTCGCTTATTAAGCCTCAGCGGTGCCTTAAAATCACCTGAGATGCCACCATCACTGATCCCGCCGAACGCCCCCACCAGGCCCCTGCTATCCCGAGCCTGGTCACATGGGCCCAGGCAGCGATGAGTGACAAATCAAAAAGCCAGAGTGCATAAAAACTTGGAGCCGGTGGCGGCAGAACAGCGCGCGGGGAACTCAGGGGCAGATGGAGGGAGGTGCAGCGGTGCGCAGCGAACAGATGGCCGTTCCGAACTTGATATATGAAATTAATAACGTTTCTCAAATAGAATTCAGAAACAGGAATACATTACCTGAATTTTAATAAGTGATTTTCTCTTTTTGTGAGGAGTGGGGTAGAGGGGAGCATTTGCATGTCAATGAGAGATATGTGAGGGGTAAACAAATGCAATGTGTCCCATTCTCCTGGTTGTTTTTTTTTCTTTCCCCTCCTATAGAAAAGCAGACAATGGAAGGTAAATGATGGCAGCTGAATTGTTCCAAAGTGTCTGTCCAAATCATGGTTACATCCTTTTGTGGCGGCTGGAATCACATAGATTTGGTAACTTTGTTGGCGCATATGGCCCATTGTGTTTCCTCCTTCACATCTCACACTTAAGCATTACTTTGCCTGAGTTTCGCTCATCAGAATTTCAGAAAACTATGTAAATAAGTGCACCTTAGAGCACCGACAAAGGCTTGAACTTTACAGTAACCTTCTCCTCCACCGCCTGAGTGATGAAAAAAACATTTGCCTTGAACCTAATGTTGACTGGCTGACTTTCACATTTCTGCTCGAGGTCTTTCATTCACGTAGTTTCAGAAATTGAATTTTTGTGAGAGGTTTGGCTCCCTCAACAAAGAGTGTTATTCACTGCTGCCTGGATTTGCTCCCACCAAAAACAGAACCGTGCATATTCACAGACCTACAGTACTATGAAGTACACTCTTCTGACACAGCCGTTATTCAGGGCAGAGCCTATTCAGTTACACATAATGGCTTTTTTTTCCTTTAATGCTGAGCTCAGTAGGAATGCGATGAAAGAAAAATGACACTGGAATTGAAATCAACCACATTGTCATTTTGAAAGACTCAGTTTAGGCAAAACATCTTTATGTATCAATACATCAAAAGGAGTGAAAATTTCCAAAGGCTGAATATGTGTACAAAATAATTGTAGAGGATAATTGTCGATCTGCCATCCATTTATTTTGCACAACACAATCTTTCCAGTGTGAGGTTGTACCAGTGCACGCAGGACAACAGAAAGGGTAAAGTGTAGGAAAACTTTCTAGATAAAGCCACACTTAGCCATATAAAGAAATGAACCGTGTGTTTAAGACGTGCCTGACAATTAGGTGGTTTGTTTTTTTAGAGTGTCTTTATAGTTAGCTGCCTATGAATTTAACTTTAAGTTTGACAATTCAGGATATATTATTGTTTGCCGTCTTGCCGACTTTTTAAGGTGAGAAGATCAATGCCACCCTCGTGTCTGCGCTCTGAATATGAAGTTAGCTGGCTTCTGTTGGTTGGCAGGCAGACTCAAGGTGACGGCGAGATTTAACTGTCTTTGTGGCTGGCCAAGAAACACTCTGTCGCATCATATCGTTTTTATGCCTTGTTTTTCCAAGGACTGATCAAATGAGATATAACATGTTAAATGGAGAGTTTCACAGATGCTGGTAAGCAGATTTTGTTTCCTTTGGATGGAGCCCAGCTAGATGTTTCCCCATTCCCTGTCTTCACCAGCTGCTGACTGTTGCTTCATATTTAATATATCAATATCAATCTTCTCGTCTAATTCTCAACAAGAAAGTGGATGAGCGAAGTTCTAAAAATGTTGAACTTTAATGCATTTGTGAGGATATGAGCTAGAGCTTTTTCTTCTTTGTTTTTAAACAATAAGAATACTCACACTGACTTACTGACTTGCTTAACTGCTGAAGGAACTGGAACATTTCTTTACCAATGTCTGTGGTTTTAAAAAGGAATTAACTTTTATGGACACTAAATTTATACTATAAACATCTTCTAGACCTACTAGATCCATAAATCAAACCTTCAGGCTTTGAAGTCACAAAAAATATCACATCACTATAAAAAGTGCAGTAGCACCGTACTTTTTACATTCTCAAGAATAAACTTAAATTCTCAACTGAGATAATGCCAGGATAAGAGTCTGGGACACTGCAAGCCTGCCAGTGTTTCCTCAGCTGTGTGAAACTGGGCCAGTAGAGTAATCAGTGCAAATAATAGGTTGCAAGTAAAAAAAATAAATAAATAAAAACCCAACTAAAACGTTTGTTAGCGGCACTGTGTATTTTCATAGCCTCAAAATGACAGTAGTGTATCCAGGGAATTGTGGAACCCACACGCAGCGTTTGTGTGAGACTATACGGGCTTAATGCCACATTCATGACCAAACCAGCTCCCTTTCTCTGTCTCTCTCTGCTAAACAGTCCCAGATTTCAGGCAGGAAACTATGGCTTAAGGATAAGAAATGAACAGCATATGTTTGGAGCTGCATCAGCCCGCCTCATCTCCACCGCACTGGTGAGACGCATTAATGAACAGAAGTGTTGTCTTCGCACGTGACGACAGCGACGACTCAAACAAACACACGGCGAGTGGTTCTGTGGGCTGGACATATATGAGCTGCTTTTAATTCACACACAGATGTGCTCTCACCTTGCATACTACACCTTTCATTAAGGACTCACACCAGATTATACATGTTTCTTTTTTTTTTTACTCTTGTCTATTGCCTTCATTACTCTGGAGAAAAGTCAAGAAACACTGGATGCTTTAATATTTAAGTGTTCATGGGAGGATTATATTCAGGGTCATTTGAGAGGAAGTCAGCGCCATTGATGGTAGAACTGACAAACTGCCGAAATTGATGAATATGCAGCATAAATCTGGTGACAGTGATACTGTACCCCTGCAATATGTAGTGGGAGTGGTAGCATGAGAAACTTGGAAGCGGTTCAGGCACACAGTCTGTTCACCTTCATGGGTAGAGTGACAGATGGCCCGGGTAGCTTTCTGCAGTAGAGCATAGCGGAGCAAAGCTACCATGTCATGAAGAAGAAGTTTGCCTGTGTGGGAGTTTTGACAAGCTCTGGTCTACGGCAATCTGTGCAGGCACGGGCATCCACACCTGCGCACACATTCGCACGCATGCAGACATTCGGCAAAACCCCGATAAAAGCTGTTTGTTTTCCCTCCCAAACCGATCTCTAATGCAAAATCCATTACCAACGCAGCGTCATTACCAGTGGCGGCGGGGCAAGTCAGGAGCTTCAAGGTACGTCTCAATCCACGGGGGTACACGTTGCCTCCAAAACAGAAGGTAGAAGTTGGCGAGGCGTTGTGCACATGGAGAGTGTTACTTACTGGTTATTGTGGTGGTCATACTGTGTCCCGTATGGCAGTGTATAAATGAACAGCATGCAAACACCTTCTGTCCAAACATCTGCGACAGGCACATTTTTAGGCTGCCTTCCAAAAACTAAAAAAAGATGGACGCAGAAGAAATAAAATCTCTCTTGCTGCTTGGCTCAGCTCATCTGCTCTCATTCTGTTGGCTTATTACTTTTTTTTTTGGTTGTTTTCCTTTCTTTTTCTTTTTTTTTTTAACCCCATTGTCATTCAAGCCTCTCAGCTATCCCAGAATGAGAGACAATACAAACTTTTCATTTAGTTTAAGTTTTCAAGGATGTTTCACAGACTTGAGAGTGCGAAAGAAATACTGATAAAATACCCGTCCAAGCAGCCTTGTCTCATTGAAAACATTGTAAACGCGTTGTAAAAACAGCCCCTGAAATAAAAGCCCTCTCAAATCCCCCATCATTCATTACAATTAACTGCTAGAATCCCCCATAATATTCATGAATTTAATCTGCTCTCCATCCACACTAAACTCTGCTAATTAGAAACTGCCCTCAGCTGAAACATTAAAACAATAATAGATATTGTGCCTGTTTATTTTTGAAATGCATTTACATGAAGCCTTCTATCAAATATATTTAATTATTCTTTTTTTTTTTTAAATCCAAGACTCTTAAATTAGTATTATAAGTCAAAAGGTAATTTACTGTAATGTATCAGGTTTGGTGCGTGTGGAATGTCTGTGTTTTTTAAATGATGCTTGTTTTGTGTCAGTGGAAGGCAGTGTCGAGGCATCCGTGTGCAGGAATGTCACTGTCACGCCAACAATGGCAGGAAGTAGTCAGTATAAAACTGAAACTTAATGTGCAGGAAAATGAATAGCAAGCATCAGCATTTTTTTAAAGTATGACAGACGCTATTTCAGGCCAAGATGACACAGTGTTTGAGTGTAAACGTGAATTAACTTTAGGTACTGCCTGCCGCAAGGGCAAAAGTCTCAAGAAAAATTCAAATGAATGTCCTTTAAATAAAACTTGAAATTGAACAGAAATGAGAATTTGGCTTTGCTACGAAATTAGTGTGCGGTATATATGCTCATTATCTGTATCTGACTTGTGTACTTGTAAACTGTAGTTTAAATAGTTTGTTCGATAATGATTTCAACAAATTGCAGGTAAGGTAAAGCATGACTACTTTAAGTTGTGCAAGTCTTTGATACATTATCGTGACTGGGTCCAGTTCATGCTGTCTAGACTATCTCCTTTATATAACATGGGATGAACACAGCAAAGCAGTATTAAAATGACAAGAATAATAAAATGTCTGGTGGTTCTTTTTTGAAAATGAAAAAAATAAATGCACTAGCAATTTCCTTATATCTGATATTTCCCTATACAAAAGGTGAAGTGATTTTAAATTTCATTTTGGCTTTCAGAGGCACAGTTTGTTTTTTTCCTTTGGTCGTTTCCTCGAGCCAAAGCTATAAACAGTACATGTATAATTGAATATATCTCCTCTGCAATTCTGTGTTTTCTGTAGTCACTGAAGCTATCTTGGCAAAGATGTTTTTCATCTACAAGTTACATGACCTGGCCAACGCTGTGTACACAAGTACTTGGCACGACCATACATAGCTGGCCAAGGAGGCGCCTGTTATAAAAATACACAAGTGGAAGCTCGGCTGCAGAGACTCTGCTGCTCCTTCTCAAGGCATCACGTCATGCATTCCTTCTGTTTTCACTCATTTTCCAGCATTTTTTGCCGCTGAAGCTTTGCCCCCTGAACACGACTTATAAAAGACATCCAGTGTCAGCCAATTATTTTGGACTTTGATGGTCATAAATCAAGGCTGACCAATAAAAATGAAGACAGCCAAGTATAATGTTCGTGTGTGACTCCAACTGGATTGTAAATGAAGCCAGATGGGCTGGGAGAGTGCCACTGAACAGAGCTGGATCCCATCACTAAATGGCTGTGTGTGTTTTCCCCTCGTGCACAAATTACGGCATCACCTCATTCGGCGGCATAAATCAAAGCCCAAGCTGTGATATGCGCAGGGCATCTCTCCATCTCATTACTAAAATAAATTCTCTGGCAGCCTTGGATGTGTGAGCCCCGTTCGAACGGTTGATATTACCACAATCGGTACTTTTGTAGCCTGCCTTTATTTTGAAGCAATTTCGAAGCCATTCATGTGATCTCAAGCAAGCTGAGACACGCTTTGAGATGAAACAGAGCCTCTGAGTGTTACCTCATAGGGGACCTCTGGACACTTATTGGGGAGGACTGACATGTTTGGATCTGGGGAGTGGAGAGATGGGAAGGTGGGGGGAGTGGGTGTGGGTGTGAGGGCAGGCAGAAGAGGAGTCAGGTAGACAGCAGTGAAAGAGAGCAGGAAGCAGAGATGCGGCTCATAAAAAGCACAATAGGCAGCGTTGGACAGGGACAAAGAAAAGGGACAGCGGTGACTGATATGAATAGACAGATGTATGTGGGCCGACAGACACTCGGGCAGACAGTGATGGAGGTATTTGGAAGAATTCTGAGGCAGACTTAGTGAGCTCTATATTTTCCAGACACACAATGGTGACCTTCATTCGTCTGCTCTGACTTCCATTGTAGAGCGAAGAAACAGAACCCTCTGAGATCCTGGCTTTCTCATTCAGTGATAAGACAGGTTCCCCCCGTTAACAAAGAACGTTGTCTCTGCAACCGTCTCTTCGTCGTTCAAAAATTTACAAGGGTAGGTTATAATATTTTTGCTCCTCCATGCTCCAGCTGAAAGAGAATATGACAAAAATAACAGTTGTGGGTGGATTTACAGTATATGAAGGAGTTTTACATATGGTGTTCATGAATTTCTGAGGTCAAGGGAGGCTTGGCCAAGCTAAACAAGATTCCCCACTTCAGGGGGCTAGACTACTTCATCAGCCGGTAATGAAACAACACGAGGGCTGAAAGATCGTCCTTTCTGCAGAGAATGATTCATGGGAGCAGCGGACAGCCCGACCTGTTATGCTTTCTGCATTATGCTTTCTGAAAAGGAAATACTCTGAGACTGGCACCTGATAAAAGGAAGCTTTCAGTCGATTCTTTGGTCTGGCGTTTGAAACTGAAGGTCATTGATATGGGCCTGTGAAAGATGTAGGAGTGGTGGAGCTCCTGCAAGGTTGCTGACAGAGTTGGTCAGCTGTCAGTCAAAGCCAGTAAAAACAGATCTATAACATTATGCAGTCAGTGGATGGTAACTGAAGCGGCAGTGCTGCCGCAGGCATATTTCTCTCCATCTGACTTTGCTCAGATGTACTTTTCTGTCCTCAGGGAACTGATTAGCGAATATGCAGTTGATTAGTTGGAGACTGAACTTTCCCCCACGTGAAAGGTAAACCAATCAGTAAGACCAATTCCAAATCAATGTATTTTACGAGACTACGGCATGTATTAGTTGGAGCTGATGTGTTTACGGCAGGTGATGTGAAAGTCTTTAAATTGTTCTGCAACTTTGATTGCTCTTATTAAATCAAAGATTGCTGATCCTTTCTAAATTGAATTGGTGTGATGTCAAACACAGCAAAATTGAAAGATTGAAAGTGAGGTAATGCAGATGTTAGCCAAATGCAGAGAAAGACAGCCGAGCACATAGAGCTTAAATAATGCAGATGTGGTGCAGTGTGCAGCATCCTTATCAGTCAGCTGAGGATCACCAGAGTCCAGAGTAACCTTTTCTCTTTTCTGCAGGCCTGTCTGATATTGTATGGGTGAACTGTCTTGCAAACCCGTCGCCGTGAGCCCTACCAGGCATGCTCTCTGCCACAATACACACATCATCTGTTACACACTCCAGGAATTGTCGCGGTACGCAACAGCAGGCGTCAAGCTGCAGACAAGTCATACGTCTTCTGTGTTTCGCTTGGAGGAAGTGGTGGGGGCGACGGGCAGAATCCGCGTGCCTCTGTTGGTATTTGCGTGTGTATGTGTGTGTTCAGGCGTGTTTTCCGAAGGTGTGTCTTGGTGTACCCGTGTACATGGATGTCTGCGTGCGTCTGCCAACAGTCATCCCCTCGTCTTAAACAAAAGAGCCCATTGGTTTGCGCGGAAAAACGAGGACTTAAAGAGGAGAGAACCTGGATCTTATCATTCAGTGGTTTAACACTAGCCAGACCACCGTATGCTAACTCCAGGCAGCAAATTAGGAGCTGGGAGCCGCCGACTGGGCTTGTGACAGGGACGTGATGGAGAGCAGGCAGGCTGGGCTGCTTCACGGCTCGCATGGACCATGATAGGAGAGGAATGCTTCCCGTGTATAGCCAGAATAAGTAGGACAGGAATGGAAGCTCATATCGGCACTTTTGTTTCACATCAGAAGTCCTTTTAGAGATTCTGTGCATGTGCATCTGCACGGTTTGAGTGATGGGATACTTCATTAATATAGGATACTCATGTGACAGCCATCTGTTGCACTAGCACGGATGAGAGACTCTATAGAAAGCAGGAGAAACGTGGCTTATACAGCAGTGAAACCACACACACTTGTGCATGTGAGACCCGTTTCAGCGGGGTGAGTGAGAGAGGAGAGCTTCAATGAAAGAGTGAATTTTAGTAGGAGTGGTCATTTTATCAAAAAAATTTTTTTACAATGAATATAATCTGCACAATATAACTGTTAAACACTGTACCATAAATCAATATAGCATGAACAAATCCTCTGGTGTTTAAGACAAATAACTTAGCAATCATTATGACCTTAACAACCCCTCAATGTATCAACCACAATCATCCACGTCTGTTTGCACTATATTGAGTTTACACTGCGTATCTCTAAGTCTGGGAATAACAGCGGCAGCAGAGGGATCAAGCTCCAGGCCTCGGACTTAGTGGCCCTGGGAATCGAGTTCACAGCTGCACACACCCTGTCTGGGGGTCAGGCCAGGAGACGCAATGCCAAATAATTAAATACATGACAGTACACGAACGTTACACACAGTAGTCGGTTTCCTACTCAAATGTGACACAGATTTTAACAGAATTTTTAGATAAACGGAAAAAGAAAATGCAAATTTATGTGTATTTCGTTCCACTACAGTTATGCAAATATTAGCCGAGATGGTTCAACAAGATAGCACTGGAAGCTTCTGTCTGGGTCTATTGTACTTTCTCACATTTTTTTTTTTTTTTTATCAAAAAAGCACAACTTTCCTCTTTAGCCAAGGTTTTTTTTACGTGATACTTTTTAATGGTTTTTTATGCACAACCTGGAAATGCATTAAACAAGTGGACTGAAAGGCACCTACAGACACAATGCCTCTGCTACCTTCAGTGTTCCTGCCATGAAGGTCTGACCAACCTTTCAGGTTATTTTCATCCTCCTTTTCTCTGGGTTTCCCCCTTCACTCATACCCACAAACACACACAGTAGTCAAGGCATTTCATATATTGCACTAAAAAAAAGACATCTGAGTTGCTCTGTTCCTTTTGGACATTTGTCAGGTTAAAAGACATCCTTCACTAGTCTGTAAAACACCTTGGCTAGACTGAGGACTTTGGCAAGTTGCCACTGTCTGCTTTTCCACAGGCTGGTTCACGAGAAATTACGGTCATGGCAACAGTCTCTTTTTCAGGCTTGTGTTTTGATTTTATTTTCCATTCAATGGTCCCATATTTATATAATACTTCTTTGTTGTCAGTTTGTATTTCTGAGGAATTACTTTGCTGTTAATCATTTGCTATTTGAAACCTCTTGTCTCTGTTAAATATAACTTGAATTGAGAACCCCGTCCTCTGAAACGTCGTCCACATACAGCGTTCGTCTGCGTTCATGAAAAAAAAAGCGAGATGTTAACTTCCTGCATGCCAAAATGAATAAAAATGCTCGAGGGATCTTTTACACTCGCAAAATGTTTGCACGTCCAACACAGTGTCCCTGAAGTTGTATTTCACACAATAAAATGTGGTTTTGCTGTTGTAGTTTTCCTCGGGTAACCCAGTTTTATTTTAACAGCTTGTTCTCAAATAAGTTAGATGTATCCCAAGAGATCTCCCACACAAACACAGACACACACACACTCATGCACTGCTATACACAGGGGTGGAAAGAGTACTAAAATACTGTTTCTACTGTTTCTACTAAAACAAAAGTAAGAAGGTCGTTTTTCTTCTTTTCTTCAGTTTGCTCATTAAAACATAGACCAATAAACAATAATTCTCCGCACTGCAGAATTGACAAAACAACACAAACATCTTAAAACCCATTTTTCAGAGAACACCTTAAAAAAAATAAAAAGCTGGACATGCAAACAAATGATCACATTTAAATGGCAGTCTATGTATAAGCTGATTCATTTTTTTATATAATTCTCGTTGATTTCCAAGACTTTAGTTTCTGGTCAAATAATTAAATCAAAGTAATCAAACACAGGGATAAATCTCTAAGTGGGAGGCTTTTCTTGAAAATACCAAGGTTGTGGGCTACCAACTATGGTGCTGGACAAGAATTCTGTGACTGATAAGCAATAATTGTGAAACTGTTAAAAACAAATCATCTTTTATCAGGTGATAATGTTAGCAGATCAGCTGGTCAGTGACTATAATGGATACATTTTAATGTCAGTGGCATTTAAAATCCTGTTTTGCTTTTTCCAAGCAGTGAATCCCATGTTTATTTTCCCCCCACAGTGTAATGGATGCATTAATGAAGCATTTCAAACGCAGCACAAGGACTGAAATTAAGATAATGCTTTTAAACACGCAAAACTTCAGGTAAACAGCATTATCTCTGGTCCAGCAACAAGAGGCATTTTAATTAGTCACTTTCAAGTGCTGAGATATGTGAGGTATATTTGTCAAATGTGGGATTCTGTTAATAGGAAAAGTTTCTATCAACAAGTATCAAATTATGCTGATGGAAAGTATTTTGGCAATATAAATCCGGCATTTCTAGAAAATGGCACACATTCTTATACTGTGTGTGTCTGTGCGGGCGCGTATGTATTTGTGAGCGTCTCGATCGTGCGTTTACTCAGTGAAGCAGGCTTGAAGCCAGCCGTCCCTCATGTGATCCTCTGTCTCCATTCCTTATCAACAGCACTTTGTCGTCCCTGCCTCCCTGTCAGTGCTGTGTGTCTGCACCACCTCTCTGCCTGATAGCCAGCAGCCGCCTAAATACACCTGCACTCTGTCACACTGCCGCTGCTTCCTACTGCACACGAATCCAATGCGCCCATGTTTCAGGTCCAACCACGGTCATGGCTTCTGGTGTTATTTCAATACATTTCTCAAAATTTTCTCACAAGGCCTGATGAATAATTACACATCATAAAAGAAATTAGCGGTTTGCTGTGTCTCAGTTGTTATATACTGAACAGTCTGCACACTCATGTTGGTAGGAGGCCAAGTTGTGAATCCAAGGCTTGAGCACAACTTTTCTCAGAGGATATGCACCTTTAATCAAATGAAGTCACAAACATAGCTTATCATTAACTAAGAGTGTTTCCACACATGGCGGCAACAAATTGGACAATTAAGCATAGCTGCATGTCTCTCTGTTCTAGTGGCAACTGGATTGTGATGAGGGAAACGGCAAAACGATTACACTGAATTTGTATGCAACACTTTCAAAGCTCAAGCTGTTTTTCTTCGATTGGAGTTCAAACAAGTGAGAGATAACATTTGTTTGACGACTACTGCTGTTAAATGTGTGTGTGTAAACTGTAATGATGCCTTTAAAGCGCTGAGATAATCCACGGAACATCCATCCTTTCTCCTGTTTGCCATTAAACATGGTGAGATGAAAGATCTACTGCGTCCTGCTCTAAGCCTCCCAAATCCATCCCACTCCACTTCACTCTACTTTACTGTAAGTCACTGAATGTTTATCACATTGCTTCTCATATTTCCTTCTACTGTACCCATTGCTCTTATCCATTCCAACACTCCTCTCTCGAATACACTGTACTGTGTATCTTTTCTCCCCATCGCGTCATCCCTCTAGTGCTTTACCTTTCAGCTCCAGACTCTGTCTGGTTTTCATCAAGTGAGCCCACTGGCACCATATTGACGCCCACCAGGCGTGTTACAAGTTAGGAGCCTGCGGTGGCTGATAACCTGCCCCGAGGCTGCCCTCTTCCACAACCAAACACACTCCCGTTCCTTTAGCCCCGATTAGAGCAGGACAGAACAGATCGGGCCACACTGGTGAACAAAAATGTCTTCTGGGGAATAAAAGAAAGAATTTTTAACCATTTCGAGCTTCAGCTTTACCACATAAAGTGTTTTTAGTTTTAAGTTTAACTTTGAAAGAAACAGGGCAGCAACTCTTCCCTTAAATTAGAGGACTTGAGGTCAAGACCAACAGACTCCGCTGAAATGTCCCTGGGCAAGAATTTTGATTCCTACCAGCTGTGTCACACTAAAGGTGCTGTGTCATAGTCGGTCTGAAGGAGAAGCAAAAAAATAATCACTGTGAGATAATAACGTGGCAATATATAACTTTTATTTTTTGCCTCTTATAGCCAAGATTCTTTCAACGAGAAAGGAACTTAGGATATGAAGGCCTCACGGTGCGCAGCCTGCTGACAAACGTGGCCAGTTAAGGGTGACAGCCGCTGATGATGGCAACAGACAGTACAGCGCCATGGGGGCTATTTACAGGCTGTATGCCGTCATGGGTGAAGTGGCGATGGAGTG
>JBAJHX010000040.1:10541974-10553343 GCA_037176925.1 Amniataba percoides
TTTAGATAACAGGTGTCATGTATGAAGGTCTAGTGGGTCGGACTATCTAATCTATTGTTACACATGTGAGTGGCTCAGGGGGGACCAAGGCCGGATAGAAGCTGCTGGTTTGAGGGTGCGGGTGCATGCTTATCATAATGGCTTCTTGGACATGTAGTCTTTTACTAGAGGTCGGGAGGTCATGGGAGCAAAGGGGGGAAAACAAGGCAGAAACTGAGACCTAAAAAACTGTCTCACATTTCCAGAATCACATCAGTCACAGAAATAAGACTTGTTTTTAAAAAAGACTGAAAGAGTGAGGGAGAGAAAAAAAAACGTTAGGAATGAAAGACATCACAAAGGCCTCTTGTGTATTTGGTATCGGCCTTTTATGCATTTCACTAATATAAAACAGAAAAGAGTCACATCCAAAACGATTCCTTGAGACAACTGTATTGCTATTCCTAGTTAGGGTTGGTGTGCGTTGAGAAAAACATGGGAAATAAAGTGAGAATTTTAAAGGAATGTGCAAATCTAAAGGAAAAAAAAAGCAAACAGAGTGAATGAAAGCCCCTCGTTTGAGGAAAAAGGATCTCGGTGGAAGCTCGTAGACTGAAATGGTTAATGGAAGGTCAGTCCTTGCATGTCGCAGTGCTAATGTAGTGGGATAAAGAGCCTGACAAACCCTCTTTTCTATAGAGGAACATCACAAAAATACATTCATTTGGCGAGAAGGGAAACGATCAAGGTGTTCCTTACGAGCAACATATAGGCTCACCTCCATTCAATCATTGCTCATCTCCGTAATCTCCATTCAAATGAAAGAGCAAGATCATATTTGTAATGCAAATCCCGCGGACGCCTCTCTCCGCGCCGCTTGTATGTGCGGCGGGTACAATGTGTTGTTCTGTATTCGGCACACATGTTCAATCAGGACGAGGGCTTTGTGGATTCTAATCTCACACTTTGTGATCTCCAGATATCCGGGAGGAGAGGTTTGTGCACTGGAATGCGAGGCGAGTGTTTGTCTCGATGTGACGAGAGGCCCGACGGGAGATTTACATTTTTCTATTAGTGGAGACAACACTGGGACGTGACTCTGCGGAATCTGATTAACGGGGCTTGTCGTTCGGAGGACTTGTGTAAAAAGAGGGGCACTTTCTCTGCTGAATGTAGGCTGGGGAGCAGAATGTTGTACAAGAGGTCACTGATTCTCTCAGGGAAAGAAAATCAAAGCTTCACTCTGAGATCTAAGCTAAGGAAAAGGAAAAAAAAAGAAGAAGAAACTAACATTTGAGGATGTTTAAGTGTCAGTATAATAATAAGTACCGTTTCATAGAGTGTCCCCATGCAAGTAATAACAGGAAAAAAGAAATTAATTGTGTAGATACAAATTTTTAAAAATGACCTGAAACTTGAGATATTTGATGTGTTGTGTCATTTCTTCTAAAGAGGCAGTTCATTGTCACCCTGTTTAGAAAAGTGCATACAAAGGCTGACAGGCTCTTATCGACCTCGGGCTTCTGGGTGTTTTTAAGCTTCATATATGCATCCATTAGGACGCAGTCATTTGAATGCACGTATTCATTCATGCCCCTCTCGTCCTCATGGCCATAAGCGCAACACCTCTTATTAATCCACGTCTGTATCCAGGTTGATCTCAGTGCTCAGGTTGAGGTAGAAGAAGGCGTAGACGCAGAGGACAAAGAAGAGGATGGCTGCGATGACCAGGAACGCATCCTGAAGAGGAAAGAGAGAAGATTTTAAAGACACCCTTTTCTTCTAAAGGACTATTTATATATCCGCTCGATCCTTTCTCTGTCTTTACACATAGGAGCAGCTCTACTTTGTTTGAAAGTGTTTGCGTGATTCTGTAATCATTGTGTTTATTTATCAGTCCTGTCATGTCTATATTTGCAGAGTCCCTGTTGTCTTTCGTTTCATCTATATTCACTGCGTTCCTAATAAGACTTTTTTTATCAGTCTGATTTTCCGTTGGAGAACACACACTGTTTATTATTTGAAAAGTAAAAAACGGAATATTAAGTATTTAAATGATAATTTGTGAAGGTGCTTTTAAAGACAAATGTAATTACAGGACTGTCAATCACTGCACTTTTATTTCAGCCATTAAAGTCTTAATGCAGCGATGTAACTTGTTTAAATAAAAATCAGCCTGGTCCGCACTGCTGCAGGTAAACAGGAAAACACTGGGTTTAACATCAAAGACACGCCACGGTGCACTGCTGTCAATGTGTTGAAAACCATCCGATCCTTTTGACAGTGCTTATTATACATCTTTATTTTGCATCCAACTTTATCTGCAAAAACTTATCCTGGGTTTCATTACAGTTGATGACACCACATATTGAAACACGGTCTGATCTATAATGGTAGTCCTTGAATTGCTGCATCAAGACCTCAATCAATCCCCGTTTAATCAAATCCCAATAACTTACACTTGAGTTCTCTCTGTACTGAAAAACAAATGTACATATTTCACAGTATACCTGAAAAAAAAGAGAGAGACCTGACATGCTGCCATGGTTGTTTGATTGGTGTTTTTGAAGCGGTCCACACAAAAGTGCATTTTTTGAAAGCTTTGTTGACAGCGCTGGAAAACACGAGCAACAGGCTGATGGATGACCAAAGCAGACAGACGTATTTCCAAATGTACCTGCACTTGTGGGGAAAAGACTCTTTAAAAGTAAACCAGATCCCCACAGTCGGTGCTCTAACTCTGATGGACCCATTTGCACATTAATAACACAAACACTCTCAGCTGCTTTGAGAGATGCACTGTGGGAAATCGTCACCTGATGAACCGAAGCAGAATAAGCAGAAGTCAGTCGCCGTAACGGTAAATATGCTGCAGGAAGGTTACATAATTTATAACGGCATTAATGTTGCATTCACATATTTACATGAGGTAAAAGAAAAAATACAACATGGTGTTAGTTTTGGTGCAAAGCTACCCTACCTCCCTCAGGCTCGAGCACTCTGTGCCAGGCCTAATGTTACGTTCAGCTGCCAGCTTTAGGACGCTTCCTCCAAAACCTACAAAAATGTTGGATTGACTATTTACTGGGATTTTTTTATAGTTTAGTGTGACAGCACATCACGTGGATCAGAAAAATAAGGCATTGATTTGTTTCAGGTTATCACTGGAGAAAAGACATTAACAGGAGACACATTGAGGAGTAAAACTGGAGCCAATTCCAAGAAGAAAAAAAACACACGCAACCTTTCAAAATGTACAGTATCACATTTCACTGAGCACTGAGTGACCGCACTATTATAATCTTTTCTATCTGCAGTCAGTCTCCACAGCTCCCCTGCTATTTTTACAGAGAAGTTTAACTTTCTCCAACAAAATGGCCTAATTTTTTTTTTTTTTAAGATTTTCTATTGGTTAATTGTCAAACAAATTGAGGCTTTCCAGAGGAGTGGCATTCAACTTGAAAATGGGAATTTGGAGCGCTCGTTCATTATGTGGCGCTCGCACGATTACAATCTTCATCAGCTGGAGTTTCATTAGGGCCACTCAGAGTATTGAACAATGCCAGTTATTCTTTATCAAGAGAACTCATTAGCAGCAAACTTTCTAATCAACACTGGAGAGCTTGGAGAGCTTTAAAAGAGCATGGAGTACGGTCTGATTTGGGGTGGGGGGGTATTCAAAAAGAAATATTTGATTTGAACATGGAAATTAGTTTTTGCATCCAAACTGGGCCACAACAAAGGTGACGCGAAGTGAATTCAAAACATATGGCTGTGATCCTACGATGGGTGTGGTTCCAATTTTGGCAGATCTATAATCTTGTGATCTTGTTTATAGATCCTTTAATGCACTTAAAGGAAAAAAAATACCTGAACCATGTCAAACTAATTCAGCCTGCAACGTCCCATTATGCTGTATTTTCATGAGTGACGGGCTAAGGTGATACAAGGTTACAGTGAGGGAAAATGACAAACAGGAAAGCAGAAAACAAGACAAGACTAAACAGAGAGAACAATGATAGACACGGGGTGGAGGGGAGCGAAGCAAACAAAAAGAATATGAATGACAATTTGTGAAAACATCAATTCAGTGATTGCAATACGTGGCACGCGCACACAGAGGGGGCTGCAAATGCAACCCAGTGGCCAAACAGCGGAGAGAAAAAGACAGAGTGAAAAACACAAGTGAGAGCGAGCGAGAGAAAACAAGTAAGAGATAAGGCTCGGCACAAACGAGGGGTGGTGGGGGGCTAATAATAATTCCTCTCCGACGAGGGAGGGAGGGGTGGCGACAATTAAAAGGCGTCACAGCATCCACAGCTATCTGTGTACATGTTGTAGTGCCTAGTCATCAGCGGCATTGGTCTTCATTAGCCTCGGCCCACATTTATCTACATCCCGGCAGCCTCCAAACAGCTTTAAGTCCTTGCTTAATTGGAAAACTTTTAAATTTCATGCACTTTAGTTTCATATATTAACCGCCAGGCTCCCACCGCTTGATTTACTTTTCTATTTTGCTTAGGCCTCGGAGAAAAGAGAACTGTTATCAAATCACTGAGGCTTGATTGTTTTTCGGCTTTTTCCTCCCTTCTCTCACGGCTTTGAAAAACATGACAAAGAGGAGCGTCTGTAATGCCTGGCGACAATATCGCAAAGACAATTTTGCGCCTCTCACACAGGTAAGCATTTTGTCCAGCCGCCGCTGAAACAAAACAAAATTGCAACCCAGGTCCCACCCCCCCATTTCTTTTCTTCAGGTTTCAGAGAGAAAGAGAACAGCTGGTTACAGTGACTTGTCTATGAAAACAAGCTGGAGGGGTTTTGGTGAAAACACTCGAGTTGTAGGAAGCACCTGCACTTGATTGAGATCATTGTTTTCGAGGAGAGTGGCCCACTGTGTTGACTCTTGCCTTGTCTCACAAACACATTTATGTGCACCCACACACACACACACACACACACTTACGCACACACTCAGATGCAGACACACAGCCTCTCTGCCCACATTCTGATGGAGACCCCTGGATGGGGCCCAAGCACATCATCATCTTCATCACGCGGCTCTCTCAACACCGGCGGCAGCTGCAGCTCACTCGGCATGCTGGGAGCTGGGTCCCCGTCACCCTGGCGACAAGCCACAGCTCAGCAGACATCCCCTCATCTGGTCCGCCTTTTATTCTCCTCCTGGGTTTGTTTGTGTGCGTGCATGTGTGTGTATGTGGACGGCAGTCTGTATGTGCCTACGTGCTAAGCAAGAGAGATTCGTGTGTTTGTGGCTGTTCGTGGGCGGCAGAGAGACACAAGCTACAAACAACTGTTGGTGCATTTGGGCTGCGGTTGGTAGGCTCAGAGAAAGTCAGGATGAAAAATAACCAGCCATTGGGTTAGATTTCATGACTGGTTCTACACAAGGTGCTGATGATTTTTTTATTTGCTTTGTGGCTGGAAATTGAGAGTTTCCATCTGGATGTCACGTTAAAATTTCCTGACCAGCAAACGCATATTGTATCCTTCATACTTTTATAGTCGTCCTTTTAATATATTTCAAGGGCTGCAAGTAATTATTATTATTATAAGTTAAAATTGCTTGTTTATTTAAAAAAAAAAACCAACAACACTTAAGTTATTATCAGCATCATCTTGTGTGAAGGAGGAAGCCAGTAAGTACTGGCATTACAGTGACAACCGTAGTGTAAAAAAGTACTTTTATTTAATTATACTTTCTGTCTGTCTTATTTCAACTTAAGCAAACACCCCTTTTATGTGGCTTTTCTGTGTGCCTTGGGAACACTTAATAAAAAACATCTTCATGAACAGAGAAAGTCTCGTCATCACTATCACAACTCATTGAGTCTTTTCATAAAGCATACCATAAATTTAATAGCACAAAAAGGGCATAAACCCTACAAATTCCCAAGTGATTTCTGTCAACGATTCTAACCAGCTCGAAAGCACGACTGAGCCTCATAAACCTAATGGCCAGCAAAGATAATAGATTCAGGCTGCTTCAGAGGGAGGCTGAAGAGGATGTTACAGCTATGAATCAGGTTTTCAGCACAGCATCCCTCACTGTTCATACTTTTTTGTCAAAACTTTATTAGCACAGAGCTAGCAGCTTTGTGACTCAAGTTATATTTGTATGACTGTATAGAAATATATGAATATATATTAATATGCAAACACACAACATACACTCCCAACTGACAGCTGGAAGATATCCAGAGTCATTATCTGTAGCCTCCATCGTCTGCCATTTCCATAAGCAATTTTTTCCCAACTTTCTAGGCTCAGCAGCTAAATAAGGCCGAGGGAAAACAGTGCAGAACTGAACAGAAGGCTAGTGTGCCAATTAGACAAGGCAGCAGGCTTGTTTCCTGCGCTGCAAGCTAGTGTGCTGGAGATACTTCGAAGGAGCTTCTTCTCCTTCTTCTTCTTTGCTTCCCTGGGCAAACTGAGAAGAGACTGCGGCCGACTTCCTGCCAGTTTCTTCATCTCTGCTGCCGTGACCTCATGCCATCCAGAGTGTGAAGCAGCTGGACAGGAAATATGTCCACACTTGCATTCAGGCAGCAACAAGCTACTTCTGTAAACACACCGTGACTTAACGTGTGCACAGGACAACAACAAGTGGCTGGTTTCCGCCACTTGAGGTCAACGTTTTGCGCAGACGACAGCTGATCGCTGTTGTGGGAACAGAAGTTCTCCCTCTCTCACTTTCCCTTTCTGAGTCTCTCCATCCTTTCCTCTGCCAACTTGCCCAGACTGCCCTGCTACTAGGACAGCCCCAAGACAGCCTGCCCTGGCAGCTGCCAGATTCTCTGCGCCCGAATGTCTGCTGGCCCTTCTGAGATGCCAGCTGCATCTGAGACCAGCATCTCAACCAGGGACATGGTGGAAGAGGAAGAGGAGAAAGACAAGAGAAAGAGACAGAGAAAAAGGAAATGAGAGAGAAAACAAAAGATAGGAAGAAAGGGAAAGAGATAGAGAAGAAGAAAATCAAAAAGAAAAAGAAGGGCAAAGAAAAAGAAAAGAAAAAGAGGAAAAGAAGAGAAGAAGAAGAGACGAGACACTCGGCAGCAACAACATGCCTACAAAAACTGCAGCCAAATTCTCGCTGTCAACCAAAGGTTCAGAGACGGAGAGGGGAGCTTTCTACTGTCATCACAGAGCTGTGTAAAAATCACAACTTTATAGAACGCTAAAAGGACTCGATGGGAAAAGCAAGCGTGACCAAATATCCATTACATTTGGGCTGAATTTCAATCGAACTTGGGGCCAAAGGGTCTAAGTCAGTTTAATATGCTCGTCCCAGAGGTATTTTTAATCCGACCTCTGAAAATTCCCTTCGTCTTGGGCGTGAAAAACCTGAATTATTCATAAGCAATATCAATATTTCAAGATATGGACTAATCTAATTGGATTAAAGACGTGCTTAATGAGGCCTTGCGTGTCTAAGAGATGCATATTTTAAAACCTGACCATTTCACCCGGTGTTTAATCCTCACTATGATTTGTTCATCTCTGTGTACTACGTGCCAACTGAAGCTTAATGAGGAAGTGAAGCCTTTTGGCTTTTGATGTACTGTAAACAGAACCAATTTTCAATGCCGCGAAAGAAAATAAACATGCAAAAAATTAAAAAAAGAAAGAAAACATTGAATGATTCTCACAACTGATTTTCCCCTGTAAAAGCTATGAAGAAAAAAAAACAAAATAACCGAGGACGTGATTTCATCTGATGGTGTTTGTAATTTCAAATGAGGATTTAAAAACCTATGACTGCGGATTCACAAGCTGTTTCATTGGCAAGGACTTACTCTATATGGAGAAACCTTGAAATAGTAAAACTGTTTATTGGTAAGCCAACTGATTGAGGAAAAGCATAAACAGCGGTGCAACGTTTGCCAGAGTGATAAACGTGGAGTCATCCATCTCTGCCTGCACAACAGCTCCTAATCGCAGCAGCGGTGTGACAAAGCAACGGAGAGAGACACACTTTTCTATCCTAGCAACACTCTCACCTCCCTCCACTTGCACATTACCCAATCTTATCACTTTTTTTTTCTCTTCTGCTTCTTGTATTTCTCACTCCTCTTTCATCAGCGTTTCCTGTCCCTCTCCATTGCGTCTTTACCATTAAAGGAACGAGGAAACCCTTGAATTTCCATCCTTCCCGGAGTTTCGTTATGCATTACAAAGCTCTGTTTCGTTAACTTCTTTTTTTTTGTAGACATGATAAGAGTATCGTAAACTTTATTCTATGGAGGAATCTCCCATTCCTTCCTCCTCCCAGCGATGGATTTCAACAGTTGTACGGCTCTTCAAAAGACAGACAGGGGGCCACATCACATCATTTCAGGTTGCACTCCCAAAAGCCCTACAGTAAATTGTAAGAGAGCTAAGAGACTGCAGGATATGAAAAGTGATCTAGTGAGACACGCTCTCAAACAGGCAGGCAGACAGTCAAATGGAAAGAAGATGGTTGGCAGGCGGACAGACAGACAAGCAGAATCACAGATGGGCCGAGACAGACAGGCGAGCAGAAATAAAGGAGGACACGCAGACGCAGACTTCAGTTGTCCTGCAGAGAAAGAAAGCCCGAAGCCAGTCTCACCCTGAATCCAGAGGAATTCTTCTTTGCTTCAGCTTTCAGCCGCGTGGCCTTTAAGACCGACTTTGTCTTCTTGTAGTCTTGCTTGCCTGAAAGAAAGGAAATAAATGGGAGACACAAATCAAAATTGTAATTTTGATGGCACATAATGACACAGTTATCATTTGTGTAAAGCTTAAACAAACCAGGCATGATGTATTTTGTGGGTTAGTTTTGTGGCTGCTTATAGGCAGATTTGTTATATTTCGAGAGAGCCACACTAGCTGTGTCCAGTCGTTTTGTTAACCTTACCATCTCCTGGCTACAGCAATGTATTTAACAGATAAGAGGATGATACTCATCTCCTCATCTAACTCGCTGCAAGACAGCAAATTAACATATTCCCCAAAATGTCGAACTAGTCCTGGAAGTTCTGCTGCAGTTCCAAAACTACAGTAGCAGCTGACATTTACTCAAAATAACAAAAAAAAATGAGCCAAGAGAGGGGAAAAAAAGGTAAAAGCAGCCTTCAAATTTCACAATAACAATAACAAAGTTCATCCACAGGTTGCAATCTGCACATGCATCCAATATACAAAGAATCTTTTCTGGCCCGAGCTGCACACAGTTCACCTGCGCTTCCTCGACTTCCCACGAGCTCAACTCCCATGGGTGAGTCCTGTGGGCAAACCGGCCACCTGGCACAGTCTGTGTGTTTACGCGAGTGTGTGTGAGCGTGCTTCACATGAGGCAGAGCCGGCTGTCTTGGTCTAATTAGAAACAACACACTGCAGGAAAAGGAACTTTGCTAACAATAGGGTGGAAAGGCAACAGCTTGCTGAACAGTGTGTGAGTGTGTGTGCTCTAGTTTTTCCATCTTTGCCAGAACCAATTTATACGCTCGATTTGTGGACATACTAGCGAGCCCTTAAAGACGTTCTTATAGCGATTCAGTTCAGGTTCAAATTTAGAAGTAGGATTAGGTTAAAGTTAAGGCTTGAAGTTCAGATGGCTACCGTTATATAAGTTATTTGCTTGGGAATATATAAGCACAGATGTAAAATAGATAAATGTATACGTGTGTGTGTGACAAAGACCGGGGCCGCAGGTCACCTTCAAGGTTTCCTCCGCTGAGATGTGTGGAGGTCACGTGAAGACCTTACCGCCAGCCAAATACAGTAAGCCTCATTTACATCGAAGTAGAAAACGAGAGGAGGAGGACGGAGAGGAAACAAAGCATCTATGTCAATCTGGAAAGGTTGTTGGAGAGAAAAGAGTAAAAAAGAGGGGTAAGGATGTGCGCGTGTGTGTTGTGATGATAAAAACAAACAGTTGGAGCAGCACACCGAGTATCATGTCACCTCTTCCAGGAGCAGCCACGGAGGAGAGAGAAGACGACCATTAGCATGGCAGCTGCTCCGCCTCACTACACACACACACACTTTGTCTTTTTCAACCATCTCACTTTTGCAGAGATCTTGCACTCGGCTCCGATCTCGTTCTCTCTTTCTCTATGCCTCCTGGTCTCTTACTCCTCTTCCACCTCCCTCTGACTCAGTGGAGGGCTAATAGAAATGGGGAGCATGTTGCCATGAGCAGACAGTGAGCTAGTGGGAATTCATTAGGAGGGCCACTGGATGTCTCCTCCACTTGTCAGAAAGTGGAGAGGGGGGAAATTTGATTGGAGGGCATCTCGGGTTGCTCACCATTCACAGAAATTGTGCCGGGGCTTTCAGACTGCAAATGGCTGCTTGTGATAATACGAGACTACAGAAAGTTACATCAAATGCTAAAATCCCATATCGAAGGAGAGCATACTAAAAGCCAGACAGAGTGTAAAAATATACAGAGAAATATTGTGGTAATTATCTTATCCTGCATGCACAGTAATGAGTAAAGAATTGCTGAAGCTTAACTGGCCTCACATGGCTGCTAAAAACAAAGATTTGAAAAGCGTGTTAAACTCCACCCAGAGAGCGGTGCAGGGAGATTCATCTGTGTGATCGTGTGATTGAAATACATTGATTTCAACATTTTATATACTTGTGTGACTGGGCCTTTATGATTAAAAATCCATAACATCAACACTTACTTGCTACTTACTATGACATTTCCTGACCCCCTGGATATCTGGGTTTACATATACAGTACGATAAAGACAATCCAATGTGAAAACCAGATTACCCAGAGCAAAAATAACAGAAATCTACGAACTCTGTTTTGCAACTTGTCCTGTGCCCCAGACAGGGGAATAAGTTATCCACTTTGATATAAAAAAAAAAACAACTGAACAAACTTTCAGTTCAAGCGCTTTCTGTTTTGATACAGTTCTGCTAAGTCTGGCTGTCTGTGTCCTCGATGTACCTTTTCTGCAGCACCTTTTCTGCAGTACCTTTCCCCCCCCACACACACACACACACACTCCCTACCCAACCCCATTTGTGGGGCTAAACTTGCTCCTCGTCTCCTTGTCTTTATATTTTTATATGCAAAAAAAAAAAAAACACCTATAACCATCTGGTAAGAATCAACACTTAATTGGAACAAAATGAGAATAATTACACCAAGTAGGCGCATGAATAGCTGATATGGAGGAGAAATGCCAGAGAATTACTTCAGAGTGTGTTGTATTGTAATGCTGTTCTATTACAGCGGTGTACTTCTGGTCTGGACACGCACACGCACACACACGCACGCACGCACACACGCACGCACACGCACACGCACACGCGCGCGCACACACACACACACACACACACACACACACACACACACACACACACACACACACACACACACA
>JBAJHX010000040.1:10553443-10578067 GCA_037176925.1 Amniataba percoides
CACACACACACACACACACACACACACACACACACACACACACACACACACACACACACACACACACAGTCCTGATGATATTGCATTGGGCTTATGAGCACTCCTATTTGTCATTGCTGTTCCCCTTGCTGCACCGGCACTGTAGACACTTTCTGTCACCAATTATCTACCTGCGCTGGGCCTACGCGCCGTCCTCCCATCCCTCCCTGCCTCTGCCTGCCACGCTGAAAAGGCATCACTGTCCTCCTGTACAGCATCGACAATGCAGTGTCTCGGAGGAACATTACCCCTTGTGAGGCGGCCGAGAGTGCCTGCTGAGAGCCTTCCCCGAGTGTGTCTTTCATTGAAGTCATCACTGATTTCATGTCAAGAGGACAAAAGAAAAGTGGACCCACCCGCCACACTGCTTAGTGTACATTCCCTCAGATGTGCATTTCGTGATTTTTCCTTGCTCATTTGTCATTGGGTTTACCTGTAAATGGTGTGTGATTAAGACCGCGGAGAAATGAGTTTTTATCTTGAGCTATTGTTCTGCTTAGCCTAACGAGACAGGTAGGGGGTATTAGCTAAAATTAGCCATGTGTGATTGAGCACTCAAGGGAAGGGGGGTATGTGACTTGTGTGTCACACAAATTGGCCATTAAAGTAAAGCTAGGGGAAGGGTAGACACCCAAGAGTAGTGCAGGTATCTGAATGAAAAGAAACACCCGGAGTAAAAGGAAAAACAATTCATTAAAACATCTCCCTGTGCCGTACTTTGCACTGCCGTTTCATCTTTACCATAAACCTGTCTAGTATATGAGTGTAAACAAATTCACAGACAAACTGGTACCCCCATTACAGATGAACTTGTTCATCTTTTAACTACTGAATTTTCCTGAATAATTTGTTGGTTTCCTCTTACACCTAACAGTAAGATAACATTTATTTGCCCTAATGAATTACTTAATTTTGTTATACTTGATTTTTCTTTGGTCTTATGTAGAAATATTTGGCAAAATTGCCCCTATAAAAAATCTGCATACAATTAGAGAGCTCATCATTGTCAAATTACTACAATTACTGCAATTTTACTACAAGAAAACATTCAAATTGATAAATGTTCAAAATGCATCTTTCTTAAGTCACAGCTCTGGGTAGGTGCTCTACTACCAATGCCTTATTCAGAGCCAAGTATTCCTTTATGCAGTGTTAATATTCTGATGGGCTTGACAGTCAAGGAACCATCTTTGGAAGTGTTAAGGCAGAAATGTCACTTGCCTCGTGCCAAGTCATGATTCTCGCATAAAACAAGGCCTCTATTTGTGGTAAAAAGTAATGCATTCTCATCAGTGCCCTCATCATGCCAACTTTATCCAGCCCTCTATCACATTTAAATTTCAGTTGTGCATCATCTAGTAAAATACTACTGCTTCATCATTTAAACTGAAAATATCAGTCAGTAAATAAATACAAGAAAAGAAGTAAAAGCTGACCTGCCAGCTTTACATTTCTGAGACACTCACTACACACTCACAGGACTTAGGGTTTCCCAAGTTGCTGCCTTCTTGTTTATATCTCAGTCGACGTTTCTATATGTCAATTAACTGGAAGAAAATCAGCGACTGCAAACGTAAGTAGCTCCTCAAACTTGCATTTCCAACCCAATATAACACATGCTTCAAGCTGCATTAGTCCAATGCGTGCAGCAAATATTAAAATCACCTCAGTAATTGGAAATCAGTGAAATAAATGCATCCTTGAACCATATGTCAAGAGCTTGATGTTGACTTGAAAAACAAGTAACATTTTCTGGCTTTTATAGGAGCAAACTCCTTAGCAATGAACTCCCATGCCACTCATCCATGAATTCACTTCTATTTAAATTGTGCCATGTTTAAAACATGGCAAAAAACTGCTGCTTCTCTGTTGGATGCATTTATGTGACCCGAGGCCTGCATAGTTACTTCTCACTGACCATGTGAAGTGCCACATATTTCAATTACGACATTACATTTGCAGTGGTTCAAACCTTTAAAGAACTCCTGTTTTCATCAAGTATACAGTTGTAACAGAAGGAAAATCCCAACAAACATACCTTTTTTTCGTTTTTATCTGTGGGGACTAGCCATCCTGCATATGGTCTACATGCAGAGTGATGGGGTGATCTGGACAGACGGACGCACTGTCCAGTTCTCTCTGAAAGCCCTGGGACAATTCGGACAACATGCTGACAGCGTGTCTGACAGTTCCTCATACTTTGCTTTCCCTCTGTGTCTGTGTTGCATGGCGTCCAAATAGTCAGTGACCACATGGTGCGGATCACTGGCATCTGCCAGGACGCATGGTAGTGGAAGTGGAGGGCTGATGCCAGACACTTGGGAAATATTCATGCCTTGTCTTTTGCATCATGTGAGGCGAGGAGTGGGGCAAGATCTCACAATTCACGTGCAATTCACAGTGAAAGTATATAAAACAAGTAATAAAGATGATCTGTAGTTTTATGAAAGCAAAATGAAGAAGGCAACTACACCGTCATAACAAATCAGAGCCCCCCTAAAGACGTGGGTGAAATATTTTTATTTTTATTGCAAAGTACAATTTCAAAGCATTGGTCTTCTTTATACTAAAATTATGACACTTTAAGCCAATAATTTCACATTTCCGGTACTTCAAAGTTTGAATGTCTTTTTCTGTTCTTTTTCCTCCCCTAGATCAGCAGGCAGCAGCAACCATTACTTGAGCAGAGTGACCACTTGCATTTCCATGTAAGAACAATACATCTTTACCTCTCTTCACTTGGCACAGTCAATTATAAGAGGCTTAATAATGGTATTTAAAATGAGAGTGTCAACAGTGGCCCCTTGATGGCCATCTGACATGACAAAAGCACTCCAGCGGGGATGATGGTACAGCTCAACAACCTACTGCTGCTGACTTCCCATGAATAAGCCACCCTATTACGATTTCAAATTACCATGTGTGGCCCCTTTCAGCTCTCAAAAGACACACCCCCATGCTATCTTTGAAGATTTCATTTTCCTCTCCAACATCTTTTTCCCCCCTCTCTGTTTTCCACCTTTTCTGTTAAACAGCGGTTCACTGAAATTGCCTGATGGTCATTCTTTTCAAAAAGAAGGGAAAATGGCAGAAATTGAAGGGTTGGAAGGAGGCGGCGGCAGAGAGAGGACCAAAGTGTCCCTGACACCTGTGTTACATATTTTTGAATTGATGAGATGTGCTGAGAAACAAAACACTAAATGGGAAGGAGAAAAAGGAAAAACAACATTTTCTGTGCCCCTGGCAGGAGATGTGACAGTGGGAGATGAGCTTGTTATGTTATGTGTGTCTCTCATTTATTGGACCTGCCAGGTTTTACGCAATGGCAAACAGTTAAGGAATACCTGTGGGCTAAATAATCCCATTCTTTTGTCCCACTGGGAAAACATACACAACTGCCACGCTGCTTTAAGACACCCCAGTCCTTATAGCATGGCAGAGTAAACAAGATAGAGAAATGTTCTCAACAGGCTATCATGTGGATGAGAAAGACAAAAAAAATGCTACTGAAGTCAGAATGACAATGAGGTTTTTTTTTCTCATTTCATGAAAAGGAAATAACTCTTTTTCTGTTACTGTTATTGGGACTTTCTGTTACAAGGAGCACATTGTGGAGGTGACAATTCAGGCCAATAATGAAAACATGTATCAACATAAGCATTTAGCTTAAGAGACCATCTCATGATCTTGTTAAAACAAAAGTGACACCAGGAAATTTAAAACCTGGAATAATCAGAGGATGTGAACTGTCAGGGGGCCAAAAAAGACCATCCACTAGGAAGAAAGGAACCAGAACAGGACCATATTTGACACATAAAGAGAGCATGTGAATTAGTCCAGAACATTTTCATTGATAATTTGAGGGGGGAAAAAGAAGGTAAAGCTTTTTCCAGAGGGCTGTGGTTTTCTTAAGACTGAAAAACCTTCTCCATTCAAGTTACAGTAGCGCATCTGTCCATATGAATTTCTTACAAATTGGTTAAATTGCTCCAAAGCAATAAAGGACAGACCAGAAACAGAGTGAAGGTCTTCTTGAGAATGTCTGGCAGCTAGAGTGGACTTCACTTCTTGTTTTTTAATGGCACAAAGGTATGCAATGACATATTCTAGTGTGCATATTTGTGTAGCACATGAAAGAAAACAGTATTTATTGTGTTATTTACCACTCATAGAACTAAATGCATAACTGGCATTTGTGCCAGATGCACAAGATCTGAAGAGAAAGAAGTAAGTCATTTCATAAGGATGGGTATCTTTTTTTTCCCACTTCTCTAGTCAAGAAAACAATATCAAGGCTTCAGAAACCTCCTCATTTGTGTGCAGTGATAACACATGGTATCTTTTTCTGTCTTTTCCTTGTTGAGTTTTACTAAGGAGGATGGTCAGGAACACTAGGCCGCTGGCACGTCTCACTCCATTTGGAGCAAATATCTTTCTCTTTGGATCCAAAGGTGGGCACTTTTTATGTCTAACAAAATTACTTGGTCACATTTCATGTACACAATATGCCACTCCTGGGACTTCAAGCACAAGCCTGTAAGGAGGAACAGAGCTTCCTTTTGTGTTTGCGTCACTCTGAGCTGCTCACAATTATCTAGCTTTGCCATTGGCGACCTTTTGGTTTTGCTCCACAAGAGGAAAAACAAAAACAAAAAAAAAGACGATATGAGCTGTGATCTTCAAGCAACCACAGCTGGCGTGCTGAAGGGGACCAAACTTTTGATTGATACCAACCATATTGCCTTAGTTAGGCCTTTGTGATGTAAGGGGATAGATGGGGAAACAAAATACCGCAGGATTAGAGCGGTATTAAAGTTTGACAAAACAGCTTCTGACATCTTTTCAAAAGGGGCAGTGTTTTTTTTAAAGTGAGGAATCCACTGTCCAGTAAGTAATGTGACCTTCACTGCTGCTTGTTCATGTAAACACTTCCATAGTTTGTGTGATTTTTTTGGATAACCAGCATTGATATAGGTCTTCAAAAGAGCTGAGCTGTTGGGCCATGCATGTCAACCAATCACAGGACTGCTCATCGCAACCGAGTGTCATGTGTGATTTATTGAGTGTGACATTAGCTTGTTTCTTTGAGAGAACACGGAGTTGCTTACTGTGTTGTGGTAAAAATCGCCCACATCAAGCATAGACTTATGATTCTATGTTGAAATGGAGCTTCAAAAGTCCAAGACTAATCCCAACTGTCTAAAAGCATCATGAACTCATTTACAAAACTTTAATTGCCAGTTAATATACTGATGATGTTTTTGATTAAACTATCAATCACTTAGTACAAAAAAATGCCATATTTGTGGCATTTTCGAAACAATCAGAGCATGTCTTCAGATCACTTTCTAATCAACGTCAAAACATCGAGCTGGCAATTGCAAATATTGTGACTTGATTTGATTACAGATAATCAACTAACTGATTAACCAGCAGTAGTGTGAGACTCACCGATCTGTTTTCGGTACTGATCAACCGGTAATCCGGTCGCACTGGCATCCTTCTTCCCCATCCTCCGTCTTCAGCCTGGCAAGAAATGAGAAGAAAAACAACCTTCTGAGTGAAAGTATTTCACAGCTGGGTCTCAATGTTACACCTGATCATTTACTTTAATCAAATACGGATATAGCTCCATTCCTGTTACTGCACCCTGAGATAACTTGTGAAATCTGCAGGAAGGATCCAAGTTAATTTACAATTATATATACAGAAGAGTAGTCAGTTTTGATCAGGCAGATGGTTTATCTTTCACATACATCTGCTAGACATAATTAAATTACTTCTCACCACGTTCCACGTGTGTTACGTTCACAGTATGCACACTTCCTATCCATCTCATTTAGTCTAACACCATTTCCCTTCACACCATGAGCTCTCTTTGATTACCCTGACAGCTCACAGAGAAGACGTAAAGAGAAAGAGCTAAGAATAATACAAATTGGATTCTTTAGGCTCCACATGTAACTATGCGAGTGTGCAACAGTGCTTGTGCAACAGAATAAATGCCGGAGCTGTGCATTTAAGTCAAAACGTGTGCGTAGAGATGTACAGTCACCAGAAATAACTGCGCCCAAGTGCCAAAACTCAGTGGGTGTGTTTTTTTGCATCCATCCAACATACTTGTTTCTCAGTGAGCACTCTGCTCTAAATTCCAGACAGGCTCCCTCACAACACACTGCATCAATCAATATCGTAGCCTTTTGTTTAAAATAGTGAGAAAAGCAAGTATGAAACCAGGGGATGGTGTGTTTTTTCTGATAATGCTGCTGGAGTCCCTCTGATCTCTTCTCTGCCTGGAACATTTCAGCTTGATTTTAAATATATATGCACAATATGCTAATCACAAATAACACTCAATATCTAGCAGGTCCTGCTACGGTCTGTCAGTAACTGACGATCGTCTTTTTGGGAAAGCACGTTTAGGTGTGCACAGAGAGGTGAATACGAAGGGAAAGAAAGTCTCTGTGTGCATCCTAAAAGAAAAGGAGTGGTGAAGAGTCGAGAGGTACGGCCGGGGGAATAGAGGAAAGAGACTGAATTAGCATGTTCAAGGAGCGTGGCTTGCTGCCTGTGCTGACTGATACCTTCTCGGGGGAGAGCGCTGCCTTGGGAGACCTGAATTTTACTTTCCACTAAAAACACTGCTTTCAGCTCCATTTCAAACACCGTCGGAGCCAGCAGAGGAGGAGGATGTATGCACAGCTATTGTTCTCGGGCGGCTGGAAACCACAGTCAGCAAATTAAAGGAAGTGAGAAGAGGACAAAAGGAAGCGAGAAAAATTGCCCAAATGTAATGTTTACAGTTGGTCACAGTAGGCTCTCAGATTTGCTGGCAATGTTGTGCTGTGCAGCCGAATTGCAATATCACATCTAAACTGCTAGGAGCAACACATTTGAAGCCTCTGTCATCACCTGTAGTCGTTCCTCTCTGAAATTTCTACACATATGTTACAGTATATTTTGCATTTGCAACAGTGGGATACAGACAAGTGTGCCGGCTACAAGAAAACACATCTAAGAACAGTGACATGAGCACCTCAGGGAACACCTTCCCATCCATTCTTGCATCTTACACGACATGACAAGGCTGATATTAAATGAACACTGGTTCTGATAACCTTAATTTACCGGAAACCTAAATGAGACCAAACAAGTAAGCGTAGAATCTTTTTAAATGACAGCTTTAACAGATAGTTGCTTTGCTTACTGGAAGGCCTTGGTTCAATTCCTGGTACTGTAAAACTTGCAGTGGTGCCCTTGAACCAGATCCACTTATATGATCAATGAGTAATCTTCATTAAGTCACAAATACGTTGTGTTATTTGCTTCACATGTGATTACACCGCTAAGCTTCAGGTGAGGAGATACTGCAAGTATCTAAAACACCCACAAACAGGCTGCTCTGACAGAACTGAAATGAAGTGTGTGGTACAGTTGTGGCACTTGAATCCGGCAGGCATGCTTAAAACAACAAAAACATAAAAACATCACGAGGAAGTTGCATGTTTATTTGGTACACATATAAGTAATGCAGTCTGATACAACAGGTCATATACAACATCTTTCAGTAAGGTTATAATGTTTAGGGTTTTTGTTGTTGACTCCATTTTAAAATTTAGTCCACCATTATTGAAATTAATTAAGTGAACAAAGTATTTCTCAGTATAATAGCTTTAACATAATTCAAAATCTGTCTCACCAGTAAGTGAACTGTCAAGCTTTTGTTGGGATGTTTGAGGTAGTTTGCATTAGTTTTAGATAGGTGGGCATTGTAAAATGGGAAGTGGGTGTGAGTACGTGTCACTCTAAAAACACAGCTCAGTGTTTGAGGGCACTGTGGTCTCTGATGTGTATCATTACATCTTTTTATCTGTCAGCATTGTGCTAAATAACTCTTTACTGTACCTCATGCATTTGCACTGTATTTCTATCTGCAGTCTCGAACATGGAGAGGAAAGGAATAATATTTACTTTGCAGGTCTCCAATGTTGGCTTTCTGAGCAAATGTACATACCATTCAGACATTAATTCAATATGAACACTGCAGAGGAGAGATAATTGACTGCAGACAGCATCCATTCATTGCATTCACGCACATACTTACACTGTTGTTGTCACTCGGGAGAATAAGTCGCTTTGCAGAGAGGTTCACTGCTCACTGTCACTCACAAGCTGCCGGCTGCTCTATGTGGAGACGAAAAAGGACAAACTCGGCTGCTTTTACTGTACTTTGCTCCAAATTTGTTCAGAATGCCAACACACCACTATTTTCACTCCGAGTTCCTGCTTTACACGTCAACGACGATGACAGGCAGCCCTTTCCTCTAATCAAAAACGGGTATTTGCGGAGGTGACCAATAGCACGAGAGAGGGGGCGGGACGTCTAAACGGCAACACGAAGGAGCACGTGACGAGTTGACAGTCGAGACACGCCCACTAATTTTAAGACCCAAACCTGCACAAACCAAACCCTGAAGGCCATATTGTTTTTATATTTTGCAAACCAAGACAGTTTTTAGTAGAGTTTTAATATACTGTGAAGAAACTACAATATTTATACATAAAATCTGTGGTTTACCAGATTTTGAGATATTTATCCTGCTTTTAAAACATAACTTAAGTGAATGTAATTTACTTAAAGCATCAAAAGTACTTATTAAACTATGTTATACACTACAGCAATGGATTATCACATACAATATCTGCATATGGTTCTAGCATTTCTGTCCTGTTGGAATCATGTGTCTCTAATGAAAAAAAAAAACCTTTCATGGGAAAAACAGCCTGTTTTCAGCTTTGATTATGCATTTTCCATCTAAACCATTGAGGGTTTTAAATTATTTATTTAGTTTATGAATACATAAACCAATCACTTCATCCATTAGTTTATCATAAAAAAAATCCCTTTGTTTATCGATCGAAGATTTTTTTTATTGCACAGTAACGTTATGAAATAAAAGATCATCTGAAAAGTAAGTACATCTGTCAGACAAATGTAGCGGAGAAAAAGTACAATAATTGCCTCTGAAATGTAGTAGAGTTGTATATAATGGAAATACTCCAGTGAAGTAATTTAAATTAAACAGTTAGTTTAACAGTGAGTTAGTTTCAGCAATCAAGTATTTGATTCAATGTGCTTAGTTTACTTAGTCGCTTTCAACTAATGATTAATGATTATTATTAAGTATTGTGTATTCTGTTTGAGTGGAGCACAAAAGATATTAATAAATAAATAAAATATATTTAGCCATATGCCTTATAATATTCCAATATGATACAATTGTGTGGTATTTTTGCATTTAGTCCTGTATAGACAGTTGAGGTTTGTAGATATTTTGCGGATCATTATTTGACATACAAAACATACGATTAGTTTAAACGACATGGTGCATTATTATAGATTAAACTAACAGCAATATACTAAGTAGTTAAAAATAGCTCGTATAGAGCAGCTACAAAATTAGAGTACAGTTTCTGAATACATCAGTTCTAATAATATAATAATATAACAGTCAGAGTCTCAGATTTTGGTTCTCATACTTTTACTTGAGCAAAAAAAAACTGTCGATGCATGACTTTTACTTATAATTAAAAACATTTATTGTGTGGTTTTGACACTGTTACTTAGATGAATGATTAGAATATTTGTGCAAAATATCGTCACATTATGTGTTAGTATGACTGCACTGATCCATCTTTCTAAAACTGAAACATGTTATTATTTCAAGTGACAAAGACGTATGTTGTATTAATTAAAAAGTCATATCCGTTTGACATGTTGGCCTTAAATTATTCTCGCCTTGTCAGATTACAATAAATGACACAGTTATCCTCGCTGAAACTAGTAGCATTATGCTGCAACAATTAAAAGAAGCAACAGCCGACCTCATCAAAGACGAGGCAATCTCGCTCCACGATGTTCATTTCTCTTTCATCAGTCTTTTTACATTTTTTCTTTGTTTACTGTGTAGAATTTTATTTCCCCCCTAATTGCATCCAGCCTCATTGTTGCCTGGGGCATTGTGCAGATTATGGGTAGACTTGCCACCGCTTGTAACTTATTGAAGTTTAAAATGATTTTCTGCTCTCCCGTGGGCACGCCATTTGCATGCAGCACAGCAGTAACTAATAGATGTAATCTGCCTATAATGTGCCTGCATTATGCTTTACTTCATATGAAGCTGCCATTGATGGTGAGTATTTTAACACAGTGGCTTGATCAAAGAACAAGTGTTTGAATGACATTTGTCAGTGATAATGATTTTTATCTGCAGAAATATTGCCCAGGAAACAGGAAATTGTATGTAGATTTCTGTAAAAGGTTTTCAAGTGTGGCACTGAAATTGCATGAAAGGCCTGTATTTTAACCTGTACATAGTATAATCTTATACTGTATAAATGCATGCAAGTGCAGAAGCTGCTGTGACAGTTAAGTTAGAACTGTTAACAAATAGCCTCAATAAGAAGCCTGAAAATGTTATCTTAATGTGGCCATCAAAACCAGCATGAGTGTAGTTAATGCAGAGCTCAAATGTTCTCCTGTTATACTAAATGTGTGTGATTAATTTCTCCCGTTGAGTGAAACAAACCAACGTGCTGTGCCTGTCACATTGATAGATATGGAAAGCATTAGCATCAATGTGAATAAAAACTAGGCAGGATGGATTTGCCTGATGAACAGTAGCAGTATATGGACTGTGCACATCACTGTAATGTATGGATAACACTTTAGAGCAGCTGAGAGGTTTGCCCCAGGGTCTGTTAGTGCAAAGTGAAAAATTTCACCAACGATCGGTTACCCCTTGTTAAATTAAAGAGAAGTTCAGCTTTACAAATGGCTGCTGTTATAAGTGACCACACCACAGAGACAGTACGAACAAGAGTTAAGTGTTGGCAATCGTCCGAACATGATCATCTAGTTTTTGAGATCTATTTGTGTGTGCCTGTCTTCATGTCTTTCTCTTATTTCTTTTCTGTCTCTCCTTCCCCATCTCTCTCTCTCTCTCTCTGAACCTCACTCTTTCACACTCCCTCCATTCCTCTCTCTCTTCATCTCTCCTTCTCCCAGGCAGTTAGACGGCCTTTAATTGCCAGACATTAAAAAGAATGCTAGAGAAGAAGAATCCCCTGGGGCCATTGGCAGGCTAAATGGCAGCTCTGCTGCCATCGCCTCCTCCTACATGCAGCAATGAAGACGTGTCAACATAATCTTGGGCAATTTGCAGTCATCATCAGGGGGACTGATTAATTTTCTCAGTGAGTGTCAGTTGTAAACAGCAAGATTGTCTGTCTGCATTTTCATTTCTTAAATGTTTTAAAGCAAGTAGGTTGTGATCAACAATATGCATTCACATGGAAAAGGACTTTAATGCATCTGTTTAAGATGTTGTTAAATGCAGATAATAGACCCATTTTTAAAAGATCTTACACTTTATATAATGATAGAAATCTTACAGGTTTACTATATCTCACTCGGCATGCGACAGAGAGAATAATAATATATCATTTTAGTCACAATCTCTGTCAGACTCTATGGTGAAATGAATCCCTTGTGAATTGTATTGTGGAGAAAAATAAGTATGCAGGGACACTTCAACAACTCACTTCAACTTCAACATCTGAGCAGATCTCATTTTGCAAATGCAATGCTGAAAATGCAGCCAGTGAATTCTACAACATTTGATGCTGTATGTCAGTTGATTTGCAGGCGTGGGTTGTGGCAGTACTCATATTGTGAAAATTTGGTGATAAATATCAGACAGTCTTAAAATTCTGATGCAAACAGTTACCAGATGCCAAAGCTCGGTGGACATGTTTCGCAGTGTGATCGAGGACCACAGGTGAGCAAGGTTTTAACCTGGGACGGCCCCAAATCTAAACTGCACAGCCTCAGTTCAGTCAGACAAGCTTATCAATTAAACTGCAATAACAGTCCATAAATCAGTGCTTACAATATGTCTACGATATGCACGCTCACACACAGAAACACACTCTACGCTCTAAATTTTGTCATATGAACTATGAAGACTGAAGTTGAGTGTTCGCTTGTCATTTCCATCCTCAGTCATATTATTGGTTTGGAGGAGAAGACACAATTCTTTCTCCTGTTTAATATTCTTATCTCAGTTTTCCCGCTATGCCTGCAGTCTGCGGTGAAGTCTCTCCCCCTCTCTATCTCCCAGCCCCAGAGTTCCCTCTCATTGACGGGGAAACTGTATCAGCACAGATACACATTGAAATGAATTTTGGGTTTATGAAACGCAAGGCCTCATATAAGAAAAAAAAAAAGTCCCACAGACCTAGAGAGATAAGTTATCGTACAATGGATTTAGTCCTGTTTCGCTCCAGTCATTATCCTGTATCGGAGCATAGCGGCTATGATGGCGGGGAGTTATCCTCCAGTGTGTGGGGAGGGGGTGGATGGGGGTTGCGGCTATCACGGCAGACATCCCTTTGTCATCTGCAGCAGCTGGCAAAAGCTTGACAAGAGTGGTATGCAGCGAAGTTCCAGGTAGGAAAACAAAGTTGAGCATAAAACACAAAACAATAAATGCAGAAATTCCCACTTTATTCAGCCTGTGCTTTGTCAAATGTCTTTATGAAGAATTAAAGGTGAAAATATATGCAGATTTCTTTATTAGAACATGCAGCTTTAGCCACTGTCCTTCAGTAAAACATGTATCTGTAACCTTGCATGGAGAAGATCCATTTCACCACTGATTTCCATTTATTCAGTCATTTCACAACAAGCACATGTTACATCTTATGTGACTTCTGCACTGATGTTAACTCCAGCTCTGTTTTTTATTAATCATTTGGCTCTCCATTAGCTTCCACAAAGCAGCGGCTCGTCCTCCAGGGCTCCGCATGTGCTGTGATGGATGATGCCAGGGATGAAACGCTGCTCTGCGATTCCTGTCTCACTCGCTCACAGTTAGTTAATAATGACAGTGCCCACCTCGTTGGATACGGATGGTGCCTCAGCTTTTCACAGCAAACTCCAAAATCGGAGAGCGGAGTCTGCTTCCTTCTCGCCAGCACAGTGCTCGCCCGTGTCCCCAGCTGTGTCTGGTGGCTGAGTTCTAGTGTTTATGCAGGTGCTGCAGCTGGATCTCTGCTATAGGTCCCCCCATGGACACACTGCAGACTGGCTGACTAGCCTAGAGTATTTCTTTTCACTATTTACTCTGGCAAGTCAGGTCTGGGCCCTGCTGAGAGCTATTCTTGAGGTGCTTAATTTTTGTCACTTTGACTCATGCGGTGATCCACGCCAGGGCAGGCACACAGACAGTCATTCTTTCTCTATTTATCCCAAACATATTCACAAACGCGCACACACACAGGATAACTGACTCACTCCTTCAATGAAATACCCGTAATAATCCACATGACACACACACACACAGCCATCCGCATAATCCTGCGCTACCCTGCCAACGAAATTTGGTACACTCCACCACTACCTCGCCTAGTTGTCATGAGACAGCTGCAGAGTTTTGACATGTTAATTTCAGCCCTGAGTTGACCCCCAGCTAATTATCCTTCAACTCTGTAAACACTAGTAGCACCAGTTAACACCAATTAATGGCCACTAATCATTGCCAGATGCTGCACCTTGAGTAATTTGCCCCACTTCCTACACTTGCACTTAGAATTTCACACATTCTCGTGGTACCGGATTTCTATGGTTTGTTGAACCACCTCTCAGGCTATTAAGCGAGAACATTTGTGCACCACTCATTTCCTGCATACATATTGTTTCACATACCATTATTATATACCCATCTATATATGCTTATACTTAAATACTGACTATTAAATTATCTTTAATTTGATAATCACACCCAAAAGTAAGTAGGAGAAAGTATAGCTATAACATGGATATTTATTCATGCAAGTAAATTTAAATAAATATGTTATGTAGTGTGAGTGTAAAAATTACTAATATAAGCATTGGAGGTGTTGTTGCCATAAAGACAAACAAGGGAGCGGATTTCCTCGAGCTGACGATCTACAGGCGAGAGACACATGTGACAAAAATGTGTAAATATCATTTTCTTTGCTGTGTTCTTATTCCTTTAAACACACACAGAGAAAGGACCGAACAAAGGAACAGTTAAGCATTATGAAAAACACATTTTACAAGATCCCAGAACCAAATAATTTCTGAGCAGCAAATAATCAAAAGCTTTCTTCTCCCCCGTTTCTGTCTGCTCCAACATTATTCTTGATTTGCTGCTTCATTGTTTGTATTGATTAGTCGAGTGCGTACTGCTAGCTGTCTTGCCTGCCAACTGTACTGTTGCCAAGGGAAAGCGTGAACAAACCTCTGCCAGCACCAGCCTCCGCCGGCAACAGCTGTGCCACATATGCTGCCGATCAATATAAACAAACATGGCCTCCCTGCACCAGGGATACGGATTGACAGGTATGATTCATCTTCTGTGCCACTGGTGGGAGGTGGAAGTAATAATAAGCAGAGAGAGATCTTTTCCCGTTGTGGTACGACCACTGGGGTTAGTAGGGGTAGGTCGTGAGATCATTCGCCCCCCCAAGGTAACTGGCAGGGTTCCCCATATAACCCCTCACAGTTTTGCTGAGGATTAGAGCAGCGTGAGTCCACCAGGGCTGTAATTTGTGGCGTTCCGTACACAGAGCGAGCAACGAAGATGAATGGGGAACGGGCACGGATCATTGGTGCCGTGCCAGTCCCGCTGAAAGTGAGCATATTCAGCACAGACAGTGGGGAGGATCGCAGTATCCAAGTGATTCATGACACTTTGCTTTTTTTTCTCTCTTTTTTTTTTAATAAGTACTTTGTACGCTGCACCATTTCAGCGTATGAACATCTCATCAAGTGAATTGGGTCTGATGCATCTCACTCCCAAAATAATGATGAAATTTCTATGCAAGCACCATTTAAGGATTTTGATCATTGCGCTGTGGTCCTCTGGGGCTACATGACAGGAGTTCAGCTTGTACATCACGTATGCTATTGTCTCAGGGGCACAGCTGAAGACGGGCCATGGAGGACAATAGCTGCATAGAGTGGGTATGACGTCCCCTTGATGAAGAGTAATGGCTTGAAACAATATTTCCCCAAGGAGTAGAATTGAAATCTGAACACTGTGATATGGTTTCATCGCCACGCAATTTGGAGACGTCAGATCAGCTTTGCTGGGGCCGGCACTGTATGAGGGAGCAAAGCACAACCACAGGAGGAATGGATAATATAGATAGTGATGCTGTTTTCATCAGCTGCACCAAACCAGGGATATTTCATGGTGTGGGATGTGAATAAATATGGTGTCTGAGAGTAAACATAAAATAAAGTCATGGTTTTCATAGACCTGTTTAGTGTAACTTTTCCACTTCAATATTCTTTTACTTTTTCACTTTCTTTTTTATTCTTTCTTGAAATGAAGTACAAGTAAGTAAGTAAAGTTTACATTAACCTCCCTACTGCAATGTAATATTATACACTCATTCATTCAATAGGTTGCTCAGTAATCTATATGATTATATTTCAGTTGTATGTCTCTAAATCTGTATTTTTTCCAATATCAAACCCGTCATGAGTATGTCATTTCATCAAATCATGCTCATTATTTCAAACAAATGATGTGATGGAAGGTGTGTTCTTTTCAATCCCCTGTCCAACATATACACACACACACAATAGACAGATTTAAAAAATATATGGTCAGTCCTTTCTTTTGATGACCTTTTCCCAGGGTGATGGTCCTTCTTCTTAGCTGTTTAGCCAGCAATTAACCAAACTTTAATTAAATTCCATGCAACAATTTGATACTCTTTAAACCAGATATATTTGGGAACACAATGTTTCTCTGAGCTAAGATTATTGGAATAATTAATAATAAAATGCCTTTAATCAGCACCACTGATACGGAGCCACTTAATAATCAGGGTTGATATTTAGATAAGGGTTGATTGGTGCATTTAAATCAGGCCTATTGTGCGGTGCAGTCATTAACAAGACCATGACTCTGTTGGAAACCTCCATCACGCAGGCTGTCAGAAGTCACAACTGACGGTTTCCTCTGGCAGCCTCTGTGCTTCACGCACTGATGTCACCACTGGTTGCAGCTGTATGTGATGGAGCCGAGAGAAGCTGAGGCGCAAGACAGTGACATTAGTTAACGGCTGGTTTATTTATCCTAATGAACAAAACAAAGACAATGTCCCCTAATGAGCAGAAAAGGAGAGATTTTAAAGATGTAACAGTCATTGCAACGTTAACAAGATGAAAAGAAAAGATGCTGGATCCAAAACAACAGCATTCAAATCAAATCCTCAAGCTACGGCAGTCAAGGCCATGGCAACAGTCTTCTTCTCGCTCGCCCTCTGACAGGAGCTCCACAGCTGTGGAGATAATTTATTTGTTTACTTTATTTACCAGTCAATTACATTTTAATGTGACTTGCCTAATGTCCGCATTCTGTCTTCAGATATGGCCTATGTAATGACTGTGATAGATAAAAGACAGTTTAATTACACAAGACCCTAATTGTGTGCAAGCAAAGCCTCCATTACAGCCGCCTCGAATCTATACCATCATCGAGGGGGAATGAGGATAATTTGAAGCCTTCGTCTGATGGCTGATGTTACGTTCTCCGTGAGACGTAAGGTGAACGTTGCCTGTGGGGCCGAGAGCAGCGACAGCACAAAAAACAGATCAGCAGGTGGGAATTCAAAAATGCTGGAAATTGGACGGATGGATGGGATGTTTGAGCTGGCCGCCTCTGCACCTCGACACACAGCAGCCAGGGTAAAAAAAAAAAAAAAAGATGATGAAGATGTAATGCACGTTTTATGGCAACAACAGCTGCACTCCTTTCTGTTTCCCGGCGACATACACAGCAACCGCCCACACGGTTATCATTCTGTCCTGCACACAATCACCGGCGAGAAGTTGTTAAGAGGAAATAGAATATTCTGGTCATTCCTCCCAGTTGCTGGGTGTATTTTAGTCCCAGTGTGATGCCATTCATTACTGCCCTGTCTGAGCTCTCACGACTCGGGGCTCAACAACTAATTGAGATGACATTTCCAAATACACACACAAGCTGCCCACGCTGCTAGGAGCTACCGGCAGTTAGACACACACACACATTCACAGAGAGCCCTATATATTCAAACAATGACATAAAACCTTTATCAGAGGTTATGTCAACAGAGTGGACTCCTGGTGCAGCCGAGCCTGCGTCACTTTCCTCTGCACTCAGCGAATGATTGCGCCTCCTATTTTCCAAACTTTCTGTATTTCTCAAAATCTTTGATTCCCGTTTTGGTCCTGTGCTGAGACAAAGATCGAAACCAAAAGAGTTTTTAAGTGGAGAGTTTAGACAAAAGGCAAGGCCATAAAGAAGCAGGAATGCAACACAAACAGAAGAGTTATTTATTTTCCCAAACAACTGTACCATTAATGCATTGTCATTGTTGTCTTGAGTTCAGTGTTGCCTTTATTACTGCATACAGCTCCAGTCATAATACAGCCGCTTTAAGGGAAATGTGCATCATACGTCTCTATTAGATCTCATAGATAAACAGTATATAATGCAGTATTAATTAGTTCTGAAAGGAAATTCTCCCACTGCACTAATATTTTCTAGATTTTTATTTTCTTTGTTTTCCACTTTGTGATAAATCCCTTTTGAAATTAACATTAATCATCAAATGACTGTAAATTCACTTGCCAAAAGGAAACACAAAATGTTGGGCACTAACACTTATTGTTTTAGATCTCTGTTTTCCCAATCATTTGTGTTTCATTTAGATGTTTCCTAAAAATACTGACACCCCAATTAATTACAGGGAAAATAGAGACAGTGTTAAATTACATATCCAGTTTATTCATCCATGTTATTTGCTAGTGTGATCTAAAGAAACATCAGTGCACAGCTGGTCAACATACCAAAATGCCTCTACAGCTAAGCATACATAAATGAATTGGATACTGAATTGGATCAAAACCGATAACAATAATTATTAAAAATTACAGTAATTTCCAGAAAACTCCCTGTGATATAATAAGAGAAATGTTTAGGAACATTGGGGTTGTGGGAGTAAAGCATTTTTATGTCCCTTGCCTTCCCCCTAACACGAGCACTTTCATAATGAATTATCCACAGCCTTCCTCCATCCCACTTCGCAGCAAGCACAACTCACAGGAGTCGTAATGTGTGGGCGCTCAAACGGGCTTCACGGCGTCACGGCTGCAGGTTGGCACACCAGACACCGCGATCACACCATTTTAGCATGCGCTGCCATACAGAGGAAAGAGACAACACGCGGGGTCGGTTCATGCTTTTAACTCAAAACTAAAAAATACTTACAGGGAGAGACATTAAACACACAGCATTCCCATTAGTTGTCTAACTCATTTAGCTTTCTTCACATTTAACTTCTCAGGTATTTTCTTTATTGCCCAGAATAATGCTCTCTAGCAGGCCCCTCACAGTGAAACATCATCACAGTGAAACTATGTTTTTCTGTTTCTATTCAATGAACTTCAATCATTGCAGAGCAGTTAGAATATAAAAGTGAAGCCCAGCTTGACGGAGAGACTGAAATACAGTCTGTGTTGTCAAACATATCCTGAAAGTCGTGTGCGGTATTTTGAAGCCGTGTTTTTGAGCGCTTAAATAACGTTCTTGCAGGATGCAGGATGGTTACTGGAGTGCAGCCATTGGAGTAGTACAGAAGGATAAATTACACAAATAGTAATTAACACACAAACTGAGGCGCAATCCTGCTTGAGACCGAAACTGAATACACTAATCTGGATTTAACAGCAAAAAATGATCAAGTCCTCATTTACTGCAAAGGTGTTGACTGTGTCAGACACAGAATAAACAGCACTGGTAAAGTTTTGAAAGGAGGATTGCACACACACACACACACACACACACACACACCTGGGCATGTGCACACACAGGCAGTGAGTAATAACTACACACACACCGAAATGCATAATTTGTTCCATTCATCAGTGATGTCAAGACCCGATGGTCTTCCCATCTGTGCTGCAGCCTGATGTCTTTTTCTGTTCCAGGCAATCCCCCAAAAAAAGCTCCAAACCCAAAAACTCTCTTCCTCTGATGATCGATACATGACATTTCACTCCAGAGCGGAGCGGGCTGTAACAGGTCACGCCCGGTCACCACGACCACGGCACAGTTTTCTGTGAGGCAAGCTGAAGATTGGCCCAAACAAATATTGCTTGTAACATACATTGCAACATAACTGCATGATGTCTTTAGTCTTATTCACGGTGTTAGAAATACAATTCATTATTCTCTGTATTAAGCTGCAATTTAACACAACCACAATTTTTATATTATCATCAGCAGCTGTTATCCAAAACTGCAAATTTATACTAATTCATAAACTGCTTAATTATTAAAGGTGTCTGGGATTAGAGGAAGATTAGCACTGTAAGTATCTAAAACTGTCAAAACAAATGATATATATATGAAACAATATCTATATATTATATGTATATTACAACTACAGAGGCAATAAAGTAGCTGTCTTTATCTAAATGATAGAAATCATCCAAAACAAAACATTAGCAGTTATTTTGGTTAAAGAATTTATTTGAATCATTTCTTATTCTAACAACTGAGCAGAGTTATTAAACCAAAACATGGTTGTTTTCAGATCCTCTAATAAGAACGACCTTGGGTCCGATCTTTTAGTTTGTTGTTTCATTTGTTAGTCAGCTAGAAGCAGTGGGAAAACATTTTCATTTGTTATTGACTGATGGTGCTGAATAATGATTTGATTAAAACACAGACACGCACGTACACACACACGCGCGTCCATGTACACACACTCACACACACTGTCCTCAAAACCTGGGAGACATCGCACATGAAAGGTGCTCGACATCAGAGGGAGTCAAATTGGCCTTGGCTGGGAGGATTGGTCCAATCAACCTCCAACCGTATAATTAGTAATTAGATTGGGATTAGAGTCAACTCTGAGTGGAGGAGCGTGGCCAATTCAAATCAGCATATGAAATGTGATTAAATTAATAAGAGAAAAATTGAAATATTAATGTCCTTTTTTTTCCACTGGGTCTCAGTTTGATTTGTTTGAACTCTGGTTAATTATGGACTCACAGAGAGCAAAAGAGTGGTGGCTATATTTGATAATGTTTATTTTACTGTACGGACCATCTTATGTGAAGAAACACACGTTCATGTTACTGTTCTACATCATTCACCTTTGCATTTATATGCTGTTCTTAAGGGATTCATTTTATATTATATATCGGTCTTAGTTATTGACCGTAAAAGCATTTAGTCTCATCAACAATCTCAAAACATCATCAACAGTCTGTTCCTGTTTTTAATATTGGGAATTTGTGTGAAATGTTCAATCTGAACCACAACTGCAAAAATATTCATTTAAAATTAAACACATATTAAAATATTTCATTCATATAATAAAAATAGGCCTCACAGTTTCACTTTTTTCTCATTTATCAGGCTGTGTTGCACGTTCCTCATATCCATTTTTCTCCCTCTTTTCTTTGCTTGCTGGTTTTCTTTTCTTTTTATTTTAACATTTCAACATAGTTGTGCTGCCAGTTCGGTCCAGACTCTCCCCCAAAAACGTGATTCTGATCTCAAAAGAGGTCAAATAAAATGAAGAAATAACTGAAAATAAATAAATATATATACCAGGCTCACTTATCTGAAAAGAATATACACTAGAGTGATAGAAATAATCCCTTACCAGCTGATAATTTGGAGGAGGCAGCAGGGTAACACTGCTGCCTCGTCCAGCCCCGGAGGGCCTGTCCTTCCCTGAGATTGTCTAAACTTCTCTGACATGTTGCAGAAAACTCCTGCTCACCTTGAGTGTTTGCACTTAGTTTCCCGAAGTTTCTGCCAAGTCGAGGAGGTCAGAGAGTATTTCTTGGACTAATGGCCATGGAAACAGGAGTCAGCGCTCGCCGCACAATTAGACAAGGTGATCGAGCTCCTTTTGACTCAAGCCACAGGAGCCGCAGATAATTTACAATCAGCCTCCCTTTCACTTCTCCAGTAACCATTTATGTCAAAAGTTTCCTGTGTGATTATTGCTTAGGCATTAAAAGAATTAATTCTTAACAATATGCCTGTCATTATGATCCGGATTTTTAAAAAAGATTTAATAAGCGCAGTGACCAAAGGGGTTCTTATGTGAAGCTGACAACCACTCATTTAGAAAGGGCAGGTTTTTCTCCTCGCCTATTAAGACCTAATTTAAAATTTGTCTAAATTCCACTATTTAAGCTTGCACTGTTCAGTTTAGTCTTGCAAAGAAATGTACCTTGGAGAACTCTTTTTGAGACCCTCTATTGAAGATCCATCTTCACTTTTATGACGTTAAAGTGACAGCTGATATGGATTTACACTCGTCAATTTGAGTTTCCAGGTCGCTTCCCTTCCCTCTATGGTGCAATCACAGGTACGTCCAAATCCCCTCTCCACAGAGTAATTCTTTCTCTTTAGCTCTCTTTTCTTCATTGTTTTCCACGTTTACTTATTTTTGGTGTAAACTAGCAAGGACTTCATCAGATATTCAGATATCTACAATGGATTCTTGTCAAATGGCCTCAAAAGGCAGCAGGTGGAGTTAAAGGAGACTAATTATCATGAGATTATCTCTAATGAACTACTGTCCGGACATGGTGACAGTTTTAACAAATATGACTAAAAGTCTTTTTTTTTTCTTTTTTTTTTAATAAGTTACTACTTCTGTTTGATTTTTCAATAATTTATCACATGACTTGGAGCTCTGCTGTATTTGCATTTAAACCTGTGTTAGACACTGGTACGCTTTTGAGCACATATGAAAAATTCAGCTTCAACAAGCCATGTATGAAGGGAAGGAGTTAAATATTGAAGATGGAGATGTGTGTTATGTTGTGTTGAGTTTCGACAACAGGGAACAGTGGATTTTTACCAGCAGCCAGGTGTGTTTCAGAGAAAACAAAAACTATGAGTAACTCCTATGATGGTGGGATTGACAAATAGAAAGACAAAGAGAGAGGGGAATTATGGGCAGGAAAGACAGAGAGGGAGATAACTTGTGTGCAATCGCACAAATAAGTATCTGCTCTGCTCGAGTCCCCTGGCTGCGCCTCAGGCCACCTGCCTCACCCTCAGGTAACTTCTGGTCCAGTCAATAACTTGATGTTGTTTCTTGGCTGAAATACATTTATAGAGTTCCAAACTCGAAACAAGTTCAGGTGGAAGTAGAGGCAATTATTTTCCGAACACACAGTGAAGCTTTTCTAGTAACAGGAATTTTAATGAGAATATCATTCTGCTTTGACCATCAACGCAGCTGCTATAATCAGGGATTTAACATGAACAATGGTTTAAAGGTCTATGTGTAAAAGGTCGTTATTATTTAATTAATATTATTGTTTTAAGATGTTGCAGGCAGCCATTTCAAGCCAAATTTTAAAAATTCAGAACTTAAAGAAGAGTGAATATTGGACTTTCAATGTATTTGTGAGACTAACATATAAATATAGTTGCAACTTAAATGATGAGAATTTGTCAAATTTGAGTAGACAGCTTGTTTCTTTGATCTCCAAGTGGGTGAATAACATTTTAATTAAACAAGAACTTATATATGACTTATATGATTACACTAATTGGTATAAAGTTAAATCCAATTCAACCTGTTACAGCAGAAATATGCTACTTCACACACTGATGCAACAGTACGAACAATCACATATCATTGTATAACTCTCAGTTTATGCACTGAGCACTTTTCCTTTTGATTTATTTGGTAAATTAAGTTAAAAACATTAGCTTACCTAAGTAACATTTTTGGACAGGACTGCTGTTTGTAATACGGTATTTAAAATGTGCTATCAGAACTGAAAACTTCCTCCACATTAACATTATGTTGCTATGTAATTTTTCCTCATTTTGCACAGGCATTCTATTTAAATATAATTCATCTCGCTGTTGGATTAGCATGAGGCAGTGAAGTGAGCAGAAAATGAAATGCTCGATTCACCAGGAAACACTTTTACTGTGAAATTTAAACGTTTTTGATGGTTTGATCACAGCACCAAAAGATGTATGTATGTCGCTTTCATTTGTATGGATAAGAGCTTTAATGCCAGCCTATTGTACACTATGTTCACTGAAAGGGAGTGATTCTTGGCGGAGGCATCTATTATGTTTTATTAATGAAGATGCTTGTACTAGAGGGGGAGGGGTAGAAAAACTCGCACACACCGCTTGCGGGACGCGATCACTCAGTGCATTAAAATGTATGATACAAGGGAGTTACTGAGACGGTTATCCACGTGGAGAAAAAAGATGAATAAATATTGAAAGATCTTTATGAAATATTAACGCCAACACAAACAATGAAAGTAACTAAGGGATTTAGGAGTGGCCAAAAAGCCCGCAGGGGATAGATTTTCAAAGGCTGCAAAGCTGTATACAGTCTTTTAGACATTTTTCACTAAGGGGGAATAGGAGCAATTTTCTGAAGCATCTCAGATGAACTGCTTCACAGCAGGAGAAAATAAATATTTCTTTGAGATCACAGGTTTCCCCTCAGAGAATCCTTTGTTTTTAATGCATCACCGGGAGACAGAGGGGTGGAAAAAAGAGCCGTGTATTAAATATGATGACTCCTGAGATGTTTGATTTATGGTGGGTGTATCTTTTGATGCCATATTTACCTAAAAGAGCGTTTGTAGGAAGAGAGGACTTTTTCTGACGGACAGGTTTGTCATGCAGTGCTGTTATCAATGTATTCATTGTTGAAGTGGTAGAGTTTCCATCCGTTCCTTTGATTCGCTTGTCATCCCATCACTCCCTGTTGCAGGGATTATGCAGTGTTTGTCTTAAGGATGCGCATCTCGTCCCTTATCTTTCACATCAATACCTGCTGTAAAATAAATATTGAGGATGATTTTGCATTCAAACACTGCGCTGGCTCATATTCAACAGGTTTGTGTTCATTATGTTTGAACAAATTGCAGGAGCATTATGTCTGCGTCATTGTTATGTTTCCATTGCCAAAACTATTTCAGCTCCTGCTTGTCTCACAGAAGGTTTGCACTGTAGATGTCAACTCTCATAGCTGATACTGTTACATTGATTAAGCTGGCAAAAAAACACGTGGAATACTGAGATCCTCCTGGGATTAGAAAGGGCAAGACGAGCGTAACCTCCGCAGACACGCTCTCACTGCAGGAGCACGAGGAGGAGACAAAGCCAGAATGCTGATTGATACACTTTTGATCTCTGTGCAGCGCCCCGCGAGCAGAGCTATCGTCTGAGGAGAGTTTTTGGGGGGAGAAACTTTCACACACTGCACATGTCTGGAGAGTGAATTTTTAAAGTGATTACACACTGAATCAACAAAAACACAACAGGAATTCACTCTAGACTGTATGAGCTGTCTAGAGATGATCTAAACTTACTTCATAGACGTACAGAGATTCAAACAATGTGACTGTGAAAAGTTTGCCATGAGCACGAAAGTCACAGACCACCTGCTGTGAGAATAAATAGAACGACGTACAGA
>JBAJHX010000040.1:10578228-10598996 GCA_037176925.1 Amniataba percoides
CGTGTCAAACTCAGCAACGATTGGCTCATCTCTTTATCTCAACGAAGCTCATCATCAGAATTAGATCCCCAGTAACAAACAACAACAAAAAAACACACACACCGAGAGACATAATAAGAAATGAAGTTCTTGGTTCTGTGATCAATCAGTGTGAAAGTTTGCTTTGTGTTTTGCATGCCTATTATGCTTACATTTATCCTGAGGGTTAATACTATGCAGGCTGTCGTATATGAATCGATATGAATCACATGTGGACTGTATTTTTGGTTCATTCAACAAACGCACATTCAAACTCAGCCTTCCTTCTCCCTCCAAGCCTTCCCTGTCTTTTCCATCTTTATTCTGACCTCTCAATCCACACCATTTTCCCTTGTTTTTGCTGCACTTTGAGGCCTTTTGGTAATTGTCCGCTGGCTACCCACTGATCCCTTCATAGCCCACCTAACCACGCAAGTACAAAAGGACAGTGACAGGAGTCCTGCTGTGCGGCAGAGCTGCTAGAGCGCACGGCGTCTCCATGTTCTCCATTCAACATCGAGGCGAGCGTAATGTAGCGCAAGAGCGGAAATTAACTGTAGAAAGTGGAGGATCTAGTAGAGGATGAGAGCAACGTTCGAGGCCAATCTCTCCAGAAGGTTGAGCTCCACCTATGGCAAACGTTTTAAACAAATTGTCGGAAAAGTCTGATGTGACGACAAGTGACAGTGAGGTACAGGATCGTAAGTTCCCTCCACTAGTGCAAGTCCTCTCGCTTCTGAATTTAATTGAAGTTCTGACAGCATCAATCATTTTAATTGGATCAACCGTAAGGTAAATAAGACCACGCTGTCTTATTAAGGACCAGAATGCTGCTTTGGTAGCAGGGTATCTACCCTCTTCACACAAACATGCACATACATTAAAAATAATCGTGCAGTTTGGCGTCACAGACACACCGCAGGCAGAATAATAGAGCATACATTGTAGCGTTAGTCAGCGAGGAAGACAAAAGAGTGCAAGACAACAACACATTATCTCCATTGCCCAGGTCACACCTCCTTCCTTCCCTCTCCTCTCCCCTCCCGCCACCACCGTAGGATACCAGCGTCTCTACCAATCCATCCTACCCACCTCCACCCTACTGCCATTTAAGTACCAGGCCCTCAGGTGGGAGCCCGAGGGATGGGAAGAAACGTGCGTGTCTCGCGCGTAGGAGTCCACAGCTGCATGGCGCGTCTGCTTCCCCTGCCTGTAGACATGCTGCCATTCATCGCCTCATTACCATGGAGGAGAGGAGCAGAGAATGGGTGAAGGTAGGCTGCACAGACTGCAATCAGCTCCCTGTTGCTGTTTCTTTACGCGCTGCACATCACATTTCAGTCTCAGCCTCCAGTGCCAAAACTTACCACAGGCTGACAAGTAAAATAAAGTTAAAAAAAAAAAAAAGTCTGACAGCAGTGTAAATCATGAACTTCGGTGAGCAGGTCAGTGACTAAGCATTGATTTTACACGGATGACTTGATACTCGTGATGCTAAAACGCTGCTATAGTACCATCTGTATGTTACTGTGTCACATTATTCATAAATGCTCGTGTTATTTGCCATCACTTGTTGTTTATTATGATTTATCGTCCTCCTCTCTCTAATGACCTGAGTTTGAAAGTCTACTGCGAGCCTAATGGTTAGGAATTATTGATTTTGTGATGTCGCCTGTGCAGCCTTTAATCCCCTAAAGGTGGATTGTCATTGCGGCCCACAGACTTCACTCCTCCGCAGCCTGTGTTGGACGTTATACCGTTTAACAAGGCAAGCTATTTGGGATGGTGTGCACGCGTTGGTGAACAGGAAATGGTGTATAACAACAAAATGAAATGCAGGAACAAAAAAAAAAAAACATCTCTATTATGAGTTGTCAAAACATGACAAACGCAGGATGTGAAATTATTCTGTTTATCACTGTCACGATATTGTTTAATTACTTTGCCTTAGATTGTAGGTTTCAAAGCACACTCGCTACGCAAATAATGTAACAAGATGAATTTTCATATAGCGGCGTCTCCTGCGTTTCAAAGTTTGGCCATAAATTAAGCGGTGATGCATTATTCATGACGCCACTTCTACACTCTCCCGGGGGCTTTATGTAAAGTGAGGATCTCTCTCTCTCTCTCTCTCTCTTTCTCCCTTTCTCCATCTATCTATCGCTCTCCCTCCTTGGCAACTGTCTACATTATCTCGCTAATGGTCTGAATCGATGAGTCACTATTACACTCACATATGTCAAAACCGCGGGATCATACAGGTTGTTGAGACAAAGTTAGCAGCCAGTTCATTGTCTCTTCAGAATGCAAAGCAGAGTGTCACATGGGAATTCGAAAATGCTGGGCATTATTGATTTGATTTGATTTCAGTGCTAGACACCCTCCTGCTTTTGTGTTTACTTGTCATATTAATGTTGGTTACAGTAGCACTTCTCAAACAGCAGCAGCGCAGACAGTAACAAAGAAATCATATTTCATATTCACAAGACACTTAAGTCTAATTCACCTGCAAACTACGGCGAGCTGTAAAACCAATTTGTTCCCAGACTCCTGGTTTTGTGCAGCCAAGTCCAACCAAGTGTGTGATAAACACAGAAATGAAAGACAGCGCGGCACAGAAAGAAACGCACAATATACAGAAAACAACAACCATTTTCTCCATGCGCGTCGGAGAGCCAAAGGTAGTAAATGTGGAGTTGTGAATGTGGCATGGGGTTCCTCTCAGTGGGGGAGGGGTGGATAGTGGACAGAGCAAGGCTGCTTACCAGAGCCTACCTAACGCTGAAAGGAGGGGAAAAGTGTTGACAGCAATTTCACCACAGGGTAGGAGCACACACAGAGCGCCCCAGGTGCCCCGGCCTATACCCAGTGTCTGATTGCAGTAAATTGTGGTGCTGTTTTTAGTACACAAACAAACCTCACTGTGTGTCTGACTACTCCGTTCACTGAGCAGGTTTGTTGAGGACAGAAGAGAGAGAAAGTCTCCCTGTGAATATTACGGTTTTAAGGTATGCCACGTTTAATCTCTTTCTGGTGTGTTTTTGCTTTTTGGTAAAGCAATAAATAGAACGTGTGATATTGTTGTAAAATACTTTATGCTATTAGGTATTGCGAGGGTTTTGGAATGCCATTTGCGAATCTAAATTAAGGTACAGGGGGAAAAAATTGCGAAATACATTATTCATACCTGTAATTACTACAATATTCAAATACGAGAGGAATGTGATTTTGCAGTGGAAGAAAGTGCCGCATACCGCTCTGGTTTGTTCACGAACAATCCATTATGAGACAAAATGCACTCTCCTAACTTGCATTTTACAATCACACTCGCTGCCTTTTTATCAGCCAGAGCTTTTTATCAAAAGCGATCCGAACACTTATAAGTTATTACGGCAAAACGTTATATGAAAAAATGATGAAGCATGGCCATCCTAATAGGCTGCGACATCTCATCTGAGATTCCCACTTTGTCTAACAGTGCACTTATTTTCCAGAGAGCAAAGTATTTTTCCTTCTATCTCATCCATCTCGCTTATGCAAATGAGTGTCTTAATTTGGTTAGGGGCAGAGTCATGTGGGAGATAGGAGAAAGTACAATCTTGTTTACCTTAATGGGGAATGTTTTCAGCCCAGTTAACCAATACGGAGGCTCATTTAGTCATGCTAGGAGCAGGAATGAGGAGGCTAATAGAACATGAATTTGACCACAACACAAGACAGCGTCTTATGTTTGAAAATGAGCGTACTGAATTCATACTGAAATACATATATATTTATTATCTTGACCATATATAAGTTTATATAATATTATCTTTAATGTATGTCATTTTTACCGCAATGTATATAAAGCAGAAAAATAAATTAAAAGTCCCACAGTGGCAATAACATAATGCACCGCATAATCTATAAAGTCACAAAACTCTGCAGCTCATTAAATCTTTGTTTTTTACGTGTCACTGTTCACATGCAACATAATATTTTAAGTAATGTGACCCGACTGAGCAAATAATCATGCCGATGTGAACAATTCCTCTACAGAAAGTAACAATAATGGTTCTGAGAACAAAGGGCGTAGGTATAATAATTACAGCTGTCACTGACCCTCGTGTGATAGCCATGCACAGTGAGAGGGCATTGGGAGAGTAATTATAGTCAGCTGAATCCAAAGCATTTCACTGTGGATGTCCACTGGCTGTGTGGAACATAGTGCTCCTTTCACATTCAGTCTTTGCACCGTGCTTTGACAAAAACGCCACACTTTCTCTGATGAGGATTTCAGCGATTTCGCAGCCTGAAGTTACATAAAAGAAGAACAGCATGCATTTACTCAGCATGCTCACACACATCGGCTCACATAAACAAATGCAGCATTCAAAAGCACATCCTTTGCTAGGTATAGTATTGTTATTGTATACATCTACCATGAATCGTGATTTATTAAACTGAAATTTGTGAGTGGTTAAAGATGTGTAAATCAGGAGAGGAAGAACCACAGAATAAACTGATAGACACAGATCAAGGGTCTGATGACAGTTTGAGAGATAAACACAGTGGATATTTCAGAGTTTGAATATTCCAAGATGTCACCTTACTTTACGGAAAGTCTGCATTTAATAAGTAACCTTATGAAAATTTCTCAATACAGAAAATAAGCAGGCTGGACTCAAACTCCAAAATAAAAGTATGTCTCACAAATGCCAATGGGCAATTATTTTCCTGCCAATGTTTATGCATGTTCAGCCCCTAACCTTTAACACCACCACCACCCACCACCTCACATTCTCTCTCTCTGCAGCAGTTTCCTACATCAGTAGAGCCCGAGAGTAGAGTCACACCAGCACGCTCCACTGGGCCTTGTGAAAGGTTAGTGTGAAAGGTAGCCCGGGGGACTCTGTGAGTGTGTGTGTGTGAGTGTGTGTGTGGGCAGGTAAGTGGACATCCAGGTTATCGCCTTGTAGCGATGCCAGCTACAGTGCATCATTACCTGTGCACTTTGATGGGTGTGACATTCACCTCACACTCCACTCTTGTCATTCATCCACTCAAAACACACACACACATACTGGTGTAGGCATACTTTGGGGACACATACAAAAACTACTCCCCTACAGGGGTACCACTTTCTTTCTGAACAGATCAGAAGGAAGATTGGACCATCCACAGATTATATTTAAAAGGCACAAAATAAATTAAATTTTTGAATAACATTAAATATTACCTATTTCAAATAATATGATCTTGTGCCTAAATCATAAAACCTTCTTACATTTCGGTTTAGTTTTTTGTTGTTGTTTTTTTACAGATATAGGAATTGGTAAGTCATGTGACACAATAACATATTTTCATAACTAGCATCACAAACATTGTTTATTGTGTGAGTAAGGTTAATTAGATATTGAGAGTGCTCTGATCTCTCATCGTTAATATTGCTTTCTGTTGGTTCAGATGTGCTATATTTAGGGAACTCATATACATCAATCTTGTCTTAGAGTGATTGTGCTCCAACATGATGAGCCTTTTTTTGGTGTTCTGGATGCAATATGATTTTTTGGTCACACACACACACACACACACACACACACACACTATTCCATCCTGCTGAACTACTCAGTAAGTCATATTCTGACGTCGTGCTGTGTGTCATTTTGGCAGCCTGAAGGCAAAACCGAGTTCTTCTTCTTTGCTATGCAAAGGAAACACTTGACAGAAAGAGCTGCAGTTTGGGACCAAGGTGTCATCGAGTCATATTCCCTACATACACAAATTCTTCCTATACTTATGATTTATTACACACTTTTCTCCCCTCACAGCACATGCTGATTTAGTGTCTGTTAGGCCACCGATGAATATATGAGCTTGGATCCATTTCTCTGTTATTTCTGAGAGTTTTTTTTTTCCGTCTTCCTTTTGCTGATGTATTTCTGATAACTTTTAACCAGCTGTATTTTCTGTAATAAAATGATAAATAAATAAAGATATAGAGGAAATAAATTGTGAAATAATAAACCAGAGACGGTGCATCCAGTTTTTTGATTTGCATAAAGAGTAAGAATGATTGAGCCCTTTTGACCGAGCTATTTCAACACATTGCTGACTATTGAGATCCTATTAGTCATTTTTACATTAATTCACACTAGTTGGTTCTGAACATCTTTGTGTTGTATCAGCCCACGCAGTTCTTCATCATCTCTCAGTGTTTCTGTGTGAGCATTGGAGCCATCTGTTGGGGTAAACGCGTTGTCAGAAACAGTGAATGTGAGATGGCAGCGAAGAGACGCTCGCCCTGAGGCACTTCCTCTGTCATCACTCCTAGAATCCCGCTGTGCAGACCATGAACATTAACTTCCGAAAGCACTCTGGGTAATCACTTGCCGCCTCACACTAGCCAAAACAAAGATTGCAGGGGATTTTCTGATGCACACAGTTGGCACATGGCGCAGGAATTGACAGTGAATGAACACTTCATTCAAGAATGTTTTATATAAACAGCGAGTGTTGAAAATCAGGGAGACGTGAAATAGAAAAAGTGACTTAATTTGGGGAGCGATCAGCATGGCAGATCTTTTGTTGATGTTCACGCTAACGCTTGAACTGCTGAAAGCTTATCATGAAACCATACCAATCTCTAGTAAGTATTTACGTCCCTCGGGGCAGTGTTTGGCATCAAACGACAATCTGTGGCACAATGCTAAGGTGAACATACAGACGCTCTAATCCACTTCTGATATAAAGACCTGCAGCGTTGAAACATCTGCCACAATACAAAAACAGACAGGCTGATATATGAGGAACAAGACAGGCAGATGTTGAGGAGATAAACAGGTAGGCCGACAGGTAGAGAGACAGACAAACAGACTGGCAGGCAAACAGTCAGATGCACAGACACAAACCGCACACACAGCGCACGCAGCAATCGCGGGATAATTTCTTTTCTTCGAACTCCATCTGGACATGAGACAAATAGAGTCATCTGCCGGCCGGTGAGGTGACTATAATTTGTTTGCCTGCATGGCTGTAACGTTCAGTTTCTCTCCAGGTTAAAACACAATTACTTCCTTGCAAACACGACTGGACTAAATCGTCCGCAGCGCCCGATCCCGCCATCTGTTGCTCGCTCGCAGCAGGATGTGAGCATGACTGGAAAAATGGCTAAATGTTCCACAAAGACGATTCTCTGCCCTCATCTGATACATGCGTGTACATTTCGACGTCAACAAACATCTACGAGCGTACAGCGCACACAGACATGCTTGTACGTTGGAAGTAAAGCAGCAGACAAAGAAGTATGCACAAACACACACGCAGATGCAAAGTAGAGCCTGAACAAAGGATTTGATGTCTGAAGTCTGCAATCTGGCAGAAACAGAGGAAACCTAGAGTCGCTCTCCACTATAAGACTCAATACATATGGAATGTGTTTTCACCCGAACCCAGCTGGATGCCCAATCACCCAAAAGTGTCTCCTCTTGATTCTGCGAAACTGTCAACTCCAGACCGAGAGATAACTTTTAAGGAGCTATTTTCCATATCCACGCGAAAATGTTTCATCTCCCGATGCTGTGCCTACCGCTGTTTTGAATTCATGCTCTTCCAAAGAGTTCCGGCAACATCTTTTCTCCGCAGTATTATTGAGATCAACCTTATAAAACTGTGGCATTGTTGAAATTAATCTAGGAAACGGCGAGAGGAGAACTGTAAACATAATCTGTTCATTAGATTTACAGTATTGTCTTTATGCCAAGAATCAGGAGCAGAACACCAGAGGGATGTTGTTAGGTTTTGTTTTACATTTGGCGCAGAAAGAAAGAGTCCTCATAGCAACAGCAATCAGCCGCAGCACTCCCAGCTCTTTGTGTGTATAAACCATGGCAAGAAATGGCCCCTTTCTCATCCCAAATTACACCTTCTTCTGGTGCGGCCCATGAAGACATTAAATAAATACAATATGCAAAACCATGCCTAAGCTAATTAGCAGCAGGCTCCCTCACAATGAATGAAGAATACAATTAATCAGTGTGTGTGAGTGTGTGTGTGTGTGTGTGTGTGTGTGTGTGTGTGTGTGTGTGCGTGTTTAGGGGCTTGCCGATGAACACATATGCTCGCTTTTTATTGACGCTCCCTTTGTTTTGTCCCTGCTAATCTCCAGCCTTGTGTTTTTATTCGACAACATTGTTCTATGAAATCAGTTATTTGCATGATTACAGTTTTGCATATGCATATACGCGAAGGCAATGTGGGTTTATTCTAAATGCTATTCTTATGATAGATAATGCATTAGGAAAAGTCTGTTATTTTTAATGACATCTCCATCCCCTGTTAGGTAACACGCTGTATGAGATAAGGCGTTTTTGCTGTTTGCTCACAGCTCAGTGCAGCAGGAGAGCGTCCACAGTTGGACCTTTTCCAGATGCAAATCACAATGTAATGATTCAGGCCTATTAATAGATTAGATACAGTCTTGTCTGCTGCAATTTATTAAAGATGATTAAACATCTTGGCAGCAGTTCCAGCTCTGCTAACCAACCCTGGAACGAAACACCCTAACTTCTCAGAGTTGGAATCAATTAAGTCATCAGTTTGATTGTGTTTTTTTGTTTATTATAGTTGGTAAATTAAATGTCTTTGTTAATTTATAGTAAGTCTCAGCAGAGCAAACACTCTCATCACTGTCCTCACCGCACACAGCAGCCGCCTCATTCCTCATTAAATAGTGTACTTCAAATACGCCTAGTATATTTCTGATCAAAAAATCATTTGTCAGGATGATTTTTATTGTTAGGCTGAAATGTAAAGCTTATTAGTTTTAAAGCATGAGCTTTAGTGAACAATCAATATTAAATACTGCATAATTTCCTCTCCTCATTTCATCCTCACTGAGTGAAAATAACAGTTCCTGAAGCATGACAGCGCCAACATTACCACTGTCTGATGTTAGCTAGGGTTTGTAGAAGCTGTGTGATGGCGAATGTGGACTGCATCAAAGTCTTCTGCAGTGGCAAAGTGCCACCCGTAACAAAGGGAGTCTTATGGCCGGGCCCAGCGGCCCAACGTGTACCACAACACCCCCCCCCCGACCCCCGTCAGCCATCAACACATCAGAACACAGACAGACAGCGGAGGAGAGGTTGGACCTCATCTCACCTCTCAAAGAGCTTCATGACCCTGTTGCTCCCAGCTGCATTCACGCCGCCTGACACCAAGTTCAAAGTAATTTCTTCTCAGTGTGTGTGTGTGTTTGTGTGTGTGTGTGTTTTGTGTGGGATGGGGAGAGAGAGAGAGTAAATTAGGAGGGCTGTTCGGGTGTAGTGTGTGTTTTTGTGTGTGTGTAGACAGTGTATGCGCAAGTGTATGTTTTGAAACACTTGTGTACATATGTGTCTCCACAGAGTGTGTGTGTGTCTTTGTAAGTGTGTGTTATTACAGCCCCTGTTTAGCTGAGCTGAACATCTGTCATAACAGCCTGCTCTCAGGTTGATCCGTCTCTAGTGGAAAGAAAATAAAAATATTCCCCCTTCGGCAGCGTTATAGAAGTGGAATGATATTTTACACGCACAGTATACAGAAACTCATAATTTGCCACATGTCTAAATGTTTAATGTGAAGGATGTTTTTCTTTTTTTTTGTCGTTGACTGATGGCACATGAACACACCGTTGATTTTTTTAAGGGGCAGAAAGCGGCAATGGTAAGTGTGTCTTATAGAAGAAACCATAAATAAGGTCATTTCAGTAGTGTAATAACAAAATAAGCTCCCTCTTTAGTATCATCCTGTTAAGAAAAAAATCCTTCATGTGCAGCACACCCTGTTTTTTGAGAGAGGATAGAGACAAGTGAGCGAAAAAAGAAAGAGAAGATGAACAGATGTAGGTTGATGCACCTCGAAGGAGTCGTCTTAACCCTATTCTCTCCCCTCCATTTATTTCAGCACAAAGGCATTCTCTTCTGTCTACAAGACCCATTTAACACATGAGTGGCAGCGAGCTCGCGAGGGGGTTGAGGGTTCATAAAATTGATGTACCTCGACATCAGCTGACCTCTGTCAGATCGGTCTGTCTGCCGAGGCTTTCTCTGTCACATGTAGCAAGGTTCCTGTTCCGACCGAGCTCAGGCATTATTCTTTTTCTGTAAAACATCATCGCTAATGCAATTCGATTTAAATCCGCCTCCAAAATGCATTGCCCCCCGAGAAGCCATTTTGTGTATTCAAGGCCTGTGAATATCGAGCAATTTTTCCAGAGGTAATTGATCATATGTTTGAGGAGAGCAAGGCGTCAATTTCATTGCAGGGAAATTTGTATGGGGGTGTTTTTAAAGTGGATGGATTTCACAGTGTAGACGAAGGCAAGGAAGCAGGCTAAAAGAAACTTTACTATAAAGAGAAGTATTTCCAAAAGAATGGTGGGGTTAAATAATACTTGTCAGTATTCAGCAATAGTGGGAACTGAAGATATATCATCAAGTCAATCCTGAGAAGGCTAAACCAGATGGAATAAGATACCATTTCAAATAAACTGCTGAACTCCATGGTGCTTAGTCAGAGCTGACTACCAAAGACACATTTTTGACGACATCCACCAAAATTACTCTCTCTTTTAAACTGGATTTGCATGTGAATTGGCAAAACTGGGGCTAACACACTTGTCACATTTCATCTTGCATGGAGCACCATTGTGTAAAACATTTTATCACTTTCTCTTGCTGTGTACTGCTGCAATTGTACTTGAAAGAGTCTGTTTTTTATAAAAAAAAGTATAAATACCTTTATTTGTTTGCAACCTTAATTCATTGTCACAGATTACTAGTTTTGTTTAGGCTGTAAACAAGATTAATTGGACGATTAATAGACACCTCGAGTTGTATCATTTTACTTTTGACTGTAATTTATCAAAGATGCGTTCTAACTAAAGACTGAGCTCATTCAAAAAGCTTGGCTAGAGTTGGGACTCAATGGATGTTTTAATGCGCTGGAACAAAATTGAGGGAGCAAGCAAGGACGAGCTGTCACGAGTTGACTTCCCTGGCGCTCTCACAAAGCCCACAGTAAAGCTTGAGACCTTCCGTGTCATGGCCGTGAAACTAAAGCTTTAATTTGTCATTGTGTGCAGTGCCAGCAAAACATGCCGGCAGAGGAAATAAATAAGACACAAATGAGTTCCTCTAAAAAGAGCCACGGCGTATAGAAGTGAGCAGAAGTAATTGACAAAACGTTCCTTAATAGGCTTTTCATCGCAGCTGATTGAAATAGTGGCTGAATTTCTGCTACCACGTCAATTAGTAAAACTTTTCTTTCTCTCGCCCTCTTTCAGCTCTGAAAAGACTCTATGAAATTGCCACCGCCCGGCACAGAGAGAAAAGCCTTTTATTACGCTTGCCTTTCAAACAGGCTGTCAACAAAACAAGTTTTCTGCCTGCAGAAGCGAGCTATTTAGGACCTGAGAGGGAGGAGGACGCAGCAGTCAGAGCGTCTTCACAGAAAGGCTTGAATTGGGTGTGACAGCATTTGCATCAGTGGCTCTCTTTCCTGTGTGCGGCTCTGAAGATAAACCTCTTCTCCGATTGACGAGACTGATGAGTTTGCTAAATCAATTAGATGATTACATCAATTTACTTTCGATCAGTGAGCAAATAAATTGTCAAAACAAAAAAAATTTAATCAAATGCTTTAAATCAACAATAGTTCACTTCGTATTCTTGCTAAATTTGAACTAGCAGCTTTGTCCATTTGTTGTACAACTATTTATGAGATAGAGTGTGTGAACGAGAAAAGACTCTTCATCCAGAACTTCAGCCGAGTCAAGGACAGGAGGCAACAACGCTTACAGAGCTAAACCACACCAGCACAGGTGAGAAAAAAATGCTTTCAGACTAACCAAAGCTGGACTCAACAGATGCGGGATTTTGGCTTTGAAAATCGATGAATTCAAAAGAGAAATAACAAAACACAGATTCACCTGCCTGTTCTTTCCTTCGCAAATGAGTCTGCAGCATCAGGATCATCTAGTGATGCTCTGGTCTATATGAAATCCTGGTGTTTCCATGCATGTGTGTGTGTGTGTACGTGTATGTCTGTGTGTGTGTGTGTGTGTGCCCACATGTGTCAGACAGACCCTGCACCCCTGTGTCTCCATACGGCCGGCAGCTCAAAGCGGGCGGAGAGTGCTGATGGCATTAGGCTGCGTGGGGGCCAGGGAACCAGCTGGCCACCAGCTCTCAGCAGCCCTCCCAGCCCCGGGACAGGCATGAAAGGGCCCCTCAGACCTCTGGGGAGTGCTTAGTGTCTTGTCGGCCATTGTGGCCTTAATGGTCCCCCGCAGTCACACTCAGCATTCATAGTTGGCCATTATATTGGACCGAAACCAATCGCTTTGCCACGCCTGTTGGAGTCAAGAGGGGACGTAGCCTCCTGTTGAAACTATGACAGCGGGTAGAGCTCACTCAGACTCGGACGGGGGGACTCTCTGGTTTAGTTCTCTCTAGCTCTGTCACTTCTCTTCCAGTTTCTTTCTATTTCTTTCTATTTCCTTCTTTCTTTTGTCTCCCCTCAACTCCTCCCGCCCTCCCGCTCTCTCTCCTGCTCTTTCCCTTTCTCTCTGGTCAGCTGCTGGACTGTATGGGGTTGACAGGGCCCTCCAGGCCCACCAGTAGCCGCCACCTGTCCACCTTCCAGAGGATGAAGGGTCACACAAAGACACAGCGGACGTCCATAAGTCTGGAGGGCAAAATAAGATCCTAAGAGGCCACTCCGAGCTCTGAGCTAAATTGATTTTTCACACTTTTTTTTACAAGCTAGGGATCATTTTCTTTGATTTAGGCCTGTTTACAAACCACATTTTTCTATTACATATTTACAAGACATAATTTAGTACCGATACAAAGGATAGGACACAGAGCGAAACAAAGGGAAGGCTCTGCTGTTGTTGCTGATAGTAATCTATCATAACTACACTTTGGATTCCTGTCTGTCTTTATTGTAAACTTTCATTGAGGCTGATTAAAGACTCACAACAGGGTGCCTAGTAATAGTATTTGCTACATTACTACAGAGAATGGGGAGAAAATCACATGCAAGTGGAGCAGCAAAATAACCAATTCCTCCCTAAGATCACACAAATAGCTAGGCAGAGCCAGTGTACAGCAGCTCTTTAGCGTACAAACCACAAATCTACAGTCTCAAAGTCACCCCATCAAAGCTGTTATCTACTGGGCGGCGAAGCACTTTGATGTCCCAACTGTCTCTCAGGTGCGCGCGGGCCAATTAGTGCGAATTCTCTTTGTGCGGAGGTTGTATACAAGTGACCTGATGCTTGATGTCACAGCGAGTTCAAAGGGCTGACGGTGTCAAAGAAAGTCCCCGTGGGGGCTACATGAGTGAGAGTACAGCCTCTGCTATGCAAACACAAACCCCCCCGAAGCCCCGGAGCTCCAGGCAGGGGAACAATATCATGTCGAGCCGCTGAATCTCTAATGCGGAAAGGAGGAGAGGTGCACAAACGCACACACACACACACAACCTCACACACACCATTCTCCCAAATGCGAAAGAACACACACACATAAAGTCACACACACACACACAAAGAGATGAGGGGAAGACTTTGGAGATTAATTCAGGTTTGTGTGCAGGGAGGCAGGTAAAGTGTGGATTGAAAGCCAGAGAGTGGAGAGAGATTTTGTCTATAGGGAGGAATGATGGGAGAGTCAGAAATACAGTTTGAGAAGTTGGGTAACTCGTATCGATTGAACACATGGCTTCAATTCAGCAGTGCAGAAAGGGAAAACTTTTTATTATCTTTCACTGTAGTGCGCCTTGTTGAAGTGTGCAGCAGTAAACGTCATTTGAGCCAGGATACATCCTAAATATCCTGATAGGCCTTAATAAAACTGGGGTGCTTACGTTTTAATGGCCGGCTATTAAAGTTTTGAAGATTTTGATCCACGGCCCAGCTAATGAAAACAATTTGTCTCGTGAAATACCAGCAGGCCTGCTACATGGGGAGCCATCAACAAAGTCCCATTTTCTGTTAGGACCCTTATCACCATGAACCATTGGATTTCTGCAACCTCTAAAAGACTTCTTTGGCGCCATTGTTGATTTCATTTTTTTTCAAAAATGCCTCAGCAAAAAGAAATCTTTGTTGAGACTGTAGTCACGTGGGAATGCAGGCGATAAAACTTCTAAAGCGTGTTTGGATTTCTTTGCACAACTGCAGTCTGGGGTGGTATTCAAAAGTAAGGGATTGATGAAAGTTGTCTTACAGCCTGCGATTGTTTGCTGTGTTTGCACCCAACAGGGACACACAGAGAGCAGGTTGCAATAAAGTCAGCGACAGAGCAGAAAGATCGGAGGCCGATCTGAGTTGAGCATTTGACACTTTCGGCGAGAAAATGATACTTCTGTCGGCCGTCAGCATCATTAGTGGAAAATAACGCGACACAGGGATGTGAATGTGAATGCAAATATACTATGAAGTTAATGATTAATATTTGTGGTCTCTGGGTTGTCTAGTGCATAAACATCAGATGAACTGTATACGAAAACCGTTATATACTGTCCTCTGTGGCTTTGTAGGGAGCCTCCTAAAAGTCTAAGCAAATAATTCATGTGGTGTTATCAGGGTTATATCAGCTTGGGCTCGAGATTTGAAATTTTTAACAAAAAGTCTGCATTACAAATTGGAAGTGGGGAACAATGTGGCTGTTTACCAAGTGGGGACTGTCTAACTGTGGTCTAATTGGGTGGCTGTGGCTCAGCAGGTAGAGCAGGTCGCCCGCTAATTGCAGGTTGGGGGTTTGATCCCCTGCTCCTCTTGTCCACATGTTAGAGTGTCTTTGGTATGGTAGTTTGCTGCCAGCGATATGTGTGAACGAGATGCAAATTACAAAGCAGCCTTTTCGCCGTTAATGATAAAATATAAAATTCAATCCCTGAAAATCGAAGGATCCAGTGGCCTCCACTTAAATTAGGCACTTGAAGTAAGGATAGCATGACGTCTTATGAGTACTCCAACTTTATAACAGTGCAAAGTAAACTTACTGTGGATTCTCAGAAAAATCAATTTGATATAATAGTACTAAAATGGTAATAGTTGCGTTAGGGGCCAAAAAAGGGTCAGTAATGGTAAAGAATTTATGAGCTATTCAATCATTCCCCCTTTCACCATACCTTTAAATATACAGGCACAAAAACGAACAAACTGCAACTAACTGCTGTTTGCTACAAAGCAGCAGCAGAGTTAACCATGAAGGATTGGATTTCATGAAGACACTGGTCAATTTGTGAGTTAACACTTGACTGACTCATTACATACATCACTGTTTTAGTTAGTTATTCAGGAAGTATTCTTTAGTAATTCTTTAAAGTTAATTGTTTTAGGTCATGTGTCACCAAAATGATACTACTGTCCTGCATTTGTGTAAAAATATTTTTTGTGTGCTTTGAGGTGTATTCCTTTCACACGAATATCTACCTGTGTTGAGGTTCAGTTGGTGTTCGGTACTGTTTTCCCATGAGACAGCAGCATGCAGTCTTGTTTACATCCCTCACACAACAAAACATGTACATACTGTATAGTGTGTGTACCCACACTGGAGGGCCACAGCAGACTCATTACAGAAAATACTGGAACCTGAGCGCAGCACAACAAGCCCAGAGACAAGGAATACACAGACTAGGTCAAGCTTGACGTGCAACGATATAAACACACACACACGCTTCATGTTTCCTCTCAGCAGTGCGGATAGGAAGTTGGCCCCCTGCAGCATTACCTGCAGCCAAGTCAGAGGGCACCATTAAATTTCAACATGCTTTCGCTAGCCCCCCCATGACCCAGGAAGTGTTTAACATTCAGCTCACACGCCAAACACCAGCAACTCGAGCTCACACAATCCAGCCCCTTCCCTCAGACCGCTCTCTGTGCAGAAAAATATTGTGAATTCTAGCCTATGTGCATTTGTTTAGTATAAAAAGAGATATTTTGCTGATAGCCAAAGGCATTTGTGTTGTGCAAAAAGTAGATGTCTGTTTACGTCTGTCTCTTTTTCTCTCTCCTTCCCTTCCCTTTTGAGGTTCAAGGACGCAGCACTCTGTGACAGCACAGAGAGAAACTGCCGTGCCACTCGTCAACACTTTTTCTCCCATTATTAAGTGTCCTATTCTATAAAATATTCCCGTACCTTCTGCAATGAAGTGAAGAAAATAAATAACAAGGCAGGAAAACGCCTGCAGGGGAAGTGACACAAAGGTTCAAGCCATTTTTTTTTCTGTCCTTCCCCCAGAGACGGAAGGAAGGAGAAGAAAGAACTGAATGTAGAGGAGAAGTGTGGGATCAGAGGAATGAGGGGTTAGTGCAGGAAGATGAGCTGCAGAGAGTGCAGGATGCAGTGTGGATGGGTTTGTTTATTGGTGAGGTCTCAGAGGATGTGAATGCAGAAAATCAAAATGAAAAAGAAAGAAATACTCCAGTTAGTTGTAACTTGGTCTGGTTTATGATAACGCGACACTCGCAAATAATTGTTAAGATGTAGGAAGATAGCAGCATCTTTACAGCAAAAAAGTCTAAACTATGCAAGCAACTCTGTGATGTCATCCCAACAAAAGCCCCAGCACTCAGATAAAGGGTATCGGAAATGGAAATGTGTGTCTGGCGTGACAATATCACAACAATCTTTTTATCTCATGTGGCGTATCATAATGGCTGACAACCAACACATCTGTGACGCCTCACTACATCCTGACAGAAAGACGTGTCAGATTGTCAGAACTGTTTTGCTTCTCTCATTGGTGGACATGAACTTACGAAAGCTAGTGCAGCCAAAATGTTAGTAATGATTGCTCACTGCGCAAGGAAAACTTTGTGCACACAATTGCAAGCTGACAATGACGGGGTAATTAACAGACCTCAAATATCTTGTGAGAATTACCGTAATACTAACAGCAATTTTTACAACTTTACAGTAAACTAAGTGAGCAACATAAAGGTGTAAAAGCACTTAATTACAGAGAAAAGTCATGCATGCAAGAGGATAACTAAGGGATGAGAACAAGAGGGGCATACACAGCTAAGAAAATGAGGGTAGAATATCTAACCTGAGAGAAAACTCACTGCGAGGAAACTACTTGTTCTTTTGCCGGCAGAAAAGGTATAATATGTTCATCATCTTACCGCTACTCAACAACTACTAATCAGGAGTCATTTGCAGGAACATTTGATCAATGAAAGAACATTTTGCCAACTTCTTTTTTTCTTTTCTTGACTGTATGACTCATTATAACCTCACCTGTGTAAGTCAAGACAGAGCAGAAACTAACACTGAACCTCAACCACTTCACTGGGCTATGTCAGTATCATGACCCACAGTTGATGGAAATATTGAGAGGTGAAATACCTTTATATAGCTTTAACAGATGAGGAACAGTGAAAATAGAGTCCTCACATGCAACTAATAATATAAACATATAGACACACACATGCACGCTTGCACCCATGTGTACAAAACAACACACGGTTTCTCATATAGAGCCCTTTGCTTTGTTTTCTGCAACTAATCTTGTTTTTTTTTTCTATATTCTTCATCATATTTTCTATGAATTCTGCTTTTTTGCATGTCTGCTGCAACAGATGTTCTTGGTATTTTTATTTGTTTTTATTTTATTTTACCTGCTGAATGTCTGCACAGTACATAAATATCATACCATGTGACAGTTATTGTGCATGTAGGTGTGGCTATCAGTGTATTTATTTATGTTCATACCTGGAATTACATTGGATTCTTTGGGAGCACGCTCGCATATCTTCTGTGCAGTTACTTATCGGCGCTGCAGAGCCGTTGCAGCTCTGCAAAGAATCCATTCTGGTCTGTCTGCCGGTGAGAGAGGAGGGAAAGGAGGCACTCATGAAGATTTCAGCAGACCTCAGTACCTTTGAAATAGTTCTTTTCAAAAGCACCATGGCGTGTATCCATACATATTTCATTGTGCATGCTCAGAGAGGCAATGGGAATTATTTATGTGGTCCGTGAAGAGAGGGAGATAAAGGAAAAGAGAAATAAAGAGAGAGACAGAGGCAATAAGAGAAAGAGAGAGGGGGGGGGAGAGAGAGAGAGAGAGAGAGAGAGAGAGAGTGAGAGAGAGAGAGAGAGAGAGAGAGAGAGAGAGAGGCCTGACGCCACTCACACCAAACTTCTTCACAGATTAAGCGGGGCAGAAGCCAGAGAGATACGTGCTCAACTAATTAAACGTCTAAATTAAGTCATTAAGTCTGTGGCCTTTTTTTATCCAATCGCCTCTGGTTAAAAATAATTAAATCTCCCCGAAGTTTCGCTCTCACGCTCTCTCCCTCTCTCCCTCTTCCCTTCTTTCCTCTCCGCACCTTTCTGCAGCTCCCTTTCGTAATACAACTGAAAACACGTTGGCAACGGGCCCAAAAGCCACAGCACAGCACCGACGGCAATTTGTGTGCATCGCATGGTTTAACGCCGCTCGGCCTTTGCTCGGCTCGGGCAGAGTGAACAGGCCACTCTCATGACATGTCATTAAAAACAGGGCCGAGAGAAGACGACCTCTGGGGAAGGTGGGTGAGGAAAAATGAAATGGGTGCATAATGTGCACGTCTGAATGTGTTTGGCGGGTGAGAACTCAGAGGGGTTTGTGGTGGCGAGTGTGTGACTGTATGTGTTTGTGTGTGTGTGTGTGTGTGTGTGGGTGGGGTTAGTGAGCACAAGAGGCTGAGCATCTGTCGACATCTAGACAACTTGTCAGACCTGTGACTCTGTATGTGAGTAGGGGAGGGAGTTCTAGATAGGGACAGAATGACAGTATATACCTGTGTATGTGTGTGTGTGTGTGTGTGTGTGTGTGTACTGTTCTTCGCTGTGCATTCCTCCACGGTGTGTGGGAACACTGGGATGTAGACATCTGCTCAGGTTGCGGCAGTCCTACCTAGTGTCAAGTCTCGGGGGTGGCTTGTTTTGCCAACTTGACACGCTCCCAGCACGTTCTTTATTTCCATCTCTTGGCTCAGCACAAATGAGCAACGAAACGCGCTCCTTCTCCCTCTTCTTTTCACACACTCTCTCCGTTTGCACGTCTCCCTTCTCTTCAATCACTTTCCATCAGGCCCCAGAGCGCGCTTTGATAGCTCGATCCGTCTGCTTCCCGAATCGTCAACGTTTTTTTTTCATGCTGTCCTCAGAGGTCCATCTTGAACTACCATAACCAATTCTGTCTTTTTCATAGATACATTTTTTGTTTTGTGTCAAAAAAAAAAAAAACACTTTGAAGCAGGAGTAAACTCACGGAGGGATGCTAAATTTGTCAGTGCTGTTACACTGAAGAGCCAAGTCATTGTGCAGCACGCGGGCATGACGTTAATTTATTGAGTGGTAGGGAAGAAGACAAAAGGATAAAGGGTGGGTGCGTGTGTGTGTGTGCGAGGAAGAGGGGGGGGCATATTTGTCAATTAGTATGCAAATTCATGCGGGTGCCTCCCTCAGATATCCAATCAGGCTGTCACCTCAGCAGGGGGTGTGATTATGAAGTCCCTATGAAGTGTGGCTCTTGTGGCTGCTATGCAAAAATGAGGGAGGGGGCTTGATAGGGACAGGACGACACACTGTTTGGATGACCCGTCATTGTTTGATGTTTCAGATCAGAGACGTACATGTAATCTTCATACGACGACTGCCGCCACCTCTGCGTAAGGTCAGAATAGATAAAAGTCATTGTTGTTTACCTCGAACGCACTAACTCGAACGCTCATTGTCTACCACTTGCTTACGCTCTTCATGTTGAGACGCATAATCTTTTAACTGAGAAAAATGACAGAAATGTGCAGTGAGGACGTCTCTAGTTGCAGGGTCATTTAAAAATGTTTGAGAATGTATCTTTTTCCCTCAGCAAATCAGAAAAGAAGTATATGTGGCGTCTGCAGTGCAGCATCTCTCTTTGCTGCCACCTTCTCTTTATCACTTCCTCCTCCTCTATTTCTTCCTTTGTCACCATGTGTCACTTTGCCTTGAGTCAGTCGTGGGCATACCTGCATCAGATGTACACACCTCCTGCATGTCTGTGTGTATGTGTGTGATAGTGAGAGAGAGAAAGAGTGTGTGTGTGTGTCACCGCTCACTCTGCCTGTCACAAGGGGAAATGGCTCGTGAGAGATTAAAGCTTTGTCTTGTCATAATGAAAGGTTAGAGCGATGGAGAGATCTGAGTCCAATGAAACGAGAGGGACACGACAGACAGAGAGAAAGAAAGGGAGAGAGAAGGGAGGGAGGGAGAAAAGGAAAAATAACAGGGGCGGTGGAAAATGAAGATCAGAGGCACTCAAGCATCGCCCCGGTGGAGTCTCGCCGTTTTTCTCCATGAATTCAATCAGGCGAACGACAGACTGCCACTGACAAATGTTACCTCTGAGTTCTCTTTCTCTATCTTTTCCCTCTACTATTGTTAAGCCCATGGATCAAGGGGTAAACACTGGTCTATCTCCGCTGGATGGCTGTGCAGAAATTGCAATTACAGAAAACAAAACAGAGCCCATTTCCACACAGAAACGCGGCACCAAGTCCTCACATGCATTTTCATTTTGTCCTTCAAAACAGCTTCCTCATTTCAAAACGCCAAGGTAAAATATTTTATCTTTAGGATAGTTTGAGGTACATCTCACATTTGTGCAGTATATGTTATGTTATGTTATGTTATGTTATGTTATGTTATGTTATGTTATGTTATGTTATGTTATGTTATGTTATGTTA
>JBAJHX010000040.1:10605983-10637467 GCA_037176925.1 Amniataba percoides
AACAAAATCCTCCAACTAGCACATCTAAAGCTTACTAATGAACATATTCTGTCTCATTTGATTCATCCAAACAAAAACTGAAGTGTAAAAATGACAATTCACCGGTTTCGTGCCAGACTAATTCTTGGCCGGACCTGTTATTTCCTGTCTCCACTGGCTCCCCGGCAGCTGGCAAATTGTAATTTTTTACGCTTTCATTTTAAACAATTTGACAAATCCAATATAATGTGTTAATTAGTGAGCATTAGAGGGGCTGGTAGGTATGTTTTTACCACTGGACAGAGCCAGGCTGTTTTGTTTTTCCATTGTTTCCAGTCTTTATTCTAAACTAAGTTAACTGGTTCCAGCTTTAAATTTACCACAGAAACATGAAAAAGGTTTCCATCTTCTTATCCAGCTGTCGGCACAAAGGAGAACAATGTTCCCAAAATGTCTCACTGTATCTTTTACACTGACCGCTGACTGTCAGACTGACTGACGGGGGAAACCACCAAAAAATGTCCAAACCCACATGACTTAAATTTCAGTGGACATCCCAGCATCTCTATAGATACCAAAGACATCAGATTGGATTTGGGGGAAATGTATAAAAGTTGTGCATATCACATTTCCATTGAATGCAAACAAAGCAAAGAACATGGAGTCTTAGATTTGAATACACCACTCAACATAAGCATCAACATCAATAATTAACTGGAACACGCTGATAGAGAATATAGGTCTGTACGTGATATTATCAGGAAGTGTGAAACAGGATTTTATTTCATCTTTGAAGCTACTGAGGGCAAAATAAAAGGGGAACGCTCTCTGCTAAAGGGTTAAGAGCGTTAAATGATTCACATGTATAAGATGGGTTACGTGAATCTTTCTTTCAGTTTCATCAAGGATGCAAAATTGCACAAGTGAAGCCAATTACACTTCCTAATTTAAAGAATCCATCATCCTTGAAATGGTCTTTAATGTGGCCATATAGTGCAATCCATTGTGGTGAAACCCCACAAAGAACAAGTTTTAATTGAATCCCATTTACTGTTCTGTTGATTCCATTAAAGCTGCCAGCGAAGCACTTTTCTCCCTCCATGACCAGCTGCCTGTCAGTCATTATCACCCACCACATTCCAGCACCGGCTAATACATAAAAATGACAGTAAATCCACTAAAGGTCTGGAGCACAGGAGTCATAAAGTAAATCGGCTGCTTTATGTTTACTGTGCTTAGCGGGTGGTGGGGCCAAAGGAAGTTTGAGGGCACTAAATCTGAGAGGGTGCTGAGAGGGCAGTGAAGCAGGGGGGCATCAATCACATCAGTGTGCACATATGTAAATGCACACACGCGAACACACTCACCCAGGAGGGAGGGAAATGGGAATCTTACTACATGGATTGTGAAGATGAATGGTTATTAATAATGGCAGCTGCCCATTACAACAGTAGCAAATACAGTACACACATATACACACTCTGGCCTGTACAGCATAAGTAGCACCCTATCATCTGTCAAATCACGTTTGATTAGCATTCCCCGCTCCGTCACACGCACACACAGTCGTGGGGTTGACATCTGCAGCTCGGTGTAAGCGGACAGACAGACAGACAGACAGACAGACAGGGGCTCGGAGGCATCAGTGTGAGTGTGCTGTGAAGTCTCCCACCACGACTCGTCCTGATAGTTATGTTAATGGGTCACATATGGGCGTGACAAATGAACTTTGCGCTGACACAAACAAGTGATAGGAGTTATTCACAGACGATAGCACGGGTGTGGGGTGCCGTCGCGGGTGATGGCTTGTCTGTCATCATCAGTTTGATATCTTTCAGCCACAAATGACACCAGGTTTTGTAGCAGAGCTTGAGATTTCAATTCCTGCCCACTCTGAGCTGATGTTCAATAGCTTGTGAAATGGAACATTAATATTAAAACTATAAAAGCTACTGATAAATGTTGTGTCCTGCTGTAAAATTCCATCTTTTTTAACAATGATGTTGCCGATGCCGCTTGCCCCAGAGCAGGACATTCCTCGTGTACCTGGTACTTCCATTTTCTGCATAAGCTCATAAATGTCACCGACAGAATACGCAATAGATCCTGTTAACAACATCACGGATGCATTGTCCACCCTGAGAGGTTTCAATATTTTACAACACCAAGGTGTGCACAAACAGAGCAGAGATGGAAATGTAATGCTTCAACCTGCTGTAGGAGACACATCTGAATAATGTTTCCCATATAGTAGGCTATAAAAATCAGCGGCTATATCCTAACCGTGCATTTACATGATTTATGCGTTATTACTCTTTTAATGCATCCTGCCAGCCACTTTGTAGCTGGCCACACATTGCGGATTGCTGTATTATCCTGTCTACTTATTGGTAAGGGAAAATGCACACTATGCATTGCAATGTTGTGTGGTAATGCCGTATTAAAAAAAAAAAAAAAAAACAGTATTCAACCTACACATAATATGTTTAAGTCTCATGTGTGACCAAGTGAAGTAATGCAGACTTATCCTTAATGTGCCTTTGGTGCAATTTCTGTACACTAAACATAGCATTATCATTAATTACGGAAATGTACGTGCCTTTGCTAACGCCCTGCCTCAACACATTTGCATACAGCAAGCTATGCACTGTAGCATACCCTCTCCTAGCCCCGCTTTCTCCAGCCTAGCTGTGGGTTCCTTCAAGCTCATTAACTGGAACAACAATGCCAAGCAGGCAAACACAACAAACGACTATAGGATTTGCTCGGAACAATTACATATCTTAAAGCAACGTGCCTTTTGTGAAGGCAAAACAAAGAGCCTCTCCTGTATCGCACTTGAAGTGGAAAGAGCGCACAATATCAAAGCCTTTAATGGGATCTGATGATGTGCGCAAAGATGAACCGGTGACAGCTGGGTCGGATAAGCAACTATCTTTACAGTGCACTAACTCGTGTGGTTTTCTTATTAGGTGATCAAGGACGCCGTAAACCTTCAGCGCTTAGGGGAGGAAAGAATTTGTTTTCACACCATCATCAGAAAAAAAGCCTCCCTATTCAAGGAAGCTTGAATCTACTGTGCTCCATCAAAGGCAGTACTTGGAGCCAGGCCTAAGGCTTTTCTTTGGGTTTCCCCACTGCCAAGCACTTTTTCCACCCGACAAAGCCATCCAAGATGTAAGTCCGTTAAACAGTGTGGTATATGACATGACCCAGCTTTGAATTATACATCACTTTCTGGGCGGCTGGGAGGTTCATTTCTCTCTTTGAGACGGATATCATTAAACAATAGCTCGGAGATAAAACAAAGCAAGTCGAACAAGAAATAAGGAGGCAGACTGCAGAGCGAACGTCTCCCCTGCGTTTTGTCCTTAGTGGGTCTGCGTTTGTCCTTTTGTCGTGCTCTGGGTATGAGGGAGTGATGTTCCCTGTAGACAGCTGATTCTGACCTTGTACATGGAAATCAGACCTGGAGAGAAAGACTACAGAGTGTGCAAGTGAGAGCAAGAGAGACGGTGACAGAGGGAGCGAAAAGATGTGTGTGTACCGTCTGCGTGTGTGTGTGTCTGCAGATGTGTACAGTACATGTCTCTGCCTGTTTGCTTGTCTTGTCCGTGACAAGTGTCTGGTGTGACTGCACCTCTGCGTATGCGTGCATGAGTGTGATGGGCGCTCGCCACGCTTGTGTGTGCGCTCCCGAGCGTGCGCGCATGTGTCAGGGTGTGCGAGCGAGACAGAAATGAAAGGCAGGAGTCCCATCTGTTGTGGTGTAATGACTGTGCTATTTGGAGGCAGGAAAGGTTTGGTGCGGGAGCAGCTGGTACCTCGCCCGGTGACCTTTTAGCATTCCTCCTCTCACCATCTGACAGATGTGTCAACTCGATTATTTCAAAAGGCCCTGAATAAATAAGCGATTGTGAGAGAGCGCCGCCCGCTAACCCAAAGAGTCGACGGAACGTGGGCTCCACACACACACACGCACACACAGGTGAAAGCGGATGCAGCGAGAAATACGCCTGCAAGCAAACACACTCTTAATACTTGCAAAGACAAAGACCGACACTAGCACATGCACAGTGAGCGGCACAATCGAATTGGCCTCCACTGAACAAAGTAAATGATCACAGAGGTGAGCGGACGCATCGCCCCTGTTGTTGCATCGCTCATTTCCTACTTTCCCTCGCTCCCCTCCGCTCGCTCTTTCTTTTCCTATCATCTGCTAAATAGCTGTTGAGTCTCTGGTATGAGGCTTGGTAAAAGGGGTACAATAGGGGTGAATTGAATGCCATTGTGGCTCGGGTGCCCTTGGAGCACCGCTATTAGCTGACTGTGGGTGGAGGGAGGAGGGGCCGGGGCTGGGCGGTGGGGGGGCCTCAGGTGTTGCTGGGAGGCCGCCGATGGACTCTCATTCCCTGGCGGAACCCGCAGCGGACGGAGGGGAATGGGAGTCTGTTGTGCATATCGTATGTGTGTGTGTGAAGGAGAGAGAGAGTGTGTGTGTGTGGAGGGGCGGGGGGCTAATTGACTCACTGAGTGATTGGGGGACTGTGAAGAGGCGACCGCAATCAGACCTGCCCTGATAGAGTTTGATGCCTCCCTAAATAGTTTTCAAATGGAGGAGCAGGTGCTGTTTTTCCAAAGCAATCCCCACTGCCCGGGTGTATAAGAGGGGAGAGTGTGTGTGTGTGTTCTTGTGTGTGTGTGAGCGTGTCAGTACATGTGCGCTGCTAAGACTGTATCCAGGTGATTGTGTGGGTTTTTGTGCCATTGTGTGGCTCTCTTTTTATTAATCTTCGCAGGGGGAGTAATCAGGATTGGTATTTGTGCGCTGTTTTTTTTTTGCTGTTTGTTTTTGTTTTTTTGTTTTTTTTTATTCCATTATCAAATGTTTTGTTTTGTGTTGAGGGCAACTTTACTTTTAAATCGTAAACCTCATCTCAAAATATCAAAACCAAAAATTCCCATTAAGTCGCAGCTCTGATCACAGGAGAAGTAAGAAAAAAAATTTAAAAAAAGATGACAGAGGAAAGCAAATTCACACAAGAAAGTGGCGAGTGAATATAGATGAGGGGTAAATCCCACAGGGGAGCCCGCGTTACCTCAGAATTCAATTTTGGTGGCTAAAATTGGAGAAAAGCCCTTCATTTTGTCTTCTCCTCTGTGTTAAGAATGACTTGTGTTGAAAATCCTCCGATGCTCTTGTCCAAAACCCGAGGGATTTTAACAGGCCTTGGACCGTCCATCCCTCTCTGCAAGTGTGAAATGTTCTTCATCAAATCATGTCCAGTCCTCTTGATTTTACCCAGTGGATCCAAACTGGTTTGGTCTGGTTATTGGGATGTCACGCTTTGAGATGTGTAGAGGCAGACCTGGCACAGTCCATTCTCTGCCTGTTTTATTGCCTTGTTTTACATCAACTCCATATGACATGCTTTGAATAACCCACCAAGCGCTTAGGAAAATGGATTATTCAGAGAGAATTTATAACACTTCTGGCACGGGAGTAAAGACATGCGGGAGAGTGCTCCAAACATATGGAACACTCAGAAACAGACTAAAATTGATTTGAATTTTCAAAAGCCGGTCTGCAGCTTTCTTGACAGTCCAAACTCATATCAACCCAACCTCAGCACGGATACAAAAAATTAACATCAGGGCTTTTGCCCGCTGGGTCAGGACCGCGCACCGTATCCGTGGTCGTTCCTGGACTCCTGTCTCAGTGCTTCTGTCAGCACAGCAAGCACTCCCCATCTATCATCTCCATTGATCTACACTAATGACAGATGGTCGTTATGGGTGGGGGAGACAGATTGCCTTCAGCACAGCATGGCTTCACAGGCATGTTCAGGCAGCACAGACTGTGCGTGTGTTCTCTGGGCGGACTGGAATATCTGATATCTTATTTCTTCTGATAAACAAAGGCCCAGTTCTGTTTTGACTCTTCATTAACACAGAAAGTCACTGAGAGGGAGCTTTAGGGTTTTAAGCATTCAGGCAGATGAGTGCAGGATAAATGTTTCATTACGGTGCCGTGCAAGTTGAAGAAAACATCATCCAAAAAAAAAGAAAAAAAATCCATAATAATGCACGTACAGGAATTATTTTATGCTCATCTTTCATATCAATGTCTTAGTGGTTTAATGTTCATGTAATTATCCAAGAGGAACATCTGTCAGACTAGAGAAAAAGCAGTTCTATTTTTTTAGACACCTAAAATCCCATTAGAGAATCTGGGTCACTAACCCATTCACTCATGTAATGTACCCAGACACTATCCAGATGCGTAGCATGTGGAACGAAGCAAAGATGCTCACTTTCCACGATAACATTTTGCTGAATTGTTGCATATTATGCATTTTGTATGGGGGTGCTTCACAGACAGAGAGCGTATTTAAAGATGCAAAAGCCATGTGTGCATCTCAACTGCTGCTCCATGAGCGATGGGAGGGTTACGTGGGAATTAGCAGTGTTTGTACTTCAGTTTTGCCTCAAAGCGTCGACATCAGTGAAACTATCTCGAGTTCTAATTTTCTCAATTAAGGCAGGATGTCAGAGCCAGACCTTAGTGAGGTTACAAACTGATATCCTAAAAAAGTCAAGAGGCATATTTAGTAGAGAATTTCATACATAACATATTAGAAATAAACTTACATCCTCATTTAGGTCATGTTTGACGGTATGGTGAATATTCAGGATAAAATATCCTTATATACTTGCAAAACACTGCTTGTAGTAATTATTTTAACTTTTATTAGTGTTCCAATTCTCATCTTAATATATTGACTTATCATTAAGGAATATTTCTCTCACAATTTTTCAGACTTTTCCAAGTTAGTTGTTTTCCTTGGCCAGCAGTCGTCCAAAGAAGTTCACATTACTATCATAAAGAAACAAGAACATTTTTATATTTGGGACATTTGGGGCATTTGTGTTTTGAAAACTTATTTGAAAGATCAAGTAGCAACCACAATATTTGCTGATTAATTAATTTCTGTCAATAATGGATGTTTTCTAATTGTTTGCTTAAAAAATGAATGACTTGAATAACTGTAAACAGAACATGACCCCCCAACTCAAAAACAGAATCTAAACAATGCAGAAAATAATAAGCGGATATCAGTGTGGATGTTGGGACAGTAATGAGGTAAAGTGGTCGTGTGAAGTATATTTGTTCAGAGGAGTCTTAATCCACGTGTTTGCCGCAGCCTTCAGAGGCAATTAAAAGTGTATTGTGTTTCAGCAACAACAGAGCTCGCTTTAGTTTATTAACTGTGAGCTTTGAAAGACTGGCTCTAACTAGCTCTGTATGATTTATTCATAGGACTATGGATCTGCATAAAGTTATGTCAACGGAGCAGGCAAGCATGAGGGGGTCAATAAGTGGTCGATACATATTGTGCCTACAAGGGAATTATTCATCATTCTTTCTGACTGTTCGCTCACCATCACGTCAGCGGTCATCAATATTAAACTTCACTTACTACTCTTTTTACAGTGACGAGGTTGGTGAGTTGTCACAATTTCGGTCAATTATTTGATGCATTTGTCGTATTTTTCTGATCGTGAGGTCGGTTTAATCAATTATTCAATCATGTAGGAGCGTATAAGAGCTTTCCACAGAAGACACGCATACATTATAAGAATAAAAATATAAAGAGACGTGTAATTTAATGCCAAACACTTGGGGATTAACCCAAGTTCCAGTTAATAATTTAAATAAAACAGAAGCCTGATAAATGCTAATTACATTTACTCCCCCTATGCAAGTCTGAACCCATCTGAATCCTTGTTGATGAAGAAATCCATTTGTTCCTGAAAACATACTGCATTAATATTGTTTAATATATGTATATAGATATACATATATACATATATATATATATATACATATATATATGTACACACACAGAGATACATATACATATACAAATATTTATATTACATATAATTCAATACTTGTTAAAATAATTATGGCTGACTGGCATTTTGAGTTCATAATGGCTTGAGTTTATGTTCTATTTATTTAAAGTTCTACTTGCTAAAATCTGAAATGGAAACAAAGAGACACTTAACAGTGGAGCTGATGAGTTACTGCAGAGTTATTGAGAATAAAAGTTAAATAAATAAAAGGCTCGCCAGATAAATAAGCAGATGGCGAAAGTTTGCGAGTACAAGAGTTTTCACAGATGTAAGAAGTTGTGTCGCTCGCACAGTCATATAAATTGTGATTTAAACTCCACAGGGGCAGAGAGTTCAGGTTGGATACAACTTGGCCTTGCCTCTGACAGCTGCTTTCGGGCCGTGTAAAAACGGCACCTGGAAGTGTAAACCGTGTTCTTGCGCGCAGCATTTAGAATAACATCTATAATTCAAAATAGTTATTAGAGGCGAGGTGACGCTACAATCACAGAGCCGCCCCAATCCAAACTAACCACCATGAACTTAGATCTTAAAAGCCTGTGCCCTCACTGGGTCCCAAAGGTCTCCAGCAGCCAGTGGGGCCCCTTGGACTCGGCACCGGCTCCGTGATTTAGATGAAGCCATAAAATTCTAAATGGAGATGGGAGGCTAGTTTCTTAATTGACCTTTATTGGGCTTTCTGCTTCATTTGACGACTGGATATTAAATTAACATGATAATTCAGGCCCAGCGTGTTAATGCCACTATTGCGCCCCCTCCTCATGGCCCCCCTCCCACATTTTAATATCACCCTGTAACTTTTATGGCTCCCATTGATTTAGCACTGCTTTTTATTAACTGGCTTTAATTTTCCATATTGGCACACACTTACACAAAGAAGGTTTTATTCCAATTGAGCAGCGCACCGTTACAGGACTGAGGGTTTATGAGGCCATTTCAATGAACATCCTCCCCTATTCTTATTGTGACGTATATAGACTGTAACATGGAGATAAGATCTAATATGTATAGGGGAGACCCGGGGTCGGTTATTGGAGCGACAGCTATAGCAGCTGTGTCAAGGGTGTTAGTGGTATGGTTTAATTATGTATCATGACAGAGTGTTGCGCATAAACCCTGGCAGGAATATTTTGCATAATATAATAATGACACTCTCAGACAAGATATCAGCTGCAAATTTAGAAACAAAGCTCAACAACAGAAACAGGTACAGTAACAAATACTCAAAACGCACATACATGCATGATATACATAAATCCTCTAATGTAACGTTTTCAGCTGCTCAATAAATGTGCAAAAGACACCCTGATGCACAAAAGTTCAGTAAAAACAGGTAAGGTTGTAATATGACACTGACAATATAGTTGCAGCTATACAATGCCATTAAATAGTGCAACCACTGTGTAAAAATAGAGATTAATATCACCTCTTCCGTTGTGTTTTTCACTGTTCTTTGGTATCTTATTAATAGCATGCTTTGTTACAGCCATATTAATCCTTCTAATGAATCTCAACAAATCCTGTGCAAACCTACAGAGACATACTGCCGTATGCAAAAATGTACCATGTGAATCTTCATAACTACAAGGATTTACATACCATGAACTTTCAGGCTGTGGCAGCCATCCAAGGTGAAATGGAAGTTGGAGTTTTGTGGCCTGTGAGGAGGCGGCTGAGAGAGCACTACTGTCCTCTTGTGGAGGCAAAGGAGCTGGCTTTTACAGGTAGTGGCGGCAGGAGCTTGATTTCAGGAGGAGAGAGGTCTCAAAGTGAAGCAAAATTAAAGCGTGACTAACATTTTAGTATTCCCAGCTGTTTGGTCATAAACGGAGCCTCACCAGTCATTTCACAGTCACAGGTTCCCCTCATCCTCCAATCACAAATACCCACGACCTATCTTTGACAATAGATGGTGCACAGAAACATTTGGTCCTCACTAAGTCTGCACACAACAACGCTGAGCTCTGCATCCGCCCAACTCCACTGCAGGCTTCCAGGAAAAATGTAGGTACCTCCACCTCCACAGCCTCCTCCTGCATTACCATCTATTTGTATGTGAATTGCACTTTTAGCGTGTTGATGTGCATTAACTGTTGTTTGTGTGTCAGCTAGGGTCTGCATCCTGAGCAACACGCAGGCAGAGCCACCTGCCAATCCAAATGGCACATCATTGCAAAAAAAAAAAGCAAGAAAAATAAAAGGTTTTAACTTTTGGTGTCCTTCTGAAGTGGTGTTACAGGTGATGGTGATAAAAGTGTCTGACTAAACAGATTCAAACGATGCGCAGCTTTAGTGCCTCAGCAACCTTTAGATGATATCAGAAAAAAGATGTTGTTGTTGCATAAGTATACAAATGTGTCAACACCGGAGTGCACACGCACCGTCGCCACGCTTCAATAAAGAAGACAGAGGATTTATAATATAGATCAAAACACTTGTGTAAGATGTACACAAGAGTTTGTGGTGACCTGTACGTCACAGCCTCAAAGCCACACACTGAGGAAATGTTTGTGTGTGTGTGTGCAGAAGAGAGACAGAGAAAGAGGGAGAGAAAGCACTTAAAATGTAGATGGGACAACTCCACACAAATACACACTAGACAAATAGGGACACACACTGCCAGTCTGACAAAAAGCCAATAACCCACCAGCACATTAGAGGTGAATTGCTTCCCGGATGCAGCCCCTTTTCCCCTCTCCTAAGTGGATGCATTATCATTTTGTCTGTCACAAAAAAGAGGAGCCAAAGAATATGAATATGCGTTTACATCTGTCTTCCATTAATATGCATGCCTGAATCCACATCTCAACACAAAGCCAATTTTCTGGCCATCTGGGGGATGGCTGGTGGAGGTAATGAATATTCTTTATGAATATGTTTTATTTTGCGAGGTGGCGATACATCACGAGCGCGCCGCTATCATTCTCGGCTCCCTCTCTCTGTCCCTCTCACTCGCTGTCTGCGTCTCTGAGGCGCTGGGAACCTTCGCTGCACAACTTGATGAGTTTAATTAGACTGTATAGAGGAGGGATGGATGGATGGACAGATGGAGGGAAGACTGGATGGGAAGAAAAAAAAATGTCTCTCACCGCACAGACTCTCTCTCCCTCTCTCTCTTTCTCTAATAGCAGCCTTAATAAGCCACACACCTGCTCTGAATGGTGATGCTGGAGAGAGAAATACGGCTGAAGCTAATAGCTATCATGACTTCTGCAGTAACTAGTCTACAGTCCTGATGTTCATTTAATTACCAAAGTAAATTATGACCGAGGAACACCTCATAGAATACTCATTGGTTTTTACTGTGTTTTCTGTTTGGTTGCGCACACAGAGAAATCACGCCTTTACCTTCAAGTTTCCTGGATTTCATAAGAAGTCAAATTAAAGCTTGCTGTCATAAGCCCACTTTTTCAACGTTTTATAAGATACCACAACAATGAGTTCAGTGAAATATTATGCAAGTGCCTAAATCATTGCTGCTGGCACAAATCCCAAGAACTCCATCTCTTGACATATGCTGTGTTGAGGTTCATGTTGCCTAATTACAGGGCACATACATTTTTACGACACCCAGTTAAGAAATGAAGATAGGGAGGTGGAGTGCAGGGTATGTCGGCCCGTAGGCACCTTTGTATGTCACATCGATGATTTAGACGTCGCTGACAGTATTACTGTTGCTTGCTCGTCTCTGGGGCCTTGGCACAGTCCATTGGCTGGTGGTGTCCTTTAATGATTTATGATTGAAGTTTGCCTGCAAGGTCCCCAGAGGATCCCCCAGAGCGAGAGGCACCGGGAGTGACCAGTTTTATGGCAGGACTGGGAATCAATTATGCTAACGGTGGCTAATGAATGCACTTGAGGGAACTGCTCCCCTCACTCAAGGGCCATTTTTTCCCATTTGCATACTGATGGCAGAAGGACAGTGGCCACTCTCGTCTGCTTGTGATGGAGCACCACGGCAATGGACTTCTGGGTGTTCTTTTCATTCTTACTGTAGATTTCTTTGTTCTTTTTTTCCCGCTTTTGCCCCCCAGCCCCCCCCCCCCCCCTTTTTTTTTTTTTTTTACATAAATGGTTTATATTTAGCCTACAGCATCATCTTCATCTAGTTAACATACAGCAGGAAAAACTGCACACAAACAATCCTTTCCCCACCCCTTCACAGTGGTAAATGCACACAATGTTGTGTCCTCGACCAAGCCTCTTCCTCTCTGTTTCAATAGTCTGAAGTCATTTTCAATTAGGGCTCTTTTGCGGCCGGTGGGTGAAGAGTCCTGGAAGTGCTCCAGTTTCTCCCCAGTGGACTCTCTGATAGACACTGTATGGTTTAAGAGGAATAATGGCGGGGCCTTTTACTGCCACCAAGGTTAACATGCATTAAAGTCATCTGTTTGCAAAGACGGGACGTCTGGCAACACTCACTCTCTCTCTCCACTAAAATGCATTAAGGTAAATAACGCCGGGCTGAGAGAGAAATCACTATATCTGATGCGTCTCAGTGAAGTAAAGAAGGCTATGAATATGAAATGCATTATAAATAAGTTATGCGGCAGTGGTGACACTGCAAAAAAAGAGACTGGGTGCGAGATCAAGGCCTCTTCAGACTGCTGAGGGGTAGCCTCAGTGCATTCAGTGAGATGAATGAAAGCCATCTATGAATAATTTGACATGTTTTAAAAGACAAAATCAGCCTACCAGCACTTCAAAGGCTCGCCACTTAAGATGCTACATCTTGTTTTGTTTTTTTTTTGTGGGAAAGTGTAAAACTGACAAGCTGCATTTTAAAGAGGGGTTATGTGCTGGACTACGTCTCGGCTGGAAGGGGGGATTTCATGCAGACGATAAAACATAGAGCCAAGAAACTGTCCACATGACTCCCCATAAAACCGCAGTTTGACATTTTTATTCTTTGGTTGTAGTACAGATTCACCAGATACATATATCACTGATAAAAGGTCTCTGCAAGCAAGCAAATAATTGTATGTCCCAAAATGTGAAATTATTCCTACCATTTGTTTATCAGCCCACAAACCAGTGTCCAAGATGTCTGTCAGCATTTACCGCCTGTTTATGTAAATCTGTGATGTTACCAATCTAGTAAGAATATCCATTTATATCTGCCCTTAAAGATATACTCCTAGAAAAACTTAATTACCCAATAGAAAAATACTTCTTTAAAACAACTTTAAGAAAAAAAGTTTATTACCACAGTAATCGAGTATCATACCTGGGGAAGATAAAGTTGGACACAAATAAAGTTCTGGAAACTTCCATGAGTGACGCTATCACTCGGTGGAATAGACAGACAGAGGCAGACAGGCAGTGTTGGAGGCTCCCACTAATTTGATCTGGTGACATTTTCCTCTCCAGCTCCCCGGGGGAAAAGAGCAGCAGAGGAGGGAGCGAGGGAGTTAGAAAAGGAGGTGTTAGAGGGAGAGTCGGAGAGAGAGTGATGGGGAGAGAAGGAGAGCGGGAGAGAGATGGCGAAGGAGACACTAATGAACGCAGACAACAAAGACCCTAACCTGAGCTCCGAGCCCCCGGAGACACGGAGAGGTTTCTCATTGGGTCAATAAAAGCACTGGACCGTGTCTGCGTTGGCCTGCCCTTCAAGCACCCACTTAACTGCAGAGGGAGGACTTTTGTTCAAGGTTGCTGGAGTTAAAGGGGAATATCACTGCATTTCATATCTGAAATATGTGCGCATTTATCAGGGCTGCCTGCGCACGGGGAGGAAAGATCTCTGACATCTTGTTTATGTGTGATGTCAAACTGATCTACATCTACATAAAGAATTCATCAGGAGAGATGGAAAATGCTCGGTGTGACAGCAGAAAGGATTGCTACATCAGTGCATTTCACTCGGAGCTGACAGTTTAGATGAAATAAAGTTGTGTCGGATGTTAAAGCTGAACTTAACAGGGCTGACATTTTGATTGCCTGTGATGATAGATTTGTGAGTTTTGCTTTTTTTCAAATGAAGACACTCTCCGGAGAAGCATTTAATTGCATGTGAGAACAAATCAATTCTTAATTTAAGCACTAGTTAAAAGTTATAACACCGGAAAGTGAGTTTCAAGTACAGGGAGAGAGATGGATATATTTCCCACTGGATATCTCGGGGTTAATTCCTGCAAGAGAGCAGTGGCGTGTCCCTCTGCCAAATCTGAGGAATACAGCAGTTAGAGGAAGGAGAGCAAGGTTAGCCAAAATCAGCATGATGAGATATTGACTCTTGGCTTGTAATTTCATTTTATGCACCAAGTGGCAAACAAGATATCACACTGTTCATAATCCTCAGCATCCCTGAACACACACACACACACACACCTCCCACAGACTTCTTCATGTTATTAACGGAGGAATCTGAAGCCGTATGTGCGCCTCTGTGCGTGCAGAGAGCCTCAGGTCTCGGGTCTTCGCACCAGGACTCACACCTGAAGGGGGGAAGAGTCAACACACACATACACACACAAGCGCGCTGGGGGACACATACTTGGTTGCCCCACTAAGTCCCCCCGCGTCTGACATATGTCACTCCCAATCTGTTCAGCAGGCCACACATCTCTCCAGTGTCGCTCTGCCACTGCAGCGAAGAAGGCTGCAGAGGGAGAAAGTCGAAAAGACCGAAACAGAGAGAGGGCACGGAGAGACAAAGGCAAAAAGAGAGAAAGAGAGAGAGTGGAAGAGGGCATGAAAGAGGCAATGTGAGCTGCCGCTAGTGGTTGGTTACTACCCTCTCTGCTAATTGGTAGTTTGGAAACAACACCATCTGTTCTTAAAGAAAGTCAGATGCACAAGTCTAAAAAAGATGCCACCGCTCCTGAATACATCCACTAGCCGCCAAGGCAAATAACTCAACAGCCCCAGGCTTCTTTCAACACAAGGATCCTGCAGGACACCGGCTAGACAGGCATCTGTTATATTTGTTATAATGTTTAGGGATTTTGAAAGCAGTCCTGGGTTGCTGCCAGGGAGTCCTGAATAATGTAAACATATGACGATGAGGACGAGAGAGGAGGAGGAGAGACGCTGAGCTAAGTTGACTCTTTCTGTGCGTGAAGGAATAATTCACAAAGAGCCACAGATCCACCTGTAACCACGCAGATTCCTGTTCAGAGCTCAGGCAGAAAAGGCGAATGGAAGCGGACTGCCATCATGTGGTCAAGTAATGCAATCACACAGAGGAAACCAAGAAACTCTTCTTAATGTATTGTCTCATACAAGCGTATCATTATTAAAAAATTCAGAGAGGCATAATGCGACTCCTGTTATAAACATAAAACAGCTATAACTAACTGTAACACTGCAAAAACCACTGTACAAGAATGACTCTGTAACAGCTCCTTCCCCAGAGTCGCTGAGACGATTCAGTCCCTTTAACCTGCTTGGTACATATACACAGACACACACAGACTCGTTTTAAAAACAGGGAGTTCATTAAAGCGCTCTATAATCATAAAATTGGGGTGGTTATCTTAAAAACAAGAAAGCATGTTGGATACCATCACACCATCATATATCCTGATTCCAAATCAGCTGATATTTTTATTAAATCATTACAAAAAAAAAAAAAACCTGGTGTAATGACCCACCAGCTGCAGTCGAGGAAGGTTATATCAGAAGCATTTAACGAAGAAATGAATCTATACCAGCATCAGCTGTACCACAGAGTATAAACCAGATCCTCTTGGGAGTCCAGGCACACAGCTCAATGCAATGACCGTGTTTTACATCGCCAATCTGTTACAGTGGGATCTCCCCTGCTTCAATCCCATGGATGATTAAGCGTGATAATTAAGGTTTTTGGACGTTTTCCACAGAGGAGCAGACGTGGCAGCTGGTGACATTCATGCATTCCCAAACACAGAGGAGGGAATTACAATGAGGCCTCCATTCATTTCAGTGATCACAAAGTCTGCTCTTGGCACCAGTTCAAAAGCAGTCAAGCTGTTGTTGAAAAGCACTATTTGTGGCCCTCTTTGTTGCGATGTAGGCAATGTACCTTGATCTATTTGGGGAATTATATAAACCTAGAAAGCAGCCAAATTTTTTTTTCCAGCAGGGATATTCACTTTCTGTTGCCCAGGAAAGAAACCATGGAGATTATCAAATGACTTGTGTGATCATTTGGTTGATGTCTCTAATAGGAATGGCACAATATAACCAATTTCACACCTGCCTTCATAGATTGTCTTTTGTTAGCTTGATGAGAGTTAGACCTCTAAATGTGCGCTCAGTGGATCCAACAAAATGATCAGACAAGTAATTTATCAGTGAAATCAAAGAGCCACAATCAGAGATGGTACAGATGAGAGCAGCAGTCTCTCTTTATCTCAAAATGTTCTTTTTTTATGAAGGTCTTTGATTAATGGCATCATGTATCTTTTTGATTTTGGGTACTTAATGCATGATGTGTTTAATTTAATTATGTTATCTCAGTTAGATCCTAAACCGGCAGATACGCAGCCTTGAAACACCCTGAACTTTCTAACCAGAGACAGAACCCGCAGACAGAGTAGACAATTCTTAAATTTCGGATTCAGATGGTTACTAGAACCATCTGAATCTAACCACTAGAAACCAATTAGAGAATCCCTGCATATGAAATCTAACGTGTAAAAGGTACTGTAGTCTACTTTGTGATGGCAGGGTTCACTCTTCATCTTGTACAGCCATTAAGCAAGGCACTGACTCCGATCTGGCACTAAAGGTCCAGGCCCTTACATGGAAGCTCTGCTGCCATCTGTGCAGGGGAATGAGATCTATTTCATACCAGTCCACTTGAGTATTTTGCAAAGTACACACAAAGAATCAAAAGTACTGATTTTACAGAATGGTCCCTCCAAAAGCTGCTATATTACAATGTTTTTCTTTATAAAGTCTGTATGCATGGTCTTAGTCTGCTGAACCACTGAGACCTGTGATGAATGTGTAGGTGTAAAGAGTATGATATTTTCCTATTAAACATAATAATGAATAATAATGAAACATAACAATGTGATGTGGAGAGATAAAGTAGCATAAAGCGTACAGGTAGAGGACGTACCTATAAATAAAGTTTTCTAGCAAACTTTTATGGAGATAAACTAAACAAAATCGTTAATAATAATAATAAACTACGTTAGCCTCGCCTACTTAAAGTTCATTTTAAATTCTCTCAAGAGCTCCATAATTAACTCCTATAGTTGTCCTTCGCCTCCATCTCCCAGAATGCATTGCTCAAGCGGAAACGCCGGGGACTCCATGGAAACGGCGGACTGGCGTGCTAGCCTAGCATCGTCAGCTAACAACTCTACAGCCAGGTAAACTCGGCAGGACGCATTAAACATTTCGCTCCACCGCCTTTCTGCTGAGATGAGTCGTACGCCCGATGCGAGAGCGAGGTAAGAGAAAACCAGAGCTAAACTACATCTCCCGGTAACGTTAGCTACGGGAAACTAGTGTCCGGTACGTTAACGGTGACAAAAATCAGGCTCACTTCGGTATCTTCGGTTGGTTAGCTACTAATGAATTGGCATTTTTTGCAGTAATTAAAGACAGGCAAGAGTCTTGTGATTATGCACGAACTGAGTTTTCTACATCTGTTTGATTGTGTAATTTTTTCTCTGCTAAAATGGAAATCTGTTTACAATCGTTAAAATAGATCACACCTGATGATGTTGCCTTTTAGAAAATGTTTGTATTTCTCTTTTAGCTCTCAAATTGTGTGCCTCTTGAAGGAGCTAAAATAAACCTAGTTTAAAGGCTTCATGTGGGAAACAAACCCCAGTACATCACATCCACAAAATGTTATCAATTGTCTGCCTCACATTGATGGTAGTCAGTCTAATACATATGTCTTATTGTGAAAGAAAGTACATACATGATCTCATTCCTGCACAAATATGTTAAACAAATTCACATTTTTTAATTTTGCTGTCACTGTTTTCCTCCATCCTCTTCAGGGACAATCAGACAAGGAAGATCCAGGAAAACATCACCAATGTGGAGAAACACTTTGGGGAGATGTGCCAAATGTTTGCCGCCTATGTGCGCAAAACAGCCCGGCTGCGAGACAAAGCAGACATCCTGGTGCGGGAGATCGGCATGTATGCAGACACAGAGACACCAAACCTGAAGAGCGGTTTGAAGCAGTTTGCTGACCATCTCGCCAAGATTGAAGACTACCGCCAAGCTGAGGTGAAACTACAGTGTTTTAGTTCCCACTGATTTGACTTCAATTGTAATTTCATTTTCACAGCCACAGTCTAAAGTCGGTGGGTAAGACAGAAGCTAATTTGAAGTTATCTGTCTTATAGGTGGAGAGACTTGAAGCCAAAGTCATAGAGCCATTAAAAAGCTATGGGGCTGTAGTGAAACGTAAAAGGGTAAGTGTTGCTTTGAGCCATGTAATCACTTAATCCAAGTGAGCCAAATGACAATAACAAAGCTTAAACCATATTACAGTCACAATAATTATAAGATTTGCACCAGTCATCAGTGTGAAACCTTCTGTAAATGCTTGTATGGCAAAAGTATTTAAACATATGAACTTTTGTGTGACCGTTCAGAGCAGTGACATTACTTTTCTGTCTTATTCCTGCTTGTTGGGATATCAAATTTAGACACAGTTATGTTGAAATGCAGCAAATGTTGCACCACCTGCCAGTGACCTAAAATGTCAAAAGAAAATGGACAAGTAGTTTAAAAATGATGAATTTGTTTAATTTTCTGCCCCCACATAGTGTTGCTTACTTGTGTTTCAGGAAGAGCAGACACGGAGCAGTTCACTGTCAGTGTTGTTACCAATAAATGGCCACATGAGGGCAGTGCTGATTTAATGATGATATCCACCTTGCACATCAAACCTCCTTTGTGCTACTGTCAGGCCCACCTCCCCCAAGCGTCTTATTTTAAGCAGGAGTCTTTTTTGGTTGCAGAATATAACAAGTGCATTGTTTCTTTGTGACTTTTGAATCTTTGTTTGAGTCATGTTCCCTCATGTTGTCTTCTCGCCCACAGTTGACAGTTGCCCACCGTCATAGTTTCAGGGGGAGGAGGGTATAGGCGTCCTTTTTTAAAATCCAAAACACTTTCTAACTGCAGATTTGCAAGACATTAAAGTAGGTGCCAAAGACAATATAAGATGCTTTATAACTTGTTGAAAGTCGGCTGTGGGAATGATCTCGATTTGCCATTAGATCATCGATCATTTCACCATATAAATCTGGCTAAATAAAGTTATTTAGTCATGTAAAAAAAAAAGTGAACTTGGCTGTATTAAACATGCACAACAGGGTTTAATTGAGGTGTTGATCTGCAGGCACTGGCCATCATCAAATATTTATGAAGATTATTTCCTTTTAGCCTTTGAAAAACTGAAATAAATATATGAATAATTGACTGTCATTGTGAATTCTCATAATGATTAATGTGTCCTTGTTTGCTTGTGCATCCATGCAGGAGGATCTGAAGACGACTCAGAGTGCCAGAGACAGAGAGGCCAAACAGATGGCTCAGCTTGAGAGGACCAGACAGAGAAACCCCTCAGACAGGCAGATCATTGTATCCTTGTGTTTTTTTTTCCGAATTGTCTAATTACAAGACATTAACTAGACAAAAGACCTTTAATGTTACAACAGCCACATATACTTGTTGGCAAAGATATCATGGGTATAATCTGATACCTGGCTAGTCACTGATTAATGTTGCAAAAGGAAAATAAAAGGCTGATATTTTTTTATGTTTCCTTGACCAAGCCTTCAGTCTCAGGTGTGTCCTGTGTAATCCCTGAATCACATCGCCACACAATTCGGAATTACTTAGAAAAGGAGGCGTAATGACTCCAACAGAAATCATCCAGTATGTTGTAAGAATTCAGTGGAGCCTGGGTTGCCAAATACAGCAACAGATTTCCTTGATGACTTTTTATTGGATGTAAAGCACATGGTGGGAGAGTCATGTAATTCACTCACAAACCCCTTTCTCCACAAGAACAGTGATCAATCACTGACCAGTTCTGCACATGGTTACCTGCAGCTCCTATGGGAAGTTAAAGTAACAGATCATTTTATTTAGCTCCAGTTTTCTCTCGTGTGTTGTCAGTTATTTAAATTACGTACATGCATGAGAAAATTATGTTAAAATTACTCCTGTAGAAGCATGTTAATATCTGAAGGGCTCTTGCTGATAGGAGGCTCAGGTGCGGCTTGAACTGCAGCTCTGAAACTTCTCATCCGTTTCACATTAATGGCACTGTTTCTTAACAGTTTTGCTTCAAGGATCCATATTTTAATTGGTTTAAATTAACAAGCACAAATGGATACTACTGAGTTGTCATATCTACGCTGCATTGTGAGATACTGATGCTTTTCTCAAAGACTTAAGCCATCACCTCTCTTGACAGCAGTGGGTCATTGCTCATTCATTTGTCCTCCCATCAGGCTGAGAGTGAGCTCCAGAGAGCCACCATGGACGCCACACGGACCACCAGGCAGCTGGAGGAGACCATCGATGAGTTTGAGAAGCAGAAGATCCGGGACATCAAGGTCTGCTGCTCTGCGCTTTCTATCCACCTCAAATTGAAAATTACATTTTCAGCTGCGCATGCATCCGTTGAAGCGGCGGGTGACAGGGAGCTGAAACCAGACAATGCAATTTGAAGCTGTTTTCGCTTCGTCATTTCAGGACTCTTTCTCGTCACCGCCGCCGGGCCGTTGTGATTAATTTAAATAGTGCTGATCCCTGTCTTTTCCACTTCTAGAAAATTTTTGGTGAGTTTGTGACAGTGGAGATGTCGTTCCACGCCAAGGCCTTGGAGGTGTACACGTTGGCCTACCAGAGCATTCAAAGTGTGGATGAGGAGGCGGACCTGGAGGTAGGCGGAGGTTCTGCTCAACGTCAACCACGGCCCCGTTGTTGTAATTAGTCTGCCAGCATCGGTGTGTTTATGCACAGGCGTTTGAAAATGTAGATCGAGGTCGAAAAGAGATGCCTTCGAGCTGAGAGCTGATCAGTCTTCATGCACTCGATTAACCTGATGGTTATATTTAAGTCCAACGTATCATAGTCGTTACTCCCATTACTCATTGACTCTTTGCTCATTCACACTCTGTCCACACCCTTTAACAGATGTGGTAACTTTGAAGTAGCCCACTGGGACTTCTGCACAATTCAGAGCCATGCTGCTTTCTGTCTTCTGTTTACAGTTTGGTTTTAGAGGTTCGACGCACTGTTTTGAGAGACAAAGCCTGTAGTGAGAAAACAAAGGATCAATGATATATAAGAAAGCGAGGTTCCTCCTGCAGATGCCCTTGTGCTATTTTCCTCCACCCCGTGCCATCTCATCTGTGTGTTTTTGCACTGAATCATCTGCCTTCCATTCATATTGCAGCGAAACTCCCTACCCAGACGAGGCTGTTTTTCAATGACTCATAGAACAAAGCACGGGAGATTGAATCATCTGAAAAAGGCACAATGACAGGCATGAAGATAATCCTGATCGAGAGCTCTTGTGGAATTTATTTTTCTACGCAGGGAAAGGCATCGGCGTGGTTTAAATGGCAGTTAGCTGTGTTATCAGAGGCATACCTTCGAAGCTGCTTTGTTTATGCGTGACCAAAGAAAACATTGCTGAGCCAGTTGTTGATGTGCTCGATGTTCTAGTTTGCGGTTAATGCAAGTCGTGTTTTTTGCCCTTGAGACTCTACGTTTGATATAATTGTTCTACAGAATCCACAAAATATTGCGAAACATAAGCTTTGTGAGTTTAGTTGCCTCAACACTGCACTCAGTTTGTGCACACTGTAAGACACTTTACAGCCGTAAGTTTTTAAAGCTCCTGGTTTATCTTGCATCATATTCAGCGCACACATTAAAATTACTGATGAGTGTGTGTGTGTAGGCATTGCTTCCATTCTCCTGTTTCTCTTTGGAAACCACAGCGCCTACTGTCTTTGGCAGGTGTTCAGGAGTTCGCTGCACCCCCCTGACTACCAGTCACGCTTAGACATAGTGCGAGCTAATTCCAAAACCTCCCTCGATCGGACCGGGTCCTTCCTGAGTACATCAGGGACTTTACAGGTAAGATACAGGCGGATCAGAGATGCTCTGCTACAACAACTTGGATTTTCCCCAGAGGATCCATGTTTGACTGAGTTTCTGTTGCAGCAATTCTTTTTATCTTTGACTTTGACAGTTGCACAAGTTTCACTGGTACGATGAACCCAGCAGTCTTTCCTCATACCAGCAGAGGCTGATGCTTGATAGTCTTATCAGTCGTGCCCATGTTTATGCGTAGAATCACCCTGGCCATCATTCAGTCTGAATTTCCACACATGTCATTGCATGCCAGTAACATCCTGCATTTCCTCCTACATTCAGTTTCCCCCAGCATCTGAACACTGCTCTAACTTGTGAATTCAAAGCATTGCCTTGTAAAATGTCTGGACAGCAGGTCTTCTCACCGAATGAGGAGTAGCAATAGATGTCTTTTGCAGAAGCGCTTTCTTTAGGGCTTGCAAGGTGTGCTGAGATGTCCTATTTCCTATCTCGAGATGTCCAGATTGTAGCTCGCAAAAGGCAGATTGCCTCAGATGCGCCTTGAGTCACACCTGGAGATCATACTCGCTTCTGTGATTAGGTGTGATTTTTATCAGCGGGCAAACTTCAACAAGTGCTAAAGAAAAAACACCCTTGCAGTCAGGTTTACAGCTAGAAAATGAGATCGCATTGCTTGACCCGAATCTAGAGGAAAACATGACAACATGCTAACATGACGGTCCTAAAAAACTTATAGTTATACACATAAAGTCATAATATAAACATACAATGGCATGAACTTGTCAGTCCTTCAACATGGAACACACTGGTGTTCATCTTGTATTATACTACAAATACAGACAAATTTGACTTGAGGAATTTGGTGTCTGTGCGTCCTGGGCTGTGTTCACACCTGTACCTCTATTGTGTCTGCTCTTAACCGCAACCGCAGTTGAAGAGAAATGTCGATTCCCCGGAAGCACCAATTGTTCTTAATAACTACCTGCTAAGTGTCTTAGTTGCATAGTGACTGTTTATTTGTTGTCACAGCAACAAAGAGCAGGCAGCCGGCAGACGAGAAGAGAGGAGGAGGAAGAGGACGACGAAGAGGATGAGGATGAGTCTGAAGAGGAGGAGGATGACGAGGACGAAGAGGACTCAGATGATGAAAACTGATTTTTTTTTTTGGTGTGTGTATCTTACTTTGTCTTATTTCTACGGAACAAGAATTATATCAAAAGGTGTCTTACTGTTTTTATAATCTTGTTTAAAAAGGTTTTTCATTGCCAAAATCGCCTCCCACAGGTGGTCTGAGCAGTATTGTAGTGCAAGTGTGTCGTAGTCATGTGATGCTTTGTAACAGAACATGTTGTCCTTAACTAACATTTGTCTTTGAAAATACAGCCAGTTATTGTCTTAGCTATATTTTTATATAACACACAATGCCAAAATGCACATTACTATTCAATTGTACTGCATTTTATTACTATTATTTATCTTTATGAATAAAAAAACAGTTTTCCCAAATTGCAATGTTCTAGTGAATCACTGTTCTATAATAAGTACATGGTGTACCCTCACTTTGCATAAAAATGCCGGCAAAGAGGTTGATTGTTATTTTAGAAATTGTTCGGAGTGTGAATCAGACTAAGTGACAGTAGTTACGTGACGACTGCAGTTGAAAGTGACTCATCTCTTCCACAGACATGCAAAAGTGGTACAAATGAATCCAGGGACATTTTGCACCACACTGTCTGCGTTTATCAGGGTATATATGCGTGTGTGTGTTGTCTGTCACAGCGGAGGCTGCCGCTGTGTCGGCTGATGGCTCCTATGTCTCTCTTGCATGAGTCACTCAACACATTTATCATTCCTCAGCTGCCCGTGTCATGGTGAATACTTTTTCTGCCCCTGGACATGTTCACAGAAATACATTACAGGTTTATTACAAGGAAAAACAATATGTGCACATTTACACACACATGCACCTTGTATTTATGCAGCCGTCGTGCAAGCAGCTACAAGATCTTTCTTCTTTTATTGATGTAACAAAAATGAGGGCTACCAAAACCTCCCATACAGCAACGCTGATTATCTCAGTGAGTCTGTGAGATAAAAGCTGCGTAGGTGGTGTGCCATCAGCCCTCCGTGCAATAACACCTTAATGCATATAAAGGTTAATGTGTATGCAAACGCAGTCACACTAACACGCACTCACGTACTGGTCTGACTTTGGTGTACCGTGGATCTGAATGGCCTGTGTTGCAATGAGTCATCGCCCATAAAGTGTGTGTTTGTGTGAGAGCGTGAGTCAGAGAGCTTTTCCAATCACAGATAAACCTAAAGGCTCCACTCCCTGATCACAAGGCAGAAGAATGGACGGTGACCGGTGAGAGGAAAAGGGGTCTGAGAGAAACAAAAGGAGAGAATCGTGTGAGGCAAGTGGTAAAAGATGGAGCAATCTTCACGTTAGCCAAGAGTCAAAGGTACAAAAGGAGGCAAGATTTAGTCGTGAGTCACTGACTGTAAAAAACAAAGGCCGAAAAACAAACAAGGATATCCATGCATAGAACCAGATGTGAAAGGAAAGGAGGAGGCGTATGGGAGGAAAGAGGGACAGCTGAGAGGTCAGTCATATCCCCAGGTCCTTATCGTTGACTCTGACTCACTGCCCCTCAGCGTCATGCCACTCCTATCAAATCCATCACCCACGGCACACGTCAGCCGCCTCACATAGCTGCTTTCATATGCAGCACCTTTCCCTTGAGCTTTACGCCACTGATCTTACATTGCCAGAAGCCTTGTCGGGCGCCACAGGTTTTTTCCTCCTTTGAACCTCAATTTGAAGTGCTTCTTCCTTCAAACGCAGTTCTGCTGATGTCTTCTGCAACTGCCAACACATGCAGCTATTTGCACCTGGAATCGCTTCTTAACAGGAGTAGAAAGCAAACAAACGAATGAAGGGTGTTTTTCCTGGGATTTAGGATTCTCTCCCTTTGAAATGCTGTGACACTTACAGAGTTTGTTCACTTCCCCTAAGCCACCACCAGAGGGTGACGTTTAAAAGTTTTCCTACCTGGCCTGTTAAATTTGGGAAGCTGTGATAAGGAGACATTGTGTTCTTTTCGACCTGTAGGTAGCTGCAGTGGGTTTGAGCGAGTGTGTGTGTGCGCGTGTGGCCTGTTATCAGGTACCTCTCAAGGGAAGCGGCCTGATTGCATTTTGAAAGGCACAGAAATGAGCTTTGAACTTCAAGGCAAAAAACATCTGGATATACAGTGTATTTTTAGTATTTAAAACTTGACTTGGTGACTGAATCATTTTGACCTCCACCCTCATGAGAGTGCAGTTTTTGCAAACAATAATAGATGTAAACCAACTGAGCCTCGGTGGATTCCAGCAGTATGTGCCAGTGGGTCTGTCCCTTTGATCCGTACACAGCATCCAGCACATCAGCACTATTAAGCAATGTTTTGCATCCCCTTTGCCAAATTTTGCACCGTGAAACAGTTGGGGATTCAATACTGCACCTCAGCGACTGGCACACATAAAAAGATGTGCACACCTTTCTGTGTTTCCCTCCTCCTGAAGCTGCAAACACTCTCCTATAAGGAAGTGTAAGGGAGTGACTCATAGGTCAAATTTAATGGAGTCAGTATCTCTGGTGCAGAACCTTACGATTGGCTCTCCTATAGATCTGACACACAAAAGAGGGAAGGATTCCCTCCTCTCCCCTCCTGACTCATCTGCAGTCGTCCCCGCTGACGGGTTTGCATCTGTGCAAGCCTGAATGAGGGAGAGGAAGGCATGAAAGTGAGCGTGTTGTTTATGCTTGTGTGAATGTAACTCAACAATTTTATGCGCGCAGGCGTATGTGGCCAATGGAAATATTTTGTGTGCGGATGTATATATAAGTACAGTACAGTATATGCATGTGTTAATATATGTGCATGAGTGGCACAGAGTCCTCCAGTACAGTTGTTTGGAATATTAAATACAGTGCCGTGCTGGCGGCTGTTATAAAATCGAGAGGCAGCATAGCCGGAGTGTGACTCACACACTGACTCACTGACAGTGCTGCCGTGGCGTGTGTATGTTTCTGTGTGCGTGTGTGTGCCTGTGTGTGTGTGTGTGTCTCGCTCTCTGTGGCTCCTCTGGCAGACCTGCTGTGTGTTGCTGGTGTTCTAAGAACTCTGAACCCTGCCACAATCCCTGGATTTCACACCAGTAAACAAGGTTACATACGGGTGCGTATGAGTGAATGAATGCGTGCGCCTGTGACAACATATGTGCCGTGCATGTGTGGTGGCCAAACAAAAGATCCACATGGTGCACTGACAGAACTGAACACTGAGTACTGGACTCAATCTAAAAAGTAACAGAAAGACCTGGTTTGATCTTTGTGGGATATCAAATAATCATCACAAATACACAACGCACAGACACGAACGCATCATCGCTCAGGTGGCTGTGATCAGTCTGTTCAGTCAGAAACACATATGAAACCTAATACATCACAAAGAGTACAACATAATACATGGATCACATAAATCATCCAAAAAGGTAACAATTATAGAAAATGAATACATAGCAAAACTGTGAAGGAGAAATTTAAAATAGCAATGGGCCAGAATCCATATAAATACCTACAACAGGGAGATAAACATAAATGATAAAAAGAGAATAAGAAGGGAAATTATTAGCATAACTTTTGGTAGAGAAGAAATACACTTGAAGTAAAGTCTATTAAAAAGATGTAAGAATTGTTAATCCTACGTAGAAAAGAATGTTTCTTCCAACGATAAACATTTACAAAAAAGGCTTGAGATCAGCATCTAAGTGTAAACTCTTCTGTGACAGGGTAAAGATGTAGAATTCTTTATATTCTTATACAAGTTGCCAGTTCTGCCCTTTCCATCTGGGGTTTTTGTTGTGTGTGTTCGGTGCCCGTGTGTGTGAGTAAGCGAGATTGCATGTTTCCATGTGTAACTACAGAAGTGCTGTGTGTGCTTCCAGTCACATGTTTGCCATTACCAAGATAGGAGACCTCGAGCTGCTCCGGTATGTCCCTCCGACATGTACACACCAGCGGTTCATCCTCCCGATTCCCTGAGTTACGCGCCAACATGAAAGGCGATGTCAAGAGCAGTAAGTCATAACAGTTATTGTACAGTATCTGCGCCGCGTTCCAGGATCACAGGTAAAAACGTAAATCAAGGGATTCCTGCGTGCGGTACCGTAAATCTGTACGTGTGTTGGAATGTGTCTACGGTGTGCCGCGGCGCTCTGCTTCAGTATATCATCTGATGATGATAAAGCAGAAAGTGACTTCTTATTTACTTCTCCGGTGCCTGATAGTGGCGTCACTTGGATATCCCCACTCAGCATAAATCACGGTCTGCAAAGAATAAGAGGGAAGTGAGAAACCTGGTGTGTGTGTGGGTGTGTGTGTGTGTATGTTCCACAGCCTGATTTTGATGTATGGTTACATATCAAGTCGTATATCTTCACAAAAAAATAAAAGACTTGGAAGAGGGCGGCCGTGCCTGTAAAAATGTTATTCATCCAGACAGAGATTGTCTTACAGTGTAATTATAAAATGGGAGCTCACATTCGTAGTTAGAGTTATAAATAAAGTCTAACACTGCGCGCTCTGTCTCACACAACAAGGCGAGCATGTTTGAGGGCATGCGCCTGCCTCAAACACAAGGGCATTTTGTGTGTGTGTGTGTGTATGTGTGTATCTATCATGTGTTGAACCTGATACCCTTGGCTGTTAATGATTTCGAAATCATCCGCTTTGAAAGGAATGGGAAGGAGAGAAAGAAAGAGAGAGCGAGGGAGAAAGAGAGCGCACACTTGCATCTATGTGTTGCGCAAAAGGCTTATCAGACGGAGCTGTGTTGTGATCAGCGAGGGAGGCCTTGGCTTGGGCCTGCTCAGGAGCACACTGTCACTTCAGCCTTGCCGTGCGGCTGAGTGCGCGTGTATGTGTGTGTGTGTGTGTGCGCGCTTGTGTGTCTGCTCACTGATGGCTGTCTTGTTTTTCTGTCCCGTGCCTCTCATCAGCCAGCGGTCTGGTATCAGTGGGTCATTATGAGGTTGTTTGCGTGTTGGCCAACCTCAGGCTCCTGCCAGGTGAGCGGCAAGTGTGTTTACAGTTGCTCAACCACTTCCTAGTATAACACTGGTCTCCTATCAGCCATAACCTGCCACACATTAGCGTTACTGTGTCTCTGCCGCAAGTCCATTACAATATCAAACTGCTTTTATGAACCTTAACTGCACGAACATTTGCTGAACCTTGGCCATGGATTCATTTAACCAGTGACCGTTGAAGACAGACAAAAAAACAAGAAGAACACGCTTTGATTTTTGCTCAGTGTCACAGCTTTTTCACTATTGCTTGGAAGAGTAACTTAAGCTCTGCTCCGCCACCTGCTCTGTACTTTGCATTTAACTCAAAATGCGCATTTATTTAAAGTAGTTTAGATTGCAGCCACCTGGTGCTTGTTGCCCACTCAGTGCTGTAATAGATCCTCATGTGAGTCAGGAGCAGAAGATGTGACGCAGAAAGACAAACAGACAGGACGAACACATGGTGACTCTTCTTTGTTGTATATCTTACGTTGACGGCAGCGCCAAGGTTGAAGCAAAGACGAAACACAATGAACATAGTAGCACTAGAGACGTACATTATAATATGATATTTTTATGTCCTAATATTAAAAAATGCTAACTGTTGCTCTACAAACAGAAGGCAGAGGCTTCTTCATGCCGCAGGTAAGTTACAATTCACAAGAAAGTGTGAGGTGGATGAATGTGCACACAGGGTCATGTGGGGAGTGGGGAAAAAAAAAATATTTGTCTGCCCTCTTGCACAACAAAGACAGCATTCTCCTTCCACATTTTGAAAAATCAGAACAGAGTGTTTCCCTTGAATGTTGCATACAACCCCCCCTCCCCTCTCCACTCTTTTCGCACTCCCCGGGCTGAAAAATAAAGTGAAACCAAAGACAGAATGTGACACGAGAAGCTGTCAGGCCCAGCTCGGGTCAACGGCGGGGGGTCAAAGCTATGTCTGGAACCAGGGAGTCACTGAGTGATGTGTTAAGTGTCTCTCAGGGACGCTTTGGTACATGACAGCATGGCAAAAAGACAGGAAGGCGTGTGTGTGTCAGTGTGTGTGTGTGTTTTGTGTGCGCGGGTGCATTTTCGATTTTTCCAAGGTTGCGAAGAGTCCATCAGGCAAGCTAGTCCCTTTGAGAACGCCTGACCTGCCCATGCTCCCTTACTAAGTATCGCGCAACATGTCAAAACACAGGCAGCTAGCCAGCCGCAGCAGTCTAACCTGTCTCCTAAAACTACACACACCAACACATGACACAACAGGAGCATCGCAAAATGACAAACAGAGGAGAGGACTGGAGGAGAGTCTCATAAGCAGCCACAGGAGGACACGGACACAAAGAAAATGTGTGAACGTGTAAACAAATGCTTTCACCTACTCTCACACACACACACACACACACACACTTGCAGCGACTATGAGACAGCCTGGGAACAGCTAGTCCACTAATGAGGTCTATCCCATGAGGATTTAGTACTGCACAGAGGAATGCAGGCTCTCCGCTCTCATGACTGACCTGCCCTGACACACACACTCACACACACACACACGGAGCTACTTTGCTGTCCGAGAGCTGCCCTCTTACACATGAATGAGAAATGATAGAGGGCACCCGAGAATAGGACACTTGTAATTTGGTAGGTACTGCATTAGAAACAAACATAACAAGCACACTGGGGAATTTGACACTAATTTGAGACGAGAGCGAGCAGAGGCAGGAAGAAGGGGGGAACGGGCTGAGAAAACAGAATGAGAAGGACGAATAAATAAACAAGGGCACAGCGGGGTCAGAGAGAGAAAGCGGCGCAGAGGCACCCGAGTTACGAGGATACGAATTTTCAGAGTTTTATTTGCACTTAACATTTGTTCTCGGGATTGGCTCGCGGTCTGGGTGCGAAAGCCAACTTTGGATGAGTTTACTAGAACAGATCTGGTGTCTGAAGCAGACAGACCCCGTCGCCGGCGGCCTGTTGACGATGCCGGCTGCTCGCTGATAGACGGACAGCATGGGTGTCCGTCTCTGTCACGACTCTCTCAGAGAACACACGGACGAGTTCTCCACCGCCGTGTGAAAAGTACAACTTTGAGATGAATTACTTTACTGGTGTGTTTTGAAACGCTTTTCAAAAGCCAGAGCACCAGCAGTCGGCCGTTTGGAGTGTGGATACATCATTCGAAAGTACACAAACTCTACTGTGTTCAACTATGAATATAAACAACTTTGAATTTTGGTGCTTAGATTAAGAGATTCTGAAGCCTTATTCATTCGAGAGACGGCAGTGGATTTTTTTGGTTTTCACAGTTTGAAAACTAAATTCAAAATGCCTTTATTATTGTGCTGCGAGATTTAAAAGTTAAACAGTGTTTAGTTAGATATGTGAGACAGTCATAGGTAGACAACCTACAGTGACAAGGTTAACATGCTGAGATTTAGCAGGTGCAATGTAATGTTAGCTCACCATCTGTTAGCACGGGAACACACAAAGTACAGCTGTGTTTGATGGGTTTGATATTTATGTTGGTGGTCAAGTTCCAAAGAGGCTTCAACATCTAGCAACCATGAATATCTGTGCAGAAGGACTCATGACACAGTCTAGCTGATTGTTGTTGAGTGCAGATTAAAGCAGTGCACCTACAGTTCAATAGTCCAGCATTTTTACACCTGGAGCCACGTGGCTTGTGTAGGTTTATAAAAAAAAAAAAAAGGGGTATACTTTACTTTCTGTTCATACAGTGGTCTGGTTACTGTTAATTATGACAGGTTTCATTAATGTTATAAAGCACGCCTGTGTGTGTGTGTGTGTGCTCACAACTACCCTAAAAATGACAGTGTGTAACCACCGTGAACCCATCCCCAGAAATAAACAGTGTGCCACTGCTAATCGTCCCTGTGTCAGCCATGCGTAACACCGTGTCACAGCCGCCGCGCATGCTGAATACCTCACAGGCCTTTGTTTTGGAAAATGTGGCAAGGGTTGCCATGGAGCTTGTGTTTGATCTATTGTAATTAACCGAGCCCATTGATTGCACAATGCATCGCCCTGGCTCGCCTCCATCAGCGGGCAGCCCTGACTGGACGTCTCATCAAACACCACGTAAACCACCGTTTATGCAGTCGCCTCCCCACAATGATTTGTCCTTAAATGGCCTCCCGGGGATGAAAGGAGCACACGAAGTGGACGGAAGGCAGGGCAATAAGGATCACTGGAGGATCTGACAAAGTTGAGGTTTACAGTTTGACATTGGTTTTGATTGTGAGCCCAGACGTGATAAGAGTTAACTGATTACTCTTGATTAGTGTGTGTGTGTGTGTGTGTGTATGTGTGTGTGTGTAGGAGGGGGCAAAATGTGATCACATACAGGTGCTGGCCAGTAAATTAGAATATCATGAAATAGTTGAATTATTTCAGTTATTCGATTCAAAAAGTGAATC
>JBAJHX010000040.1:10640239-10745560 GCA_037176925.1 Amniataba percoides
TGTGTGTGTGTGTGTGTGTGTGTGTGTGTGTGTGTGTGTGTGTGTGTGTGTGTGTGTGTGTGTGTGTGTATGCATGCGCTGACAAAGGAGTAATATCCTCTTAACTTTCCTGGCAAATCTGTGTTTACTGACAGGGCCACAGCCAGAGGGATTTTACCAGAAAGACTAACCAGAGGAGGTGTGTATGTGCAGGGGTTGTGAGGGGAACACCAGCCAGATTGTGACTTCAGGTGACTTTTTCAGTTCTCAGTCCTGTTGTAAAAACTTGGCAAGGTCAGTCTGACTCCAGATCCCCCTCTGCACTCCTCCCCGGAGCCACTGAAACTCTGTTATTACCATCACTAAGGGGAATCCTGTGTTTACTGACCACACAAACACCAGCCAGTGTCTGCAACCAAGATTGCTTACAGTCACCAAGCATACATATGTCAGCCTGTTAGTCAGTGCACTTCCCCATGCAGTGACATACGGATGTCTGCTCCTCCTATAATCAGGACGTAAGTCGGTCATCTGTTCAGTGGTTCTCCTCTGCCCAGTCTATTGCTAATTGTCACGTGTCTGTAATTACTGTCCTGTGGCGACAAATATGGAAGGTTTCAAGAGAGAATAAGTGCAGAAATGAGCAATGCCGGTTTTTGCAACATAATTATAGAATCCGGATTTGAAAGCGGCACTGTTTTGTTCTGCCTGTTTTGCACAACATAAGACTTAAGGTTTATTATGAGGAAATGCACAATGTTCCATCCGTTTACGTCTTTTATCTACACAGTTGTGAAACTGAATGCATTCCTATCTCATTTATACACATCACTGGGACATAAAGTCATTTTTACCATTGCGTAAAGAGATACTTATTTAAATAACATGTTGTATAGCGTTGAAAGGAAGAGGTGGGTGGTTTGGGATGTTTGCGTCTGTGTTTATGTCTGCTTACATTCCATTAACTTAGCAAACCCCCTTTACTTTCATATGATGCGAACTGTTTTTCGAGTAGCTCATCTGAACTCAAGATCAGACGCCACATTGTCAGTTCTTCAACATATGACGCAAAATCTCACACGTAACCCCTTCCCAACACTGAGACCCAAGGTCACATTTTAATTGGCTGTAGTGCGGCTCTGATACTCTCATATTCCCAGTAATGATGGGTTTCCAAGCTGAGCAAATTCCTAACCACCCGTTTGTCACTTGAGTCATCTCGCCCCGTGCAATCCTTTGTCTGCCAGCCCTATACAAGGCATAACCCACAGACAGTGGAGCTTTTGAAATGCAGCAAATTTGAAATGTAAAAATGTTCCTTTCTTTTTGTTTGATTAATGCCCCAGACCACACACTGTGTGGGGGAGCAGTGGAATTTTTCTCCTTAATAAGCATGTTTCAGGTCAAAACAGGCTGTTTTCCTTTCATTCATATTCATGTTGCAGTGTCTGTGAAAACAGGCATGTCTGAATCATCATAGCACATCACAAGGCAACTGTGTATGGATGGTTACTTCAAAGTGAGCGCCATTTACTTCCCAACATCAAAATCACTGAAAATTATATTCATTATCTGACTGTAAGGAGCGTTTGGTTTTCCGACGCTTCATTACGCTGCCGTGTGAAATTGTTCCTTTGGCTTTTAGCTTCAGTTCAAACAAATCTGGAGCTCAAAACTTTTTCAGAGTAAAACAAAAAACATACACCATTTGCCACATAGCTAAATGGTCACGTTCCCATGAATAAAACAAGGTTTTAGTCATAAATACATCCCCTTTGGCGATTAAAAGCAGCAGCTATGCAGCAGACAGATAAGACTTTTCTTATTTTCCCTTTCTTGTCAGTCTTCCCCCAGTTCAAACACAAAGGCTTCAGCCATGACTCTCAGACAATAAATGGATAGTCTGTGGAAAGAAATATCAACACTGGAAAGTATGCTCATCACTTGAAATACACATTCCACCTTCCCTTTCAGATACCTTATCTTGACAAATGTGTCATTACGAGCATTTTTCTGACGACCAAAGTCTATATTAGGCATGGAATGCCGTCCTGTATACAACAGAGGAGATGGACAGGGACGCTGATCTTTCAGAGCCACATTAAACTATTCATTGTTTGTTAAGGTTTGACGGCAGGATCCACGCTGGCATCATCTTGTCTGCCTCTTCCGTTCCATTGTCCCTGTTGTACTTGTATACACTATATTTCTCGCTATATTAATAACAGTCTGCTCTTGTCAAAACCTTGTCCTCTGTATTATTTGCAATAGACTGAAGAAGGACATGTAGATCTAAATATAGAGTCTATTTAGCTCTTCTTCCCCTTGTGTTGATGCTCTATCACTGAATAGTCTTTTGTTTTGGACTGTGGTTGGTCAGTAATGTTGTGTTAACTGGGAAAGTAGACGGATGTGTTTGAGTTTGCCTTTTGTTAGTCCCTTGCTCGTGAGCACTTCAGCATACAGGGGAGTGTCTCAGGATTAAACCAGCCTTTGTGACTGACAGATCACCTGCTGGGCCAAAACCACCACGCCATGTCGAGCTCTGCCCAAGTTTTACGAGCCAGCGTTCCCATTGCATCAACACACAGTCCAGTTGAGAGCACCACTGTTGTCTGACTTCAGAAAAGTAAAATATCTGCATTCACATAACTGGTAAATCAACGAAATTTTCAACAACAAAAAATAATTACATGAAATATTTCACGAATGTTTCACAACCACCAGATGTTCCTTCGTGTTTACAGTTTGAACGTGTTCAAACGTCTATACTGTGGCTTTCAGATGTGCTTTCTTTGAACATTTTCCACACACCAGTACCAGTGAAACTGATGGATATGTTTTTAAAGAGGTGCAGGTGATCTATTTCAGTTATCTGCTCTCTCTATTTTCATAGCCTAACATTTCCACTTCTAAAAATACGCATTTGCCTCAAAAAAAAAAAAAAAAAAAAAAGTCCAGCGCAGGTGTCTGCTCTATTTCCACGTACACAGAGTGGAAATAGGGACGTTAGATAGATAAAAACCTTATTCATTATTTATTCAAAGCAACTGTCCAGAAAATGGATGAATAAATCAATGGAATCTCCAAATTAAGCCATAAAAGCATTTACTTTTAATCGATGCAGTTTTTTCCAAATAACATTACAAGCCAGTGGGAAGAAGAGACACTGCAGTCATTTGTTTCATTTTACTAACTACTCTTATCCCAGTTGTAAGAGCAGATTTTTGTCTGTGTTGTTATCTATGGAAACATTAAGACAGGATCAACGCTTTCCTATGAAAATGTTCCTCCAGGGTGAAAAGGATGTGGGTTTTTGTGCAGTAATGGTACATTGTATTATCACTGTGCATTGTTAAATAGAGGACCTGCTCTCTGACGTTCACATTATCTGCGCTCTCTGGAGCTTTGAATCTTACAAAACTTTGAGACCTACAGCAGACGCTCGACTTCACGGCCAGTTAAGCCATTTAAGTTTTGGGATGTTCTTCAGGTGAAGCTCTTGACACACTTATCCCCCTGCTTCACCTAGGATGAGTTCAGACGTTGCCTCTTTCTTGCCTCTATTGTCTCCTCAATAATGTAATGCTACAATATGCAGCCGACTCTGAGGGGAGATGTGTGCGTTTGATCTATGGCTGCTCGGAACATGTTCTGTCTACTCAAGGTTAGATTGTTTCATTACACCCCATCAATCATTCAGTGATGTAAACATCCCCTGAGCATAGCGTTTTTGCCAAATGCCCTTTACGGAGCGAGCTAACGGAAGGAAGAGAGACAGGAGGAAAGAGAGAATAAACGCACGGGGAGTAGTGAAGACAGATGAATACCAGAGAGAGAGACAGATGGAGCGAGGAAGCGAGAGACACTGACTCAGAATGAAATAACCTGACTGAGAAGTTAATGGAGATTTGCCAAGTATCCTGTTCTCCCAGTGAGGGAGAATTTGTTTGGGCTGGACAGGATACGGGGGACAGATATACAATATCTCTTTTCCTGTGGAGCAGGGAGTCCTTTTCCCCAAGAGACATTCATCTCTACTACTACAACTATACCAGGAATTAGAGAGATTTAAATTATAATTCTAGCTTTTTACATTTATGCATATATGAATAGCTGTATCTATTGCATTTTGTCCCTCCTTCCTTCATTAATACAAATATTGTAATCAAAAAATAAATAGCTGAATAACCGGATGATCAAAAGTTTTACGTTTGTTCAGACAATGAAATAGTAATATTACTGCCAAGGCTGTGTGTTGCAAACATCCATCACAGTTTACACTTCCCCACCTCAAAACACAATCTCATTTCTCTCCAACAAGAAATGGTTACAGGCACCTCAGACAGACCTGTTACGTGGGAAAATTAATTGGACACCTTTTTTTTTTTTCTTACACACAATGAACACTCAAAAGCAAATACAACCCTTACATGCGTGGACATGGGACTGACAATAAATGAGGAAACAGCAAATTGGATTCAACAACACAAACCCACTGGCTCACTTAGAATAAAGTTGATAAAGTCAGAGCTGCAGTGCGACATGTTTCAAACTAGCAACTGTCCACCGCTGAAAATCAGCATACGATCACAGAGTCTAATATTTATTGATCAGCATTGCTCACAAAGCTCTGAACCAGACATTAACACATAGTCAGACTTTTTCTCACCTTCCTCTGCACAAAAACATTTTCCACTGTACTTATAAATTCAAGGATTATTCATTTCGTCTCACACACCTCGACTTGAAAAATGAGCAGTTAGCATACTCACTGGATTAAGAAAATGAGTAGGTGAGTGTAAAACTAACTTAGCTCAAAGGCTGCCTGATTCATTCGCTCCTCCTCGTTGCCTGCTGATACTGTTTTTATGAGGAAAAAAAAAAAACACCAGAGGCCCTTTAGCTCAGAGCCTGTGGGCACAAGCCCATTGCACCCAGCTCAACACCTGCACTGGTCAAAAGCCATGTTTTTATCAAACAGTTCAGTTATTTTCATGTTTACATTGGCAAAATCTGATGGTACTTCACACCTTCCCCTTCAAACACTCCTTTGAGATACCTCGCACACCAACCCATCACTTAAAGGTGGAGGTAGAAACACCATATTTCCTTGAGTGGTCAACAGCATCGTCACCCTGCTTACATTCATAGATGAAGAGCTGCTACAGCATACAGGAACAAGTGCGGCTAAAGAAAAAGAATATTCTCAGTTCACGTAAAAGCAGATGAAATTCCTAAAAATGTTCTTAAGCCTTGAAGATCTGTGATCCCTCACAAGTACTGTCATACACAGGTGAATGAAATGATCTGCTAAACGTAATGTGGTTGGCATATTATTAGCATCTGTGACACACATTAATACCGTCTTTGCTGTCTGTGGTGGCAATGCAACACAGATTTAGGGTTGAGGTAATTTTGGGCAAAGAAACTAGATGCTATATCACAAGTTTTATAACAAGTGTTCAGTGGAAACAGAACTTAAGACAAAAGTTAGAAATGCTCAGTGTAGCTGCCACAGTATCAAGCAGCGCTGTAGCGATGGTGTTGTGTTCCAAGATCTCAACAATGACTTTGGCGAGTTCTGTGGTTTCAAAACAATAGTAATTTGACGCCAAATGAGACAGGAGTTGTAAAAATTCAGAGTCATCCTTAAAAAGCTCCCATGCAGCACTGTAGGCCTTTGTTTGGATGTAAGAAAAAACAAGAATTCACAGTATGTATTAAAGGCTAGCAACCACAATATTGTTAGAGGGACTTATGACATACATCTAGTCGAAGGTTGAGTTCACTCGCGCAGGACTGGACGTGTCAAAATGCTTGTAAAACTTGGGAAAATAAGAGGCATGTAACTTGAGTGAAGCCTGTGGAGGTAAGATGAGCGATCACGGTGGTCTTGGTCTTGTTTTACTATCAGGCTCATTCTCTTATCATGAGTACTGAGCAGGAGAGAGTACATTTCTTTTTTCTTTTTTTTTGCATTCATATGAACGCAGCACCTGACAGTCACCTGGAGAATTTCATTTCTCTCTCTCCCTCTCTCTCTCTCTCTCTCTCTCTCCCTCTCTCTCTTTCTTGCTCCGTGTTTCTCTCCCTCTCCTCAATCCGGCTGTTTCCAGTTACCTTTCGAACCGGTGAAAAATATTTACTCCTGAAAAAGAAGAGGATAACTTTCCATCTCCAATCCTGTTCCAGGAGACATCTGGCTTGTGTTAGACGAGCTTCGGTGTCTGCGTGTGTGTGTGTGTGTGTGTGTGGTGGAGAATGATAATCATAAGAGAAGTGTATTGTTTCAATGTCTGTGCTCTCCCACAGGGGAAGTCAGCTGCAGTGAATTCCACACGCACACAAGCCACAAAGTATCCCAACAAATAGCAACACACACACACACACACACACACACACACACACACAAAAAGGACCTCCCCATTGTGTTTGTACTGTAATGTGTAGGAGGAGGTTCTTAGTATACTTCCTCCTCTCTCATGAATGCACATACACACTCACATTCAGGGAGGGTCCACTGGCTTAGAACTTCCCATTCATACATATACCGTTAAACTCCAAGGTCAAACACGATGTGTGCACAGTGTTCAACACACTTGCACTGGGGAACTGGCTCTGACCCCCCCACCACCACCACCCCCCCGACCCGTCTCCACAGTGAGCCTCCTGCAACATTAAACCCAACCTTCGGACCATGAACCAGCTCACAGTGTGGTTGAGTCATAGTGTTGACAGCTTTCAAATAAACAGTCCAGTACAGTCCACTTCTGTACTGTTAATGACCTGGCCATCCTCTCCAAGGATTCACATACCGTATTGATTGCCTTTTGTGACACAGATGTGATCTCTTTCTTGCAACTAACTTTTCTTATAGACAGTAAGCAGTATGTTTGTCTGTCAAAAGTCTGATAAAGAAAAGATTCAGGTTTTGGTCCACAGACAGAGACTGAGTTAAGACAGATGAGAACTATCAGGAGAGCGCCAGCATTTTATAAGACTATTTAAAGGGCTTACATAGACCATCATGCCTTGCAGACACCTGCCAGCAGTGATGTCCTGAGCAGGTTTCCGGGGTTGCCAGTTTTGCAAAATATGCACATATATCACAGTCAAGAAAATATTTCATCGCTGTAAAGTGATGAAATGAATATGTTGGCACTTCACAGCCCCGCAAATGTTTGAAATTAGTTAAAGTAATAACTTGACATTTGGGAAGATTTGCTTTCTTGTCGAGAAGCAGATGAGAGGTTTGATTTTGGTTTGTTGAGTGTGAAGCCGGAGCCAGTTAGCAGACAGTTAGCTTAGCTTAGCCCAAAGATTTGAGACAAAGGGAAACAGCTGGCCTGGCTCTGTCCAAAGGTAACTAAATCCACCCACCAGCTTTTTCCAAAGCTCACTGACTAACGCGACATATCTCATTTGTTCGATTCGTACAAAACCTGGGTGTGAAAAGAAAGAGTGTAAAAACAAGTTCGACAGCTGCCAGAAAATCGGCAGAGACTCCAGGAAGTTAATGGCCAGAAAGTGCAAACCACTAAGTGCCTTGTGGATGTGTTTAACAACTCTTTAGGTGTTACAATCTGTTGCCAGCCTTTATGCTACGCTAAGCTAAACAGTAAGTAGCTTCATACTTACTAATATGAGAGTGGCATCATTCCTCAAACTCACATAAAGAAACTACTGCCTAGCAACCTCACAATAACATGAAAACATACTCTGGCATGAAACACGCCACGAAACTTTACACTTTGTACCCCTTTGAACTGGTTCTGCTGTTTGAATATTTTCAGCTGTTTCAGCTGTTTCCCCCTGACTCTTTGTGCTAAGCTAAGCTAAGCTAGCTTCATATTCTTTGAACAAACGTGAGTGGACTCAATCTTCTCGTCTTAATCAGGAAAGTGAATGAGAGAAACTAAATATTTCAAAACAGTACAGAGCAAATGTTCACAGGCTATCAGAAAACAGGATGGATTTAGTTGGTTTCTTTCTTTCTAGCTTTCTTTCTCACCTTCTTCCTTTGTTGTTTTTGTGGCAGCACCAGTCTGGAACCTGCCACGGCCGCTGCAGCTGGCAAGTGATTACCAAGCATCATGGACTAAAAAGTGCCACATTTTTTAAAATCCAATTCAGTTATGCAAATTTAATACAAAGCCAGGATCACAAAACTGCAGATTGATGCAGTTACTATCTACACTCCTTTCACGTGCTGAAGGTGAGAAATCAATTTTTTTTTTCTGCCTTCTGGTTTGGAGACAGAGCTGTTTATTTTCGAAAACAGGTTTCTCAGGTATTGATTGGACTCTCCCGACGTATAGAAAGCGTTATATCGAGTGGTTGTCTTCTGAATCTCAGCGGCTCCTGGTGAGGTGCAAAAATTCCCCGTCCAGAGAGCCGTTCCCCCGCCTGCCTCCCCTCCCTCTCTCCGCGCCGTGAATACCTCTCCCATCTTTTCCAGGCAGGCCTCCACGCAGGTTTAAGCTGCTCCCTCAGATGCACGGCCAGGCGCGGTAAAGAATAATAACATGTCAAAGAAGCTCACAACAGCACCGACCACAGAAAATGGAACACGCCTGAGGGTGGAAAAACACTTCAAGATTTCTCGCAGTGCTCTTGAATTTATGAAGTGCCAAGACCCCTGCCTACTGTGCAGGATCATTGGACAAGAGGTGAAAAAAAATAAAAACACAGAGGCACGACTTTCATGACGACTGCGCTGTGCTCGTTAGTTAACTGTACCAGAATGAGTTTTATGATCCAAACGTTCTGGCTTTGTTATTAAGTGTAGAATTTGTATGAAACAGCTTTCATCACTGTCTTAGACCGTAAAAAATATGAGGTCTGAATCACATTTACTGGATTTAATTTGTCCAAGGAATCTGTTTTTATTCTCTAAGATCAACAGTAGACACACAAGTCTAGCAAACCGATGCGACAAGGCGAATAAATTTAGCTGATGTGTTTGCTACAGGTAATGGCTGTCTATCTCTGATTTGACAGTTATGGCCCAGCATGCATGCAGCAATACAGCATGCATGAGTTTAAACTTACAGCCTGTGCAGGCAGGTAAGCATGCAACCAAAAATGTAGATGTGTCTGTTATGAGCGTTTGCATTTGAAGTTATTACAGTGTGGGTGTGGTGTTCCTCAAAAGCACTTTTGCTTTTATTTGAAACCAACTGAAAGACTGATTCTTGCGTCTTTTTTGTTTTGTTTTTTTTACCCCTGTGGATTTTGGTTTGGTGTATGATATGTGCAAACAACTTTCCCTAAGTCCTCGCAAGTCGCCTCTTCCAATTCTTTAACCTGGGTTTAAAAAGACCGGATCAACCTAACCCCTTGAGAATTTCACCCTGAGGGAAAATGACATAACACCGAGCTCTGAGGGAGAATCGACACTAAACATTGAGTCACAGCCTGGTAACTTGCCTAACACCTAAGCCCTGTCTCAACACTGCAGCACAAACAAGCATGGCTCCTCTTCAGCCCACTGAGCCACAAATAGAACATTTCTGTCCTCATTTGTGTGATGGCCCCGTCACGACTGCACTCACACACTGTCCCTTACAGCGTGCTTTTGTTGCGCTTTGAATGGCAAAAATGACCTCATGAAACAGCGCCGAGATAGCATCAGAAAAGGGACGTATACTGTTTCAAATCTGTCGTGCTGAAATAGGTCATACATGAATTTGTTCTGTTTTTTTCATTTTCAGTTTTCAAAAGTAGTCACAGATGGATGCATAAAAATAAACACATCCACAGCATGTACTGTATTTCTGTAGTGTGAATTTTTGTGTCAGAGCAACCAACTTGCACAAAAACATATGAGAAGGACACACACTCAGGCACACACACACACACACATACACACACACCTCAGGGCTGTTAAAGCGGCCGGGCATGACAGATCACGCTGCCTCTCCATTATTACGTCGTGTTACGATTAATAATGCATGTTTCCTGACACCTTAATTACCTCCGCCCACACCCTATACGCACACAAATACACACAAACCCTCAGTCAGCGACGGCTCTATCACATCAGCACACTCACTCTCCCCCTGCGGAGGGAACACATCAACAGCGCCCATAACACTGGTTGAGGTACTTGAGGTAAGCGCAGCTGTCTGTCCCTGAACACACACTGCAGGACGCACTGTTCACTCGGCTGTCATGCACCCATAGAGATCCTGTCACACTGACTCAGCGCTCACTGAAATGTGTAGCACCGAAAACAAAACCTCCTGTTTCCTGCAGGTCTGACCGACTGGGTTAAATTTGGTGCAATGAATCACCATTCAGCAAAATTGTGCATGACTGTAATCTCAGCGGGGACTTTTGACCTGGAGGCTGAGCTCTACAGTAAAGGGCTATATACCAATGAGGTGTGTAAAGGCAGCAGCTCGCCAGTTTCACACCCTTCCGTGAACGTTGGTGTGCATTTTACCTCTGCAGGTCCGGGAAGCACCGGGGAACCTGTCGATGCGCTTAAATAGTCACGACTGCCTGACATTTTTCCCCGCACGCACCTTTCCCTCCTTATCTGATGTATAACTGACAGCGCTGGCGAGCAAAAAACACAGGAGGCACACGTTGATGGGAAGCCATTTTACCCTACACGTGTTAGTTCATGTAGATAGCTCCTGAAATATTTGAGATAGAAGACGTTTGGAGATATCTGTCAGGTATGTTAGGTTAGTTTGTACAGCGTGTCATCAACCACATCCAAAGTGTTTATACAGTAGCTCGTCTGAGTGGCCACACTCAAATGCAAGGTGAAAAGCGATGAGGGCAAGATGTGGTAATTGTTTGAATATGGGGATAATAATGCACTCTTCTGTAATAACCATTCAGTGGTAGCATACTGATATGATTATTCACACCCAGTGAAATGGAAGTGAACTGAATTTTATCTGTGGTGCCCAAAGCATCCAAACATTTCCATCTCAATGCGTCGAGATTTTTTTTTTTTTGTTGTTGAAAACCCTTTACAATTCACAGTAAATATTAATGCAGATTATCTTTTTTTCAGTTTTTCAAATGTTAGTTTTCACTGCTAGTTAGTTTTCACCAAGACAAACAAAGGTCTTTTATATCCACTGTCAACAGTCTCTGCAACAGAGATCTCAAATCCCTTGCAAATTAAACCAAAACTCTGTCCACAGTTAGATAACATGAAGAGTAAGTAGAAAAGATATTTCAGTTGTCTCATTTGAGCAAGCTTCTCCTTACAGATCTACGAAACACTGCTTTTGTACCGTTCAACAGAGCACAGCAAAAGATGTCGTGCAAAATTCAAATATTTGAACAAGTTCTGGATCAACAGTTTCAAGCTTTTCAACAGCTCAAGATGTTTGTGAGAGATAATTTGCCCCATTCTGGTGTACTATCTTCCCCTTAATTAGGAAGTTGTGCAATCTGGATTCACCAGGGACAAAGGACTATGAATGAATTCCTTTGAAAGATTTTACTGCCTGTTTCAATAACATCATGTGTACTCCTTTATGATGACATTCTGCCGTTGAAACTCAAACACAAACTTCATGAATGTTAACCCACATTTTCAACATCCTTCAAAACTGATGAAACGCCAAGAAACGCGGAGCCTAATTTTCAGCAGGCATGCAGTCTGCAGTTAATGGAGCAAAGCTCGGCTTTCATCTTTCTCCCGTGAGTTGTAGCGCAATCATATCATTAAAAGCTCTGCGTTAGGTAATTTGTGAAGAGTGACAGGTTGTTGTTCCTGGCTGAATAGTAAGTGTGTACAAACACTTTCTTGTCTTTTCCTCCTGCTCCTCGCTTCCTCCTTCTCCCGCCGGCCTAGCCCTGGTTCAGGCAGTGTGTTCCAATGCATGGGAAATAATTGGTCATCCCTTTCATCATGGGATTAGGAGAATAAATCTCCTTTTGGAGCGGAGCAGCGCTAACAGTCATTGAAATCCTGTTACATGGGGTATTATCCTGCAATTAATTGCTTTTTCCAAACGCTAAGCTCCTCTCTCCCTCTCGTGTTGGCACACTTTGATAAATTTACTACTGGTTGACTCACTCCAGAAAGAGGTTGGGGGTTATGGGACTTGTCGAGGGGATTGGTAACAAATAAGAGATTTCGTTTCCCTCTGTAGATCCGTCTCGCTCGCTCACTAGAAGTGTCATTAATGATGATCCAACCTCTCGTGTTTTGGCTGGAGGATGTACTTTGTGTCCTCGCTCGCTGAAGTGAAGAGGGACCGAGGATCCGCTCACTTCAAAATGTAATTTAGTGTAGGTATGTCAAAAGCAGACAGCCCCCTTTTGAACAGCAGCTGTAGCTTATCTTTCATCAAACAGCACAGAGGAGATTAATGTTGGATGACACTTTCATGTGCCATCCTCTAAGGCACTGTTTGTAAAAGAATATTTTTAACCGTGCAGTTCAAATAAATCAAAGCAAGTGACACCGAGGGAAATTGCGAGAGACAGAACATTAAATAGAGAATGGACGACGGAAAGCCAAGTGAGATTACCTGTTTTTAGCCATGATAGTTGGCTCCAGCATTTTGGTTCGGACTGAAATACCTCAATGCCATGATTTTAAATATATATTCAGATTTCCAAACGATGTAACCCGATGACTCTGTGAATCCCTGTTGATCCCTGAGTTTTTCTCTAGAGCCACCATTAATTTAGACATTTTTAGTTCCAAGTGAAGCATCTTGACAACTATTTCCATGAATGTTCACAAAGACATTCATGCTCCACTTGGGATGAATTGTAGTTTTGAACTTTGATGATTCCTGAACCTTTCACCTCACCTCCACATCAGGTGAGCACTTTAAATTGTCAAATACTTCGGTGAATTGCAGAGGCAGACAACAGCCGTGCCTGCGGTTTGTTTATAACGCAAGATTAGAAAACTCTCTGATGACAGGTTGATTTATCTCATTATCTCAAGAAAACAAATGGATGATGATGAAGGGCAGCCTTTCTTTGTTTGTTTTTTTGCTTGTTTGTGATTCATACATGTGTTATGTAGACATTCAGTGATACCACCATTGTGTTTAAATTCATGAGCAAACCATGTTAACTTTTAGCAGTTTTAAGACCTATTTTCCCTGGTGGTTTGATATAAAAAGTATTTACATTGTGAGTGATTAAAATAACTGATGGCTTAAATACAAAAGCAGATGTGCTCATTTCCAGGAGGCTACAAACAAAAATAATAATGGTACAGATAAACTGGAAAAGAAACTACATACACTGGTGTGTGTTTGAAAGGTATAACAAAGTAATATTGTTCACTGTTAACTGGTTATGGAACAGTTCTCCATAACTCCAGAAAAGAGATGTTTTCTCATATAAATAATATAACTATCTCTAGAACTATGCCTCTTTTGTTTTATTAATATAATGAGATAAACTAACGCGTAATCATGAAAAAAAACAAGCTTTGTAGTCTTGAAATATGGTAGCATGCTAATAGGCTAAAATGTACTGATGAACGTGTTTAACGTTTTACTTTCTGTACATCACCGGCAGCTAGCATTGTCATTATAAGCATGTTAGCACGCTAGCATTTAGCTCACAATGTGGCCTCGCAGCGAAGGCAGCTAATGTAAACATGGCTACAACCTATGTTTAGTGCATTATACACAACTTTTCATGGTTATGTCCGTCAAAACTCATTCACTTCTTGACCTAAAGACTTTCTCCTTTCGCACTGTCTTTAAAAATGAAAAAAAAAAAAAAGGTTCACCTTCAACATTAAATTCTCCCTTTTTCATCAGATGAGCAATAAATGTCATGCCATCACTTCTTGTTTCCTTTTCTCAACCGGTGTTATCTCATCCCAGTGAGGGTGACATCATGGGTTCGTCCTGGCTAAATGGAGGCTGCTTGTGCAACCTCCCTGATGTGCTGGTGACAGTATGGTGGTGACGTGTGTGTGTGGTGAAAGCGTGCACACAAACACACACACACACACACACACACACAGTGGCACACAATTGCTGTCTACTTCCCATTAGCAACAGGAAACCCCTTGAGTCATCCTGGAGTTGAGCTCTGAGTATAAGGCAAACTATTTCAGTGAAATCATGTGTTGACGAGTGACGGATAAAGACGGAGTTATGAAATGATATTCTCGGGACATGGAGGGAAGTAAGCTGAGCAAGGTTTCAAGCGAAATTCTCATGTTGAAGGGTCTGAAGGTACAAGTATGACCTTTCCAGTGAAATTGTGTTATTGCATAAAAGAGGGTAACCATATCCTTTTTTCGCTTTGAGATTAATGGGTAAAGCTGCATTTCCTTATTCTGCTGCAGTACAAAGGAATATTCCTCTTACAGGTCTAAAGTTAATCTATGCAGAGAGCATCTTCAAAGCAACCTTGAAAAGATGGTTTAATATTAAAGCTTGGTACACATAAGCTCAGGCACTTTACTTTTGAATGTGTAGTGTTTGTCTGGTGTTAGTGTTTGTGCTGTCGATATGTTAGAGGATCACAATGGGAATTCATTAATTGAGATTTATATATATAGTGTAACTCTATAGAGTTACAATGTAATTTCAGTCATTCAGAGGAGAAGCTGGCTATTTCATTTAAATAATGTGGTCGTGGGTTATATAACTGGCCGTGTTATTTTAATTATGGTTGACTATTTAATTGCAAATCAGACTTGACACAGGTCAAAAACAAGGTTGACAGGTTAAAGAAAAATCCTGTTTGATAAATGGAAAAAAACGTAATGTATGCATAATGCCTCAGTGTATGATTTAATGATTGTGAAAATTATGTGAATCATACGCACATACTGTCACAGTCACCGTATCTAAATTAAAAACCTATGGGAGATCATATTGTAGACCAGCGTGCTCGACGGCTCTTCTCTGCACTATAATCAAAACACTTAATGAGGGTGAGGCTGTTCTGGAGGCTTGTAGTGGATTAGACCTAGGAGCCTAATGTTAAGGGTTGGTAATACCACAACTCAGTACAAAATACTAGAGAGGCAAGAGTCACCATGGAGCTCGTAGTTGTTGATCAAAGGTCTTTTCTGCTGTGGCCCCGCAGTGGTGGAATAACGTCCCCACTGAAGTAATGACAGCAGACACTGCAGGTTGAAAACTAAACTCGGCACTGTTTCTCTTAACAAGCTATTAGTTGTTTATTTGGTAGGGGTTTGTTTTTGATATCCAGAAGGTGTCCCTATTGAATCTGAATGCACTTTTGTGATTCCATTCGAACAAATGGGTATGCAAAGGGCATAATGTTTTGTTTTTTAACCTATCTGTACAGTAAGTATGGTACCAAGATAGGAATATTTAAGTGAAATAGTACAATTCAGGTTTTAATTTTTTATTCCTAAAACGTGCATAAACAGCATTTAAAGAATCAACCTTTGATCTGCCTGTTCAAACACAGGAATATTGATTATTCTTAGAATAACAGAGAGCATCTCCACCCACGGTAAATGTATTGTTCAATATTTAACCACATTCCAACATTACTCTTACAAAAAAGATTCCAGGTTTCAGCTTTAAATAAATAAATAATAATTAAATACATTACATCTGCTTCTGTGAAAGAGATATGTACTCTTCGGACAGCCACTTCACATGAACACAGTGTCAGACACAGTAATAAAGAATTTTATTTTCAGCTAAATCTTTACAACTTCTCAGAAGGCTTTTGGGGAAGTCTTTGTGCTGAGTATGTGCAAACATGTCAACTCCCTGGTGTGAGAACAAATGTTTTCATTCGATGGGGAACAATGTGTAGGTGTGTGTTCCCATGTACAAGCAATTAGCCGTCATGTGCTGTAAAATCTGAGCACAGCATACTGGAAAAATTGATAGAATGGACTAAACTAGGATTTGAATTGCACAAATCATTAGTGGTGCCAAGAATCTGGCCTCTCCAATCTAACCAAGCCTGACTCAACCTAACAGATCAAAGACATTGTGATGGACAGATTGGGATAACTAGCAAAGGAAGGCAAAGATTTTTGGCCAGACTACAGTCTGGAGTCCATCCACATGAAACAATCCCCATCTCAGCTTCTGGTTTGATTGATTGTCACTGAGGTCAGCCAGGGTTGTGAAAATATAGAGAATATTCTGTAGAGCTGGTTACAGTGGGCTGATGACTAATTTTGGAAGAGACCTCAGCACATTAGTTCATTCAGTTCACAGTGTCTAGGAGCGTATGTCAAGGCGTACAGAGGAGTATTGCAGTCTTAAGTTCTTTTTGTCTGTTTGTTCAAAAGACAGAAATACTTTCATTTTGTTTATATCGTGAGCATATTCTTGACTATCCAGTGGCCCACTTGTATCTCCCACACTCTAATTCGACATTCATACCACATTGTCAGCTGTCCAAAGACACGATGGTACAATTGTCGTTTGCATAAAACAAGTTCCACTTTCCAAGATGCATAAAGGAAAATGTGGCAGCATTTTGTATAATACCAATAGAGGAAGATGGTGAATTTGTAAAAACTATTGTTGCATACAGTATCTTTACTTCCTTCTCTCCTCAAATGGCCTTTTTCAGATGCTCAGAATCAGGGTCAACGTTCATCTGCAATGACAATTCTTATTTAATACCACATTTACCATAGTTTTACACACCAGTTACAGAATAACTGACCTCATGTGCAGTTAGGCAAAACTGCCTGTAAGATTTTACTTTCAGTACACAGCTTCAGGAGAATCCTTCACTATGATTAATTAATGACTTTGAACATGTGATGTGTTGACTTGGAATAATGCCTGAATGCCTTGTGGATTCAGAGTAGTTTACAGAGTTTTCTTGTTCTTCCCATTCTGTCGACACTGCGTGAATGAAGCACTGCAGGGACATCCAGGGGTATCCAGCATTAATGACGTTAGCAGCAACAGAGCTTTTCCTACTACATGTCAAAAAATCTACAGTGAAAAAAGATTTATTCATCACACAAAGTGAATTTAGGAGCTGTGCAAGTCCTGCCTGGCTTCTAAACCATACTGCCAAAGTGTCATCTGTTGTTTAGTTATTTTTCAATGGAGAAAAACACTAGTTCTTTTATATTAAAAGGAACCCAAAACCATCTCTGCCAGTCAGCGAAGTCGCAATTCACATCCATGTCAATCCAGACATGTAGAAAGAATTTAATAAAAATGTATAAAGCATATGTTTTGGCTAAATTAAAGTTATCACTATATCAACATGACTGATTGCAGGGAATAGTTTCCAGTGAGAAACATGCTGCCTTCACTCGGAGACTGTTTATCACAGAGGAGCACGGAGGACTGATGGGGAGCTTCGTCACATGATGCAACAACAATCACTTGAAGCTCAGTTTCAGCAAAACAAATAAGCTTGTGGTGGACTGCTGGAGGAGCAGGGGGCCCTCTGTCCTTGCTCTTATCTGAGGAGAGGAAGTGAAAAGGGCGGACTCATACAAGTGCCATGAGATCCAAATCAATGAAAAAATGGACTGGACTCATAACACTGAAGCCCCCTCTTCAGGAAGGGACAGAGCAAACTGTTCTTCCTGAGATTTCTTCTATTTGTCTTATTAATGGGAGTTGTTCTTCATCTGTGTCAAGGGTCAAAAGGATAGAGGATGTTGTTTTCTGCACAGAATGTGAAGCCCCTTGAGGCAAATAGTTAATTTGTGAAATAGGGATATATGTGTGTGTGTGTGTGTGTGTGTGTGTGTGTATATATATACATATACACACACACACACACACACATATATAATGGATATGACTTGACATTGTTAAGTTTTGTTTGTCCTTGTTCTGCTTTATGTCTATTAATGTGCAAGTTCACTGAGAGAAACAAAAGACAGAGTCAGTTTCCTTGTATAAGTGCTTGGTCATGACAGTAGACAGTGCTTTAAATATTGATGTTACTGCAGCACAGAAGATCTGTACTGTCGCCACAGTTTCAAGGTGAGTACCAAAGATTGGCTTCGTCGGTTCAGTATCTGAGCAATTGTCAAATATGGTCAGATACCAGGGTCTGCCAGGGTCTGGCAAATGGCCAAAAAAGGTGTTTTTCTAAGCGTATTATGACGCTACAGTGAAGTTGACCTGTAGCATCAGGGTAAAAAAAATCTAGTCCATCCAATCCATCATCTGCAGACATTTGCGAGAAATTTTGCAACAGGTAATGCAAAGATTCTTGCGGTATGGTCAGAAATTCATGTAAAAAACAAGAAAACTGCTCCGTCAATACCAAAAAGCAGGAACAAACACATGATAAACTATCACACTGCTTTCTCCTGGTGCCAACTGGAAGAGCTGGCAGCATAGTTCTGTGGAAATTTTTTGTTTTTTTATTATCTCTTCCTAAGGCATCTTCTCTATCAGCATTATCCAATATCCACAACAACAAGATAGAGTTGTGAGCAGCACCAGACTAATCTGAGCCTGTGGTGAGGTTCATTTAAAGGTTATTTCACTGGTGTTCTACTACCTTAAAACTGTGCAAAATTTTACTTTCAAGTCAAGTCTTAAGGCAGGACGTCAAGCTGCAAGTCAATCTCCGTGACTGACTGTACGTCGGACTCGAGTTCTAGTCTCAAGTCTGCAGCTCTGCTCAGAGCAGCTCAAATGAAGAATAATTAACAGCGATGTGCTGGCTGTCAGCCAGATCAGATTGAACTATTCTCAGAGCAGATCAATTCCCAGCCTCTCTTTACCGCTGCTGGTGGTGAGTGACTCAGCTAATTATAACAAGGGAGAGCATGCCCTGAATACTGTTTTCTCTTCCGTCTCACTGGCATGGGGATGCAGCCACACTCCTACACAGGCACTGTATACACACACACATAACACACACCCACACACACCATGAGGTACGCGCTGGCTGACCAGCTATATAATTCTACAACATAAACTATCTTGCATAAGAGCAACGTACAGCATGTAATCCGGTGTGACCTTGTGTGATGATTCCGGCACAGATTCTTGATTGCATTGGAACAAATTGTCATATCACACACCCGAAAACCGTTTGTGTTTATCACAGACAACACAAATACGTCAGTTTTTCCAGTGTATACTTCAACACTGTGTCACACATAAACAAGCGGCACACATCATCTCTTTGATGCACTGACACATCAGGTCCGGACTATTGTCAGATAACAATAAATGTCTTGGCCTTCTGTCGCTCTGCCGCCCATTCCCACAGTGACTGTTCATCCTGCTTTTTGAACTTCTTAAGAGAGCGAGAGAGAGGAAACCTGTTCCTGTGCCTGCTCGACAGCATGACAAACACACTTGCTCACAGGGACGCGCGCGCACACATCAATCAGTTGGTGAGTCACCTTATTCATAGGACGACCACTGCACAAAGAAAGAATGCGAGGCCTAAAAATAACAGGCCATCATTCCTATGGAATCCGCAGCTCATCCATGTTTGGACGGCCCGCAGAGGAAGGTTCACATGACCTTTTTGAGTCAAGCTGAGCCGAGCTGTTGTGACCCGGTTGAGTGTGTGACCTCTTGTGGAAGAAACTGTGAAAAGAAATGGTTTGGAAACGGCATGCTTCTGTTTGGCAGGAGGGGGGGTTTGTGAAGAAGAGGGGCAATATTGTGCGCACGCACACATACGTACAGACCAGCTGGTGCTCTGTAGTTCAGTGAAGCCTCTACTGCAGCCACTCGTTTGACATAAAGCACTAGGAAGAACTCTTGCGCAACACACACACGTACACAGGCACATAGTCGTGCTGTGACAAACACACACTAATATGCACATGTATAATTCCCTGACACTCAGCTCGTCTCAACAACCGTCATCACAGGAATGTTTTTTTTAACGGACTACATATACTGTACTTCACCCTTCAATTTCTGGCTCTCGCATTCTTAAGTAACAGGTCATAGTTCGCTGACTATACTTTCTTTTCAAGAATATTGCATCATTTTCACACAGATTGCACAGTATCTGTGCGCCTGTTTGAGCTAACTGAGTGTACAAGTAGTTTTTAGACTGGGATCGGTGTCTCTGGGAGCCCAGCTGTTGTGATGTTGTTTACGGAGCCGCGCTGGCATATTTTATGTGAATGCTTATAGTCCAGCACCACGAAGGCTTTATGGGGGTGAGTCATATCCACATAACAAACAAGCCCAGCATGGGAAAATATCGTGGCGATGTTAAAGCTAAGAGTTAAGGCTCGCACACTGGGGCTTTGTAACCGGCTAGTTCGCACTTGAGGCATAACATTTGGAGAGCAAACACTTGAGGTGCCGCGCGGGAGGTCCTGCGGAGAGATTTGCTGCAACTGGTAATAAATGGCAATCAGGGCTGAACATTAAGGAAGGACTGAGTCAGAGGAAGAGTTTTAAAGATTGTTAATTATTGTCTAGGGACATGTGCGCGCTGGATGAGGCAGCCATGATAAGTAGCAGATGATTTCTTCATTCCTCTCCCCTCACATGTTTTGCTTTCTTTCCACTGGTATCAGCGAAATCTCAGGAATGACTTGGATTCATCGCAGCTTCGGGAAGGCGTAAAAAGAAATCATCATATTAACGCTTGCGCCACACGCTCAGGTATGGTCCTGTGCGACAGGTAACAGTGCAGCAGGCAGTTTCATCAGAGCCGGGCTGAGCTGGAGTCGGTGCCGTTACAGGATTGCTCAATGGTTGTGTCACCAGGAGGCTGGACTGGTCGGGAGGAGTGTTTGAGCTCTGAGCTCAACATCACCGGAGCTCACTCGCTCTCTGAGTCTCTGTGAGTGCGAGGCGGTCTCAGTCTCTCTCTCCCCCCTCCTTCCTCCCTCTCTCTCTCTGTGTGTCTCTCTCTCTCTTTCTCTATCTCTCACCCGGTCTGGATTCTTAAAAAAAAAAAAAAAAGAAAAGGAGGGGGGATCTTCACAACAAAAAGTACACAGACCTCAGAGCCACGGGCAGTCGCTCTCCAAAAGGACGTGGGTTGGATTATTACCAAAAAAAAAAAAGAGAGAGAGAGACGCGTCACTGAATCGGCTGAAGTTTCATTTATACCTCAACTCAGTCAGCGGCGGAGGAATGGAGCGCGGTGTGTAGTTCATTTTAAAAGGAAAAGAGCCGCATCCTAAAACAAATCGGGGGCTCTTGGTTTTTTTTTTAATCTTTTTCCTTTTTTTTTTTTCCTTTTTTCTTTTTTTAAAAAACCCTCGCTGCGTGAAGGATGAACTTGCAGTGGAGCAGCCCGGTGATCCAGCCCTGCGTCCGCGCCGGCAGGGTCGCGCACAAGCGGCTGGACTCGGACGACCATCCGCCGGCTAAGTGCGCCCGGCTGAGCGCGGAGGCCGGGGACACGCAGGGGCTCCTCGGCACCTCCCCGGGCTCCCCGGCGAGCCCGCTGCCCAGCCCGGCCCCGGCCACGCACCAGGGGCCGTCCAGGATAGGAGCGTACCTGCTGCTGCCGCTGGCGGAGCGGGAGAGCGTGCACAGCGCGATGGACACCGACACCGGCGACGAGCTGCTCTGCAAGGTATGCGCAATCCCCGGGGCCATTGTGCAATTTCTCTGAATGAATGGTGTTTCGAGACGCCGCGTTGCTCAACAGCACCGTCTGACATGTCATCAGTATTTTTTTTTCCTTTCCAGCCAAATGCCATTCTCACGCGAAGTGTGTCACTCTTTGCGTAACAGCGGCGTTGCTTCATTTTTTTTAACACACACACACATCTTACCTTGTTCTCTGTGATCGTTTTAAATCTGTTTACAAGTGCAGAGAGAGGGGGGGGGTCCACTTCTCCTCCTCTGAGCCACAGTCTGTCAACTCGGCTCATTTGCATACACGTCACCGCGATCGCGACGACACGCCGTGACTGACATACACACACACACACACACACACACACACACACACACACACAAAAATGCAAACGTGAGGAGACAAAGGGAGGCTATCGTGAGAGGGATCTGCTGCCGATAAGGCCAGATCCCTCCGCTGTTTTCCCCAGATCCATGTGTTTATTTTGCATGACAGACCTGCGGGCGTTTGGCTTATTTATTTATTTTTTTATTAATAAAGTTAATCGCTTCACGCTTTAGCGATCTATTTGTCACGCTCTTGCAAAAAAAAAGCAGCCCATTGAGTCGGAATCAAAGCATATCCTACGCCTTGTTTTATAACTGGCTGCCAAATTTGCATGGCTGCTTCCTCAAATGATCATTAAGAACACACTGACCCATCCTCCTCCTCTCTCTCCCTCCCTCCGCAATTTCCATCCTGCATCCTTGTCCCTCCTCTTCCTCTCCTCCTCTCCTCTCAGGTCTTTGACATGGGGGTGTACCAGGAGAAGATCAGGCCCTACGGGATCCTGCCGGCCCACAAGAACGTGGCCGGCATCAGGGACATCATCCTCGGCGAGCGCAGGGCCTACGTGTTCCTGGACAAGGACTTCGGGGACCTGCACACCCTGGTGAAGAGCTGCCGCAGGCTGGACGAGCAGCACGCCTGCAGGCTCTTCCGTCAGGCGGCGCAGGCCGTGGCGCACTGCCACCAGGCGGGCATCGTGCTCGGTGACCTCAAGCTGCGAAAGTTCGTCTTCGCCGATGAGAAGAGGTGAGAAGCGCCAACAAAACACGCAGACTTGCACGCCGCTCGAGCATCCACCTGCTCGGCGTCCTCCAAAGCGGTTTTCATAGTAACTTTGGGCTCTCAGACTTCAGTGTGGTGGGACGAGCACGGCTGCAGCTGACACACACGCACACACACGAAGGCCATGTGTGCAGATATCAATGTGGGCGCAGATAGAGTAGGAGGTTCTGTACTTGTGGAGGCAGACTGCATAGCTTCCCAGATTTTTCACCCTCTCTGTCTGTCTCCCTTTCTCACTCTCGACGTGTCTCTTTGTGCGTGTTTGTGTGTGTGTGTGTGTGTGTGTGGTTTTTTTTGCGTGCGTGTGTGAATGCGGTGGGCGGCAGCCTGGCAGAGCCGCGAGACGAGGCTGGTGAATGAGACAATCATCCCCCTCCTGCGCTCTGTATCTTCGAATATATTTACTGCTCATTATTTATTAATAAATTACATCATGACTGTGCTGCTGCGGAATAACTGATGCGTCCAACAAGGATTCATTCAAACACACTTTCATCCATGAAGGAGGAGTTCAAAGCGGCTTTTGCTTTGAACCGGCTCCCACACGCACACACACATACACATACACACACACACACACACACACACACACACACAGGCAAGCCTTTACGTCTGCATCTCTTTGAGTGCTGCATTCTGTTCAGGAAGACACACAAAACCCCTGCTTACAAAACTATTTGTCGCCTCTTTGCCCTTGCGTCATTCCCTTTCCTGTAAGCGCCCGCTGATGCCCCCCCTCTTCCTCCCCCACACCGACCCACAGGCTTTCCAAAGACCCTTTTTCATGGAGACTTTTCAACAGTAACATTCTCCAGCCATGACCTCTGGGTCTGCAGGGTCATGGCTGGATGAATGAGAGCAGACAGGCAGTGAGAGAAGTTGAAGTTGGTTGTGTCCCTCTGATAGCTATACGGCTGCAGAGCGATGAGTCACAGTGTATATGTGCAGAGGGGAGGAAGAGGGGAGGAGGAGGGGAGGAGGAGGGGGGGAGGGAGGGAAACGGAGGGGGGCTGCATAGCTCATTTTCTGTCTCTTTTTGCGCGTGTGTGTCCGTACATGCGTGTTTGTCAGCGTGCTGATTGCACATTGAGAGCTGTGAAGCTCTGGTCCCCTGTGAGCTCAAAAAAGCATTTGTGTCTGTAACTGAGCGTTTTGTTAGGCGGCTGCCAACATTGCAACATTAATGCTGGTAGACTGACCCACTTGACCCTGAGTTGTGGGGTGACATCTTCTTTTTTTTTTTCTTTTTTTAACACTGACTTCTCTTTACTCTTTGTGTGGAGACACACCGTGCTGATTTGGCTGATAGCATTAAAGGGCCGAGTGACATCAGAAAGTCTGCTGTGTGCGCCCTGACGCCGCCGTCCAATCACAGGCCGCTTTTTGACGACATTTATTCCTCCAAAACACACAATCAGGCCTCCTTCAAACTACAACAATCGCGGCATGACGCAACATCCTGGCCAACAATGCAGCAGCCAGAGACAGAGAAAGTCACAACAATTTGACAAATGCTATCTCCCCTCTCTCTCACTCACACACACACACACACACACACACACGGTGCAGTTGGAAAAGCAAGTTTAGGGAAGGTGACGAGCACCATGAAGCATGCAGAGCTCCACTGCCGGGCCAGCCTTCCCGTGCGTCACTGATGTGGCAACAGCCATTTGAGGGTAATTATGGGATGGCTGGCGCCGCGAGTGTGGGACCCAGGTGCAGATAGCCTCGGCTCGAGAAAGAGAGAGTGAGAGAGAAAGAGAGAGAGAGAGAGAGAGAGAGGGGAGGAGAGGAGAGAAGATATGCACTCTCAACAGAGGGATGAGTCACTCTCTCCACCCCTCCAACTCTCTCTGTTCTGTTTCCTTTTCGGTCTCCATCTCTCGCTCTCCTCTCCTGACTTATCTCCTCCACTATCTTGGTGTTTAAATATCTGTTGCTTTCTATCTTGGTCCTCCTGGCTGTCACTCTCCTCATCCTCTCTCTCACTCTCTCTCTCTCTCTCTCTCTGTCTCTCTGCAGCCTCTCTTTCTGACAGATGAAGTGTCTCAGATAAAGCAGCACGCGTTTGACTTGATAAATCCTCAAACGCAGTGTCAATCTCGGGAGCAGATCTCGAGAGGCACAAATTAACCTTTAATTAAAAAAAAAAAAGAAAGACATACACAGGCACCGTAGAAAAAGAATTGCTCTTGAAATTATTTGGCGATTTGGCCGACATTAGAAGCAGCAAAGGTTTCCCATCATGTGCTACCCCCCCTTTCAAATCTTTCCCTCATTGATCATTTCGTGGTGGTGAATGTGTGGTTCACAATCCGAGTCACTCTGCTGGACTGAATGTATGTCCTGTCATTAACGTGGCTAAATATAGCGTTGTGTGTGTGAGAGCTTGGAGAGGGGAGGAGGAGGAGGAGGAGGGTGCTGGAGTAGTATATTTATATGTGTGTTTATGTGACCATGTGTGCGCCAGAAAGTCACTGGGAATTTGCAGCTCTGCTTCTCGAGTGGGATTCACTGTTGCGCACTTGGGTCATAGTAAGTTTGTGTGTGTGTGTGTGTGTGTGTGTGTGTGTGTGTGTGTGTCCATCAGTCTGGGCAGCTAAAGGCAAAACATGGATGCTTGTTTTTCCATGATGCAGTCAGTGACTTACATTTAACAGACATCTAAATGTTTAACAAAGTCACTGTTAGAAATTGAATCACACACACACAGACTCAGTGGTTTACTGGATCAGAGTGACGTGCTTTAAATTTCGGTGTATACGGGAACTCTATGAACAACATGACGGTGTGCAAAAAGTATTCTACTTGTCAAGCATGGATTTTAGATGGAGGTGTTTCGAGCAGCTGAATGTACCAAACAGCACATTTGTCAGTACCGTCTAAGTTCTTATACCGTCCTGAATGTTCTGACCGTATTTAAATTTTCTCCTCACAGGACACAGGTGAGACTAGAAAGCCTCGAGGACTGTCGCGTCCTGGAGGACCCCAACGACGACTCAATGTCAGACACCCACGGCTGCCCCGCCTATGTGAGCCCAGAGATCCTCAGCAGCTCCGCGCCGTACTCCGGCAAGATGGCCGACATGTGGAGCCTCGGGGTCATGCTGTACACCATGCTGGTTGGCCGCTACCCCTTCCACGACCCAGACCCGGCAACGCTGTTCTCCAAAATCCGCAGAGGCCAGTGCTGCTTGCCAGAGGGTCTGTCGCCCAAGGCCAAGTGTCTGCTCCAGAGCCTGCTGAGGAAAGATCCCTGGGAGAGACTCACGGCGGCTGAGCTGTTCGCTCACCCGTGGTTCCACCAGCCACCGTCGTCGCAGGAAGTGGCGCTGGGTGAACAGGAAGTGAGCTCGGCGGAACAGATGGTGCCGTCCTTTGACGCGGAAGAGGACGATGATCTGTTCTGCTGACGGACTCGACTCAGCTGGGTCTGGCTGAGGGACCAAAAGAGAAATCGCTATGAGGGATTCATTGTTGTTTTTTTTTTACATTGGCACTTTTTAGAAACCCATTTGTGTACTGTTGAGTGTACATACACCCTCAAGCTTTCTACAAAAAACTTACTGTACTGTATTTTGTTGTCGTATATGTGTTACTTGCTAAGGGCATTGTTCACAATGATCATTCATTGTGTTTCTATATGTGTGTTTTTTTTAATTATTTGGTGCTAAAAAGAAATAACAAGGACTTGCCAGATTATGCCGACAAAATAATCCCTGCAGGCTACTATGAGTATATCACAGAAGATTAACCCATGGCTAACAGCAGTCACCAACGCTTGTTCTCGGCCTGGACTCACAAGGCCTTCAGAAAGCATTAGACAGAGCCTGATCGGGGAGGCGAGGCGAGCGGGATGTTGTTCCTCTCACTCTCTGACCAGGCTGGAGGCATCGCCGGCTGACTCACCGACCGGCTCGAGGAGGGCCCAGTACGAGCTCGACGTCTCGCAGCAGGCGGTGTCATGGAGTGCGAAAGATGGTTAGCGGAGGACTGATGTGTCACACTCAGCGGGGATGCTACGGAGATGTTTCGCTGCCAATCTGGCAGCGTCTCAGCAAATGGAGAGCATTTACAAATCTCACACCAGAGCGCAGAAGGTTGAGAAAGGCGGGGTGTTACTGATGAAAGACTCGCATAAAAGTGGGGACAGTTTGTCACGCACACTCAACAATAAGCTGTGATGCTGGGCTAACACAAGTCTTTGAATATGGCTAACAGAGAAAAGTACACCTCAGTCATTTTCTCACTTTGAGCAGTTAAAAGTAAAACATTTACCTTTTCCAAAAACACACTCACTGGAGAATATATCACATAAAGGCTGCATCCGAACAGGAAGTGCCCATTAACGGGGTCAGACCTTGCAAAGCTGATTGCGATCGGTCTCTCCAGCTCTTCTGAAGTGCTGTGTGTGCAGCTGGCCACAGATAAATGTAACACTAATTTCTCTGGTTTCAAATGAAAAGCTGGAAGGTTTTAAAGACTTGGTCGCATACCTTTGCAGCCACAGAGCTAGTTGGCTCATTCTTACACCTGCTGGCATGCTACAGCAGGATTTCAGCAGAAAAAGTTCAAATTAACCTAAAGAATTCAAGTGGTCCTTCCTGCAGACACAGTACGAATTATCTCTCAGTCCATTAATGTTTGTGTTGCGGTGAGAAGTGTGTCAAATATCCAGTTAAGGAACAGTCAAGTCAGAAGGAATACATGGCAGAAAAAATGCAGACTTTCTCAGTTGAGCAGTTGAACCTGTTTTGTTCATTTCTCTCGGAACATCATGTCAAGATGTGTTGCTTTAACAAGGCTGAGCTGTGCAGAGTGTTGTGCCCGTATCACTGTGTTTCATAAACCGAATGGCTCTGAATCAGTCGCAGTCAGGCGATATTTGATGTTGGTTGTCTGATGATGACTCAACACTTGAGCGTGTCTGCAGAGAATGGTCCTGACCTTGGCTGGAAGAATCTGTTCTGACTGTTTCACCTCTTTAATGGTACGTTCTTTCCCTTCCTTTTTATTTTTTATTTTTGCCTTTGAAGAGCTGTGGATCCGTGGAGACTAGTCGTCATAGTTAGAGACATGATGTACCACATTCTAAAAGATGTTTTATCTCGGGCGGTGACAGGCGGATGCAGCGCTCCACTGACGTTTAGCCTTACAGGCTACTGCAGGTCTGCAGCCAGCTATTTCACTCTGGCAGTTATTTTGTCAACGGTACTAAATCTGGTACATCTGAGAAACGCTGTGCATTCAAGTTCCGGATCACGCAGCGGGCTGATAAAAACGCCTTTTTCAGTTCTTTAATTATATTTTCTCTCATCTGCTTGAGATGCCGGATGGGAGCAGACTTGTGACAATCTGAAATGTTTCTCACAGAAAAAGTAATTTAAGAGATTTACGTTTTTGTTTCTGGTTCATACATGTAGAATGAGTCACACGTTCATGTGACATGTAGAGTAAACTGACACGGGTGCACAAACTTCATATTGCACTGTGAATTATGTATTTGTGACACAACCTAGAGGCTTTTAGTAGTCCAGACAGGTTACACACAAGAGATATATTCATTGTATAAAAGATGTAAATATGTATATTTGAAATATGTGTGGAGATGCTGAATAAAGATCACATTTTTTTCATATTCACATGGCTTGTTTTCTTTTGTTACTACAACTGATGCTTGTCTTTCTCGCTCTCTCTCACACACACACACACACACACACACACACATCACACAGCCCCAACTCATGCCTCAAAGGTTTTCCTGCAAGAATTCTCTAAACACAGCTCTTCATCACTGGGAGAGAAAACAATACATTTTCTCATTTTCTTCAAACACTCTCCCTCTCTCTCCACCGCTGCCTCTAACCGCTCACTCTTCTCTGACCTTTGCGTAATGTAACATTTAACTCCTCAAACACACAAATGTCAATAGCGGGTCAGTGTCTTTTCCTGGAAAACACAAGGGAGGAGTGTATATGCCTCTCTGTCTTTTTTTCCCTCATCTATGGTGGTAACCGGTGGCGCTCCAGGTGAAGCCATCAAACGGCGAACCTGAGCACTGTTCAAACACAAATGCATATATTCTTTTTTATCTTATCCACTTTTGCTTATGAATCACTGTTTGACCTATAAGAGCTTGGCATGTCTCCACCGTCTGTGTGTTATGACTACCCCAGGCATGACTGGCCGGGGCTTGCGTAAGCATCGTGTGCATGTTCATGCGCATACCTGCCTGCATGTCTACATTCGAGTGTGTGTGTGTGTGAGCACAAGAGTCAGATTAGGTATCAACAGGGTAGATGGAGTGTCTCAGCTGCTGGGAATCTGCCAAACCAACGATTGCCTAACGCGTCAGAGGCCGGGCTCCTCCGGGGATGACAGCAGGCCCCCGAAAAAAGTAGGCTAGTAGTGGGTCAAGTAAAGAATATATTAGGATGTGTGTGTGTGGGAAAGGGTGTGGTGGAGAAGGGAGGTGGTTGCATGAAGGTGTGCAAGGGAGTTGTAATTTACGCACACAAGGAGGTCTGTCATTCAGGATTTACTACATTTAATGATAAGGAAACACGTATCAGTTTCGTTGTTGGCACTTAAATGAGATGAATGATACTCACACTGTCATGTCTGTAAACTTCATATGAAGCCCGCCGCCTGTTTAGGTTAGCTTGGCAAAAATAAAAACTCGAAAGAGGGGGAGACACAAGGAGACCAGCCCAAAGGTCACACCGCCTACCACAACATTTAAAGCTAAGAGACTGGCACACATCCCCCTCAAAAACTGTTCCTTTGTTGCTTTCACACTTTGTTTTATTATTTTTTTTTGTTGGGATATAACAAACCAGATAAAGATGAGAGAAGCTATTAGAAATGGAAACTTTTAGCACACAAGACACTACAATATGCATAAGAATGTACATTTTTTGCATTTACACGATCATAACTTCAAACACTCGTCTAAAGTGTAATTTTCCCCCTATAACGAACTTCTACACTGTCTGGTCCTGTTGTTATTTCAAACATGTTAGAGTTAACCACTGCTCGCCTCTCTAATCGAGCCGTCACCTTTAAGTCAAGTGGTCTCTCACTTATGGTATAAAGGATTTGTTAAATGTAGCTAAAAACAGAACAATTAAATAAACAACAATAATGAATCACTTTTCTTAAAGTGCAGTCCTTATTTTAACATATGGAGTGAACAACAACACTCTTAAAGGTATGTTAGAAAGACGAAAGTTATTTGTTTTGTTAGAAATGTGAGTGGGATTTTAAATTGGGTTTTCCTGCCACTCTCACTTTAGCTCCCTATCATGTGTTATCAAGTTCTCATAGGCAAATTTAGCTTCTTTCAGACCGAGCCAACTGTTTACTGTTTTTAGTCCATCAGTGGCGTCATATTTTCCAAACAAACTCGAGTGCAGTGTCAGTTCACTGATCTAACTTTCAGCAACAAGGTGAATGTGGATATTGTCCAAAATGTTCTTTTGACTAATCTTTAATGTGAGCTGAAAGTTACGGTAAGGATTCAGGTGGAGGTGAGGTTTTGCGGCGAGGAGTAAAGTGAGGTCAGGTGTTGGGAAATGCGCTCAGCTTGTATTATGTGTCTGCGTGACCTCATCCTGTCCCTCAGCCACAAGCGTAAACTTTACCCGTCCTTGTGATCTGGATTCATTAAAGTTTCCCAAGCACGTAGACTTTTAAATAACAGACTTCACAAACTTCCTCATGACGTGTTCTCCCTGTTGAATGGGACTTCAGATATTTCCTTGATCCTCCGTGACCTAATTTAATAGAACAGAAATAATAGAGGAGAGAATTTGCTGGTATTCAAGGGGGTGTTTTTGATGTTTCGGCTTATTTTATGGAGGATGAAAGAACAGCAATGCTACAATCAAGCATATCACAATACATTGCTGAGGAATTGAAAGTTTTCACATGTACACTATGCGGGTTGTTTGTGACTATTAGTTTGAACTAAACTGGAAAAGGGAGCAGCGTACATAGTTGTCATCTTGCCCTGTTTTTCCTCATAAGCCACACAAGGAACTGAAGAAGCAGATCTGAGATCTGACACCAAAGCACCTGCTTCTGTCTCCGCTCTGAGATGATGTTTAGTTTTGTGCCTCTTCCTGGAAGCCTTTGGCACACGGCGAACGCTGCACTGATGCAATTGAATTACCACTCTCTGTATAAATGACTCTTTGACCTGATTTATTTCGTAACGCAAAGCCCGGGAGGAATGTGAGGCATTGTTTTGATCATAGTTCAGCGAGGAGTTTGAATGCTTTGTGATTAGTCTGGTATTTTTCAACTGTCATCTTGAATCAGAAAGGCATACCTGGAATTCATTGGAATCAAGTCAACTTGTGATCTCTGCTCCCACCTAGTGGAGGCACAGCAAACTGCAGCTTGGTGGACAACAACAGACTGGACTGAAATACATGTCTTTGATGGGTACAATACTAGAACAATCCTTTGAGTCCTGTAAGTGTGCGACCATTATAAGACATACAAGAATAACAAATAATTAACATTATAATTGTGGATAAGATTACTTATAAAGTGACAAAGAGGTGAAGTGAAGGTCAAGAGGATAATCTGTTCACCTGGAAGTTTTTCCATGTTCCCCACATCCATGGTCACATATAAGTCAACAATCGGTCTTTTGCTCTTTCTTAACATTTTACAGCCCAACCAATTAACTGATTAAAGATGTCCTCTTTAAGTTTTCTAGTAAGCAAACCAATTATGTTTACATTCAGTGTTTTTCACCAAAATACACAACAATCTATTAAGTCTGACAAACATTTCTTTCTTCGTATAATAGATCAAGTTGACTTCTGCTTTATTTACATCCACGTTCACCAGCTAACAGTGTTCTTCTTTGCTGCCTTTGCTGCCACATCGCTGTGCTTCCTTGCACATTACCTCCATCTGTGGTTACGTGCAGGTATAATAGTGGGAGACCATTGTAATTTTATCACCCATATGCTTGCGTGTGTGCACAAGAACAGATGGACACTGAGAAACATTACAAAGTACTTTGGTAGCACTACTGCTGGTCAGAAACTCCACAGGGTACATTTAAACAAGGAAACAATTATCAGATTAATCTGCAATTACAACAACTCTCAGGCTCAGCCCCACTAAAACAGCAGAATCTCGAATCATCTTTCATCTTTCTCTGACACCACAACTCTCCACGGGAGGCAAATGAGAGTCTTGTGTGTTGTCTAGGTCAACAGGCTCTTGAGCACAGACAGGAGGTGAATGAGGAGTGTTTGTCTGATGAGGTTATTTCAAGCAAAGTGGCCCCTCAGGGCTCTGTGTTGTCATTGTGATTGTTTTCTATCAAGACAAATAAAGTGAAACAGGAAAACATTGTTGAGATATTAAAATAGGCCACTGACAGGCTCTGGGTGTCCTGATTAGCAGGGTTTGTTTATCATGATTTCTCTGACTGAAATGTTGTCAAAATAAGAGACCCTGTCATCCATGCTTTATCTGCTATCCCACTGATAGATGGACTGAATCACTTGACTGATTACCACAAAGTCTTTCCAAGTCTTTAAAACTTTGCAAAGCCAAAGTCTGATCTTAAACCAATTCACCTTCTTTAAAAGGTGTTTGGCAAAGTCAACTGTTTCTGAAGCCTAAATCCAACATGAGACATGCTAATACAAGCTTATTCCTCTCAAGTTTAGAAAATGTGTTTCTATTAATGTATGTGACCTCTTAGTTGTCAGACCTGACACATTAAAACAATGCTTAAAATCACTTTATCTTGTGTTTTATGAATTTACACTAACCTGTTAGAACATGTCATGACAGCAAAAGTCCAGGAGAGGGCAGTGTGCTTCATTTGTCTTTTTCATCTCTACAATTAAATAATCCTCTTTCACACAAGGGACAGGTGAATCAGAGGTTTCTCTGCATTGGATATGATTGTATGAGATTAAAAAAAATAATGATGATATTAATGATAAAATGTGCATCACCAAAGCACATATGATCACAGAAGCTGTCATCGTGACACACCATTTGGTTGAGCATTGTTGCTGAGGCAATAGACAGTCTCACACTCCCACCCGTGTTTTTATTTGAGGCAAACAACATGAAACAACCTCATATTTGGGTTTTATGGGGTCTCAAAAAGCAGCAGACCAAAATTGTTTAAATCGTTTGGTTGTAAAATCACCCATCTGTCTGTGGAACCAATCAGCCTCTCCTGGCCTGAGCTCAGCCTGTTAACGATGTCGCCAAATGAGCCAATCAGAGGAAAAACACCCGTTGGCTCTTAAAACTTATTTGAACGCATGCAAATGTCAAACAGTTGGGTTATTCCCAGTGGCACCTGAAAGAAGTCATGTAATAGTATCAGTGTAAGTAAGTCAAGGATGATCACTACATGTCTTAAATGTACAAATTTATAGTTTCATGTCACGTTATTTGCTGTTCCATAACTTTGCCTTGAAAAAGACTTTGATGGGTATCGGATGAGGTGAATTGATGTTTACTGGAATGGCACTGTTTGCACACACACATTACTTTGCCTCGACTGGAATAGTTGCTCCGTATAAACATGATACGAATGAAAAAGGTGCTTAAAGAGAAGGCTCAGGGTTTGATTTGACCTCTAACATCTTCTCTAAAAATCTCCCCAGTGACTACAATCTCTGAATGGTACAAACATACCTGTGTGCCCTGAAACCTTTTAGCAAATTCTCAGCAAGAAATTTCTCCATCTCCATTTGTCGTCTTTTTGTAATACATACATCCTTCTTCGCCTGTCATTCCTCCCATGTATCAGGGGTCGCATTCCTTCATTCTGCCTAACACACACCTGCTTCAACTGAGCGATATATACATGTGAAACTATCTGCATTGTTCAGGTTATTTCTCAAGACATCAATGAACTGTTGTTACCGATTGAAATAAAAAAAATAATAAGACCAAGCAAGCGGAAGAGATCTATTCAATGTCCACGTAACAGATGCAGGAGAGCAGGAGATAGCACTGCATATCATTTCATCCATGAGTTCCACAGTATATTTCCTTTCACTTTCCAAGAAATGTTTTTTCCACCGCCGGCTTTGTGCGCTCCAGGCTGCAGCGTTAACACATCACTGAGTCACGGCTGCAGCTAATGGGGCTAATGGAGTGAGCCACAGCCTTCTCTAAGAGCTTTGTGTCATTGATAATATCAGGCCGACAGACAGTTCTGAATATTCAGGATTTTGTATTCAGACATGCTGTACTTATAGTGCCATCTCTGAATATTTCTGGTCGCAGACATAAGGGACTCCAGCTCCTCCCAGCATGCACTTGGGAGGCAACAAAACCCCGCTGCAAAACCATCATTAGCCGGTGTTGAATATTACACATTTATTTTTGGTTAAAAACAAAGTATCGCAGCTCTTCTCGAGTACTTTTAGTATTTCTGTGTTCTGGGAAATATTGAAATGAGGCAGTACTCCTCTGTCATCCCGTGGAGTGTTTTCACTCAAAAACACCCTCTCTTGCATGTCACTCATGCTTCAAGGGGCACATGGTAGCTTGTGCTTTCACGGCTGCCTTGTTCAAAAGGCACAGTGTCAGCCTACCTAATTCCTGACTTTTTAGTTTCCCCCTACAGACCTGAGTGCCTGAACACAATCACCACCAATCTCCCTGCAACAGACCCACGTCTGTGAGGGGAATAGAAATTAGGCAACTTTGTGTTTTTCATCATCCATGGTATGAATTGGAATTTGGCCCAGCCAGGACTTCATTATTTCTTGCAAGAAGTTCAAAGATTTTCCAAAATGGAAAGATCTTGAGGAAAAGCAAATACTGAACGGTGCAAATACTAAACCAGTTACAGACACCTGACATTTGTACAGTTAGGTATGGGTGCACAGTTTATACATGTATAAGCTGCTTAATTCCTAACTCCCTCTAAAATGATAAATCAGCGCTTTTCCTTACTGATAGCAGAGGGAAAATAGTCCAGCGGCCAAAGAGATTAGCTCCAAATTAAACAAAGAGCACAGTGTGAGGGGATTTGCTCTGCCACACAGGGCCAGGTTGACTGAATGAGTGTACGGTGGCTGTGGCTGCAGCCTTTGTGGTTTTTCATGCCACCGAGCTTTGTAATGGTTCTTATTCTCTAAAAATGCTCATTAGCCAACTTGCCGCTCGCTTCAAGCCCGTGGATAAGATGTTGAGTACATAGGTCCCATTGTATGTCGGAGAATACACACAGATCAGCTGTATCCAGCAGCGACATTAACCCTCGTCCTGGCTGTACGCTCAAATCTAACTAAACTAAGGGGCTGCTGTGTTGCTGTGCCTGAGCATGTAAAGAGTGAATCCAGGGCTTTAATACAAAATGCATTGACATGTAAGTACTGCAAGTAAGTAGGTAATGAATTTAAAAAATAGATTTTAGTCATATTTGCTACAACTGTCACAATGTTTCGACAATCGTACAAGAGACAAAAATCCATTCACAACAATCTACAATGAAGGACAGCGAATCAGAGCACAGCATGGTCTTATTCAGAGTGGATGTAATAGAAGATGAACAACATCCAAACAGCAACTTACAGGAAAGTTAAATAAACAGGACAGAAGAAATAAAGAAAAAGAAGATAAAGAGAGAATTAGATCTCACAACTCTGCAAGGAGAACTTAGGAGCTAAGTGTAGCGCACTGTAGAGTTACTAAACATAAATATCTCAATGTTTTAACAGTTTTTACTTCTATTATCTATCTATTATTGACATTTCATATCATATAGAAAATGTCATTATAATCTCAAATGTTCCCATTTTTTGTTGTCCTCTGTGGCACCAGTGACATAAATGATAATCGCAGGTGTAATTTTGAACCTCACTTCTGTTTCAGTTCCATCATCCGTTGGCATCAATCTTTTCTTTTCCTGTTTGGCCATAGTGGCCGTTTAATCACAACCCAAGCAGAGACCATAAAAAACAGCACACTCACACCAGGTGAGTTGAGAAGTTGGTCTGTTTCATCCTAACCGTGCATCATGTTTTCAAGAAAGACGCCATCATTTTCTCATATTGTGGTATCCCAACTTTTAAAGACTTACAAAGAATCTGAAGAACTTCTTCCACCAATGAGCATGTCAGCCGAGTGTGCTTCATGTTAGAATATGACAAGCATGCCATGTCTAATTGAACTGAACTTCGTTGATCCTCGGGGGGGGGGGGATTAAAGACACACGTTCCCCTGACATCATGTCTGCACTCTCATTTAATTTGCAACCGATGCTCGCTCTAACTAAGAGGATATACACATTAATAAGAACATGGTTTCTAAAATTGACAGGAACAAGCTTGTGCTAGTATTCCACAGATACATGGCTCCAAACTAGGTGAGCAAAGCTTTTATAGATGGTGGTTCGGCTGCTTTAATATGAGAATCAGGCTTTGGACTTCAAACCAATCATCGCCGTGTCATGTCCCTGCTCACTGGCTGGTTAGCTCGTGTCTGAGTTGAAGACACTGTGAGCACCTACTTCTTAAACAACCTTTCATTAGCGACAGCACGCACGCTGGTCCGTGTGCGGCACCTGAATTGTGTCAAACATGAAACGCTGAAGAAAGGATTAAGTCACCAATCCACATAGTTGCACAATGGCCTCCCTTCCCTTCTCTTCATTTACTCTGAGCTCCCCGTGGGTGAGCCAGGGGTGTTATGAACAGGGGAGCAGTGAAAGGGGTAATCTTTCACTCCTTTGCATAGCATAAAGGCTTAGGTGGAGATAAGCTCACACTCTGCGGCATGCACGGCAAGTAATATTAGATAGACGCCGCTCACTTTAAAAGGAAAGTTGGTCGCCCATCTGAGAGATCTGAGAAGATGTACATGAGCCAATAAATTATACATGCAGAGGTACGAAAATACGCCTGTGCATGGACACAAGGAGGTAACAGAAAGACCTGAAAGTGTTGCACTACATGGCATTTCAAACTAGCACTATAATGACTTACAAAAGTGCAAAAGCTTCAGGTAGAATCGATTTAACTCGCTCTGCTTTGGAGTGTGTGTGTGTGTGTGTGTGTGTGTGTGTGTGTCACAGGGTTGAGCGATGCCACGGTCCATTCATTCACTGCTTCTGCACATAACAGGTAGCCGCTGCGTTCATGAGTCAGCGGGTGATGGATGGAGAGGAGGAGAAAAAAAACCCTCATAGGCTGGAGGAATGATGGACAGATGGCGAGAAAAGCAAGACAGGAGTTTAGAGGAAGCCGGTGGGGTGGGGGAGGAGGTGGGGGCGGGGGGTAACAGAAAGCAATGCAGCAGCAGGATGTGAGAAAAAATGAAACAAGAGTGAGGAAAGAAAAAGGCGAGAGAGAATAATAGAACAGCGAGGAGTCAAGGCGGGGTGTTGTAGCAAGCTGGGAGTGCAGTTTGCATGGAGCCACTCTGCGGGCGACTTTAATTACTTTTCAGCGTCAATGCCTCTCCTGGTCATGAGCTGCATGCTCCGATCACCAGCCTCTGATTATCGGGCCTTTGTGAGGGCCTCTGCCCGCTGTCAGGCCGTAATTACGTTTGCGCTGGAGAGCATCGCAGCACGTCAGAAAGCTTACAAAGCCATTATCCGAGTGCTCTGCTCGTCTATTGGCTTGAACTGCATGGTGTGGAGGAACTCAAAGGTTACGGCCTTACGTAAACAAATTGTGTTAAATAATGTTATTAGTGGATTTTTATGCATAATTATTTGCGTTCCCGTTCACGGGGGGGTGAAGGTTAACAGCAAGCCCATTTTCAAATGTTGGCTTGCAAACAGAAATTTAGGGGAAAAAAACAAAGAAAAAACAAGAAAAAAAACATGAAAATGATTGCAAAAAAAATAAGTGGTGATTCATAATGAGACTGCACCATAAAGCACCCAATCATCCAGTCATTGTGAAACGTTTAACCACACTTCATCCTTCCACTAACAAAAGGAAGCATTGCCTCACACACCCAAACCTCCTGCACGGTGCAAGCGGTCTAGTGGCGACATAATGACTAACAGTCTTGAAGGTGACAATAAAGTACATGTTTCCTCTTAAACACAGCCGTCCCCATGGTCACCAACAGCGGGCCAAATGTGCGCAAGGTGCCTACGTGTCTCCCAGGTGCTGCACTGTGACTCCCTAATCTTCCTCTTTAAAAACCTCTTCACTTTTCTTTTCATGTGCCAGCTCAGATCTTCTACGATTTTTCCCCTTCCTTTCCTCGTTTGGCCCCGACCCGTATTCAGTGCAGTATCTTACACGCAGTCTCAGATTTGTTGTTATGCACATCCTTCATTTTAGACTTCTTAGACCCCTCTCAGAGTCTGAAGGTGATCGAGTGTTTTCCATGGCTGCTCCTACACTGTGGGACAGTTCACTCCTTTGTAAAGCTCAGTGGTCAACACTTTTTTTTTTAGCTATGGCTCTGGGGGGGCGACAATGTCAGTCCAACCATCTGTTTGTCGGTCAGTTGGCCCTTCGCTTTGGTCCAGACTGAAACATCACATTTATTAGCTGGACTGCCATTTAATGAACTACATACAATCCAGTACCCCGGAGGATACGTTCAGATGACTTTGTTGATCTCCTGACTTTTCATCTGATTTTTTTTTTTAATGAAATATCTAGACTTGGCTTGGTTGGATTGTAGTGGAATTTGGTAGTCATGTCCTTAGGAAACTTTAAAAACCTTTTAAGACCTGACCCTTAACCCTTTAACTCCAAATGTATCATATTTAATACATGAGTTTTTGAGAACTCTGCATTACCAACGTGATTTTTTTCCACTGAAAAACCTGATGTACACAATCAAAATGGTTCAATAAACAATTTGAACCAAGATGGCGCCGTGTCTCGACCTGTCAACTTTGTTTTTTTTTGACTCTTCTGTTTTTTATTTCCTCCTTTAAACTATGCAACCTGCTAAAGAGAGCCCTATCATACAATACAATAGAGAAAAACTTCTACAGATCAAGCCGGGGGGGGGGGGGGAACTCTTTCCCTGCTACCTTCATACAAGTGTGAATCTCCATGTCGGAGCCTACCTGCTGTTGAACCTGAGCAGCGGAGGAGAAGATGGCCGCAGTCCTAGTCCGGCTGAGGAAACGTGAAAACCGGCCTCCTCTACCGAGTAGTCTTCTGGCTAATGTTCAGTCTCTGGATAACAAGCTGGATGAACTCCGGGGCAAGATGGCGTTTCAACCCGACATTAAAACTGTAATGTTTTGGTTTTCGCGGTAACTTCGATCCCGGACTCCTCCGTTTATGCGGGACTCTCCATCCACCGACAGGACCGGACAGTTAATTCAGGGACGAGCAAGGGAGGAAGCGTCTGCTTCATGGTGAACAACAGTGGTTTTCAGACGTGGAGGTTATTTCTACATGCTGTTCTCCGGACCTGGAGCACCTCATGATCAGATGCCGGCCTTATTACCTGCGCTCGGTTGTCATGGCAGCTGTGTTTGTTCCGCCACACCCCCACAACAACATGCTGTATGGAGTTATCAACAGGACAGAGACCTCACGGCCGCAAGCTGCGTTTATTGTAGCAGGAGACGTTGACAGCGCCAACCTGAGGAAAGTCCTGCCGAGATACCACCAACACATCAGCTGTCCCACGCGTGGTGCGCACACACTCGATCATGTTTACACCCCTTACGCGGACACGTACCGCTCTCCTTCCGGAAAATCTGACCACGCCTGCGTTCCGCTGCTGCCTTCCTGTAGGCATTGATTCCTATAGGCACTGAATGAGAACCTTCACCGACATCTTCCTATAGGCAGAAATTGAAGCGTGACGCACCGGTGACGTCGCCCATTCAGCAGTAGTCCGACCAATCAGAAGGCTCCGGAGGTCCACTGTCCACCTGTGATGTCCAGGACAGAGGAACTTTTAAACAGATAAACACACATAAGGCTCCTGGATCTGACGGCATAGCTCTCAAGTTCTCAAAGTGTGTGCAGACCAGCTGGCAGACGTCTTTGCAGACATTTTCAACGTGTCGCTGCTCCAGGCTGTAGTTCCCACGTGTTTCAAGAAACCAAAATCTGCCTGAATGACTACCGCCCAGTGACACGCATCATCAGCCTGATCACCAGCAACGACGAGATGACCTACAGAGAGGTCAGAGGTCAGAGCCCTGATATCTAGGAACCAGGACAACAACCTCAAACAAAGGAGCTGATCATGGACTTCAGGAGAAGGCAGAGAGGAACACGCCCCCTCTCCATCAACAGGATCACGGTGGAAACAGTCTGCAGCTTCAGGTTCACATCAGCAAGGACCTGACCTGATCAGCGGCCCAAACCACCAGGCTTCATCCCACAGGCCATAAGATGCTTGAACTCTTTCAACAGCACCACCACTTTTTAATTATGGCTTCAGTTCTATTGCATATGTGTTTTTGTTGTATATATTTATTGTATATATGCATTAGTTGTATAATACTTAGTTTATATTTATAGTTTATGGTCATTATTTATTTGATTACCCTAGTTTATTATTTTACTTAAATAATAATATTTAATATTTTATTTCTTCTATCTATTTTTTTCTTGTTGAGTATCACTATTCTTGTTAATATTTTCTTAGCATTGTTTGGGGATCCTGGGATTTAAATATTTCATTACCAATTATTGCTGATGTAATTTGTGTAATGGCAATAAATTCTTGAAATCTTGAAATTAGACTTTTCTGGCAATTATTTCATGGTTCAGGCTTTACAGGGTTGATCTAACATCATCATCAGGTCAGAATTTTTGTTTGTCCAATGATTGGATAGATGATCACATACCGTACTTTACACTGAGTGCTAATCACCAAATGTTAGCATTAAGAATTTAACTAATGCTAGCTAGCCTGTTCTTGTCTATAATATGTGTCTATAAATGTTACTTAACTTGAAGTCATACTGCAGCTTCAAATCTAAACTCCCAGCCTTTTTTCACATCTCTTGTGTGTCTGATCTTTGTTTGGCCTATCCCCCTATCCCTGCAATTTTCTCTCTCCCCTGCAATCACACTCCACTGAGTCAAAAAAAAGGAGAATGAGGTGACATGGAAAGAGAGCTGCAGGTGTCTGCTGAAGTGTTGTCCAGCCAGGGACCCCACCTCAGCCTGCCGTTGTCTGCATTTGTTTGAAGGTCACACCTCACTGAGACATCATACACAGCTGCTTTGGGGCTCTGAGTCCCATTCTCATCTTACGGTCCAACACCTGCCTGCTGAGCAAAATCAAAAGATTTGGGGCGAACGTTCAATCGCACCAAAGTCGAAAGAGCCCACGCTTGTTGTGCGTCTGTCAAGAGCAGAGCTGAGGAACATCCCTGCGGGGTGCTCACCAACCTGATATCTGTCTGCGACGTCTGCCTTATGGTGCTCTTATTCGCTTGACATATGTCAAATGAAGTCACAAAAAAAAAAAAATATGAAGAGAGTCATGAGAAGCAAAGAGAGGTGAAATAACCTGGCATGATGATGATGGGACGAGCAGAGTGCGGAAACTCCCCAAGTGTGACAGCTATTGTTCATACATTTAAGGTTCAGCATGAGTACAGTATAGTACACTATGATGTACACAACTGACCAGCTTCAAGCTCTGAATATTGCAATCTGTTGTTCAGATTTTGCTGACTCAGTAAGTGATTTTTCCAGGCCAGGCGGCACACTGATCCGTTCATTCTGGGAGACAGCAGGGGAGTGATGAGGGACATCGACAAGACAGAGATTTCATTCTGGCGGCCAAAACCCCCCCACTGCTACGAGACAAGGATGAGGTCAGCCTTTAATTAATAGAGCTATGACTTACCATTTAGGACAGAAACTCTTTGGAGGTCAGTCACGAGCACTTTATGAAGACAACCTGCAGTCCTCTCAGCAGAGCTTTGAAGGGGACAGAGAAAACCGCTGTTTGGATTAAAAGGTTAAGGACTGAGCAGAAGTGTAGCTGGAAAAGTTAATCATACAGGTTACATGTTTTGCTGGCGCTTCAAGGACAACAAGCAAATAAGACATCACTTTGTTACACTGATTGCCTATGTAAGTCCAATAATCACTTTTTATATATGCACTAAAACTTTTCTATTTTGGTGTCCCATCTCAGCAGCAGCAGCACCAAAGATACCTTTTTTTCCCTTCAGGTATTCCCTTCCCTTATCAGAGCCCGGTGACTAAATTACCCACAATGGATCAACTGCCTCAGTTAAAGATTATTATAGCCCTGAGCTGCTGGCTACAAACAAAGATGAGGAGCAGGCTCCAACGTTTCTTTGAGACTTCACACTCCCAGTTTTTTTTCCATTTTCAAACCTGTAATCTTTAGCCTCCACCAACGCTGACTCACAGGCCATCACTTAAGAAAAATCAGATTTTGCACTGGTCTATGTTTTTTGTGTTGTTTTTTTTTTACACTTGTGGTACAACTCCATAAGACCAAGATGTGTGAAATTAAATTGAAAAACTTCCTCTGAAAAAAAGGAATGTAAGGGCAAAGGAAACTTCATAAAGCTAAAAGAACTGTGACATTTTCTGCGCTAAACACTATTGATTTTAACCTTGGCCAGCGACCCGACCTTCAACCACATTTTAGGGGGGAAAAAAATCTGTTCTTTCATTGCTAATATATCCTGCTAAGTGGGAAGGAAACAAATAGACAGATGGGGCAGAACAGACAGAGCCTCTTTGCCAGAGTTACAACAGGAGAATTAGAGGGAAGATGGTTAACTGGCTCCCCGGTTTTCACCGCTTGGCTCAGCCGCCTATTCAAAAAGCCGCAGCAAAACTCCTTATATGAAGGTCCGTATCCTGGCAACCATAGAATTGTCCTTGAAATGTGATTGGAAGTTATCCCTGGCCTGGAGCTAAAACATTTCCAGGGGAGATTTCTAAGACTCAAATATGTCACATTTCAAACCACCTCTTCAGTGATACATATCCATTGTTAACGGCAATAAAACTGCAGGCCTTTAAACACTTTTCATTACACCCACATTTTCATTGCAGCTGCTGACTTCTCTGCTTCTTGCAACAGTAGATAAAAGCCTCCTGTGTGTACTGGGGCAAGTACCATCAACAGCCTTTGATTGCTGCTGTGCCCGATTGCGGCTTTGTGTCTGTTTCGTGTGCTGTCACATTCGGCGCGTGTTTGCTTTGCAGCGTAGCCGGCCATCAGAGGAGCAAGAGCCCGCGCTCCCCGAACAAACTTCCCTGACACATAGCAAGATTTTTGTCAAGCCTCTCCTAGAAGGCAGCAATGCTACCAATTACCTCAGCGGAGCCAGCCAGCCGTCTCGCCGGTTTGACAGATGACTTTGACCTCAGCAAACATGAGGACCTTCTCTCGGTTGACACATACGCCTGCTGTTGAGGGGAGAGGTTGATGGGTTGAGGTGCGGTTATGGAGGATGTGAGGCTTATTCTCAGACTGCAACCTGTACGGTACAAGCCTCAGGCAGCCAAGGACAGGTAAGTTACCTTGATGGCATCGCTCCGTGCGACCCCAACAAAACTCACCTCGCTGCGCACACACACTGAGTAACATTTCCCCCCTAATGACGGGGTTCATAACCTGCCTCCCTCTGGGCCCGAGAGCTCGGCCACACTCTCGCTGAGCTGCGAGCCATGAATGCAGCTTCCTGCGGTAACAGGCGTCGAATGAGAAGGCTGACTTGCTGCAGACGTGCCAGTGTGAGAACAATAACAACGCAATAATGGCGCTTATTTATATGGTAGCACTTATCCAAACAAACACAGCAAACTGCTTCTCATAAAAATGAGAAGAAGAAAAGAATTCAAGAAAAAGATCAGCTTCAATATCGACAAAGCAAACAATAACAGAACATTTCCTTTTCCCTCCATACAATGTAGATGACTGAGCATGTAACTCCAAACTGGCAGGCTCCCTGTTTTTTGATGAAGTAGATTTGACTCTACTAATGTGCTTCCACGAGATGCAGAGTGAATAAGTATAAGTTATAATCTTTCCTTTACAGTAAGAAAGTATATCAATAGAGAATCAACATTATTGCGCAGCTGGTGCCAAACACAGAGGGGTAGGAAACTTCTAAATAAAGTCAGATGAACTACATCCACTCTGCAGTTTGATTGGAGAACGCTATTGTTGTTTTTCGCGCTGTGGCACTGTGTGACTCTTCACGCTGTTATTAACATTCTCTCCGATATTACATGCTGCTAAAACACCCTTGTGTTAATCAGAATAAGGCTCTCGAGCCTTACACTCCCCACGCAACTGACTTGATCCTTTGTTTTCCGTGTGGCTGTTATTATCGTAATCAAGCCTCTCGAAGCTCTGGAATTTCCTCTGCTTTGGCTGACCCACCAGGCACAGTGATGAAAATGCACCTCATGAGTGTGAGCTCATTATTCTCGGCTTTACACACACTGTGAATACAAATACAGAGCGAGCCTACCTGGGAGCCTCGACTCTGTTAAATACCAAAGTGAATTGTTGTGTGATTTGCTGAGGTTCCTCAGTGTTGTTCACTTTCCAGAGAATGATTGCAGTGATTGCAGTGTGATTTAGTCTTTTATGGTCCCCATCATAAATCCACCGCTGGTATAGGTACCAGACGTAAACGCAGAATCCTTTTAAACACTAGATATTTGATTAACACATTTTAGTCATGCTGTCTTTTCCTTTTCAGACTTCCTCCCCCGATGCTCACATGAACATAAAGTAAAGGAAAAAATCAGTGTCCATTCAAACATTCTGATTGTCTGGCTATTGTGCACAGGAGAAGTTATAGAATAAAGCATGGCGTTTTGAACAGTGCTCCGCTAATACATCGATCAGAATGCTGCATTACTCGACTTTCTTTGAAAACCTTTTAATTCAAGCTTTACCCAATCATTTCCTTTCATCAAAAACTTTATTATTTCAGCGCCGCCCTGCAGATATTGATATTTTCTCCAGGTTCAGGATGATTGTCAGACTCATTTTCTCCATCATACCAGCCTTGGGTGAGTATTGTGTTTCAAGGTTATGATTTGAAAAGGGCTCTACACCTGTCTGGCAGCAATTACAGTGCAAGAGCTGGACCGTGTGGTGAACACCAGAGGCACGGTGTCTTTGTCAATTTATCCTCTATCCTCTCTCTCAACACACTTTGGATTAGGAAATAATGAGGTACACCCCTCTCATTTCATCTAGTGAAGACACTAGTAAAGACACTTGGAAGCTTCAGAAAGAAGCTGTGAACGCCACACTGTTGTATTATCGCCTTTTTTTTTTTTTGGTCCCTATCAACTCCTGAGGGAAATATCTGGCTCCTCAGCTGCTAAATGCTCCACTGTGTTCACCAGCTTGCCACTTACTCTGTCAGTCTGCTGTTTGGTGCTGAGCAGGTTGTTTACGGTGTGTTTTTAGAGCTCCTCTAGCTGAAAACAGATTTCTGCTACGGTTGGAAAACATGTTGAGAGGGTCGAGAGTGAACCGAGGCAGTCGTGTGGGTAAGTTGCGAGCCATAAAACCAAAAGAACGGGCTAAAGACGCTATAATCCTTCGTAGAGCGGAGCAAAATAGCTGGAGCAGTCAGGTTATCTTTGCCACCACAAGCAATAGTGTTCACATCACACACACTCTGGTAATTTGATTCTTTGTTGTTATGAAAATATGAATCGTAACAGCTTTAAAGTGAGCGATTTGAATGAACGCGGAGCCACAATGGAGGTCAGAGTTCAATCACTTGTGCCGGAGAGGTGACCTGGCCAGCTGTCACCCCCACTTGCCACGCTCCTGGCATCTGGAAGCCACATATTTATGCAAATGAGCTGCAATTAGTACATGGATGCTCATTTGGCCTAATGCACTCCACAGACGCGACCAAATCAAGGAAGACAGAACCAAGGGGTTTAAAGAGGAGAGGGTAAAATTTCATGAATTCTGATATGTCAGGCAACATGCCGGCTGACCTCCCTGCAGTCAAAACTCTGCAGAATTATGTACCATACCAGAGGAGTCAGTTCTCTCTTTTGGCGAAGCTGTTAGTGACAGCACACCGACCGCCCGTGGAATCATTAGCGGAGGAAGCTCAGCATCCTGACACTCTATCTGAGCAAATGGCCTCTCTGAAGAGACAGGTAAGGCAAAGCCCTTAACTCTGTGGAGTGACGGGACCGCTATCTCCTGAAACTGATTAAGTCACCGGGGGCACCCAAGTCCCAGCTGATTGTCAAGCCTAAAATTCAAATTCTCCTCTCTCTCTGTACACCATCAGTCTTCGGTCTCAGATCATCTCAGCTTCCCTGAACCCTGACCCCAAACCGCTGGAGTGGGAAATGAAAAACAAGCCGAGATCGGCTTCCAGAGAGTGATCGATTGCCGTCCTGCTCCGATTTCACAATGACAGTGAGACGCATTTGGAGCAACACCTTGGTCCCCAGATCTCCAGACAGATGGCATGTGCCAGTTAGAGCGTGCCCTCAGCAGTCTGTAGCAGCCCGGCAGAGAGGGCCTGTCGCTCGACAATCTACCCGCCTACTACACTCCACCCGCCATCAAAATTATATGACCAATATGCTCCGTTTCAGCGGGGACTCAGGGGAATATGCCATTATAGCCTATTTGCATCATGTGCTGCTCCAATTCAATAAAACAGAGTGGGGTAATATTTGGGTAATAACCTTGAAAAACACAGGAAGAGCACATTTCTAGAGGAACAATTTCTACCGTTATGCTATTATGAGAGTGCACTTTGCCTCATATCATTGGTTTAATCAGAGTAGACAGATATCCATCATCACTCTAGCAAATGGCCAAAAGCCACCTGATGTGACTAGAAAGACACGCTCAAGTGAACGAAGTCTGAAAATTACCTTTTGTTTGAAAATAACTGTGAGCGAGCAGATGACAGTCATTACAAAAGTCTCACATGCAATTATAACTAATATGAAAATTGGCAACACGGTGCAGCGCAATTTTCTGTGCTTTCAAGAGCATCGCACTTTGAACAAGTAATTACTCTGGCAGCCTCATGAAACTTGCTGTTAATTTATTTGTTAAGGAGAAATTGTAGCGGCACGAGTAGGAGAAGGCGGAATGCAAATCGATTTCCGAGTGCCTCCTTCCTGCTCGTTACCCTGCCTTGTAAGCTTTTCTTTCCGTTAAACAGCCTCTGAAGACTCCGAAAAGGGCTGATTGTTTTAGACAGCAGAACAACTGTGGCCAGGAGGGATTCAAACAAACACGGCCTGTGCAGAGGCTGTCACATAATGAGGAAGCCGATGCAGCCAGAGCAGCAGAGTCCAGCTGTAATACGTCCCCAAGATCTGGCAGACGCACTAACATATTGCATATTTATATATAATTCACACATTAATAAATAAGTGCTGATCTCCGAGAAGGTTCTTATGTGAGACAGTACATTCATTTCACACAGTCTGGAATTTATGCAAAACATCAGTTAATGTCTCAGAGCTTTGATTCATCTTGAGTGTTACTCAGCACCAGCAGCATGTAAATGTTTCAGTTTAGACTTGAAGCCCACACTAACATGTTAGCAAAGGAATTACTAACTAATCTCGGTCTGGCAGAATTTTACACACAGCTTGACAGAACTAAAGAGACACTCTGAGTTGAATGGAGGACCCTGCAAACAAGAATAATTAGGAATTAGGTGAATGGAAGACGTCAGCACTGAATAATAACTGAAACATCTGCAAAGTCATTATGCCATAAATAGAAAATGATTGCAAGATGAAACAATATACCATCCAGATGTTCAGACAGGAGCTACTAATTGAATTAATGAGGGGAGAAGTCGGGTGTCCTTGTAAAACAGACAAATGCAGTGAAAAAATATTTCATTATTACTAAGGAGTCTGTGTAATTTTTTGTGGCGTTCGGCCCTTTCGGAGCCGATCTCTGCCGGCACATACAGCTGTGTACACAGATAAGAGAGCGATAGGAAGAAACTGTTGGGCGTCCTTTGGCTCACACTCTTTGCTCTTGTGTCCTTTAGTTTAGCAGCTTAATGGCGCGTTAACTCTGAAGAGAAAAGCCATCACTGGTGGGTTACAGTATGTAAATTTGCTTTTCATTTTCCCGGCCACACTTCATACAGCAAAGTGACTTTGACAAACACGACACGGTGTGAGACCGGACATGTGATACTGATGCATCTACAGATCATGTTAGTGGAAGGTGTGCAGCTTTGACAAACCTGTTTGCTAAAAGCTTCGTATAAACACGGCTTTAATAACTTGTGTTTACTTAGCTGATGCAAATTACCTCAAAGCCAATTGGGATCGCTTAAAACAACTCAATTAATGTGACTTGGTTGCCCCCCAGCAAACACAGAGCTCTATCATCTCAAAATGACCAGTTCAAAGAACCACTGCCAGCGAGCACTGCCATGGGAGAGAGCAGGACAACAGCGGAGATAAACAAAGCCTGGGCAGACAATGAAGCCACCTGCCTCTTCTGCATTTCAAGCCGCTCAGCTGTGCCATTCGACTGTGGACCTGAAATGAAAGAGCACAGCTTCAGGCGAAATTTTGGGGCAAAACACTCAGGCAGCCTTCCCAGTAATGGAAAATGGAAAAGTTTAGGAGAAGACAAATTGAATCTGAGAAAGTGCCGTCAGTGAATCAGAGGCAGGAGCCAGCTCATTGGTGAAAATGTTTTTCAAACACTTTAATGAATCCCACGCATGATGGCCAAAGATACCATTGCTCAAAAAAGCAGGTGTTTATGGACAGTTATTTAAAAAAATATTTCTCTCATATTTTGATAAAGTCTTAAAATTCAGCTTTAAATCAATGTATCTAAGTAAAAAAAAAAGATGTTCTTGTTTTTACAGCCCTTCTCTCGCTGTATAACAGGGTTTAGCCTCTACTGCTCTTAAAAGGTCACACAAGCTCATAAATGTTCTATACATCTCATTCGGAATAAGATCCAAAGACCGACATCTGTGATTAATCCTTTAGTTTGTTGCATTTCAGGGATTTCTTGGCTACAGCAAATGACACTGTTTAGTCATTCCTCCCTTCAAGGGGTTTCGCATCAGCCAACGAGACAAGTCTGATGTGACACTATGATAATTGTCCTCGAGGCACAGGGGACTTTTCCTGGCATGACTCTAACACACAAAGAGAGGCTGTGTTGCTGCTGTGGGTGGATGTTACTCACTCGCAGCGTGGCAGGTGTAATAACTTTTTTCCCCCCAACATCCTCTTTGTTTGTCCACACAGGTCAAGGAGAGTGTGAGCGGGCTTCGTTAAACATTAAACACAGCATGTGAACGCAGTTCTTACTTTTTAATTAGCTTATTTACTCCTGATTACCTTTTTGGATTTCCTCTTGATAATTATAAGAGCGGGCTTATTTGCTGTTATCAGTGCCCCCGGTTAGCTTAGCTTAGCATAAAGACTGGAAACAGAGGGAAACACCTAGCGAGGTTCTGCGCAAAATGACTAGATAAAACAAGTTAACGCTTGTTTGTTTAATCTGGACAACAACAACAAAATAAAACGTAACGTATAAAGTAATAAAATCACCACATTACACTGGGAAGCATGCAAGAGCAATTCCTGGACCAGTGCAGTTGCCAGGCAACTAGTGGACACTCCGGGAAGTTCTGTCTGTAGCTACGCAGCTTCATCATGTTTAGCACACAGATGAGAGAGAGGTGTCGATCTGCGCATCTAGGCAAGACAGTGTTTCCCAAAATGTCAAATTTTTCCTTTAACGGTAATATCTAGCATGAAAACATTGCCATTAAAGTAAAGTCAGGTCACGAATAAGGCTTTCATGTACAAGTTAAAAAGGAGCAAACTGTCAGTCTTCAACAAAAAAGCACAGTAACGAAATCAACATAGAAAACCTTAAGAAAAAAACTGACTATATACATATACAGTCTCTAGGTATTAAGAGCCTTCTGGGGCTTGTAGTGAAGAAAAAAAAACATCTTTAAAAATAAGCTTTGTTTTCTAATGCTGTGCCAAGTCTTTTGTTTTGTCTGGATGACAGATTGGAAAATACGAGCTTTTCCCTTTCTTCGCAAAGCTAAATCACCCCTGTGTGGTGAGAATGAGAAAAAGGACCACCTCAAGACGAGCCTCTCAGACGCGCTTTTAAAACTTCCCTGCTTGGCTGTTAATGTGCATCCACTTATCTGCATGTACAATAGATGTGTGAACAGTAAACAGATGAGAGGCCAACTGTTCCTGGCTGTGAGTCTTATGAAAACAAGGCTTGTTAAAATGCTGCCTCCTTTCCCTCATCCATCGCTCACTCTTACAGCAAATGATCTTTGGTATTTCTGCCAGAGTGGGACGAGAATGCCAATTTCTTGCTCTCTTATAAAGCAGCTAATCCCATCAATTCATCAGCGTCCTATGGAAACAAAACCTACACAGCAGCAGCAGCAGCAGCAGCTGAGGCACCTGTAGGCGAGCGCTGACAGTTGATTATAATTGGGTTGCCTCTACTCTGTCCGAGCTTTCACATCCCATCAAGAGGAACGTCCTGGGAGACAGTTAATACCGGATCACTGCTGCTTCACTGTAAGAGCAGAGCACAGCCTCCCAATATACCACAAGACGAATGGTCTGTATGAAAATAAAACACAATATTCATGGAGGGCTTGTGCAGCCAGTTTAAGGCGCCTCTTCCAGAGGATATGTCTGTCTGAGAGACAGAGATGTGACACACACGTTCACACACGAGCAATTTAGTCCCCAATATTCATGTCTCAGGAAGTTAAGATTATTTATAAAGCCTGTTTCTGTAAGTGTCATAAAGTGCCTCCCGAATCAATAAAAGCACAGCATAAGGCCAAGAAACACACACGCAACGTCAATGAAAGGCCGGTACAAGGTCTGTACAAGGAGGCGTTCAGATGACATTTAAAAGTTTCACACTGCTGGATGGCCTCACAGCTTGGAAGAACGTTTCAGAGCCCGCAGGGCACGGCAGGAAAAAGCACCAGAACGAGCTGCCGGAGAGTCCGACGTCAGAGCCCTGCCTCTTAGCAAACAGTCACTTATTTACACATGCAGCCGTTACAGAGCAACATTAACATTCCCGTGGAGTCGAGAGTCGTCGAGTCGAGTTTCTGGCCACCTGATGAATACAAGTTCAGGATTCGCTCTCCTTTTCGCAGGTTCTTGGTCACTACCAAAAAACCAAGTTGTGAGCTGGGCAGCAAGACAATGAGCTGAAATCCATCGAAAAGATCCATAAAAGCTTTCACTTTCTATAACTGTCATTTAATACGTTGTTTTTGAAGCTGCTTTAAAGTCTACTCCTCTTAATACAAGTTGGAAAAAAACTGCAGGTGCTGTGAGAATATTTCTACATGTTCAAAGTGTAAATCTATCTGTATTATTAAAACATGATCATTTATTTTTCTTTATTTTAGTAAAGCAACCAACATTTTTCTGTGTTGTTTCAAGAAACTAATTAGATATTTCTGACTTTCAAACTATTTCAAACTGTCCTGAAGTTTTTGTCACCTGTTTTTAAAACAGTCCCATATGTTTTGTTTTTCTTGTTAAATACTGAATGCCTTCAAATTTTTAAACACCCCAAAAAGGAGAAAACTGCTCACTGGTCATGCCCACACCTAAAAAGGAAGCAAAAGGAAACAGACCCTGTATTTCAAAAGGGTCACGAGCCAAAACCTTGGACAGCTCTGCCTTAATGGACGTGGATGCTTGATACCGAGCCGAAGAATCAAACATCGAGGCTCCACGCAGGAGGGAACCAGGCACTAAGCCGGCCTCCCCACAATAAAGTTCACCTCTCATCGAGCTCAAATTAAGCCAAACATCTCATGAACCAGGACATGCACCACATGCTATCTGCACTGCTCCCCTCACATAGGGATGCTCCTGCTTTCATGTGCCAGAGGATAAAGCCCCTTCGATGCTTCAGCAGTACCATCTGCCCAGCTGCACTCCTGTCTTGTTAAATAACTCTGGGTTCAATATAAAATTGTCTAATAGACTTAGGAGAGGCTGAACTTGACAGGGGCCTAAGGAGGGTTTACCATGTCCTAATTTGGTTACAGTGCTGCAAGGAACATTAAAGCTACTGCTGGGAACGAGCAGCACATGGGAGCTAAAGGAGCCAGAGAGCTACCAGTGTACCATACTATGACTGCCATATGTAGCACACCACTGAAATCTGATTGTCCCCCGTGGTCGGCGTGAATATTTATAGATTTGACAGATTGTCATAGATTATTTCAAGTCGAATAATCTTATTTGAAGAAGGTATCCTCGTTCTGCTGCTACACGGAAGGAGGCACAAAGGAGGCGCGAGTCTAACACGCCACAGATGTCGATACTCGTTGTCGAGGGTCGCCATATTCCTCCCGAGACGGTGATCACATAACTCTGGACACGATAAACTTTTGCTTTTAATTGGCAAAGTCAAAATATTTGCAGGAATTTTTCTTATATATATCTATGAGGCTCATATGAGACATATGACACATGAGGCTCAGAGCTGGAAATCAAAGTGGGCGGTGGTAGTAACATTTCAGCCCTTAAAACTGTTGGACTGAATTAAATTGAGAAAGAAAAGAAAACACAGTTAAAAGCGTCGGCTCCTGGTGCAAAGGAGCATGACTGCAGACAGAGCTGCATAAGATTATCACTGCCATCATCAGGCCACAACAAGCATCTTTTCCATCAAAGCGATGTTTCATCACACTGAGGTCGTAAAAGCACTCTGCATAAAAATGTTCCCCGCGTTCTTCGGGGCAGCAGTGAAAACAATATACCAGTCTGGCGTCCTACAAAAATTATGCAGCGGGATTTACACGCAACAACAGATTTAGTTTATTGATATTGTGGTCAACTTGCCACCTGTTATTTGTTTCAAGTCCTGTTTTGATACTAAAAGTTGCAGATGGGCTAAAACTGCTGCAAATGTTCAGTGTGCTTCTCATGCAAATGGTCACGTTTTCATACAATCGATTTGCCTCAATTACTTCAGCCTTTAGTACTTCTCACTGTCGGCTGAGTGTAGTAAATTCATATCAGGCGCACAGCTAGGAATGCCTCAGACTTTCTCACAATCCAAAGGGACGTCTTCAAAGATCTTTTTTTGCATGTCCAAAGTCAAAAGCCCGAACACACACCCATCAAAAACAAGATGCAAAACTGAGAAAAATCGAACACGGGAGAAGCTGGAAGCTGTAAATGTCTTTCACACCTTTCACTTGAAAATTGCTATAATGACCAACAACTATCAAAACACTTGTTGATATCCTTTCTGTCTATCAGCTGAGCACCGAGCGCCCGTCTGTTTGGGCTCCACCGCAGAATCAGACGCTCTATTTTTTGTCAGAGTTGAGTGCTGAGGAAGCAGGTGGGTTACAGCAGTGAAACCCCCGGGCAGGCTCGTTACAACCCATAAAACCTGCTTTGAGCAACAGAGCACTGAATGGACCTCCAGCCTACTGGTGGCCTAAAAACTGTTACTTGGTAACAGTCAAACAAAAAAAAATGAGTCAGAGGGACTTTCCTGACATCTTTGTGTCACTAGTAGCTGTGGTGGTGAAGAGGCGCCACATTTTAAGAGACAATTTCCTGACAACTGCATGCTAAAAAGAAACAACAGACCCTGAACTCTGAAAATATGTCTTCTGCAGCAGGTCAAACCATTAACCTCTTAAACCAGAAAATAACACCGATTTGTTAGGAACACTTTGAGATCACATGAAGGTGACGGCACGAGCCTTTCACACTCACAGTATTCATTCGTCAGCCAAATCTTACTCTTGTGCATGTGCGTGAAAACAACACGACAGAAAACTCACTCCACAACAGAGAGAGAGAGAGACGAGGAGGGTTTACTTGACCTTTGGGTACAGTTAAAACAGACTTTGATCAGCGTGACACAGACGGGCTCCACAACATTTTCTTCTGACGTGCTGGTGTGAGAATAACTTTTAAAAAAAAGGGCAGAGGGAACCCTTCTTGTATTCAGCGAGCAGCTCTGGCACTTTGCTGCCTGTGTGAGCTGAGGGAGGGGGGATGGAGCTAAAACCACATAAGGATCAAGTAACAGGACACACCATGAATAGAGAAACAATCACTCTACTTACAGAATCGTGAGACTTTTATATAAAAACTATACATTCTGTGTGGAGGAGAAGTGGTGGGGGGGCTGCAAAGGAGCCTATCAACTAATGTAATTTTTTCTCACATGATTGAATTCATAATTGCTAAGGCCATTAAGCATGAGGATGTGGAGGGCTGTGGCTTTAAGGCAGTAACATCACATGTGAAAACATGGGACTGTAATCAAAAAGGACAAGAGCAGAAGATGAGAGGTGTGCTCCAGCTGTGGCTCCAGTGAAGGGGGGGGGGTTGTTATAGATTAAAGCAGGGACAGTTCATCTGTTTGGTAAAAGTTACTCTAGTCACAAAGCAGATCATCTGAGGAGCATCAAAGAAAGAAAAAAAAAGACAGGGGGGCAGACATCAGTCCGGCTCACTCCTGATCTCCTCCACACTGCTGAAGTGAGCAGCCAGCTCCTGCAGCACTGCTGTCCTGCCCAGCTGATCGTTCCTCCTCTTCTCCATGATCACGTCCTCCAGACTCTGAAACTCCAGCACGTGCGACTGTTTGTCGGACACGAGGACTTTCAGCCTGTACGGTTGCTTGCCGATCCGGATCTCTCCGCCCATCTTGAACTCCCTCTTGCCGAACCTGCACCAGGCTGCGAAGCACTCGGAGTTCCTCCAGCTCAGCTCGCGGTCCTTCAGGCCCACCTGCTCCATCGCGCTCTGCACCACCACGTCCGGGCTCAGCGCCTTCAGCCTGTAGAAGTCGTTGACGATCCTGCAGCGGCGGCCCTGCCCGGCGTCCGTCAGGAAGCTGTTCTTCACCTCCGCCCTGTGCAGGTGCACCACCTGGAAGTCCCCCACGTACACGGCCCAGTGCGGCAGCTGCCCGCTGGCCACGAACTCCACCAGGTCTCCCGCCCTGCACTTGTTGAGCAGGTTTTCGGGGGAGAACACCTCCAGGCCGGCGGACTTGGCGCTCTTCTCGTAGACGCACTCGTCCCGGTTGTAGACGGCGCACTCCACCTCGTCCCGCGGGTCGTACTGCTTCTCCTCCTGGCCCGGGTCCCTCTCGGTGCCGTCGGCCGCGCAGCCGTCCTCCAGCTCGTCGTCGTCGTTGGAGAAGATGTAGGAGACGCCGATGCGCGGCGCGTCGTCCGCGTCCGCGCCGTGCGGCTCCACCGTGGGAACTTCTGCGTAACTTAAATGTGACAGCTTGTCCACCTGGTTCCCCATGCCGCCGCTCACCTCCTCCTCTCTCCCTCCTCCTCCTCCTGCCCTCCCCTGTAACGCGATCTGATGCGGAGAGAGCCGTCACCGTCCGCCGCGCCGCCTCACAGCTCCAACTTCCTCCGCCGCTTCATCCAAATTACGCATGAGAGTATCTGTCGGGGGGGAGAGGAGGGGCTCCTCAGCTCCCCATCAACAAGTGGAGTTAAAAGAGGAGGGAGGAAAAAGTGGGCTTGGATCCTCCAGGTGAGCCTCACCTGCTCCTCCTGCGTAAACTTCCTCCGCTTCCTCGTCGTCGCGCAGGAAACGAGCGCAGTTTAAAAACAGATCCAGATCCAGGAACGAATAAAAAACACACACACACGACGATCCGTGTGAGTGTGTGTGTGTGTGTGTGAGCGGAGCTGCAGAGACCCGGCCGGCGGAGGACCGGAGGCTGGTCTGAGGCTCGACACCGCGGCTGCTTCTTTAAAGCGGAAGTGCGCGTAATATCCAGCGCCGCACCTTTAATATCCGCCTCTCATCCGAGGAGGGGGAAAGTTTAGCTCCGAAAGCGTGTTTGTGTCAAGAGGTCTGCGAAATCATGAAGAAAAAAAAAAAAGACTAAAACTAAACCTTCCTCTGATCAGATTCAAACAGACCATAATATTTCCACCATATATGCAGACAGAGAAGTTTGTCAGTCAGAATATTTGTAGTGTGATTTATTTTGTTAGATAGCTATGTTTTTATACATTTGATGAACAAAGCAAATGATTTTACCATTATTTCTAGATAATTTATTATATATATTATTATTATATTTTATATAGGTAGCCATTTTGTTTTTATTTATTTTTGTTGGTTATTCTTATTCAGTTAGTCTTTCAGTTGTGTTTACTTTAGTTTTATCTTCAATTTTTTGTTGTTTTTTATTATATTTAGTGATTAATTTATTAGTCCTTTTTATTGAATTTATTTATAATTAATTTTTGTTAGTTAGTCATGTTTATTTCATTTAGTCTATTCAATTTAGTTCTACTTTATTTCTACATTTATCTTATGTCTTAGTTTTTAATGTGATCTTATATCTCTTTTTGTTGATTTATGTCGTCAATTATTCTATATTCCTAAAATGCAGAGTAAGCAGATCTCGGTCCTGGGTTTAGTGGCTGCCTGTGGCCTTGTTACAAGTTACAGATCTGCTCGTAGGCGAGAGGACTGTGAGGGGTCCGACATCTGCGGATATTTTACTGTTTGGACCACCTGGCTGTCCTTGAATGAACTGAAGCTGCACAGTCATTTGCTCCCTCTCCATCTCCTGGTGGGACCATAATGTCTCCATTACGTTTGTAGTGGCTCGTGGCTTGCCTTTCAGTTATGGGCTATTTTCTCTCACTACTGTATCCCACAGGCAAGGGGAATGTGCTCAGTGTGTCCCAAAAATGGCACACGCTGCAGCAGACTCTGCGTGAAAAACACCTGTCCTGGAAACGGTGTGGCTGCGAGCGAGAGACTGGGAGAGACGCCGAAAGGCTGCGAGCATGTCTGTCAGGCTGTAAAGGGAAACAAAAGTCTGACTCTGTGAGGAGGGGAGAGAGAGAGAGAGACAGACAGAGACACAAACCTGAACCGAGTTTGACCCCGGCACTGAGCCGGAAACCCACAGGAGGGACCGATTATAAACTGACTGCAAAGTCATCCGGCAGAGGAGATGTGATAGAGGACGTGTCTCAACAGAAGGAACACTTTCTGTCTTATCCATCCATCTAGTTTAAACAGGCAGCATGGCCTGGTTGGCCACAGAGGACTCGGCAGATTAGCATGTGGGCCTTTGGATGGGACTCCTTAAGACTATCAGGTTAATTAAGAGACTGAGCCCTGCTAGAGCTGCACAGGATCACACTGCGTAATTTTCCAACCCGGCATAATCCACGCTGAACGTTTTCCCTGGTTAGTACGATTCAACCACGTCACAGGGTTCACATCAAATGCCTTCATGTAGGTTTAGACACTTGCAGCTGCACAACCACAGTCTGCCTTGTGTGAATGTTGGCACAGACATTCACGAAAAGTAACGACTCAGTCTATCCCCCCTCTAATAGGAGCACCAGCACGCCAAGATTTTCAATTACGGTATACAAAGAGATTCCACAACTCATCTCATCTACAAGTTGGTTCCCAGATGCCGAAGACCTCAGAATGAATTGTAATAACTTTGGATTTAAACATTATATCTGCTGGATGTGAGCAATGTTAACATGCTTTTAGCATTTAGTCCGAAGCAGCATTTGGTCTTATGCAAACAGATTTATGTTTCCGTTTAGTCTTCTTTTAGCAATGCAGACAAACTATCAATAAGTTCCCTTGGAGTTTGGGTAAGTTCAACACAAAAGCACAAATCTATGACAGCCTACACTAAGAGGTACAGGCTGTGGAGTCCTGAACCGCTGGAGAACGATGCAGCACAGTTCAAAGAAACATTATCTAAGATGCTGTGCTTCCCCTTTCGCTTGAGATGAGGTAAAGATAAAGATAGATCATCATGAAGCACACGAATGTGCTGTGCAAGAGGCCGGTGCTATTTCGCCATCATCCTCACTGACCTGAAGTTTTTGCGTCTACTGTGAATGCTTTTTTTTTTTCTTTCTTCTATTTACAGCTTGTCTCCCATTTCAGCCTGAAGCCTCGCAGCAGTCCCAGTTTGACAACGCAAACGATCGAAGTCAAAAATAACAAATCTGCAGAATGAATTCAGCAGACGTATTACACCTTTCTCGAGCATCGGTGCGAGGCCGAGGGTGACATGAACTGCTAGAGTGGTGACATGCAGCCTATTTGACCGCCTCTCGGAGCTTCTTATCCCCGGGTGGCGTGACCCAGTTTACGCCCCTGATGCCCCCCCGGTGACACACTGTAATTTGCGGTGCTGGGAAATTACTGGAGCAGGGAGGCCTGAGAGACATAGTCAATTAGGCGGGGCTCCACCTGTCCGGTGGGGGCACAGCCAGCCACAGAGCAACACCTTAATCCTCCTCCCAAAAATGTGGGGTATTTCACAGCTTTTCAAAGGCTTCACACGCACGCACCAGACATTGTTTTGCAGCTCAGCGTCCATTTAAATCGACCGGGATATAGGTGAACAAGTGTGCACTTGAGGCAGATGGACAGAGCATCCGGACCGCAGCGTCTTGCACACCATCTGTTCCACCTGGCTAGGAAAACATCTACTGCGCACGGCTTAATATCATGTAATGTGATCGGCTACCATTCAGAGTCAGTGGGGGCTGGAATCAGTGGTACAAAACCTCAAAGCTCGGATCAGGAAAAACAACACTGCAAGACACTTTCAGGGAGGAAAAAGTTATTACATATTTATTTATATTTTCATATACTTTTTACATATTTATTTGTAATAATGATAATAATAATAATATTAATAATAATAATATGTATTTGGAGCAGATGGAGCAGGGAGCATGGAGGACAGGGCACGTTGAAGGAATGTCTCTTTCTTCTTTTTTTTGTTTTGTCTTTTTTTTAACCCATTTAATTACAAGAGCATCATCATTTTCAACTCTGTCAATGATATTCACAGTCCCATTAAACAAGCTACAACAAAGATTTCCTAAAATGTAGGTTGACATATAAAACTAGCAATTTTTTTTAAACACTATTGTGGATGTAGAACTGGGGGAGGATGGGGGTATCTGGGATGGCCAAGTACTGCAACTAGGTAACAGGCAGGATTGGAGAGAGAGGGAAGGTGGGGACTCTTGTTGTGAAAGGTAGGCGTGTACAAACACACAGTAAGAGTGAGGTGTACAATACACACGCATACACAACATACACACAACAGTCATCATGCTTCAACAGGACCTCTTGTCTTTTTTTTTGTCGATTTCAGCATCACGTCATTAGAAACAACAACCACAAGTGGGTCAAAAACTGCAGAAGGCAGATTCCTTCAAAAAAAAAAAGAAAAGAAAAGTTAACAAAATGGGTTATCAGTCTAAATGCAATATAAAGTATTCTTGGAGCCACGCTGAAAATTCATGACAGACTTCACACACTTTTTGGGGCCATCGCATCTCTGAGACGCCGGGCATAGCATTAGCATTTTCATCCCATGGGTCTGTGGCAGCCTTCACAGAGAAAGCTGCCTTCTCCTCTCTAGACTACAAACCCCATTTTTCAAAACATGGTGTAAACAGAATCCCTTGGAGAGTGTGGCGGGCTGGCCAAGAGTGCACTGCACACAAGCTGGAGCGAATCCAGTGAGAGATACTGGCAGGCGACAGTAGCGACAGGCCTGGGTCAAATACACAGACCTTTCTATTCTTTACAATCAGGTGCACTTGGTTAATTACTATCAAATTCTTGTACACAGCTGATGGTTGGTGGTTTGTGACCCAATGTTGTTGCTTTTATTTGTTATATACATGTCTTCAAATTCACAGAAATCATTTGTAAAAATCTAAAATAAAAAAAAAAAATAAAAAAAAGCACAAAATTAACTAAACATAAGCAAGTCAAATCCAGAGATCTGATCAAAGACCTGGTCGTTTTTGATTGGCTGAGAGTTATAAGGCAGCAAAATAAAAGAAAGGACAGTAAAACAAAAGCAAAATCATTATACAGGAAAATAAAATGGTCTTTGGTGTTCTCTTGTGCTGAGAGAGAATGATAACGAAGGATATAAAAACAGCGGTTTCTCTGATACCCAGTCAATTTCTAAGATGTCTGAGTTTCCAAGAGGAAACACTTTCATGTGGAGAGCTCTAAAATCATGTGCGTACTGCGAAAGGGATCCAACACTTCAAAAAAAAAAAAAAAAAATTACATGACATTACTTCATTCACAGGTTTGGAAAAATCCTGCACAGTGCAAATAATAAATGCCCCCAATATTGATTACAAGTAAAGAGGAAAGTATTTTTTTATGGTACGAGTTGTGCAACAGTATCATGCATCAGATCATCACTTAACATGAGACAACACAGGGAGGCAGCGGCGTGGGAGTAGATGGGGAGGGGGAGATCTGTATTTGTAATCCAGTCCAAAGACCTGGTCCTAGAATATGCATATTGTCAAATGATTCCTGAAGAAGTCTTTTCAATACTTATTTTTGTGGGTTATATTTTTTTAGAACATCTATACAATCATCAACCACTTTACACTCCGCTCGCAGGGATCACAAAACATCCATTGATTGAAGGGAGGGAGGTTTGTCAGTGAGGAACTTGTGTTTCCAGTTAAATGCTCTTCCAGGTTATATGCTGTTTACCTGCATCACTGTTATATACTGTGATAATAGCACCACTCCAACAGATAACACTGCCTTGCTACGAATACGAGGAATCACAAGGGGGGGGCGGGGCAGCGGGGGGGAGTCAAACTAGTGTGAGCAACACTGTCAGAAGGATGATTCCTCATACAGTAGGTAAATGACAAAGTGCTGGCGGGGCTAATCTTCCCATGACTGGATACTAATGGACAGGAGGGGCGAGGCTTCTGGATGACGAGTGTCTCTTTGTGGTTGGACGTGAAGATGTGAAGGGTTGGTCCTCGAATAAGAACTGCCTCATGACCAGACGTGGAAGTCTTGGGGAGGGGGGGGGTTTATGTGGGCTGGTCCTTCTGCAGAGCCGAGATGTCCAGAGGAGGAGGGGCCCGCCCACTCCACTCCCTCAGCTGCCCGTCCTTGAAGAGGAGGTTGAGGGCGGGCAGGGGGACGCCGGACTCGGCCGGCGGCTGACTGAGAGGGTTCGACACGCCGCTGTCCAGGTCAGAGGGCTGGCTGCCGTCCTGCCAAACACAGAGCAAATGTCGCGGATCAGAACACCGGGTGGAGCGGATGATATATGGGGCAAGGATAAATCTCGCTGGGATACTTTTTTTGTGTGTGTTTTTAAAAAAAAGTTGGGAGAGGTGTCTATCAGTTTGCTTTAGAAAACACCCAGCTCCTCAAAACACAAAAGCGTGCAGCTGAAACTTTCTTTGTTAAACATACAGAAGAGTCAGGGTCAAGGGGCGCTGTTACATCAGCGAGGTCTTTGGCAGCGCACAGAAAGGACAGGCTGTTCAAATTTTGAACAAAAAAACTACATTTTTTCACGACGTCCTTCTACTTCCTATTAAATAGTTTTCCTCTAAAATAGTTGTTTCTGCTTCTTTTGTTTTTTTTTTCTCCTCTCTTTGCCTCATCACCCTCACAGAGCCTCAAATACACAATAACATTTGCAAATCTACATAATATCTCATCTTTTATCTCAACCCAACTCTCACATAACCCCGTGTTACTGCACTCAATTTCAACTATGATAATTGTCTTGCCTTTTTGTTCACTTTTTCTCTTATGTTGGTTTATTTTCTCCCTCGACTACACATACTATTCTTTATGTTCTTAAACTGACTGTGGATCATCTCATGATAACAAAATCTTTATGCGTTTGACAAATGTATTTAGATGTCTACGAAATAATGATTGACTGACTGAACAGCATGCTGTATTATTTAACAAATACTGATTCAAAACAAAAGGTTTAATGAAAAAGCTGCCAGCAGAAGTCAGATTGTTTTAAGCCTGTTACATGAAAATCATGACTGGACTATCTCATATTCATTCTTTCATGCTGTTATTCCAAATTAAAAAGATCCAATTATATTGTCTTCTCATGTGAAGCGAGCTTTTCTCAGAATTGCAGCTTAAATATCTCATTATCTTGAGACCACAAGTTCATGGTTTTCGCTTACGTTGCACTTCACAGTGACTAAAAAGCACCTCCGTCCTAAAAGCACAGCCTCTTGTGGCTCGTCGCTTGACTGGAAATTTGAATGGACAATGACGTTGGAGAGCAGAATAGGGCTTCAAGAGTGCTCAAAGTCTGTGCAACAGATGTTGTTATATGCAAACCAGATTAAAACAACAGCCTTTTTAAATACCTTTATAAATTATTATTTTCCCCAGTCTTCCTCTTGATGCATTCTAACAAACTAAATCTGACCGCTGGACATTGTCTGCGAGTATTGACAAGCTAAAGAGATGGCAGTGTTTTTACCTGGAATGACTGAACGAAACTCAACACCTTCAGCGATAGCTTTCGGCTTGAGTGAAGAAGCTCTTGAAGGCTGGAAAAAAAAATAAATAAATAAATAAACAAAGTCTCTCAAAGCAACAACACACATCAACATATTGGTTTTAAACAAAAGTGAAATTCGTGAGGATGTTGGGTGGACTTTTTTGGGTTTTTTTTAAATGTCTTTTTTTTTTTTTACCTTTCATTGCTGCACAGTTTGTGAGAGGCGATTTTTCGACACACTTTGCGGTTGAGCTCGGAGCTGAAGAGAGGCATGCCAAAGCAAAGTTCAAGAGGAACCCACTCATCTTCAGAAGAAAGGGCTGAAAAGAAGGGATTGGCATGAGATGAATATAACAAATTACAACAATAGACACATCATTTACACATCCTGATTTTGAGTCTGACATGGAACCTCAACTCTCAAACATCTGATTAAGTGAAGTTTCTTGAAGACATTCTAATGAATATGTGAACAAATGTCTGCATTAACCAAAAAAGTAGACCCACTGTCTGTCTTTGCTTTGCCGTCTCCGTTGTTTTCTTCTGTCACAAGCTCAAAGGACTCGGTGCTGCCATTGGTGTCTAGGCCTCCACCAAGATGGGTGTCGCCTTGAGGGAAATCAACAAATCTCCATCAGCATCAAGACACAGAAAGGCTTCACACACAGCTAGAATACATTGTAAATGCCCTTCCAATTAAGTAGCTTCATTAAACTTATGGAATAATTTGTGCTGAATAAACATCAGAGGTTTGTCAATTAAAATAAAGTTGGCACTGTTATGTGTATAAATATTTATGTTAAACAAAATGTAGAATCAAATACGTCAGCGAGATTTAATCAGTAAATCTCAAGGTAAAGGCAAACAGTGTTCGATCCACGGCCATTAGCAAAGGCTACACACTAAAGGGACACAATTATGCAGACAAACAGTATAATCAAACTGGACTGTGAGCAATCTTTATCTAATTTGCACCATCAGTGCCAACGGCCATCAGAGGCAAGGACATTGTTCCTAATCCAACTATATGTCTCATCAAGAAAAACGCAGAGTGTTTGTGTGTGCGTTTTAGAGCTCTTACCTCTGCACTCGGCACTGTCACTGGCCCTGCGACGGTGCCTGTTGTTGGAGTTGAGCATGGTGATGTAGCCACACTGGTGCTCCAGGTCCACCTGCTCCTTCAGCTTCTGCAGCGCCTTGTGCGTGCACATGTTGGAGTAGGAGAACTCTGCGCGGGGAGCGGAGAGAGACGACACAAACAACGAGTGAACAGGACTCCATAGATACTTCTATTAATATCCCCGCAGCGTGGCAGAGGATGTGATTTACTGGAAGCAAATGTATTAAGGGGGATGAGACTTCAGTGTTAGTGTTAAGCCTCACGCACAAATTCACAAAGAAAAGGATTTGATAGGATTCGAATCCTTTTTATGATGTTTGACGAGTTAAAACCCTCAAAGCCAAAAACCGGATATTTGAGTCACCGAAGAAAGGAGCTTGACTGAGGTAATGTTAATCACCTACGCACAACACGGCAATGACAATGCACTAATGTTGTCTCCCTTTTACTTTAGCATCACCTCTCATTTTGTTCCTGTTACGTAAACCACCTTTAAAAATTGGTGGTAAAAAAGCTTACTTTAATTGAGTGAATTATTCTTCTCCCTGTCAGCTTATCATGACTCATGTATTTGAAGTTATGAAGTGATTTCATGGTTTGATCTTTACAGAACAACCCACCTGCTTTCAGGTCTTCCTCATCAAAGGGGAACGGGATGTGAACTGTTTCCCCATGACCATGCATACCATGACCCTGAGGGTTACATACACACACACAAAAATACACACAAGCGCCCACACACACAGAGTACAGTTTATATATCCACACAGTGGTACTTGGTGTTAAATATGTTATTATTGAAAACAAAGAGAGAGTAGATGTGTGTGTGTTTACCTGGATTAGTACAGCAGAGTGTGTGAGGGCATCGTTCAGCATGGTGAGGACGTTGGACGTGGGCACTACTCCAGGGTCATGACCCCAGGAGGTGATCAACAACCTGTCGTAGACCTGAGCGGAGAAAAAATGGTTCATAAAGGATACTTCCACCGTTGCTGAAAGCATCACAGTGTGGTGAGATGCTGCACAGCATCATGGGAGCAGAGCTCATCACCCACCATAGTTGGTAATGATAAATAATGTGGGTGCTTTTCACATTACATGGAGCAGATCACAAGGCACCAAGAAAAATACACCAATGAGCAGCAAAAGAAAGGAAAAGCAACACACACACACACACATACACTTTGGACAGAGGTGCTGAAAGTACTGTTTCTGTCAAAAGGTAATAACATTTATTTTTCTACATGTAATAATTAAACTCACTAGTACTATTTGTATTAGTAGCAGATAAATCTAGAAAGTAAAACACAAAGTTGAAGGACAGGAAAAATCACTCTTCTGATAATTCAACCTCCCACTACAGCAAACATTAACTCATAAAAACGATTAAACCTGCTCCCTGCTGGTGATTATACATATACATACTCTGTAACTGAGTCAGAGCCTTTCCATTAATTTCTTCTTTTCTGTTTGGTTTATCATTTTCAGTTTTGAAAGTGGTAGTGGAGTAAAAAGTCTCATTACTAGTAAAGAAGAAAAAAAAAGAATAAAATGAGAAATAGACAACAAGTAGAAAAATACATGCGGCTATGTTCTTGTGAAGTGACCCATTTGCATGATATTACCCGTCCTCCCTTGAGTATTCACTGCATCAAATTCTCTTTTGTCCCCTATCTCACATTCCCAGGATAGTTGGAAAATTCCAAGACCACTGGGAAGCCTTGGAGGGGGGAAATGCAGGTGCACTGTGGTATGACTGTGATGCACCAGGTGCTTTGTTCAGAAATGAAGGTTGGCAGGGACGAAAGAAAACTAGTCTTGAATTTGACCTTCAGAGCTCTAATTAGCTTTTCCTCCGACTGATGCGGCAAGGTCAAACATTTACAAAGGGAGGTGTCAAAGAGAGATGAAAAAGTGACCAATCACGTCTTTGATCGGGCTTTTTCATATCACGTGCTGGCCTTTTCTTTTCTGACTTCAAAGAGATTTCTATTGCTTATAAACTATCGGCATATATTGATTCTCTAAACTGTGTAGCTACGCTTGATTATTAATTAGGGATTAAAACAAAACAAAAAAACATAAAAAAGTGCTGACTGAATACTTTTTTTCATATAACTCCCATAAAGGGTCCAGTGGACACCCTCGCATTACCTCTTGATGCTCACAAAACAAATGGATTGGCTTGAACTTACACTGAGTGATAACTGAGTAAATCAGATAACAAATGCCACTTAACATTTGATATCCATCTGGCATTGATGCGGAGAAACTTGTAGGTTTTTAACACAAATTACTGCCTCACGCATGGGAACAGGACTTTGACAAGGCAACTCCAAAGACACTTTTGATGGAATAAAATGATAAATAATGTGATGTGTGGCAGCCTACATCCAGACAGATTGTATGCCAATAGAAATCAGCTACTTATCGCTCAGTAGCATGACACCCCTCGGCCCTTCAGATCCTCTCTGAGATCCAAATGACGGAAATCGGAAAACTTTAATCTCCGAGTTTGGGCTAACCTGGAATATGTCCGGCAGTTTGCGGAGCCTGGAGCCTTTGGAGAGCAGCAGAGATGGCGGGCCTTGGCCTGTCACATGGTACAGGTACAGCTTGAACCAGATGGAGCTCACCTCAGGGATGGCCGGGCCAATGTGCTGCAGGGAGAAACACACAAATGTAAGAAGTCGTACACATCCTCAGACAACTGTTTCCCATTCATTCCGTACACAAACACACACTTGAAATTAACAAAACAGCGACAAAAGGAGAGTAACTGCATCTGTGCTGTTCACAGCGGCAGAAATTGAAGCTGCTATTAGAGATGTGAGCAGAAAACAAAGAAAAGAATTCACTGAATTCCACTTCGCTGAGTCTCAGCAGTGTGAGAATAAACAGCAGCGTGAATGGCACAACAAGAGTTTAACTTCTTTTCCTCTGTCTCTCTGAGCTCAGCTAGAAACCTGGAGTGTGGCCAGGCAGAAGAATTACTCATGAGCCTCGCCTTCCTTCCTCTCTCCCTCTCTTTGTGTTGTTGGGGGCAACTGCAGGCTGAGTGCCCACCGAACACACACACACACACACAGTCACAAATCACTCAGGGCACACCAGTGTGTACACACAGCAAGAGAGAAAACAGAGGCGAACAGAGCACACATGCATGAACTGTCGATTAAAACACGAACACACGACTCCAACACGGACAACACTTTGTTCCAGCGTCCCAGCGCACCACAGATTTTTGCCCTCTGCTCTGCCTCCCCCTCCAGGCGTCGTACCTGAGGCGTGCAGCTGCTGATGGGCCTGATCTCGTTGCTGAGCGGCGCCATAGACACCAGCAGCTTGTAGTTCTTGTTGAGGACGCGGCTGCAGGTGGCCTGGTCCAAACCCAGCAGGCTCTCGCAGCGCAACATGTCCAAGGGGAAACCTAGATGGGGAGAAACCAGAGGGAAGTCACAGCTTTGGTACAAAACAGGCTGGAAACCAAACACCAGTGATTACGTGAGTGCACGTAGTTTGCCATGTCACTGCATTAGAAGTAACAGCATGAATAAAGTATTTCTTGCAGCAAGGGTCCAACATTTTGGCTTGCTGTTTCCAGCCTTTAAGCTACACTAAGCTTACCGACTACTGTAAAAAGCAGACAAATACGAGAGTGGTATTGATCTTCTCATTTAACTCTAAGCAAGAAAGTGAATAAGCCCTTTAAATGAAAAGAAGCAAAGGAAGAAGGGCAAATAAAGGCACTTGAAATTCATCAGCTACGTGTGGCCGCATCAGACAGTAACTTTGTTGAAGAGCAGTGGATCACATCGAGAAAGCACAGTAAAGATTCTTTTGCTTTCTTTTTTAATAGCTGAGGTGTTAAAAAGAGAGCTCTCTCCGGGGTGATTTGTAAAGAACGTCCTCTCAAAGGACACAAGCATCAACTTGGCTTTCTCAGATTTGTATCTTGTAGGCAAGAGGTGATGATTAAATCCAAGAGTGATATAGTGAGCCGGCCGTGTCACTGCAAAGTCTAAATGAGGTTTGGATGTTCATTTCTGTAATGTAAAAATAATTTACTGGCATAATTTACTTCGCAGTTTGCCATTAACTCTATCAGCATGTATGCAGGACATTGTCAATCACATATTTTCATTACTATGTGGTGCTGCACTTGAGAATCGTGGCAAAGAAGAGCGTACTATGTTGAGAGATTAGTTGGCCCGCTTCCTAAATGAGCAATCATCAGGTCATCAGTAGACTCTTGTATCACTGTGGGTTTAGTTTGGCTTCAGCCAGCAGGCTCTCAGCGCACTCACTCCTCAGCAGACGCCGGGAGCAGCAGCTCAGAAGGACTGAGAGATAAGACAATCAGAAGTGAGGCATACAGCCAAACCAAACAAACAGCATCTGGTGGCACAATGGTAGCTACATGGAAACTCAGAGATTTGCTTTGTCGTCATTGGAGGGCTCACTCGGCTGCTCCCTCTAGAGACGTGAGTAGAACAATACAGCTTTACTCTGACAGTGTACCCGCGGATCCAGAAATATGTGACCACTTTCAAGAGACAGTGTTCAGACAAAGGGCAGGAGGGAAACAGACAGTTTGCCAAAAGCAGCTCAAATACAAGATCCACTTCCTCTTAGCTGCTTCAATAAGAGTTTCCAGCCTCATTCAGAACTTTCACATAAAAATAACTTGTAAATGCTCCACTAGTCATCGATTTTATACACCACAGAACTAGTTCAAGTAGTTTACTGGGTGTAATTCATGATAGCTGTTTGCTGCAATTGTGGTAAGCATTGGTTTTGATATCTTTTCAAGTTTTTGTCAAGATTGAAAGAAAGTATTAAAGAGCTGCATATTTGCTGAAAATCAGCCTCACTGACGCACCAAAGAAATCAGATTTTTGATCCTATTGAATTTTTTTAAAATCTGAATTTGACATGATTTCTAATACTTATATAAATACATTTCTGTCTTTCAGTGAAAATAATGAGCCTTTTGTGTTTTCAAACAGCCATACATGAACACGCACATCTTCCACCAGGTTCACCATGTGCCATCACCTCCACTTCCACCTTAAATTTCAGTTTTGAAAGTGATTTTGGAACAACCATTACAAGCGTTGGTGGCATTTTTTTTCAACAGATGATGTCAACTGTTGGAAACCACAAAAAACATAGATGAAACACAGAGGAAACTGTGCAGACAGGAAACAAAAACACAAGTTTCTATTCTATTATTGTAATATTGAGGCAGGAGAGGAACTTAAAACTACTGTGGAAGTTCATGATACAAATATAATCAACTGTAAAATGCATAATCTGGTTTAATTAGACAAAATGTGGGTGCAAAACAAATATAAGAGTTTTGCTTTCTATTACAAGTGACAAAGTTGAATGGTGAGAAAAAAAACTATGTTGCTATGTTTTGGTATCTTTTACAGGCTCACTGCTTCTGTCCACTGCACTCTGTGAGTTTGGTAAAGCTGTAAATGTATTCTCAGAATCGAATGTCCCGGGTTAGTAACTCATGAGTGAAACACTAAAACACAATCAACGCCTCTTTCCAACCGTAGTGAGGCAGACCACAAGCTACCACCTAATTTCCAACAAAATGAGATGTCCTCCGAGCAGCACTAATAACATTGGCCTCTCTACGTACAACTGGCTGTGAGAGTGTGTGGGCACCATCTAAAAAGTGCATATTTTACTTTCTTCTCTACTAGAGTGTACAGTCACCAACACTTCACACATAAGCAGTCACTTGTTTCTTACAGTATAACACTTAGTTTGGAAAACAAAAGACTTTTGTTTAATCACAATAAAATGGAAAAAGGGGATGACAATATAAGTTGTTACTGTATAATTACCTATATTTGGGATATCAGGTCCCTGGTCCTGAGTGAGTTCTTTGTTGTAGCGCAGGAAGAGGATGGTGTTTTTCAGGGTCAGAGCGTGGTCAAAGTAACGCTGGGCCTCGCCCTCTGCTGTGCTCTCCACCTGGAGACGCAGAATCAAGGGAAGAAATTCAAGTAGAGTATTTGCATGAATGTGTTGTACCTTTGAGCATGTACACATCAAGATGTAAATCATCCTCTGTTAATTCATGAATAAAGCTTTACTGAACACACAAGCAAATCTATTTTCTGGTTTCCACTGCTGATCTCACCTTCTCCAACTCGGCCAGGAAGCTGTCCAGAGTCTCATCGGACAGCTTACCCACCTCAAACATGGTCACTGCGTGACTCTTCAAGTTCTGGTAGAAGGACAAACACAAAAGAGGGATCAATATGTACAATCATTGTCCAATTATGAGTATGACAAAAATGATTCTGTCGCTAGTGAAGCTTTTTATATTCTGAATCTGTACATTGACATCCAGTCACTAACCGGAGACAGGTTTCCCATCATGAGAAAAGCTGTAAGGGTGGAGTCAAAGAGGAAGGCGATCCTCTTTGTGGGTGCGGCCGGGATGCTCAGGCTGCTTACACTGGCTGTGTCTGCTACCAAGAAATGTGAAAAAAAAAAGACATTTAACAAGAGCAATAACTCAGAACTGCATAACAACATAATTCCTTTCCATTTCAATTGAGGACATGAGCTTGTGATATTCTGAAAATTAAATATGTTTACAAGGACCAACCTGAACCACATCTTTTTCTCAAATAGTTTTTATTTTAATTAATTATCAACAAGTAAATGTGGTTAATGAACAGCCACGCTGATAATATCCAATTTGTTGGTCGGAGTGACTCGACAGCATCTGCTTAACACACGTAACTAAGATAAAATTAGACTAAAAATGAGAGCGTTTTAGATAAACACCTATTAATGTGAGAGTGTCTTTCAGAGGCATGGCTGAGCCTTCTAAGGGATTAATTAGCAGCACTGCTTCAAAAATTCTGAAGTTCAGAAAGTGCTTTGTGTGCATACATCAGGATGTGTGTCTATTTGCATACACCGCAGTGTTTGTGTATGCGTGTGTGTGTATGTGTGGCCAGACAGACCTTGGTCTTCCAGACTGGTGGTGTCGGTGTCGGTGGCTGAGGAGCCCCCCTCCATGACCGGACTGCCCTGCTCCCAGGACAGCAGCATCTTCTGGGGGTCCATGGTGCTCCTAACAGAGGGCGGAGCCACAGAGTCAACACAATCAAACAGTGTAGTGGTTTGCTCCATACATGAAATCTTTCAACATATAGAGAGATTAATCTGCCCTGTTGGACAGCGTAAAGGACGTATGAGGTGGATACAGGTGGACAAAGGGTGCCAGAGACCCCAATTATAACTCTACTCCTACATGAGAATGAGAGTCCTGACAAACCAGTGTGGAAAATGTTAAATCATTCAAAAAATAAAAAACAAGCACATTTTCCTTCATTGCTTTATCCATTTTAATATTGTAAACTATGTTTTGGAAACAAGATTTGCTCCTTCAAATGGCACCACTGTTGCTACAGACAGTCTTCCTATAAGAGGTATAAGAGGACAGACAGTTGATATTGGACGCCTGTTCACAAAGCACATACTTAAGCCTGTTGACAGACGGGGCGTTTTTCCAGGTGGGGTGGAGCTGGTCTGAGCTGAACACCTGACCTTTCTTTACAGCGAAGCCGAGGCGACAGTACATGGAAACTGCATTCTGATAAGACAGAACAGAAGCACGGTCACAAGACGTTTGAACCACAGAAATAATTTATGACATCATCAGTCTAATTCTCCATATCTGTTATACCTTATTAACCTGTGACCTGTCCCCCCTAGACTTTCAGTGTTGAGCTGAATTATACTTTAGAAATAGATAATACAAAAGAGCAATGATAAAAAGAAAATCGACTGCAGCACTTACTCATAGTAAAATGTCAACACCAAAAAAATTGGTAATTTTTTTTTTTTTTTTTTTTTTTTTTTTTACAATTTCTCCCTCTATGATTTCTGGTGTAACACGACTCAAAGGGGTAAATTGGACTCTTCAGTTCAAAAGAAGTTGATGCAAACCCTTATGCTTAGTGCTGACGTTTTTATTAGTGTTTTCCTCCTATAGAGCTCCATATTAGCTTCTAACACATCTAAAGTCTAATGAAGAAAATCCATTAACAAGACAAAACAGATGTTTACAGCTAACTGCTGTTTTGATTTTTCTCAGTCATCCGCCTGCTTTTAAGACTTAAAACCCTATTTATTTAAAAAAAAAACTATTTATACAACATAAAGGATGGATGAATAAGACGAATTCTATGGACAATGTGAACTTGTGAGGGTCTAAACCAACCTAAAAACTACCTGTATAATCTTTTGCTCTCTTAATACAGAATGGGATCAACAACAAAAAGTCTTTTTTCAACGTGTAGTCACTCAAACTGACATTTCATTATTTCCTTAATATTTACAGGCGTCAGCTTGCTTTGCTGCTAAATCTTTTATTCTGAAGAGGGCATCTCAGTCAAGTAAGTCAAGTATGGTGGCTTTGATTGCTTTCTACGCCTTTATGCCCCGGTGGTTCAAGCTGAGGTCAACTCTCAGTCACCTTCTTATCATATAAAAAGAAGCACAGCGTGGACATTTTTAAGGCCATGTGGTGATGATTACACAGGAGAAAACTGAGCTCAAGTCACAATGGGAAAAGTTCTGCACAAAGGAGACCTCTCAGACATCTCAATCATCTCTGTAGTTGCAGGGTTTCACCCGGAGAATCACCGCGACTGCTGCCTTCAACCACTTCTCTTAAGTGCTGCTTTTCAGCGGCAGGACCGAGACGAGACAGAGGGACACGGGGGAATTCAGCTCTTCACACTGGAGGTCATAACGCTGAGAGAGGAGTTTGGCTCCGTGTCTGATGGAGAGTGAATAGGAAACTGGGGAAAACTGGGTCAAACTCGAGCACCAATTCAACTGGAATGGTGCTGCTCAGCCCTCCGGTAGAGTCAAGGGACACGATGGATCTAATCTGAAACAACACGCGTGTGTGTGTGTGTGTGATGTGTCAGAGTCTACCTCTCAGGTCTACGTCTTTATGAGTATGTATCCAGAAAGAAACTGCCACACAGTGTAGAAATATCTACTTGCTAGTCCATGTAATATCTCTGCTTCTCTCGCTCATTTGTATAACACTATTCGAAATGACTTACAACAACAAAACAACAACAACACCAATGTACAACTGTGATGAAATGATATACTATGTATGTAACAAATTGCCAGCACCCAATTTAATAACAGCACATTTTAAGATTTCTGATAAAACAAGGACTATTACAGAAAAAATGGTTTTAATCATTTACTGTTACTGCTACACTATTGGGCCTTCAAGTAAACAGAGAGGGAAAAAATATTTCTCAAAATCTCTTTGACACCACAATGGACCTAGAAAAAAACATTACCCCCCTGTTTTGTCAGTGTCAGTTTTGAAAGTCGTATTCCCCTAATGTACCATTTTGTTCCTGCCTCCTGTGAGATACCGTACTTTAGTCTATACCTTACAATATGATATTCACATTCTGCAGGGAGTGTGTACCCACCTTCACCAAGTCCAAGTCAATCTCCAACACATTTGCCAGCTGAGAGGTGCAGAAGGAGAGAAAAAAAAGGGGCTTGGTTGAAAAGTTGGTCGATAAACACGAACACAGTCACATGAGCACAGCAGGTGAGGGCAATAAAACACACTTCTGAAGCCTACCTCTGCTACGTTTGTCTGCTCATCAATGGACACAAAGATTTTGTAGAGTAGTGTTTCAAAGTAATCGCCCTGGACGCGGTTCATGACAAAGCCTTCCAGCGGGGGCACTGAGAGACACAAACAGAGACAAACAACTGTGCAAACTTTTCTGCGGATATCTCTCTTTGTATCTTGCTTTCACTGCCTCCTTTAAAACCCTGCCTGTATCTGTAATTATATTATTACACATGGTTTTAGGTCAGTCCATTACCCACAATGTTGGCTTATGTTCCCGCAGTACACACAGTGTTTAGTCAAGGTAATCACTCAGGAGAGCATAAAAGCAGGATGTTTAAACACACGCAAACACACAGATGTACCTGAGATGCAGCTGTCATCAGATATGGGAACATCCAAGTAGATGAAGCCTCGGTTATACAAGCCTGGAGTAGAAAAAAACACACAGAATAAAAATAGTGTTAGAATAAATTAGATAATTTGAATTATATCTATTAATGTTGCTGCAAAAACGACTAAAAAGTACAAAAAAATAGTTAGCTTCTGTGCAAAAAACAGAAAATTGTACATGTGAGAGCAAATTCAAGCCAATTAAGTCTTCTTCAAACAGGTACTTTTAACTGTTCAAATTGCCCTGCGTCTCCTGTACTTAATTGTATTTGCTCCCACTCGGTCAGCAGCACTCCTGTGGCGGAGGTCCATCGCTGTCAAACTGTTCTCTAATTAACGTTTAAACTGCACAGACACAACCTCAGTCCCTGTGCTTCATCTTTGACATTCACACCAGCGTGCTGATGAAAGACCTCAAGCCGTCACACCAGTATCAGACGTGCTCACCCATCAGCTAAAAGCCTCTTGCTGCTTGAATTTCAAAGACGCAAACATTCATCAATTAATGCCAACATTATTTTATACATTTCATTTCAAATCCCCTGAGGCCTTATATTAGATGCAGCAGCAGTAGGCGGATATAAAAAGCTGAAAGTTTCAAACACATTTTTCTGTCCCAAACTGCTATTTTGCTTTTTAATGATCCTGTCTGCATCAACATAATGTTTAAACTGCACTTATATTCAATAATGCTTGATCTCAAGGCTATAAGAGAAGGGCCTTTTGGAGACCCCTTGTGTCTGTAATTGCTGCTGAGACAGGATGTAAGGGTGGGAAAAAAGCGAGAGGAAACCTGGACCACAACGTAGTATGGGGGAAAAAAAGGAAGGCATTGAAGCAAACCACTCAGAAGAGTTTTGCGCAAAAGTTGAAACAATGTCCAGCGTTTTTTTTAAACACCTGATATGCAATACTGGCACAAGTTATCATCTTCTCGTTTTAAAGCATTTTGGTTGCATTTATAAAGCTTTCATCCTAACCACGTCAACAGATCTGGGGCTGATTATTGGACAAACCACTCTTTGTCCTGAGCCACAGCTGGTATTTTATTCAGTAGTGTGTTAGAAATCTTTACCTCTCAAATATACCTGTGACTATAATAACTATACATTTCATAGGACTTATATTTTATTTTAGCAATATGAGGGGGAACTTAAAACTGTAAAACAAAAATCCACATCTAAAAACAAGACAAATATTATATTATGTAGAATTTTGGCACTTCTTGTTTCACAGGTACACGATACTTAAAGAATTTAAGTCTTGTTATCAGGATAATTAGAAGAAGACGTTATTTACGATCATAACAGCACTCTGATGTTTACAGATACAGTTCATTTTAATGAGAACATGAGATGTAACTGTAACTCACTTAAGACCACGTTGTACTCCATCGATCCCGCCAGCTGAGGACCAGAATCTATCATCTTATCAATGGCTTTCTTCTCTGCTGGGGAACAGATCTGTAATCACACACATAACAGACACATATTATTAGCACACATGCGGGTTTGTTTTCATGAATGTAAAGTATGTTCCTCTCCAGTGAACCACAGTGGCAGTGGAGTCTCTGGGTGGATGAATACATTTGCATATTATAACCCCGTGAATTCCTCGACTGTGTTTTTTTTTTCCTGTGGCAGGTAGAAGAAGTGTTGGGAACTTGGCAGGTGTTTATTTTTAGTCAGGTGAGATCTCCTCATGCAGTGCAGCAGCTCACAGGATGAATGACTGAGGTTTGGTGTGTGAATTTTAATGAAAGCTTATAGGTAAAGAAAAAAAACACCATCTCACTTTGTTAGTGTAGATCAATAAAATGAGCAGTATACATGAAAGGGAAAGACGACTTAAGAAATAAAATGTCTATACTTCAATAAATGCAAAGAAATATTTAAAAAAATCTCCCCCCCAAAGATGTCAGGTTGTCTTTTGTCATATTAGTACGACACCCCCGCCCCTGCAAACCATTACAAGAAATATTAACACATGCCTATCATCAAATTAAATGTGCAAAAGAAAAACATTTCCTCACCCTGATATCATCTTCAGTGATATATCCTGTTTGTGCCACCCACCACGGCTCCACAGAGATTTCCACAGGTTTGGACGGCAGCAGGTCCCTCGCAGACTTCCTGCGGAAGAATTTCTGACAAAGTGGACAGACAGGGAGGTGGGCGGGATGAGATCGATTGACTAACATTTCAGAAAGATTACTGTCAATTTGACAACAATGGTGCAAAAATGTGCCAAATTTTTGGTTATTGGTGTTTTAACTTGCTTGTGCTATATTTAATAGCTATTATCGTTACATTCACAAGAATGTGTCAGTTACTAAGTATTGCTATGCAGTTTATTATTAGCCCGCATATCAGGGAAGGCACAGCTGGAGCAAACATTCAATATTCCCACTAAATGTGTTCGATGAGTTCTTTTAGAAACATGTCTCACTTTGGAAGACCTGCACTGGTTCATAAGGTCGATGTACTGGTTTCTCCCGATGCCAAGCAGCCGCAGACCTGTGGGACGATGAGAAAATCAGTGAGTCAGTGAAAGTCAGTCACGCCTCCGTCACCGTTCGTGAGCTTGTAATCACAGCACATTAACACAACATCAAATAAATCTGCTGCTGCAAAAATGTCTTTGTGGCATTTTTCAATTACAGCCTCTAAGCTTCACCAAAAAAAAAGAAAAAAATGACAGAGGCAATTACAGCAAAAAGCAAACTTTAAGAAGTCGTTTTTCTGCATGTTTCAACTATATACTGGAGAGCTGCTTCAGAGGAAGAGGGAGCTTCACAAGTGGTTACAGTGACTCATCCGAGCTCTGCTGATATCCACACACCTTTCCCAGACTGACACGCACGCACACATGCACGCAGACTAAAGCACAACTAATCCATCTACCAACAGGCACAGGAGGTTTTAAGAGTGAGAGCGTGTGTATGCATCTTTATCTGTAATTAAATTAACACATGTATATTCTGTGTCCGAGAAAATACTATTCCATATACCAAAAGTTCTTCGGCCAGTATGGTGGGAAGGTCCAAATCCTACCGTGCCACCTCCTCTGGCCTGTGAACGCACAAGCCTGGAAGAGGCCAAGCAAAATGTGCCGGGATGGCTGCCAGTGCAAACAGGGATCGGTAAAGGGATGTTCGCATTTCAGCCTTGTAACGCAGCAGAATCCTGCACACGCATCAAGCTGCTTCGCCGCGACGCAGACATAACACACAAACATCCGCCTACGCAAAACTCTCGCTGCCTCTCCGTCCACCCACTTCTGCATGACACACTTCCAAAGCTCCTCCAGGGAGATTAGAGGAGAGAGGCCCCTGCGAGCGCGGCAGCCCGCCGGCAGCCTTCTGTCTCCGCAGCATGAAGGTCCTGTACTGCCAGGACTCAAGTTACTCACAGGCCACAGCCAAAGCCCGCTTCACTTGACAGCAGAAAGTCAGACGATGCTAAAACTGGCCATACACCTGACTTTCAGCACTGACGCAACCTTAATCTCATTCTGCAAAATTTCTGAGGCTCCTCAGTGATGCAGATCTAAAAAGGGGAAAATTTTGTTTTCTGGGACGCAGTTTTGATTCACCATGAAATTAGATTTCTATCAGTCAATCCAAAAACCAGTTGGCCAGCAGTTTGGTTTGGTTCTTGAAATACAGAAAAATCATTTCTCTCTCAAACAAATAAATGTGTTTGTTATTTGAGAGAAGCAGTAGTGGGCTTTCCAAGAAAAAATGTACCTCAGGTATTTAAAAACCACAACACTGAAGCAAATCAAAAACAATTGGAGAGGACAGACGCATCTGTCAAGTCAACTGCGTAAACAACAGACATATGCTACAGCTCCCAAAAGGCTGGCATCCAGGAAGCAATCATCACATTTATCAACACACAAAAACATAACACAACTTGCTGTTTCCTAAAAGTGATTTTTTCACAATAATTGTTTAAGATTTTCAGTTTATCTAATAGTTTTAGCTCTGGTTCCCTTCTAGTAATGAAGAGCGCTAATGCTGCACTATGATTAAAACAAAGTCAGAAATCCTTTGAAGATCCAGAGTATAACTTTAAAGTGACCTCTTGACCCCAAATAAAATCCCTCAGCTTCCTGAAAATATTGAATCTTTTTTCTGTGACTGTTTTGCCACCTCATGCACCGACAGCCCTTAAAAAAACGAGAACTACAGGGGAAAAAAAGGCAACAGACACAAAAAGAGCAGGAGTGGGAAGTGCACAGAACTCCAGTAAAGTCATTTCAACAGTGTGGGAGGGAGGGAGGGAAACTGAGGGAAAAAAAACTCACAGTCAGCAGCAGTGAAGTTGGGCAAGGAGTCGTAACTCTTCTCACTGTTCATAATATCCTGGTGCAGAAAAAAGAAAGGAGAAAGGAGACAGGGAAAAGAAGAATTAAACTAGTTTTTCCTCTCCCCCTTTCTATGTCCCCCTGCCTCTGATTAATAACAGGATTAGCAGATCTGGGCGGCCGTGCTAATTTCTACTCCCCATTTTCATTAAGTGCTTAAGACGGATTATCAGAATATGACATAGCCTTCGGCAATTTAGTGGCCACAATTAAAGCTTAGTCAAGTTTAGTTTAGAGAGCACAGGAAAAAAGGTGAAGCCTATATAAGTGTGAGCTGAAAACTAAATGGTCCGTCTTTATTCGTGTTTGTGAGTGAAGCTGTAAGAAAGAACAGCGGGCATATTAGTCATAACTGGTCTGATGAAATGGGAAGTAAGCTGAAAGTGGAACAATCAAACGTGGCAGCTGCCATCTGCACAAACACTCGCGAAATAATGAAAACCCATCTGAGTGGCATCGTGTAAAGAAATTACACAGTTAATATATCAGAAAACAAGAAGCTAAATTACAGGTGCATTAAGAAATCTGTACTATTATATGTGGGCAGGATTAGTTTACAAAAAGACTCTCCCCCAGTCGGGTGAACACACAGGCTTGGTTTTGGTAATCTAACTGAGAGCGTCCGGAGTCAGAAGGACTGAGCTGGTCAAAGTCTCTGTGGTTGTCTGTGAGCCCGGCTGTGCCAGCCTCAAACAACAGACTGAGCTTTATCAGCGAGAGCGAGCCGCCACGCAGACCGAGCCCAAACTGACTGCAAAGCAAACAGCGAGGATTTTCTCCGGGGTGTGTTTGTCCTGGGATCAGTCCTCTGTTTCTCCCTGAGCTGGTGCACGAGGCTTCACCAGACACTGACTGACACCTAGTGCCTGACTGATGCCAAGTCTGTCGACGGAGAAAATGCATCGCACCATATGGTCTAAAACGGCAGAGTGTTTTAAAGACGAATTTAGATCCGCGCTGGTGGACGAGCATCAACACCAGGACAGCACAAACTAAGAGAAAGAAGTATTCTTTATCTCTTATTGTTTTCTATTTGTTTTCTTTTTCTTTTATGTGTCTTTCTTATCTGTTTTCAAATGTAGCACTTAAAACTGCTCAGAGTATTTGATTAAATAAATGTATTAGCATGATTCTAGCAATTCTGGGGTTGTATCCACATAGCTAAAAATCTCTTTGGATTAGAGTGTCAACTAAAAATAATGCAATGAATAAATCTTCCATATTATATCTTATACCTGCAATTAAATGCACCCAGACTTAGCTGAGGTAATGTATTTCATGTTACAACATATGCCCTCTTTTCTTTTTCTTTTTACAAACAAATGACTCACGAATCACTCGTTTGCTGATAACAAACACAGCCTTCTCCTCGACACATTCTCACTACACAATAACGGCGTAGCTGCACAATAGATCTATTCAGGTGTGCCATATAATAAGGTATATTTCAATTATCCTGGTAACAAAGAACACATTATACATGGCGGCAGGGAGTTACAAAAAGCTTAGATCCTTGTCGCTATAATGGCTGCTTGGATCCTCTGTTTTATCTGAAAACTGTCGTTTCCACAGCGGTTTCCAGGGATGCAAAATTGAAGACATTGTTCAATTTAAATTAAAAGAGACCAAACGTTTCCAAACCAATTAGAGAATAATGCTGCGGCACAATAAGAAATTCTTGCTCTGCGCCTTTGAGTTTACCCAGCGCAAATGAAATTGCAAAATCGCTGTGTTATTGTGTCAGGTTTCAGAGGACAAACAACGCTACACCGGTGAATCAGCCGCAGCGTTCACACAGTGCGTACAATGAGAAGCGATCGGGTATATGTGAAGCTGCTCGGCAAGATTATGACGCGAGAAAAGTGGTTGAAGCTCAGACCGAACCACATCCAACGCCCATCCGGTCGCTTACCTCCATGATCCCTATGTAATATGAGAAGGGAGTGACCCGCAGCCCTTTGACCATGATGTCAGACAGGTGGTAGGGGTACAGCATCAGGTGCTCCCGGCTGTACTTCAGGAGCTCCTCGTAATACTTGCGCTCATCCTTCCTCACGTGGCGCACTGCTCGTGAAACACACACACAGCAGTCGGGTCACAGTAAACAATGTACATCAGATCAAGATTAAAAAAGGAGTATTGATCCTGGACCAGATCCACAAGGAAACAATTAATTATGTAATGAATTAATTATAGCACACTTTACTACATTTAGAGCCTATAACACTTTACTTTTAGTGACATATTATTTAACTGGTAACACAATTATAGTAAGTACGCTTAACAATAGTGTCAATATCATTCCATCAGCATGACCTGTTCACACACATACACGTGTAAGAGGAGGATTCGAGTTTTACTGTGATTCCAGGAACGGACCTGTGATACATGATGTCTGCTTGCAAGCTGACCCGACCTTGAGAAGTTACATTTTACAATAAGCTGCTGATTTTTAGATACACCTCAAGTTAGTGCGGCCCAAATAACGAGATTTATTTCATCATCTCGACAGTGAGAGTTACTGCAGGGTACCCAAGTCCAGAAAATTCCTCACGTGTCTTATTCTTGAGTGATAAAATGCAGGAGGATTTTGTCTTTCAATCTCACACCTAATCCCGATGTGTCCTGAAGCAGATTAGCGCCGGTGCTCACTCACCTAAGTTATTGCGGAATCGCAGCTGGTTGCGGATGCTGTAGAGCTGCACATGCTTCTCGTACTCGCGTTGAGAGTTCCCCAAACTCTGAGGAAAGAACAAAACACAGCACGCAGGTGAGGACTGATTCATCTGAGATACTGGACCCTTTTGAGCCCCTCTACCACAGTCTGTGCAGTGCGTTTACTTTTTTCCCCAAGCTACAATTTTTTCTTACTGTGGTCATTTCAAACATCAGTTTGGGAATATGCAACATGTGAACACTAAACTGAAACTGTAACAGTCTGAAGACCCAAGACAGGGCCTTAAGGTCAAATAACACTCTTAGTTTTACTTGATGTTGTGCTAGCAGTCCACACACTCTTCAATCAGCCCCAGTGACCTTATTATGCAGAGCAGGTGGGATCGATCCACATTTAATACAGCCGTTATACAAATTCATAGTGTTCTCTGTCAGTAATGCACATCCACTCAGTAGATCACAGCAGGACACAAACCTGAGTCTTTCAGGGCCGACAGAGGACCACAGAGTTTAAATTTAAGGGGGACACCGTGATCAGTCCAGAGTGAAAAGCTTTGGTGCACTAAAAAGAATTTCAACTGTATTTTTATAGATCAGCCTGCACACAGTGAGTCTGGAGATCTCGGGTAGTCGCCCACTTCTTCTGGTCTGAAGTCCGGCTTTGGTGAGGATGTACAGGGATGTACAGTCCACACACACACACACACACACACACACACACACACACACACACACACTGACATGTCTTTAATGTCTTCATGTAAGCGTTCTGACACATAAAGAGGAGGAGTCGTTGTCCATGCAGATTATTAACACAAACCCCTTTTTTCTCTTAAGCATTTTGCACCATTTGCATTACACACCGCACACAGAAGGTACCGGAGCTGCAGAGTATCTGCGCGGGTCACATCCACGCGTTAAAGAAAACAAAAAAAAACAAATAAAACCCAGTGAATTAAACGCCCGTCATGTGGCCGGTCATGTGATGCTCGTGAAGTTGAGCCGTAATGAGCGGCCATGGCTCCGGCTGCTCGGCGGAGCCCTGCAGAGGAGGAGGCGACCCTGACGGCCGCCCGCACCGCCGCACCGCCGCGGTGACATTGACAGGCTTGACACCCCCCCCCCCACACACACACACACACACACACACACACACACATAACACACAGCCCCCTCCTCCTCCTCCTCCTCCCCGGGGGGGGGGATAAAGGCCGGTACCTGTTTGACATTAGCCGGCAGCTTGTTCCAGGGGTAATTCTGCCTGATGTGAAACTCCACGTCCGTGTTCATCGCTCCTTTTTCTTGCTAGCTGGCTCCGAGCAGGCTCCCTCGAGACGACGGAGGGAGAGAAGCGGGCAAGTCCACGGTGACTTCACCCCCCCCAACCCGAGGACACCCGGCGACCGAAGCCAAGCGCACCCCCCCACCGCTCCGCTTCGACGGGAGCTTTCGTCCGGTGTTTGTTTTTTTTTGTCTACCCCTTTTCCCTTTTTTGTGCAGGCAGCGGCCACTTCCTTGTTGTATTTTCGAACAAGCCGTTCGTCACGCTCGTGGACACACTCGTCACTTCCTGTCGAGGCGTGACCGTGGGATGTGAATGGAGCGCGCGCAGGGAAGGGGGGGGGGGTTATCGAGCCTAATCAATGTCATGTGCTGTCATTGTTTGCATCGTGGACAGAGAAACCTGCTGAGCCTTTCAAACAAAGTGTCTCATTCTGTATTTATATAATATTATGTCAATTATTGCAACAAAAAAAAATCTAATGCAAATAATAAGAGCTTTATAATGAGTTATTAATTCAATGTACAACTTTGGCTATATCAATTCCTAAAGATGTAGATCTTTAAAACAGGCCATGAAAAAATACTTGAGTATATATATTTTTAAAGCCTTTAGATTAGTTTACTCAGTAAACAGTAAATGGTGAATTTTTTGAGGACTCTTTTCAGCCAGGGATGAATACACATTTCCTGCTCTGGTGTTTACAGAAGGAAAACAGTCAATGTGCCAAACCCAGTGCACGTTAATGATTTTATAGTTAAACTGTAAACTTATCAAACTAATGGTTTGTATAACGGTAAAGGTCCGTGGGCTCAGAGGAATCCGACTTGGGGGGGCTTTGGATGTACTGGAAGAACAAAATCAATGTTATTGGTCTTTTCGTGGGATTTGTTGAGAAAAAGAAAATATGAAAGATTCATTTTAACTCCCTGTTTCCCCCACACTGTTTAATGTGCACAGTTTGTCTGTGCTCAGATAATGTTAACCTGGCTCTTGTTTTGATGTGCTGGGATTGGATTAAATAGAAACTTTGGAATGCAACAAACAAGCACACGATAAAATTAAATTATTAAGATCTTAAAATTAGATTTTGGCAGGAAGACTCTTTTAGACAAGGCCTCAAAATCAACAAACCACCTTAGGCCCCTTTTACATTTTAGTTAATATTTCACACAGTGTCATACAAATGGCATTCGCACCTGACAGTCGTGGAGCATTCAGGGTCCCTGAAGTCTGGGGTCACACAACACTTTACAATTTCCAGTTTAGGTACAAACTGATGGAAAATTATTATCAAAAAAATTTGAATTTAAAACTCTGAAGGAAGTTCAAGGTCGAGTTTATTTTTATTTATGTTTTGTAGATAAAACTATTTAAAAGAAATAATGAATAATGAAAATAATACAACATAAGAAATCACTTCTGATCCTATTTGCAAATTAGTTGACCCCACAGTGTTTACTGGTGCCAAGGATGAGGAGCTCTCAAATAAATGCTGGTAAGTTAATGTAAAACATCGTGGGGTTGTTTGCCCATTAGAAAAAAATTAAATAGATAATAGTTCCAGGTCCCACTCTTAAATGAACTGTGTTTATGTACGCCCACCACTATCTGTTTATTTTGTGAATCTTACCATCATTAAGCCTCATGTTTGCAACAAATATACCTTTAAACGGGAAGAATCTGAGTAATTATTGATGAACCTTTCCTTAAAAACAGATGGTGTGTTTTCCTTTTCAAATAGCTTCCGATAAATCTGATTCTAAACATGCAAAATCACAATTTACCACTGCACACCTTCAGTCTTAACCCCCATCAGTGGATTTAAATAAAAGTCCCCAAAGCCTTCATTAGATTATCTGCAGCAGGAATATAAGTGGATGAAGGGGGAAGGTTTTAGACCACTGAGACGAAGTGAAAGTGGAAAATTCTGATCTGCATCTTTCGCCTCAACCTGCATTTTTGTCAGATTTTCAGCTTTGCCCGTGAGGCAGTCTGACGTGCACACCGTGACCTGTGAGCGTGAAGCTGTCACTTGGTAACTAGTAACACAGTGTAGGATTTCACCCCCTGTGACAAAGTCCACCAAAGCTCCGTGTACTCACATGTCATGATGTCTGACTTGCTGACAGCTCACTTTCTTACAGTTATGTCATTCAATCTGTCCAGATGTAACTCCAGTTCCTCAACATGTGCTGCAAAACAAACACGGCAATATTTCATCTCACTGCCTCGAGCACTGCAAGGAGTGCAAGTGTGAGGGTGGCTGGAGATAAGGCCTCCTCTTGTGGAAAAGAAATGACAACTTAGAGATACCAACTGTGAGGAAAAGGAGGCTTAAAGTGCCTCAGATGAAATCTGTCGCTGAGTATGAGTGAAAACACGAAGTCCTGACATAAAGGATTGTTTATTTCCCTTTTAATCTCGCCCATCAGTGACTTTAAATAATGTTACAAGAGATTGTGTCCAGAATCATTTTTATCTTTCAGCAAGGAACGAGACTGTACTTTTTATTCTTGTATCACTGTCTCCCAGCCTTATTGGCTTGTGATCCTTTGAAATGAAGTTATTTCTACATGTGACCTCTCATCAGAGGTTCTGGTTTCAATGTGGACATGAGCTGTGAGAAGTTTTCCTTCCCAGACTTATTTTGAAAAACTGTAGAGGTCTAAAGAGGCAAGGATATGCAGTGTTTGACAAAAAAGTTCAATTTACCCAGAAAAAAATGTTAACATAAATATCTCCATCATATCAAGGCAGTTTGCTCTATAATCAAATCATAAAAAAGAGAGAAAAAGCTGCACAAAAAATTCAATAGATATTTTGCTCAGTTTATTGCCAATATATATACAATATATATACACTATACACATAATATGTATTACATCTATTACATCTATTCATTGGATAGTATTTCTTGAATGGAGTAGTATAATAAAATAACACCAGCTTTTAAGTCGATAGATTGTCAAATAGTGGACTCGTTGACAATCAGAAATTAGCCAAATGTGTCACAAGACCACAGAACATATGTCACAGATGTATACAGGATTGACAGTAATGGATGCTATTGGATTGCTGCACAGTAACTGACACCTTAGACAGGTGAGTAATAGAAGTAGTAGTAACAGTGGTCATCTCCAGTTGTGCACACTCGTGTACCAACGCACAGAAACACCAGCACATCTTGAGGCAGCTCTGAGCCCAGTTCTTACAGCTGTTTCTCCTGATCAAGCTGGCCCATCAGCGCCGCTCTATATTTACATTCATCCTGGGTTACACACATGAGGGAGGAGAAGGAGGGGAGGATTTAAACAGCACTGGAAGATGGACAGGGGTTAGCAGCTCGGGGACAGTTTGATTAAACACCAGCCTGGGTGGGCTCGATGGCTGAGTCAGGACCCTGCAATGATTCTCCCTCCCCTGGCTATTGTAAACACTCACTCCACTGGACCCTGGCAGAGCTGTTAAGCCGGCAACGGGGTACCAAACAGCCCTGTGTCACATGAGAGGCCTGGCTGGAGTCACAGTGGCCCGGGATACTATTCTTAGCTGCAGGAATGTACACAGTGGCCTCATGGCGAGCTCTGCAGTGCCTAACAGGAGAGCTTCGCCATTTCTCCGTGTCATGCTCCTTTTCTCTCCCTGACCACACTTTCCACTTTCTCTCCGGATGATGGTTTGGTTCTTTTCTGTTTGGAAGTAACATTTCTTTCTGACGGGGCTGACAAGACATCTTGGATATTGTTGATTTCCTGAGGGCAAGAGGTAAGGATTCGCTCCGTCACAGATGTTGCTGATGAACAGGCAGCAGGTTCACCAGCCAGACGTTTCTCTCGCACTCCTCAGTTTGACGCAAATATCATTTACTGAAGTTTTTTTATTGTGGGACAGTGCAACTGTTTGATGTGTTCAGCAATATCCTCAGTATATGCTTCAATTTTATGCTCCTCTAATTGATTTTGATCATGAACATCCAGGTACTGCTTATATAATCCATCTGTGCCACTTTTAAAATTCATTAAATCATTTCTGGATTACTTTTAAGATCTTGCAATAATAATATATTTTTTAGAAATGCTTTGGCATTTGCTCGCAGTATTGTAGCAGTTTTAAAATAGCACATTATAGCACACGAAGCTATATTGGTCACATAATAAATGCCCAGAAAAGTATTGATGACTAACTAAAAAGTATTCCAAGCCAGTGAATAAAATTTATACATGAGAGTGAATCAAGCTTTAATTTGAAACGCTATTTATCATTTGGAGCTGTTGGCCTCTTTCAGATGGTCTTGTTTAAAACAATGAGTTGTGAAATGTTACATCAGCATTTCATTATATACAATAATGATCAGAGGGCCAAATATATCTGACAGGCTGGGCCCCGTAAGTGGGAGTAAATCAGTAGCTGTCGCGGGGGTGATTAGAAGACTTAGTGTTGCTAATAGCCCAATGAAATTCCCGGTCTTTAAACAGCAGGATCATCACTAACACTGCAACCCAGGGAGAGACCGACTGAGATTATGCGAGGGGAGGAATACGGTGGAGGAAAAACAACAAAACAGAGACAGAGATAGGGAGGGAAAGGAATGCCCAGAGAGAGAGAAATTCAGGGGGATGGAGAGACAAACACAGATGGGCTGTTGACACAGTTCTGTTAAAGTTAGCTGTGATGGGCCCCTCATAAGGGACATGTGGCCTAATGCTACATGGATGCATCAAGATAATTTAGAAGAGGTAAAAATAGAAATCTGTGAGTCAGTAATCGCCACATTAAGGACAGCTGCTCTACAGGAGTTTTAAAACTTTGACAGAGGGCTAATGAATGAAAGGGTCTGCAAGGTTTGTCTGAAGAAGAAGGTAAAAAGGTGATAGGTAATTCTACAGTGTATGTTATGTTGTTTTAGATATATTTTAAAGTATGTTATTGAAGATTAAAGTGAATGATTGCTTTATATACCATTTAAAATGACTAGCCTCACGTGTAGAGTTGAAAAACCAACATTTTCATGAGAAGAATAGTTTTAGAGGAATAGTTTGAAATGATGACTTTCTGCCTGGCAACCTCTTGGTCTAGCTCCAGGAAGTCACTTTGCCTGGACATGGAACCACAACAGATCATTTTTATGTTTTAGTTTTTGTACAGTTGTAGCCTTAAATTTACCACACAGACATAAGAGTGGTATGAATCTTCTCTTCTAAATCTTGGTAAGAGTGTGAAGTATATTTCCTAAAATGTCTATTAAACTATTGCTTTAAATGAGGTATGAGGATCCTTGATAACTCAACGTATCTTATTCACAGCATCCAAGTCAAATTTCAACACATAAAGTATTTACCACAGTTCCCTCATATGAGCAAGGTGTCTCTCTTTTCTTTACCATTTACACAGAATGGCCAGCAGACCACGAGAAGTCTTCTCCTTCAAAGACTCCGAACTTCCCTCCCATCTGCTTGCTCAACTTAACATCCTCCGGCAGGAGCGCATCCTGACAGACGTTCTGCTCTGCACAGAGCACCAGGAGATCCCCTGCCACAGGAACGTCCTGGTGTCCAGCAGTCCGTACTTCCGAGCCATGTTCTGCAGCAACTTCCTGGAGAGCAGCCAAGCCCGAGTAAATCTGAAGGGAATCTCATCAAACGTCCTCTTGGGCATCGTGGACTATGTCTACACAGGCTGCATCACTATCACCATGGAGATTGTGCTCCCACTCATGCAGGCAGCATCCATGCTTCACTATGGAGGTCTCTTTGAGGCCTGTTCCCTGTTCCTCCAGGACCAGCTGAGTCCAGAAAACTGCCTGAGCATGATCCGACTCTCTGAGATCCTCCACTGTGAGAGTTTGAGGGAGAGGGCAAAGGAGATGGCGGTGAGGTCTTTCTCTGATGTAGCTGCCACAGAAGACTTCTGTGAGCTGTCTCTTCCTGAGCTCATGTGTTACTTAGAAGATGACCGACTTTGTGCAGAAGAGGAGCAAGTGTTCGAGACCCTGCTGGCATGGATCCACCACGACCCGTTCTCAAGGCGCGGTGCCATCCACGATCTCTTCAAGAAAGTCCGTCTTCGCTACATCCATCCAACTTACCTCTTCCAGTTTATTGCCAATGACCCCCTGGTGCAGTCCTCCACCCTCTGTACCGAGATCATCGAGTCAGTGCGTCGCCTCATGCTCACAGTCAGCACCAAGTGTAGCCGAGAGCTCAAGCCACTTTGGACCACACCACGACGCTACACCTGCCGGGAAACCCTGGTGGTGGTTGGGGGACGCAAAAATAATGAGCAGACCTCGCGAGAAGCGCTGCTGTACGATGAAAGGACTCACCGTTGGCAGTGGTTGGCCAAGCTCCCTCTGCGCCTCTACAAAGCGGCATATGTGTGCATTCACAGCATCCTCTATGTGCTTGGCGGGCTCAGCCTCTGCATGTCATCAGGTGACAGCTCAGTCAGCGCCACAGTTTACACACTCTCCCTTAAGACCAACCAGTGGCGGACAGCTGAGCCCATGTTGGAACCGCGATACGCCCACCAAAGTGTGTCCTATCTGCACTTTATTTTTGTGTTAGGGGGCATCGGGGTGGACAAGAGAATCTCCAAGTCCGTGGAGAGATACAACAGTATGTTTAATCAGTGGGAGGCCATGGCACCAATGCCCACAGCGGTGCTGCATCCAGCTGTGGCAGCCAGTGATCAGAGGATCTATGTTTTCGGAGGGGAGGACGCCATGCAGAATCCAGTCCGGCTGATTCAGGTAGGCAAAACTTCTTATTTTGGCAGTGTTGGATCGACAATCGTCATCAACAGAGTCCAGAATACATTATTAGTATTTGCTTGTAGAAAACAAGAAAATCAAAGGTCTTCAGAAACACTTATATGTCACACAAAAGACAGCAAACTACAATCTTTGGTTTTGTAGTAAGCAAGTTGACTGTGTGTTGATGTCTGTTGTGTGCCAACAGGTTTATCACATCTCACGCAACTTGTGGTCCAGGCTCGAGACAAGGACAGTGAAAAATGTTTGTGCTCCTGCTGCTGTCATTGAAGACAAGATCTACATCATAGGGGGTGAGTTCAGAGTTTGTTGTCCCCAGCTGTTACATAGTTTGACATTATGTAGTCATCAACATCTTTAAAGGAGGTGTGGATTTCGAGGACATGTTCATTAAATAATAAGGCTGGCATGTTGAGTATCTTCATTATTGTCAAAGAATAGCACAATAAGACCAAAACCAACAATGTGTTACTCCATCTTGCTTTCTAAATGCTTTTCCAACTTCTCTGCTCCAGTAATCTGAAGTGCAGTGGTTGCTATGGAAGATGTAAACCTCAAAAAAGAGACACCTCACAATATTGTTTCATTTTCTAAAAAGGCCAAGTAACTTCAGTGTCATTTTTAGCTAATGTTGCTCAAACAGGATATAAAGAGCATTTGTTTGGGACTATTTTTCAGCTGCAGAATAATGCACATTTGATGCACTAGTGAGTATTTCCAGAGTATTTGGTCTTCTCGTTGTATTTGTTGATAACAAGAAAATCATCAGACTTATTCTGCAAAGTCAACTCAATAAAAATCTAATTCCCAGGATACACGAGGCGAATGATTGCCTACGACACCAAAGCCAACAAGTTTGTCAAGTGTGAGAACCTGAAGGAGCGGCGGATGCATCACAGCGCCACAGTTATCAATAACAAGCTTTACGTCACCGGTGGACGGATCCTCAACGGCCACGACGTCATTGAGGACTCGGACTGCTTCGAGTGTTACGACCCAAAGACGGACGTTTGGACCTCGAAAGGTTCTCTCCCATACAAGTTATTTGACCACGGCTCCCTGCCGCTGGTCTGTGTTTCCAACAGACCCAACCCACCATGAGCCACCTCCAAGCAGCCACTTCGGCGAATGCTTTGCTGCATGTTTTTCACCTCCCCTTTGCCATGATTTATTGGCCTCTAACTACACAAATGGGAAACCATTTCAAACCGACTGCATTCCCTCACGCAGCTCAGTCTCTGCCACAACTTAGCGGCATGTTAGGCCAGGGCGACTTTCATCTGAATCAAAGGAAAGCTCCCCTTACGAGCAGAGGTGTCATTTCTGCGGCACCTGGGTGGGAACTGAACTGAGACCTCGAGAGATGACGAGAGTCAGACACTCTTACACAACAAGCAGCTGTTCAGACACATATGTAATCCAAAAATCTCTTTCCGCATATGGCTGCAGTCATTTGATGGTAATTGAAAGTGTTAATGCTTTAATTTCCCAGACATTTATACTCAGCATATCACTGCCTGGCAGCTGCAGTTGACTCCTTTGTAACAATTAAATACATTGGGAATTAGATGCCGAGCTGCCTGTTAACTCTCTGTGCTCTGCTTGTCTTATGAAACTGAAAACGACAGAGCAGACAGCTAATAAATTTGCACTTTATAGAGAATACATTCCTCCTTGACCCACATGCTTCTATCAGTTGTGACAAAATATGAACAAGTTCACCTTCAAAGTACAGAAGTCAATTGTGTTGTGCAGAAATGTTGATGAGAAGCTCACTTTTACTTAAATTGAATGGTCTGGGCCAACTTTGTTCCAGTTTAGCTGGCTTGATTCATGACTGAGAGAATTGTTCCTGGAACTCCCACAAAAGCATATTGTTTATTGTTTTACAACTTTTTTTTTTCTGTCCACATATTTAGTGTATGTTTGTTATATAAAGAATACTAAAAGAAGACAAGGTGTTTTAGATCAGTCAAAGCACTGTAAACTTAAAGATCTGAGTAGTACAGTGGTGGTTTACTTTTAATCTTGCCATGTTAGATAAAGAAAATGGCTTCGCAGGCAGCTATATTGATGTAAGGACGTTTGACAATGCTGCCTTTGAGGGCAAAAGCGTGGGAAGGGATGTGGTGACCTACTAAAGGCAACTAAGATGGAAATGGTGATAGGGAGCTTTCCAGGGTCTGCAGCCTACAGCGTGCTCACACCCATGTTCATGTAACCTGGAGGCGGCTTCTCACCAGCATGTCCACTCGTCTGTCATAAATGTGCTCTTCTAAGGAAACAGTCAAAGAGAACAAAAACCGTCGTGTATCGGAGGAAGACGTCACACAGTGAGACTGTAGAGCACCTTTTGCCAGATCTAAGAATCACCATGGCAACCCTATTATCACGCAATTGGATTGTCCATGGTACGCATCACTGTAGTGAATCTATCTATTTGAGTTTGCATCAGCTGAATGATGCATAACATGTCGCTGCTACTTGTACAACTGAATGTCTGTTGTGTTCTTTTGTTGTCTTGAAAATGTTTTACTTCCTTCTGTACAACATGCTTATATTTTGGACTGATTTCCCTGTTGGTGGCTTGGTTTCTAAGGGTAGACTGTGGTTCACTGTGGTGATGCCGCACAAGAAAATCCCAATATTAATTTATTGCTTCAAATTCCCCTGCAAACCAGAGCAAATAATTAGTTGTTATTGTTTTACTCGGTTGCCGCAGATTTAAATGGTGCCCCATTCGTCTGCAGGCAGGCTGAGTCATATTCCCACCATACTCAAGGGAACATTGTTGACACAGACACAAAAGACAAATTCACCAGCTATCAGGTGACACATTTTGTACTCCATACGTCATTCGGTACCACTGCAACGTCCACAGAAATACTTCCTCAATTTGGTGTAACACTGCAGGACCTGTGGTAGAAAGTCAAAGCAGTTTGTCTGGTGTGAAATATATGTGGTGCTTTATGTTACATTATCACCAGCCTCTTGACCCCGCAAGCAACATTCTCATCATAAAGAGCGTCTGGCAAGAGGAGCTCCACATGTAGGCTAAATATCTGGTTACCAGTTTCCCCCACGAGAGGCTCGCTGTTTGCATGGTATGGCTCACTTGTATGCAGCCCCCCACCGGTAGAATTGCCCTTAGGGGAAGAGATGCTGGATCAGATTTCACTCTTACATTTTAATCCCTTCCCATTAGTGGGGAAACACTGAAACTGTGAGCGGCGACCAAGAGGGAATTTCATCGCACTCCACATTACCGAGCCGGGGCTGTCATTAAGTTAAATGGCTCCTTGTTAGCCTGTTGACTCACCCTGTGACCCTCAGGCGTGGATTCAATGCCCGACGCCTGAGCAAATCAATATTGGGATTCACACACACACACATAAACCACCCAACAGAATATCTGAGCTTGAACAATAAAGTTTTATCCCATCTATCTCTAAAAAAGGCTGAACGGTACGAACAATTCTGCCGTCTACTCGAGTCAGACGTCATGTGCTCAACTCAGTTAGCCAGAGCAGCATTTGAGAACAGCACCCTGTGAAACTTTTTATTGAGCCGCTGCTAAATACACAGTCTGTTCAAGCTGTTTACTGACTGTGTGTTTGCTTGCCGTCTTTCCATAGAGACCGGTGTGTGAGGGTCACCCTTCAGGGAGGCTGCGGCCTGGCGGGTTATTTTCAGTGTCTGTTACTGACCCATCAAGGGATAGCATTTCATTGCCAGCCCATTCTGTGCGTGCACATACACACATACGTCAATTGTGGTACCGATATAAACCTTATGCTACATAAACCTGTGTGTGCTTTCTGACGAGACCTTTTTTAGCTGCATCTAAATATGTCAGGCTTTACAGTGTCAGGAGTTCTGTGTGGCCTGAGGGTAAAAAAAAAGTAATGTAAATCGTAAAATAAATCATTAACATTCATTTCACCTCGAAGCCCATTAGTTAATGATTAGAAACTGCATTTTCTCGTCTGTAAGAAACTACCAAACCCAGGCACACATGCTCGAAATGGTTTTATGTACTAATTGAGCTGTCTTCCTGCTGTCATGCGAGACAGACTGATGGCAGTCTGCAACTTTACTCCCACACCCTGTTGATGTGATGGACAGGGGGATTATGAGTTTACACATATACAGGCAGAAACAGAGTAGAAATGCGACCAACCAACCATTTCTTAGAGAGTGAAACGCAAGAAACAACTTAACATTTTGTTTTAGGCAATAATGCTAAAACCTATATAATAAGCATGCTCCAACATCCAGTATGGTACTTAAAATTCACCTTTTTTAGTTACAAAGGAATGTCAAAATAACAGTCCATTATTTTAATGCTGTGAATGCTTTCCTTTTTATTTTAATATTTAAGTAATACTTTGTTTAAAATCAAGTAAAGAAGGAAAGATAAGGTTTAAAAAAATCCTTAAATTAATTTGGGTCTTCAGACAGTCTATGTATAGTGTTGAGTGTACTTTAATACACTTTCTTCTCTATTTAGAAATTCATATTTATTGCTGATTGTCAATTACAAAGGCTCTGGTTGCATCAACACTTGCAACACTTATGTTACATAACTCATTCAGCATAATATGAGATATCAGTTCTGAATATGGCAAAGGGATACAACTTAAATTGCCTGCAGTGCACACCTTCCACCACCCGATGTCCCCAACACCACAGGTTTCCCTTCGATGCACCCTCTCATGTCTCAAATGACTTTGCATTTGTGTGCATACCAGTATTAAAATCTGTGATGGGATAATTGAGTCAGACGTAAGAATCATGATGATTTTATTATAATTTCCTTGATAAAAACAAACAGATCACAGTGCAGCATGCATACATTCCTTACAGAGATCTAAAATTAAATCCACTCAGATGTTCGGTTTCACTGGGACATGGCATCGTTATTTAACAGGCTGGTTAGGCTTCATGGTCATTTGGTAACAACTGTCACAAAACACACTATATGAACGTGTGGGAGAGAAAGAGAGACAGAGAAAGAGCGAGAGTCAGAGTCTTTTCAAAGAATAAAAGTTCATAAAGCATATTCAATGACAGTTATACACTTAAAAATGCCTACATTCAATTCAATGGAGTGTTCTGATTTAACCGTTATTTCATTCATACACACACACTTTCATTCATGAGGAACCCTGGGAAATGGCACTATGGACCCCCCAAGAGGTGAAAAACAAAGAATTTAATAATTATTAATTAAGACAAAAACCCAACATAAACAATAAATTGGTCCTATAAAAGTGCGATTTGCGATTTAGAGGAGTATCTTAACACTGAGGAGTTTATAAACTATACAACAGAAATAAAATCTTAATATTACATTGACGCAAACATAATAACACTAATTATAAAGGTTTCAGAGAAGAAGTTCAAATAAAGAAACTCCAGAGGCAGAAATCTTAAAAACATGGTAAAATTAAAGTTCTACTTAGTTAGGTTTTTTATATTAAATTTAAATTTGGAACAATTAAGATATACAGCATGTACACATTTGTGACCCCACATTTCTGTGCTTCTGTTGCCCATCTTGGAACATGGATGGACAAGAAACCAAACCTTGGATTACCCCAAAATGTCTCCCATTGAGTTTATCACACATATGTACAACAGGTCCGTAACTGTGAAGGCATTCAAAAAAAGAAATTACATGTTGGCACCAGGCACAAAATTGAATTTACATTAAAACTAAATCTAAAACCCACCCAGAAAAAAGAAAGACAAAAAAAAAAAAAGCAATCAGAATATTCTCACCCCTCAATGTGTCGTTGCTACAACATGAGAGAACAGGACGTATGCATTTAACCTGGCTAAAAAAATGAATGATGTAACATTTGGCATAATTGTTGCTGGAAGAATAAGAGATGGGCGGAGGGGTGGCAGGGGGCGGCAGAGATCTACCCCAACAGACCTGACAGGAGGATCTACAGTGCATTTCTGTCAAAAGACAATCTCTTGTTCTTCCTGAGTGCAAGAAGTAAACAGGAACTGGAAAACGTATCCTTAGCGAAGATTAGGGACAGCCGCCGCGTCCTGAATTATCGCTGACTTATAGAAACATAGCTCTCCTTAGTTTTCTGGCAGCTACAGTCGAGTCCTGACCTGTCATGACCAATCATAGCATGCCAACTATTCCTGAGACGGGGAAAGGTACTTGGACCTTTGCTAACTTTGAGGGTGGAACGGGACTGGCTTCATCGTCACAGTGAACCAGTCTGTCAAAACTAGACTAAGAGGGGATTTTTTTTTTTTTTTGGTCCACTGAACAGCTGAGATCTGGAAAGACAAAATCCCGCTTCCTACACCTCATTGATGGTGCGCTCAGACGGCCTGAAGTTGACCGAGTTCGACGATGACATGTAGAAGGACTGAGTCTTGCGATTGAGACGGGCACGCTTGGTGGCCACGCACAGGCTGCGCTTGCTGGAGGAGATGATCTCCGTGACGAACTTTTTGCAGTCTACGCATATCTCCATGGTGACCCAGTCCTCAGTGAGCTCCTTGGGCAGCTCGGGCTCGTCAAGTGATCGGCCGTCTTTGCTGCTGCTGCTGCTGCTGTGCTTAGAAAACCTGAAGACAGAGAAAGAAACAATGAGCACCTAGTCTGACAAAGCATGACGTTTCCTCAGTTTGTGAAAAGAAATGGGAGATCTCCGGTGACATACTTGTAAACACTTCTGCGGAAGCTGTGTCGGCTATGTCCGGACCCAAACGGGTGCTTATCTGCTTCAGCAGGGCCAGACGCTCCACTTGGCTCTTCTTTAGCCACAGCACTGGGGCCCAGAGAGTAGATGGGCAAGGTTGAGTAGGGCTTAGATGGCAGCCGCATCTGAGGTTAATAAGATAGACATAAGGATTAAAAAAAAAAAAAAAAAGACAGCTCACATAGTAAATGCAGTTTATGGAGCACCTGTCGGTGTTAATGGTGGAGCCGAAGGGTGTCAAGAGTTCAGTGTTCAGTGAGTGTTCAAAAGTGAGTTAAAAATAACTTAAACAGCCTCTTACCTTTTTAGAGCACTGTGAACACACGGGCCTGGAGACAGAGCAAAAAAAATGAATAGGTTGAACATTACTGAACATATTCTGTGCCCAAAGAAATGTTCACTGTTTGCTTTTGTATTCCTTTAACATTGTTGGTAATATAAAACTAGAAGGATAAAAATCAGTGAAGCAGAACCAGAGATATCTTCTTTTTTACCCCATTCATTCTTCTTCCTCTATGCCTACATTACCCACAGTACAACACGGCAACAGACAGTCGGGTGGATGTTCCTAGTGTGTTTGATGTGTAAAATTGTCCCTCTCTCAGTATTTCTTGAAATGTTGATTCAATTTACCTTTTGCAGAACTGGCAGGTGTAGGACCAGGTAAAGAGAGAGAACCTCTTGGTCCGACAGGAAAAGCAAAGCTGGAGAGAAGAGCGAGAGGGTTAAGAGGTTAGGAAGGTATGCAGATTCTGTTACATTTAAATGACGAGTGGGTAAAAAAACAAAATATCACACAAACACAACATATCATGCGGACCTTTCCTTTCTTAAGGGCGGTGTAGATGTCTTTGTACTGCTGAAACTTCTCCAGCTCGGCCTTGACCAGAACCTGTCTGATGTGCATCACCTCCTCCACCGTCAGGGCCAGACACTCCACCGGGTAACAGAACTCCTCCTGCAGGAAAAAAGAAAAAACAACACACATCACATCAACAAATCCTCACATGTGAAGGCCGGGGAACAGATGACCCGTTAACAGCAGGAAGTGATGGTTTCTGCTACCAATGATGAACGAACACCATGTGAGTGCAGCTGATCCAAGCAAATACATTTCACCAAAAAATAAATAAATAAATAAAAAACACCCATTGCACACCATTAAACCAAAACACCAAGCATGCGATGAAATGGTGAAGGTGAAAACACCAGTTGTCTATGCTGATATAACTGTGATAATGAACTAAAATACAGAGCATGCTGGTGATGTAACAAATCTGCCATGTTGGTGGTCCACAGTTGTTATTGAATTATTCTAATCTACTTTATTCCTGACCACAGATCCACATAAAAAATACATCAGCAAGCCTCTTTTTTGCTCCTTATATTTACTTTTAGCGATGACCCTGTAACTATTCTATATCTGTTTTCACTGCAACAATTTCTGACCCCCATCATGGTGCACACTGTGGTCGGCAGGAGGTATGTAACATACCAATCTTTTATCTTAGTCCAACACCTTACCACACCCAAAGTTACACTCCACATAAGAGAAAATTGCTCAGGGAATTTCTTCACCAATCATTACCTCCCAGTTGGATTAGAAAATGTGAGGCTATAAATGTTTACAGATTCCTCTTGTCCAATTTTCTTTTTTACTTTCCCTGAGCTATTTTCGGTGTGCCGCAGGTCTCCTATCGTCCCATTCAATTTTCTGGATGGGTCCTCCAAGACCGTGTTATGTTGGTTATGTATTTGATGACAGAATTTGATGATATGCATTAGCTGACATACCGTGCCCTGAGCACCGCTGGCAGCTTCCACCTGACCAGCAGACAGAGGGAACAGGACATTCAAACAGAAGACCTCACTTTCCAAGAAGCTAATCACACACAGTACACTTCATAAAAATGAATATGAGAGTTACATACACCTGTTAGGGAGATTTTTTGAAAGTTACGTCATTAATCAGAGCCCACTTTGTTTATTATGAAACGAAAGAAATGTTTAGTCCCAGACGTTCATAAATTATTTCACAAACTGTCCTTGCATGAGCTCATATCACTAATTAACAGTTATTTAATCTCACATGTAGCGTGAAATTTAATTTGCCAACACCAGAGCTTCATAACAGGAAGTCCCATGACAGAAAAAATCATCTGACAGGAGGAGAGTTCACGAGACGGCGGCGCTCTTCATCTCATAGTTTGTCATACACGGATCACAGCTGGTGCTCTACTGACGGTGCAGACCTACATCTCTCCTAATCTGTCCCGCTCTCAGTTTCTCTGCTGATCCAATAGAGGGGAAAAAAGTGCTAAAATTACAAAGCTATATTTAAAAATGGGCTGATGGTGGTGACAGACAGAAGGTTACCTTGGCGCTGGGATCCGCCATCAGCTGCAGCATTATATAAGACAGAAAATGACTGCATGTAAGTCTTTGGGATAAGACAGCTGAGCAGAGTAAACATTTTAATGAGCTATAACATGAGTACTAAAGAGGGAGGGGAGCTGCAACAAGGATGTTACTGTTTTATATCTGCTGGAGGGGCAGAACTCCTCATATCTACACGAAAGGTGAACTGTGTTTGAGCATGTGCTGACATCAAAAAAGAAAAAGAGAAGTAGAGAGAAGTCATTTCTGGTAAAAGAATTTTGATGTTATCATGAAAACGACAGCTGTTAATGAGTGGCTTTTTATTGCCTTGACCTGGCAAAAAGAAATTAATTATTTTCATTTTTCAAGAATATAATCACTAACATGAATGATATCAAGGAAAAGTGACAAAATAATGAAATAATTAAATTATAAATTAAAGTGAGTCATCCATAATATCTGACTTATAAACACTGTAAGAAAAGAAGAAAAAACATTCTGATCTTTAAAATAGCAATGTAAGAGAAATAGTCATTCATTTTAAAATAGAAGAAATTGAAAAAGACTAGTGCAAATAAATCAAAATATAAAAATATGTATCCCCAAGAGAGCGTTTTCCTCAAAAAGGAATTGAGTGGATTTCTATTGATTTCATGAACTTCCGGTGCTACAAGGCCTGGTTTGGTGCCAGAAATGGTGAGAATGAATGAGAGCCATCTGAATCTCTCATACAGCGGCCTGTCCTGTGGTTTCAATTACATCTGTCGACCTCACTGGAATCATACGACCGACACAGAGTTACTGAGCGAGCCAGTGACCTCATGGCTGACAAATGAGCAGTCACAGGATGGGAGGAAATTCAACAGATGTATTATTGTATGTCCACCGCTGTTGGTTCATCAAAATTGTAGCGCCCATATGCACGATTTGTTGTTATACAAACTACACGTGTGCTTGCATTTAGCACTTCAGCAGATTATTCTTTTAATTTAGTCATGTTACTGTTGTTACTAACTTACATTGATTAGGTTAGAAATCCTGACAGCAGTGGCATTTACAATAATTAGCTTAGCTACACCAATAAAAAATGTGATATAGTATCTGAGTTTAAACATCTAACTGATGTACTCAAATCAGTCTGTAAATTAATGTGTCCATTTATACAGGTCTTGACAGATAATCAAATAGAAATAACTTTTATGGTTCACATACCAAAGACTTTGAGGTCTGTCTGGATGGAGTTACAAAGGGCCGGACGCTGGTGGGGGCCTCTTTCTCGATGGAGTGCCGCCTCTGTGAAGACTGTCGCTTGTCTGGCTGTGGAGTAGCAGAGACAGGCAGGAACTTTGGAGGAGCTGAAGATATGGGACAGAAAAAAAAAACCCAGAAAACATAAAGATTTGGTAACTGCAGTCTGTACTTAAGGTATGTTTCTAGAGGTCAAAAAGAAGAATATAATATCTGACAATAAATTTGAGTTACCCTTCTTCCCTACGACGGACTCGGGTGACGTGTCCTCAATCAACGACGTGGACATACTGGAGCTACTCCGCGTGGGCTCCTCCTGTCATTCACATATCATATCACATGTAATTGATAGCTGCCAATTGCTATGAAATCAGAAACACAATCCAGTTCAATTTCAAAATAAAAGCATAAGGAGTTGGCTGTCTTTGGCTTGAATTTCAATTTATGCAGCTTCAATTTAGAAGTTATAAAAAAACATTCATTTCTTTGGAAATAACAAGTACTAACTGTCTTATAAAATGATGCGTGTAAATATATGTGTTTGACTTTCTTATAGTGGGAACATGAACATGGCAAGTTGCAAGGCACTGCATCTACTTTTTTAACACTGTACTGAGGGGAAGATCATCTAATCAGTCATTACTTACATCAGATTCGGAGCTGTCCAGTTCAGCCAGCGTGGGCGCTCTGAGCAGCCTCTTCCTCTGGCTGAGGGGCTGCGCTGCGCCTTGACTGGCTCCCACGGCTCCACTGGCCAGAGACTGGGTGCTGCCCGCTAACTTCCTGGGTGCGTCAGGGGTGTCTGCGGGTGAAAGGTACGATTTTGGTTACCAACAAGAGTTATGTTATGAGTGAGCCATAAATCCTCATGACCCATCTTCTTATCTTAACAGCTGTCCATCGTGCCTCCTGTGTAAACTTTGTACTGTTACTGTAAGATACCACAGAGACGGTGTACACTGACCACATGGTGACCAAGATAACCAACCATAATGTTTGTGTTAGCGATTTGAAAATTCTTAACTTAATGCCAACTTTACCTGAGCTGCGGAACAAGTCCTGAGGCGTGCTGATGCTTTTCCCTGCTCCTGTAGAGGAATTTAAAAAAAAAAAAGAATATGATCTTCAGAAGACCAATCAATACTTTTACACCAGACTGGTACCACAAGGAGGACTTGACAGCAACAAGCACCTGTCAGACCGGGTGTGAATTGAGGGGATACATTCACACAAAAATACTTTGTGCCTAACTCACAGGGGGAGAGGTAAGTGAAGGGACGTGCCGGGGAAGCAAAGAGACACAATGAGTGCAGCCACAGTGCAAAAGGTTATTCCCATAAAACCATCTGGTCATCCTGTGAAAATGTAGTGCTGCATTCAGACTGTCATCTGCTATTCAAGCATTTATCTGCAGAAGCCTGCCGATGCTGGTGTTATGTAATTTTTGCATATTCCACAGTGAGAGCGGATTAGGGTGACAGGCAGGGCAGAGTGATGATCTGTAATCTCACTCTGCTGGCTCTGACTCAGCGGCCATCCCTCATCACCTAGACAGGGATAGAAAGTCCCTGTGAGTAACTATTATATCCAGGGCACGCCGTTAAACATGCCTGAAATACAGAGTCTCTGCTCGGCAGCTGTGCAATTTTAAGTCTACCTCCCAGCGAAGATCTTGCAAAACAGAATAAACACAGAGGCGAATATTTCGCTCAGTCTGAGAGCAGGCTGCACTGTGCTGACCCGTCTTTTCCTCAGGCATAGTGACTGTCTATATCACAGCAGCCAGTGAATGACAGTGGGTTGAACACACAAGGATAAAAATTTAAAAACAAAAAACAGGGTGTGTGTCAGTGCCTTTAAAACCAGGTAAATCCTAAAATAGCCTGGAACGAAACACAAGGTGCAACAATAGGAACACAACAGGTGACGTCAAACTTTACCTGATGAGTCAAAACTGTACGACATGCTAAGAGGTCGCATGACTGACAGATATGCCCACGGTTGGAAAGGAAAAAAAAGGAAATGGAAGCAAATAGAAGAAAAAGGAACCCATGAGAGTTAAACTGGAGTCAGTGAAGTCAATAAATCAAGTTTATAAAACATTCTCTGGATAAGATTGTGAACACTAGTATTTTTAGCAACAGTTTCAGACAACCTGCGGCTTCCTATATGTGATTATGCAACAACTGCTGCATGTTGCCCTCCTAAATCCCCTGACAAAGGGGTCTTGTGTAAAGTAATACAAACACTGTATGGCACAGACAATACATTTTCTGTATTTTTGGATTACAGCATTAAATGCAACATTACTGTAACATATCTAATTAGCCAATTATGGCGACGGCATACCAAAAGGATTATCTGCCTCCTTCCCACTGCATGCTCCTCTTGAAGTAACCACAAAGTGCAGTTATAGTCCACGGGTGTCAATTAGGTTCAAACCAAAGAGCTTACTGGTCCAAAGAAACATTTGACATTAATCACAACAGTTACTTCAGCAGAGCAGGCCTTGCAAACATCAAGAGGCTCGCAGCTGCAGGTGAAGTGATCCTTGTTTAAACACTATGACACATCTGATTCAGTGAACAGATCAATGTGGGAAGAGTAAGCATGATGGATGTTGGTTAAAAATGATGAAGTCACGGTTAATGGTTTTTGTCCTGAGTGTAGAGGTAAAGCTCATTAAGAGCAGAACACAGCAACGGACATACACGCACAAATTAGAAACAATTGAAGGACTTTTTCAGATAAAGCAAAAAGGTTTAGTTTAAACAAAAGTGCTTCCAATATGTGCTTCACAAGTACACTTATTTTTGTTCATTTGTGTGTGTTAGCTGTACACAACGGTTAACGTTTATGCTCTGTCAGTGGCTTACCAAGGCGGCTCCTGCGTATCATGTCCGGTGAGACCGGCCTGAGCTTCCTCTCCGCTTTGATGTCCTCCAGCAGTCGCTCATGGAGGCTCCGGGGACGCGGCGGGTGAGGTTTCAGTTTGCGGGCCGAGACCTGACAAGACAAACCAAACGACGACTGTCATGGAGACCAAAGCGAGATTTTCCTCTCGCACCTCCCCAGAAAGAGTGCATGACTTGTAATTTCACAAAGTCATCCAACTGTTCTGCCCGTCATCACATGGCGGTATTTTTAACAGTGCTAAACAACTAGTGATAAACTCTGATTGACACGCATGCGACACCGTGTGCCTCATCTTTCACACCCGGTCATTTGACACTGACTGTGATTGATGGCGAAATATTGATTTCACAATAGAGTTTGATATGAGTGATAATTTTCATATCAATCACTTGCTAAATGCTGCCAAACTGAAATTGTCCTGTGATGGAAATACATGAGATATCTACTCTCTGCTGAAACTGTAGATACTTAAACTGTATGGAAGGCTTCCATCATGCAACAATAGAGTATGTGTCCTAGAGTATGTGACAAATTACTGGCACCGTGTTGTGTAATAATACTCACAGGGTTGAGAGGTGGACGTGACCTGATGAATTCAAGAATGATCTCATGTGCACTCTTCTTTAACCTTGGTGGGATGTCTCCGTTCACCTGGGATAATTAATACATTCATAATTCAAAAAGAATCACTGCAATATTTTCCAAACACAAATAAAATGGCACAAATATATATATATAATGTGTTCATGGTGAGCATGTGCAGGTTAGTAAAAATCCTTACCATGACTTTTCGCAGCTTGTAGCGTTTGGAGCGGATGTCGTCCATCAGCATCTCGTACGGTGTGAGCTGGTATTCAATGGGCAGCGGGTTGTACTGGCGCTCCTGAACCTTCTTCAGCTTGACACCGTCCCGTAGATCTCGCATCACCTGCACCCAGAACCGTGCCTAGTTGGGCCAAAAAAAAAAGAAATTTAAAAAAAGAAGAGAGATCATGTGATAATTGCTGCAGTAACGATGAGAAAAAATGAACACAGAAGTTATGTCATAACCAACACACTGTCACAGAGTTAAATATAGAGTAGTGTGTGAATTATTCTTCTCACCCAGTCTGCGTTTTGCAGCTCATCGAGGTCTTTGACGGGTTCCTCCTGAGTCTCACCTTCCATCCTCCGAAGGTTCTAGCCAAGAGAAAAGGCATAAAATGAGGAAAATGTTTTTCCAATGCTAAGATAGTGAGTACTTTCCACTATATCCACCTGCTGCAAGCTGGGATCACTGTCCATATTATCATAGCAGCCTGGTTAATTCATCGATGCAGTCAATGTCGTCTCATCCTTTATTGACAGTGTACCAGAGGGCATAAAAAATCAATAGTACTAATGACTGCTATTACTGTCTGTTTGTCTGTCTGTCTGTCTGTCTGCTGGGAGATTAGTTCACATGTCAAACTTGAATAAGGTTCATCCCCCCTCGTTCAACACACAGAGCTTCTTTTATACACTTCACTGTGAACCAGCTGCATGTGGCCATTGCAGATACTGTAAAAAGATTTTCTGCTGCCACATTATCCTTCGTTTTTTACTAAAGGCAGGACTATGCACAAAGATGACTGATAAAGTAGCTCTGCTCACAAAAAAGTGCTGATTAACTTTTTATATTTGGCTATAAGGCACAAGTTGAGGCCAGATGAATTTAAAATTTAAAATGACCTACGATATCACTCTTACATCAAAAGACAGACAGCCTGAAGGCTGACAGCTGCAGCTGGTTTTCTGCTTATCACCTCCACATCTGTTCATCCACACCCCTGTTTACAGCTGAAACACATTCCTTTCTTCCTAACCTTTTTTCCACTTTCAATGCGACCTTACTCTTAATATCCAAATACATGGCTACTGACAATTTATTTATCTATCAATCTATCTATTAATTTAACTTGCTTCTCACTGCCACCTTTTACCACAAAATGACAGTTTCAGTGTATTTCTAGATCGGCAGAAAAGACGAGTCAAATCCAACAAGAAGGAGCCGATAGAGATGAGAGAAAAAACAGTAAGAGAAACTGGAAGAAAGACTCATTGGTAAACCCCCTAATTTGTAAGCATGTGTGATACTGTGTATGGCCACTTATTAGCAATAATCTGGTGACATTCAGGGCTACGAGGAGTGCAAAGCGGTCCCTATAGCCTGGTGGCAGCCTCCTGAAAGCTCCTTAAATTGCTGTAATAAGGTTAAACTTGATTCTATAAGCATACATTACATAACACTGTTTGCATGAATCATGCCTCCTGAAAAAGTCACAGCCAGCACCTCATCTCAGTGTGTACATACTGTACAGTAAAAGCTGTCTGACAAGCTATGTATTCAGTCATGTGCTTATATCTTCAAATCTCAACTCCGTTAGGGCCCCAGAGATGTGCTAATAATAGTTAAGGCATTTTGTTTGATGTCCAACTTTAATGATGTGCTAGCTCTTTACTACACCTTTTGAGAGTTTATAAAGGTTGTCAATTAAAATTGATCCATCATATTATGACATCTTCCATGGTTTATTTCTTTGATAGCATTTTTTTTTTCATGCCAACAATTTTCAATTATTGGTTGTAATTAAAAGCAGCTTGTTAAAAGTCTACAACATTTGGTCTATAAGAAGAACAAGCTCTGTAGAATTACTGCAAACCCCGCCTACAGAAATACATCTGCCAATGAGCTTGTGTACCGACATGAGAGATGCAGAGTTAAATCAGGAGCCGAGTTCTCGACTGGCCTGACGAGGGGGTCAGACCGGGACACCCACACATTACCACTTTGTGAGCCTTTTTTGTTGCTATTGTGCAGTTTCTGGGCAGCACTCTGGTATTTTCGTTTCCCAGCGTTACAGAGCCCGTTGGCCTAACAGATCCTAATTCAGCCAATTGAATTCTGCACAGTAAATCCAAATAGCACAGCAGAGCGGCAAACACAAGGGACAAGAGAGTTTGTTCTTTTCCACATCGTCTTATCTGTTCTCTGCCTCCACACATGATTTTGCCTTTCCCTTTTAGTTTCCTTCGTGTTTGTGACGTGCAAATGAGTCAAATGTTTTGAGTATGACTAATGGACAAAATTACCCAACTTTGCGAATGCGCGTGAGTTATTAAATCATTATTTAAAAAAAAAAAAAGAAATTACTCATTACTCTGGGAAAAAAAGGTCTAGGTGACTCATTTCATATATAAGTGTGTGATCAATTGTAAGGTTAAAAAAAAGGGAGAAGATTCCAGTGGGTGAGCAGATGGCATTGCTGTGGTTTCCGACTGAGCGTGACTTAACCTCAGCCGATTTATCAAGAAGTCACAGATGTCACATGCTCAAGTTGCTCACCTCCTTGGCACTCTTGATCTTCTCAAGAAAGGTGTGCAGTTCCCTGGTCTCAGCATAGAGGGCACGACACACAGCCTGGTAATGGTTGGGGGCGTCCGATGGGCTGGGCAGATGGGAAGTACAGAGCTGTGGAGGAGCAAAAGGGAGTTTTATATACAGGAAAACTGGCTGAAGTCAGTCATTACACATGAGGTACACAAGCAACCTGCATAACTGGAGCTTAAGACCTCTTAAATAAGTATGTCCAGCAAAAAAATAATTAGAATAAATAAATAAAATTCACCCCCCCACAAAAAAATTAATAAAAATAAGCGAAAGAATCCTCTAACATAAATCTCTTAAATAGCTAAAGCAAAAGGAGTTGTCCTGCTGTTTTTCCTGACAAACTGTTTACTTTTTTCTTTTAATAATGCACATTCCATTAGTCAGGCTAAGGTTTATGGAAATACATGACACTGGGTGGCCACGTTCAAAGATACTATCAGAACACTGGCCTGATAATCGCGTGAGAT